>LT669790.1:23662257-24329122 GCA_900128785.1 Arabis alpina
AAACCAAATTTTTTTGCGAATTCAATCAATTTAAACAAGCTTTAAATTCAAGTCCAATTTGTTCACAAAATCCCTAAACCAAATTTCTTTGCGAATAAGTAATTTTGCTCACCTAAGATCTAGTTCTGGCTAATCTATTACACTTTCGTGTCAATCTATCAACCTAAGATATCCAAATTCAGGGTCGCGAATCCTAAACCAGAGTTAAAGCAATTTAGGTGAAGAACCTAACAGATAATCCTAACAAGTGAGTTTACCCTAACAATTCATCTTCATTCCATTCGAACTACCCTAAACCTAACAAGCAAACTACTCAGATATGGCAGCAAAGCAAATCATAACTGAATAATAATGCATAAAGAAAGAGTAAAAGAAGAATTACAATAGGGTTCGAAGAATCTCAAAGAACAAAGTAAACTTGTCTCCCTAAAAACCCTAAAAATCTCTCTCTAAACTTTTTTAAGTAAAAACTAAAGTTTCGATCTAAAAACCTAAAATAAACTATTTATAGAGGTAAAACTCGTGGTGAGCTTTTATGACGGTCTATTGCAGCTTTCGGCCCATTAACTGGCGAATTTCCTTCTTTAAAACGTATTTAAGTCGGTTTCTGCGCTGGCCTGTCGATCGATCGTCTATGTGTCTGTCGATCGATCGGCTTCAATATAGCTGTCGATCGATCGTCCTTCTTGGTGCTGTCGATCGACAGGCTGCTTCATATCAGCTTCTTTTCTTGCAAAATCCGGCTCCAACCTTGTTTACGTTCCAAAATGCACCGTATTCACCATATAAGCTCCTCACGTGCAATAACCTGTTAAGACACTAAAAAAACTCGAAATACAACGAAAAGACTCGATAAAAAGACTTATATCATGGTCGAAAACCGGTAAAAACCATGAAATATCATCATTCAACAAAACTTGACTAAAGCATTGCACAGTTTCTGAAAACTAGATTAGAAACCAACCAAACCATACTAAGTCTACTAGACTACTTGTACCAAATTAATTCAAAGTGAAAAGCAACCAAACTAAAGAAGTGACATCAATCACCTGCAAATGCAGAGCAAGGCCTGTCTCTTCCCACATGGTTTTAGCAAATACTTTCCCATTCTCATCTGGAATAGTGCATTCACCACCTCCTATCTTTACCGCGTAGCGCCTCTCTCTCATCTACCCAACGCTCAATACGTTTCTGTCGATCCCTGGAACGAAAAGCACATTCTTGATCTATCTGACCATGTGTGGCCACCATTTGCTGATTCCTCGTGTTGGTGCAATCACTTGCAGGATGTCCTTGTTCTCCACATCGAAAGCAATGACCTCTAAATCGACTGTCTCCAGTTGGTTTGTAATAACAGTCTACTTGGTTGTGATTGTCCTCCTTGCACACACCACACCACTTTTGCTGAGATTTGGTTACTTGAAGATGTAGATAAAGATCCTGCAACATGTGAAGCATAGCATCCCCTGATCTTGATACAGTAAAATCAAGAAGATCAAGAAGATTCTCAAGATTCATATTCGGTAGTTCCATGAATACCTCCAACAAAGGAACAACATCATTATAAGTCCCTGAAAGCGAAGTTAACAGTTTCATGATGATCTCATCATTAGGTTTTGGATTCCCCAAAATGCGAAACCGTTCAATGATTTCATAAACTCTTCCTAAGTAATCATCCATAGGTTCTTCTTCATACATCATAAGCTCTTCGAATTGCTTCTCTAACCTACTTAGCTTATCTTCTTCTTTGTTTGAATCGTTTCCTTTTTTTAGCAAATCCCAAAGATCTTTGGACGAAGTAGCAACAGAGAGAGTGTTCTTGAAAGCAGAATCTGAGAGAGAAGATTGGATTATGTTGAGCGCTTTCTGGTCTTTGATAACACGATTTCTCCATTGGACAAGATGTACGACTTCAAGAGTCGCTGCTAACTCTGGAATCTTGGTTGGATCGGGAGGGACTCCGTTTTCAACAACATCCCAAACTCCGTTATCCACTAGTCTAGCTTTCACGCTTGGAGCCCACACTTCATAGTCTAGGTCATCGGAAACAATGCCTTGTGAATTCGCCATAGTCGACGCAAGTGTAAGGGCTTTTTCTTGTATATTCTCTTGGAGCAAGGAACCTATTTCGGTTTTCTTGTATAAAAACCGTAAACCGTAATGGCTCGGTTTTGGTTCTATTTTGGTTTAACGCAATTAAATATCAACCTAAAGGTAATTTGGTCTGGTAACGATATAATTGGGATTGAGTTATATTGTTAGGGGAATAAAATTTGGCCATGTCTTGTTAGGTTAAATGATTAACCCTACAACACACGCAACATCAAAATGGTGAATGCTTCTGAATGATGCTTCATTAAAGCAGTCTTTGAGTTTTGAGTATTTGCACTTTGTAAACACTAATCTAAAAGGGGTAACAGTCAAACAGCAAACACTAATCTAATCTAAAGTATCTGAGTATTTGAAGTTTGTAACAATGAAAAACGTTTGAAATGATGATAGTCCCATTTCATTTGTAGTCATGACTGTTTGTAGTGAATATGCCCAAATTTGTATCACATAATGTCATAGATTCATATATAGTAAGGCATGATGGATTCAAAGGAAAGTATAATGGTTTTTTCACTAACAAATGCATCTCAAAGAAGGCAATTGGGAAACACAAAACATATTAACTCAACTATAAATTTAACAATTATACTCTATATGACTACAAGACATGAAAACAAAAATTTCTTATCATAGACAGAAACCCGCGCGTATACACTATACACGAGTATTAACCTAATGTATTTGAATTTGGTTTCTTTATCTCTTTTAACAATTTCATTTACACACAACAACAAAATTTGCACCGTTTCTCATATACGCATAAATAAACATTTGGCAGAATGCATGCAAAAGCCCTTTCACATATGGCCTGCCTTCCCTTATTTGGGCTATTGCATGTCCAACAACATAATTTTTTTTGTATTAACACTTGATTTTCATACTTGATTTTCATGGGATAATCTATTATATCAGTTCTAAATATATTTGAGTTATCTGCAGCCTATGCGATTATAATGAACAACTTCTATAAATGTTGCCATGATGAAATTCTTCATGTACGATATTTTCCGTGATAGACAAACTCTTCCTGACAAACGGCTCTTCATGTACGACATCTCCCATGATAGACATAGTATCTCTGGAAAAAAAACCCTCCAAATAACATTTTTCCATTAATCTATAAGAAACTATAATATCTGGGATTCGAACCCGATACAAGGTGTAGAAACTGATTGAAATTCTATCATTTAGGCTAATAACTAAAATAGCGATAATTACAAATATATATATATATATATATATATATATAAATAAAAGCGTCTGCTATAGAAAAGTAATTTTGAAGAGTCCATTTCAGGCATCAGACCATGTAATAAATGTAGGAACTTAAATTATTACAACATGGGCAAACTGATATTTGTAAAGTGAAAGACATAAATAATCGATAATACAAAAATACCGATACAAGAATTAAGAAAAAGAACGGAATTTGCAGAGGGAAAATATGATCTTTGTCCTTAATTATGAAAACGCCCCGTAGTGTGACGGTTGTGTGACGTTCCGAATCCCAAGATACAACTACAATCACCTCTGTTTTGCACAACTCAAGAACAGAGTCTAACGAACGCTAGATTCTGTGTTATACTCTCAGACACAGAAATGAAATAAAATAAAAAAAAGTGTGAGAGAGTATTGTTGTTGATCTTTGATCATGTTATCATCCGATCATTATGAAGAGATGAGAGTGGCTTGATTATATAGCTCAAGGCTAACGTCCAAATATTAAAGTGGAGTGATGGAGTATAAATTGCCATCATAATGATGTGAATGAATTTGTATGTTACAAACTTAATCTCTTTGATTTGTTGTTACAAAATTCAATTCAAAGAGATATTTTTGTTGACTAAATTAATCAACATAATTTAAGAGAATTTTAGTCCAAAAGAATAATCATTTGGTCCATTAACTCTTAAACTAAATTTCGATGCCCAAAGTCGAAGCCCGGTTCGGATATCTCTTTTCTCCTATACATCAAAGTGTATATAAGGTTTTGAACCTTGTTAGGATTTTTCCACTTTATATATTTTAGCATTTTAATCTAAACTTTCAAAATGAGATATTTGCTAGTTTTTACACTTAGTCAAATTTTGGAAGCTAATAAGCTTTCCGAGTCATCCACTTTAAAGCTTTATTTCTCATTCAAATCAACTTCGATTTTGACATGTGATTACACTATGTTATAGTGTTTACAGCGACGATTCTATCGTGCCTAATATCCAGTCATTCCGGATGGACGTCTCCATCGGAAAACTCACCGGAAAATGGTCGTAAACCATTTTGTCAAAACGAGTTCCAACAATGCCCCACATGAATAGAAATGAATCTAGACAAATGAAAAGAAAAGGACTTTTGAGAGTATAAGCGAAAAATTCACTGCATATGAGTTGGTAGCATTTTTCAGCTTTGAACCAATCATTGGGACCATCTTCTGAAATGCCCTTACAAGATTTGTATTAATCTGAAATGCCCTACTCCTAATTTCTATTTAATAAATGTTTTTTTATAAAACGAAAATGATGTGTAAAAGACTAAAAAAAGAGCAAAGTTGAAATATTTACCGACCCAACCACAAGGATCCGACCCAACCAGGATCCAACCCATGATCCGACCTAAATGCAAAAACAAAAACGTCGTCGTTAGATCTGCACCACTTCGACCCTTCAAATCCCTAAAATTTTCGTTTTCTTCTTTCTTCCTTCCCTCTCTCTCAATTAATCTTCAACTGCTCGATTCTGCACCACTCGGAACAACTTGAAATCTTCAGTTATCTTCGATTGAGTGTTGCTCAGTGGCAAAGAGTGCAAGGATGCGTACGAAAAGAAGAAATGTAAAGAAAGGATCCAGTTCGAAAACAACAAAAGATTGTGAAATCCCAGAGGATAGGGAAATCCCTCTCATGGATTTAACACCACCGAGAGAAGTTCCAATTGATGAGGAACCGCGTTCAAAGGAAGACGACGCGGGTCAGAAATCGGATTCTCAAAAATCGGATTCTCAAAAATCGGACAAAGAAGAAAATCCGGATGCAAATTCAACAACGGTATGTAAAAATCCGTAAAAATCGTTGTAGGATTCAAGAAGAAAATTGAAAAAGAAATTAGGGTTTATAAGAAAGAACCGTTTATAAAAGACTTCGTTTATAAATGGGATTTGTGATTAGATGTGTTTTTATGATTGCAGGATTCAGACGACGAAACTGAAGCATTGATACCTCTCGAGATGTACTTCCCTTACAGCGAGTATAATAAGGCAATAAAGATATCTTCAAGGTGTTATATCAAGGAGGCAGTGGGAGCAATAGATGGTCTATTGCCACATGAAAAGAGATGGTTCTTAGAGCATCCGCAATTCAAGCACTTCTTCCACATGGCTACGCCTCGAACACATAAGGTTATGGGTATGTGGATGTTGTTTCTCCGTACGGTGTGTACATCTAAGTTACGTGAAGCTTGGTTTGTCGTCAATGGTGTGCCTATCCGATATTCTATCCGAGAACACGGTCTAATATCTGGATTGTACTGTCACAATTTTCCAATAAATTGGGAACGAATGGGTGGTTTAGACTTTGTTTCTCGAAATTTCGACCATGGGACAACAATAACATATGAACTTGTGAAGCATAAGTTCATGTCAATGGCACCGTGTCCCGATAGGTTGCATATGGCTATTTTGTACTTCCTATCAAGTGTGATAATTGGAAGGGGAAAGAGAGGAAGAGGAGTAATTGGAAAAGGAGCACCTGCTGTACACCCGTTCTTTCTTAGAGCGGCTAATGATCTTCAATTGTGTCAGACATTTCCTTGGGGACGATTATCATTTTATGACAATCTAGAAGAAATGAAGCATTTGTTTGATAATTTCAAAGGAGTTGTGGATAAGGATGGTTGGTGTTTTCCAAGTTTCAATATTCCTTTGCAGGTAAATCATACTCCTTTTGTAATCATATTCATGATTATTTTCCTTTTGTAAATTTAAGTTTTAATTATTGATTGTCTTTATGTGTTATGTATGCATTATGTATGCATGTAGCTTCTTGCTTTTGAGGCAATTCCAGAATTGAAGAAGAAATTCAGAGATGATCTTATTGAAGCACCAAGTGCTTGTCCTAGAATGTGCAAGTCCGCATACAAAAAAAGTGGTTCCACAGGATTTCCACTTTCTGATATCAATGACGCACTTGAGAAAACAACGGTTAGTATTACTCTTCTATGTAGCTTCTTTCTTATGTTTTTGTTGTTAACCGTTTGAACAAAGATTTATTTACAGAATATTAGCAGTATAATGAGACCATATATTGGTGAAGTGCCCCTCTTGCAAGAAATCTTTGACCCTGTGGAGGACAATCCAGATGCTGGTGATTACATTGTTGAAACTTGGCACCGCCGTTTAGTCATCGAAAAATGGCCTATATTGTTTGAATGTATGTTTAGAAATGATGTGGAAGCTAGAGGAATGTCAGAGAAAGAAGAAGAAGTCACTGCGGATAAGGCAGAGGAAGAAGTGACTGCGGAGGAGCACACAATCCCACAAATTAATTCTGAATTGGCAGAGATAAGGAAAGACCTAGAGGAAGGGATACATAAAATGACTAAAAGTATGGAAGATGGGTTTGACAAAGTTTTCAACATGCTTGGTGGGCAGGATACAAGACTCAAGCTTGTGGAGGCATTTGTACAGTCTTTAGGTTTTGACAAAGACAAGGAATGTGATGAATCTGAGAAGGGAAAGGAGAAGGGAAAGGAGAAGGCTGCGGATGTTGTTGGTGAGAAGAGGGTGAGGGATGCATCAAGAACACGTAACTCTCCAAGGAAAAAGAAAGACCCTTCTCCCTCCTCTTAAACTCGTCTTGAACTCTGATCTATTTATATTAGACGTGTTGCTTTTGAACTACTTTGTTTAGTTGGAGTTTTTGCAAAACATTTTGAACTACTGGTACTACTGAAAATGATGAAACGGATGTATTAATGGTTCTTTTGTGTTTTACTTTTTGTGTATATCATTTATGTTGTGTCAACCCTAAACCATATCTTAACACAATAACAATTCACACACAACAATTATAGAAGTCTTCAATCATTTAAATTATGAAATAACTTAATGTATTACTCAAACAAGAAACATAGAAGTCGTCTTGAACAAGAGATAATAGTATTGTACAAGTACTTAGAACGTAGAGGGACATGATACATGATACATGATACTTAAACAAGTGCAATACAGTAGGATAAGAGAACCGCAAGAACACAGACAAAAACTCCAACCATAAGCTTCACCTCTTTATCATCAAACACCTTCTTTGTCTGAAGTTTCATGACCATCTCCTTTAGATCATTCGATTCCTTCACCATATGCTTGAGTTGCGCTATTTCTTGCTCTTTCTCTTCCTCGTAATTCTTGATCCATTCTGAAACCCTATCTGCGTCGGCCTTCAATTTGCAATTGATGTCAGCAATCTCCTCAATGATTGCATCATCAAACAGTTTGTAAACGTGGCAATCTCCATCCTAACATACACACCCCAATTGTAAGTCTTTAATGAACATACACAGGAATCCACATACACACTCCTATGGCATATAAGTCTTTACCTCTAGATCATTGGGACAAGAGTAGTAACTTTTTCCAATGTGTAACCCAAACGTATGAGTCTTAAGCAGGACTGGTCCTCCGTAGTAACACCGGGTTGGGATCCCTTCTTCAACTGGAACCCACCTCCACGTAATCTGACGGTCGTCTTCATAGCTATCCATTAGGTCCTCGTCGTCATAGTTAATCCATCTAGGTGTTCCCGAAGAAGATGAGTTGCTGTTGTTAGAGCCTGTATCGAATGGGCCAAAAATGGAGTGTCGATCCCGCCTACCCATGTTCTTGACGCCAATCGTATACCCGAATTAGTAAACAATATCAACCCAAAATTGACAAAACGAAGCAAACAATTAAGGTGAAATTGAAGTTACTTAAACTTGAATGTGGAAACCCTTGATTGTTCCTTGGTAGATCGGAGGTATTCTCGTCGCTCTCTTTCTCACCTCTGGTTCCCGACGGTGAAAACCCTAGAAAATGGAGGAAAGGGAAAGTGATTTTCCTTATTTATAAGTGGGAAAATCTGTTTTAATTTTTAAATTTAAATAAAACGATTATAACAGATTATTGGGGACCACATATTTCCCCACATGTGATGTGTATTTAGGACATGTGCGCCGTCATTTACTACAAAGTATTCCCGAGTTTCGCAGTGGTTCGGCAATGGTAATAGTGGTTCAAATGGTGTTTTAGCTATATAATTAGTGTTACCATGTTCTTAAAAAATAATTTCCAGTGGTCCATGGCATATATAGTATTGCTATGATATTTGCAATGTTTCCATGATATAATATTTGTAAAACCACAACATGTGTGAAGTTTTGGACCTTAAGGTATATGACGTAAAGAAAGTCTTCTTAGAAGTGTATGGTACTTATAAAACATTTTGAAACAAGTACATTCCAATTCCATAGATTACTTTTTCTAGGTTATTTTTTCTTACTTGGATTTTAATTGAAATATTTTAAAAGATAAATGTATTTAAGAATATTGATTAACCGACAATTATTTAATTAAAAATTGAAATGTTTTAATTAAATACCATTAACAATAAAATGAAACATAGCAATTAAATGAAACAACAAAAAATAACAATATGTCTAATTTCAAAATAATATTGGAAATCACAATAACAATAACAATATGTCCATTGTAATACAACAACCAGTAAGTTCAAACACATTGTAATACCACAACCAGTAAGTCTAGTAGTTCAAACAGATTGTCACATCATCCCAACAAGCTTTGATTGTAACAAACACAACAAATCATGATCATTCCTCACCGCCCCCTTCCACACGACTTGGACCAGCCCCTGAACAACCTCCTTGGCTCTCATGGGCAACCGCTTTCTTCTTTGGTTGAGGTTCACATGTTGATGGATGCCTTCATACTCGTCGTCTTCCCCTGCTGTTTTTGTAGGCTGGAGGTAAGGCACACTTCTTTGCTTCAGATGTTGGAACTCTCCACTCAGACTTATGTGAGACTAGATAAATGGTTTTAGAATACGCTAAAACCCAATACTCAACTTTATAATATTTATCACACAAAGCACTTAACTCATAACTCATTGTCCTTGCTTCTTGCCTCATGAGTGTAAAGAGTGCGGCTATTCCATGGACACAAGGATATTTGTCAATATCAAAAGTATTGCAAATGCAACTTTTGCTTCGCAAGTTCACCAAGTAATTCTTTCCATCCCGTCCAACGACACTATATTCAAGTTGATACATATTTAGCTCGGTCACAATCAAGTGTCTTGCCTCCGCACATCTCTCATGCAAAATGTCTTCCACAATTGGCACTAACTTTTTATGGTAACCAACACTGTCTTTCCTATGTTTGTTGAACCATTCAGAAACTTTTACCACAATCACATCTATCATCGGTAACAAATTGTAATTCCTTGCTTCCTCGAGGACATTGTTAAGCGATTCTACAGAATTTGTTGTATCTATATTGTACCTTGTTCCGGGAAAGTAGCACCTTGCCCATTTGTCTTCACCTAGGCTTGCATTTCCATCTAGATACTCGCCTACTTTAGGGTATCTTCTCTTAAAATCTTCGTACCTTCTAAGGAACTCATTTTCTGTATAAATCTCCGCAATTCCCCGAAACATCTTTGCAACTACTTCTTTGTTTGAGTATGAAACTTTTAGTCTCACGTTTTGGGACAGATGAAAGATACAAAACCCATGCTTAGCCATCGGGTACACCTGTTCTATGCTCTTCTTTAGGCTTGCATTTCTGTCACTAACAAAAACAAGCTCTGGACTATCGTCTATAACAGTTTTCAGTGTTTTGAAAAACCACGTCCAACTTGCATCATTTTCACTATCCACTACAGCAAATGCAATCGGATAAGTGTGCCGATTAGGATCCTGAGCCGTGGCAATCAAAAGCACACCACCATATCCACTCTTAAGAAAAGTTCCATCCACAATGAGAACTTTCCTCATGGATTTAAGCCCTTCAATGCAAGCTCCGAGTGCGAAGAATAAAAACTTGAACCTTCCTAACTCATCCAACTCCACTTCTGTTTTTGTGCCCGGATTCACTTTCTCTAACATATATAGATAAGAGTACAACTGCTTGTATCCTTCTTCTGGTTTACCACGTACCTCGTTAATAGCTTCATTTTTACCCCGCCAACAAGTAGAATAGGACGGTGGTACACCAAATTTTCTTTGAACCAGATCCATGAGACTTTTAGCTGTTGGAGTCTTTAGTACACCTGGATAGTCTTCTCTCAGAAGACCAGCAACTAGTCCAGAAGAGGCTTTGTTTCTATTATCACTGCTTGTACTTGCACTAGCCCGAGAGCATGTGTGCATCTTGTTGTATACCGTAACACGAAAAGAAGTTGAATTCTTAACCTTCACACCATGAAGGTACCATTTACACCCTTGCCTCCAAAGACTACATCTAACCACATATCTTGTTCTATCACTCTTCTTTGTCAAGGTTGCAAAACATGCTTTATGCGCACCTCTCTCAACAAATTCTTTCACTTCCTTCTTATTTTGGAATTCTTTACCTATTTCCAAATCCATCTCATCTTCCCATGTCTTCTCCACCACAATTTCTTCATCATACGGAGGCTCATCAAAGTCATATTCCATACCATTTTCTCTATTCCCATCTGATGAGTAATCTGAATGATTGATATTTATATTCTCACAATCTCCATCCCAATCTCCACTAACATTATCATTGATTGGCTCCTCATATTGTTCTTCCGGGACTGCATAAAGAGTCAAAGCATCATCATTGGCATCAGCTCTTGGAACATCATCATTGGCAGCAGCTCTTGGAACCACCTCGTAATTCAATCCAACTGAACTTGCTTGATCTCTTCGTGGGACTAAATCCGTTGGTTCCAATTGATTCCTTCTCGAAAATACACCATTCTCTACATGTAATACAGTCCTATTTTGGTTTCTATCCGTCGACGTTAGATAAACGTAAACGTCATCATCATCACATATATAAGATGCTCTCAAAGGTCTCGTGTCCAATGGAATAAAACTGAATTTCACCTCTGTTGTAGCTGAATCTATCCCAAGCTTTTTGCATACACCATCCTTCAGTATCGAATAACTAATCTCCTCCACCGATAATCTCTTGAACAATATTGGAGACATGCCATTTGTTGTAATCCATTCATACCCATCTCCGTTCTTAGCATAATGTCCTCCATAGTCAAAATGGAAACTTGTGCTCATTGTCTCCTGAAAAAACGACTACACAGTTTACAGTAGTTCAAAGTAATACCGAGAATTACTAAATCTCAAGATTTGAATTCGAGCCACAAATCCACTACAATCACAACGATTGCTTGAACTGTATCACATTAGTTACTAATGCATTGTTGTACGCGACCCAGATCAATTTGCAATATCAATGATTGAAAATTGAAATTCAATATCAATATCAATTTGGGTTTTCCGTTTTTTAAGACCTAACAAACTACGAATGGATTATAGTTAAAGGAAGACTTACCTTAATTGCCTTAAGCTGCGCCTAATGTGGATAACGAAGCTTCAATTCGGAGCTTCAATGGTGATTCTCGTGGTCTTCGAGCGGGACTCGTTCGAGCTCAGATGAAGATGATGGAGACTCGATTCTGATTGGTTGGAATTTTTAATTTTTGGGCCAAGTAAACCTTTTTTTTAATGCACAATTGTTCTGGTTTTTTGGTCATTTTACACCCTCATTAAAGGGTATGAGGGCAAATGAGATTAAAACGTGGTCTGCTGATTTGGCACAGAGAGAAAAGGGTATATAAGAAGTTGATTCCAATCATTGTTAGTAGCTATCGGGTTTACTCGACCAGGAGGTGAACATGATGTCTTGAACCACCCAGACTTTTATGTAAACCAAGACAACAACTATAACACAGCTTCATTCTCTCACAGAACTAGGTTCTCTGTTGGGTTCATTGTGGCCATGAACATACTTGGTATCATGAGTGAATTCAGAGAATATTGCCTTTTGTTTATTCTCCTAGAAACGGTCTCATTTCACACTCACTAGGTGATAGTTCAATAGTCTTTGTTTTATGAAGTACCATGTAATACTCCACGAACATATCAAAGCTATGTTTGAATATCATTAAAAGCAACGCTTATCCTTGGTATACAGGAAACACTGTATATCATCGTAGAAATTTGGATAGAGATTATAGTCTCATAGTGCTTTTAACAGAATTTTGACTTAGTTTTCCCCTTGAACCTATTTCCTGGGATCTCCAGTCATGTAGGTAGGGTTACCATCAAACATCCGTGTAAGTCATAGGCTTTAAACCAAATTCTTTTGATGATTTTACAATTGGATTTCGTGACATACCTTTAATAAATGAATCCTCGGTTGTCATTCAAATGAGATTAATCCATTTGAGATTAATTTATTTGAGATCAATTGTTTAATGATTGTATGTCATCTTCTTTAAAGAAATGACTACCCATTATAAAAACTCAGTGATAGAGCTATATTCGTAATGCTCACACTAGTTTTTTCTACATCATGATATCTTTTCCCAAATTTTGAAAACATTAAGCTTTCTTAACTTCATCTTAAGCTATGAACTTAGGTTTTCGATTAATCTGTTTCACAGATTTAATTTGGAAGATTTTCATAATGTTGTTGCATCACAATGTGTAAATATATATCCACTTGTGGACTTAGCTTTTGGAAGCTGATAAACAATTATTATAATTGTATATTTTCAAAACTATTGGCTCTTTACCATAATCCAACTCATAACTATTAGTATATAGCACGTAGCTGAAATACTTAAGTTATTATTTTCCAGTGTTTGAAACATGGATTACTCGTGTAGCAACTCAGTATGTGGAGTACTTCTGTTGAGCACATTTGAGTGGATCTTGAACAATATTAATTTGTTCGACCATATCTTTATGTCGTAAATAATGTGATTTACATATAAATTGAGCAAAATGTATCCATGCGGAGTACTTTTGATGTTTATGAGCTTATCACATTCATTCTGCTGATTTAAAGCTTTATTAAGCCTAAACATAGACTATACGAGTCGATAGACTTTGTATCTGTTTGACAAAGACATAGTTTTTCACTAAAAACCTATTTACTTCTAAGGATTGTACGCTCTTATGGTAAATCGATTATCTCTCATGTATGATTTTTCATAATGGAGTTGATTTCACTAATGAGGTTTTCCTTTGATGAAGGTTTAGACATGGTTTTTTAGTGAAAGTCACAGTGTATTTACTCGGAGAAAGACTAGTATAAGATTTACAGATTTCTCTACATAATCTCACTATCTACCATAAGTACTCGCTTTTAAGTACAAGGTGATATAGTCTTTTTTTCTTCACGAGTTTGTCTTGGATTTTGTTTATCCTTACACCAAAACACGTGTTCAAAGAAATATACATTCTTTGATGTTTTATTGTATGTACCTAGATATTTGGTACATCTGACTATAAATCAGAAACAAAGAAACACAATTTTGTGTGTATATCCAATAAAATACAATATGGTATTTTTGGTATGCGTACAACCTTTTTAAGAGGTTCGTTTGCGAGTTTTACGAAGCACCCCCACACTTTCAGGTATTTGTACGAATGTACTTTACCTTTATGAACGTTCATACGGCGTTTTGCCAATGACTTTTTGTGGTAAGCAACGCTTCTCCCACATTTGTGGAGATAACTTAAGAGTTTAGAATTTTTATTCACAACTCTTATAGTTTTAAGTGAATAAGGAGTTGTTTTTCTGATGACTAATGTCCTTTTCTATAAAGCAATACATTTTAATGTTCATCAAAACATTTCTCCTTTATCACATATATCCATTTTTATGGGGTTTTCAAGTTGGTTTCAAATTTCCATCTTGTATGCTTCGAACTTTTTCAAATGCATATTATTGCTTATAAGCAAATATATTGATGGTGATAATAGCTTGATGCCACCAATCCATTCGATTGTTTCCAACTTGGTTGACTTTTGAAACTACACTATGTGTTTGTTTTAGTCATATTGGTTTGGACCTTTTTCATTGTCTCTGCATGGTCAATTGTGGTACGACATTCATTAGCATTGCTATGATATGTGTAAGCCTTTTGACCATCGATAATGCCACAATTGGGACATTTGTTTTCTCATCGAACTTCTTTTAAGCTTTAAGCTTTATGAAGCAAGTGGAGGCTTTCAAGGAAACTTTATGTTTCTCGTTGTGCTCATGCTCACATATGTGAACAACATATGTTTGCGGTTTGTAGAGTCAATTCGTTGCATGATAATCAAGTTTTTACAGCTCTTAGCCTTTTTGTGAATGCTTAAGATAATTTTTGAAATATTTCCAAGCTAGTGGAAAACTTTCAATTAAAACAACAAACCTAGTATGTCAAAGTAATTGACATTCATGCGGTCATTATCTCATGCATCGTCAATCACAATTCTTTGACTTTTATATGATGAACTTAGAGCCCAACATTTTTAAAGTCTGAAAATTTCGTCAAGCGAATATCGTAGAACATGTGTTTTTAGACTTGTACTTCATCTCAAGGAAGCATGACTTCCATAGAAGTATTAAACTCATTGTAAATTTATATACAATGGTTTTTATCAAGCGGATTTGATCCATTTTTTTATAGACCATTCTTAATGGTACACAATTCAATACTTACTAGAGTTATACCGTTGGTATTCTCAAGAGAAAGCATATGCTATCCTCTTTGAGTTACTTCTCTAGTTTTAGCATGAAACGATGTATATCGAATATGTCTAATATTAGTCCTATGTTTATAACATTAGGTACTAACATCCTTAACTACTAAATCACAAGTCACATAACCAATTATGTGTTGACATGTGGAAAGTGCTTCATATTTATTTCTGTAATTTAAAATTTAAAACAAAAAAAAACGGAAGCATAAATTTGTTTCAAAATTTATCTTCTCCACTAAGCCATGATCTCTTTAACCTCTCACAAATAACTTTTTCAAAAGTTAAACAAATAATCGTGTATATAATTGAGGTACAATTATAAAACAAAAACTAATGAAAATAACAAAAACTAATGGAAAAACAAATATACCCGTGCATGTAGCACGGGTAGTAATACTAGTGTCTGATAAATCAGAATTTAGCACAATCATTTGTGGAAGACCATTAACCAAATTGAATTTGGTGTGTCGACTCAGTAGACTTGTAACCAAAGCACCTCCACGGCTCTCTGTGTAAATAGGATCTAAACATTCCGATAAAAATCAGAGATGTAGTCCGTATAACACACAAGTTAATAGGTGGTAGACCAGTCTCAATTTGAGTCGTCCACGCACCATACCCGTTGTTATTTTAAACGTGTATGTATACGTTTTCTTTGTTAGGCAACTTTTAGAACCGAATCGGAGATGCAAATGTGTATATAACATTTATATACACATGTCCGATTGAAGCAACTAACTCTTTGATACATGTACTTTAAATCAAATCTGTTCAAAAGAACCAAGATCAAATTAGTACACGAAATTAGAAGTTCAATCTGATAAATAAATTGAAACTGAAATGAAAATTTCAAGAATAAATAAATTCTTTAAATTAACACGTTTATCAATTTAAATGCAAAGCAATACTTATGCAGTTTGGTATATACGATTAAATGCATAAAATAATCAATCTGGTTTTCCATACGATGACAACAAACAAAAGCAATAGAGCTTAATTATAAGAATGCCAAGCAACCAGATTTGGGGTGTCAAAGAATAATGACGAGAACGTGTTCATTTTGTTAATAAACAATAAACACAACCAGAACCAAACCGAGACTTAAACCGGTTAAACCAAACCAGAAGCGAACGTCCAAGGCGAGTGCAAATCGATGAAAGATTTACATCGAGACTAGGTTGTAATCTGGTCCGTAAAAATCAGAAACCGAACGTTGCAACGATTCCTGTTTTTGTACAAAAACACTTCACAAAAAATCAGTTTTCGTTAGTGCAATAAGCAAATAACGAAATTTTCAGAATTAAGATTGTAGGAACTTAAATTACTACAATATGGGCAAACTGATATTTGTAAAGTGAAAGACATAAATAATCGATAATACAAAAATACCGATACAAGAATTAAGAAAAAGAACAGAATTTGCAAAGGCAAGATATGATCTTTGTCCTTAATTCTGAAAACGCTCCGTAGTGTGACAGTTGTGTGACGTTCTGAATCCCAAGATACAACTACAATCACCTCTGTTTTGCACAACTCAAGAACAGAGTCTAACGAACACTAGATTCTATGTTATACTCTCAGACACAGAAATGAAATAAAATAAAAAAAAGTGTGAGAGAGTATTGTTGTTGATCTTTGATCATGTTATCATCCGATCATTATGAAGAGATGAGAGTGGCTTGATTATATAGCTCAAGGCTAACGTCCAAATATTAAAGTGGAGTGATGGAGTATAAATTGCCATCATAATGATGTGAATGAATTTGTATGTTACAAACTTAATCTCTTTGATTTGTTGTTACAAAATTCAATTCAAAGAGATATTTTTGTTGACTAAATTAATCAACATAATTTAAGAGAATTTTAGTCCAAAAGAATAATCTTTTGTTCCATTAACTCTTAAACTAAATTCCGAAGCCCAAAGTCGAAGCCCGGTTCGGATATCTCTTTTCTCCTATACATCAAAGTGTATATAAGGTTTTGAACCTTGTTAGGATTTTTCCACTTTATATATTTTAGCATTTTAATCTAAACTTTCAAAATGAGATATTTGATAGTTTTTACACTTGGTCAAATTTTGGAAGCTAATAAGCTTTCCGAGTCATCAACTTTAAAGCTTTATTTCTCATTCAAATCAACTTCGATATTGACATGTAATTACACTATGTTATAGTGTTTACAGCGACAATTCTATCGTGCCTAATATCCAGTCATTCCGGATGGACGTCTCCATCGGACAACTCACCGGAAAATGGTCGTAAACCATTTTGTCAAAAACGAGTTCCAACAATAAATACATCGGGTAAGGGTTGAAAATAGATCAATATTGGATATATATAATATATTATCCGAAATAATGTATATCTAATAAAATATTCAAAAATTAATTGGATAATATCGAGTTCAAAGAATTTAACTATCTGTATTTTCACTAATTTGGTTTAGAATTTTGAGATATTTTGAACCACGTTCGATACCTTTAGGATACCGGAGTAATATTTTTCAAAGGTATATATTCTTTTTTTAGCAAACCGAATTGATATTTAAAACTTAAGTCCTCAAACAGAGAAAGAGTACATCGAAACAAGTCCAAATTTTCAAAGGTATATATTCATATCATCAAATGGGTTCAAAATTCAAATACCATGTTGCATATTTGAGATGTTGTCATATCTAGTGGTGTAAATTAAATTGTCTTCAACAATTATTTGTTTCAATTGATAACGAGATAAGCTAGATATGGGTCGGTTGGCAAAAACTATACAAAATGGACAGCCCTAAATGAAATTGGTTAAACCAACAAATCATGATGACATAAATGTCGGACTATTTACATCCCACACAACTAGCTGATTCTTTATTTATTACCCACGATTTAGTTTCTAATTTCTATCTTTCGAACCTCACACCAATGATCCATTCACAATCACAGGTAACAAAAAAAAAATCAACAAACCAATTTTTTAACAATCCAACTTCCATCTAATATTGTGTGTTTACTTTGTTCTGTTTGTATTTATGTTTTAAATATAAAATTTACGTACAGCTTCTCCGGTCTCTCCACGATTTAAATGTGTGTAGTTGGTTATATAACATACACTTATACTATAGGACAAAAAATGATGTCCTTAATTACAACTACGAAGAGCCTGACCAGGTAGATAGAATTATAAATGGATGTAATCATAAGGAAACATTTATTTTATAGGAAATAATTGTTCTCTCTCGTTGCGTTTTGTAGAAATAAAGGTTTTTTGTAGAAATAAAGTTCCCTTTGTTATTTTGTTTTTTCAGTTTCTTTTTATTTTCCCTACAAAGCATTGCATATATGACTTAAACAAACTCGATAAAATCATGGATCACTTCTAATTTTACAGGTGATAATAGGAAGTAACATTGAAAAGTCCGTTTGTGACAAGTTAACTTATATTTGAGTCAATAGGAACATTTCATTGTAAGAAATCTTTTTGTTGTAATAAAATTTTACATTATAACCATAACAAATTTTGACTGGTTAAAAGAGAATCAAGAAGAAACCAAAAAATTCCACTAAATTATTTTAGCTTATGTATGTAACTAGAAGTAATACTGAGTTATCAAATGTTTGGTGGCTCAATCAACAATGTACTTGTTATTGACCTAAAAAAAGGAATTTTCAGAGTTGTGAACTCCAGTAGCCAAGTTACTAAGATAGTAAAATTATGGACTTAAATCACTATCTTTTAACTACATAAAACAGATTTCAAACCAAATGTATATGTTTTTAAAATCATCATATATGTAAGCGAAAAACATAAACGTAAATTACGAGCAAGTAGCAAAACGAACTGTTACCAAATAAGAATTAAACGTAAACAAATAGATGTACCTTAGCAACTAAAACAACAGATTAATATAAAATACATTCAAAATAAGTCAAAACCAAACAAGAAATTAATAATTAGTACTTATTTACTTGGTACAAGTGTGGATTCCAAATTGTAAAATTCAAAGTCGTCAATGAGTCAATTTTGACTTACAAATAGTTTGGCTGTAAGAAAGGTGCAAATATGCAATTTCTGTATGTACAGTATACTCCAAATTATTCTGAAAAAATCTAAAAGTTAGGTGAACGAATTACAGTGTTGAAAGCTTGTTGGAAACAAAATAATTTGGAGGCAATTTTGTTTAGCAATTAATTTTTGTCAATGAGACACATATACCTCATGATTGGTAAGCAATGAGATCACAAGGAACTCTGACTGACGGATGTGAAAAAATAAAACGACGGTACCAAGACCAAGAACAATCTAATATAACTCGAATTATGTACTTGTAATTTTTTTTTTTGAAAACCAATTATGTACTTGTTCTCAGTGTTAATCAACTTAATGACTTATTATAATCCAGTCGATAGCAAATCTCACCATCCCAAAATCATAAAACTGCTCAAACATTTTAAATTAGATTAAAGTTTTATATTTTTTCATATGCTTGCAACAAAATGCGGTGTTTTAAGATTGCAACTCGAAAAAGTTCTTGTTAAATAAGTTTCAAAAAAAAAAAAAATTTCTTGTTAAATTAATATTATACTAAATTTTTATTATGTATTCATTTCATAGTTTTAATATTCATGGCAGATAAAACACACACATATGTATAGTTAGAAATTTGTACAAATGTCGCTTTAATTTAAACTTTATCATAAATAGAAATTTATTTATTTGGTCATATATAGAAATTTATCATGATGCCCAGCATTTTTCTTCTCCATCTTTTTTCATCATATTTGGAAAATTTTATAAATTCAGAAGTAAATCGAAATACTAGTCACACCGTTTGTTATATTTATAAATTATATTTCTCATGGTAGCCAAGGAAACACACGGGAAAAGATTCACCTATACCAAAAATTAACTATATACTCCTCTCTCTATCTCTCTCCTTCACCTCTCTTCACACTTTTTTTTTTTAACAAGAAAAGATTAGTGATCAATGAGAGGAGGAGAAGGAGAAGAAGAAGGATTGGAGTCAAGTAGAGTTCCACTGTTGAAAAGCTCTCACACGGCAGAGGAAGAAGGTGGAGGATTGAAGAACAGAACTTGGGTTGAGACAAAGAAGCTATGGCGAATTGTTGGTCCTGCGATATTCAGTCGTATAACAACATATTCTACGATTGTAATAACTCAAGCTTTCGCTGGTCATCTTGGAGATCTCGAACTTGCGGCTATCTCCATCGTCAGTAACGTCACCACCGGCTTCAACTTTGGCCTCTTGGTAATAAATCTATAATACTATTGAAATTTTAGATTCCAAATGGAAACCGTGCTTCATACAGGATATGTGCGGGACGACGGAATACTATTTCGCATGTCTCGCACAGTCGCACCCATCTGGCCATGCATAGTTTCCGTTTGAGCCTTAATTGATGGGATTTTATTAATTTTAATATTTTCAATATGAGGATATGTGTATTAAATTAAACGGTGTAGCTTGGAATGGCGAGTGCTTTAGAAACGCTATGTGGACAAGCGTTTGGAGCGAAGAAGTATTATATGTTGGAAGTTTATATGCAACGTTCTTGGATTATTCTCTTCTTCTGTTGCGTCTTGTTGTTGCCGAGTTATATTTACACAACTCTGGTTCTCAAATTTCTTGGTCAACCGGATGACATAGCTGAGCTTTCCGGTGTCGTCGCCCTTTGGAACATCCCTCCCCATTTCGCCTTCGCTTTCATTTTCCCACTCCAACGTTTTCTCCAGTGTCAGCTCAAAAACCATGTAAGTAATCTCTACGTACGTTTATGTTTAGATAGACTCATAGACAACAAAAATCACGGTTATTAACATATACAATATATTTATGTGGAAAATTGTACAAAGAACAACTAAGATAGTACGTACAAAAACCACGGTTATTAACAACTACATGTAGGCGTTTGGAAGTTTAGTACAAAGGCATACAAAGGGCAAAACGCAATCATAGTCTTTATAATAATCTAACTTTAGATTAGATGATGGATTTTTTTTTGGAACTAATAGTTTTTTTTGGGGATTAATTATTTAGGTTACTGCATTTGCGGCATCGGTTGCATTGGTGGTACACCTTATAGTGTCTTGGGTGTTTGTGAACGGACTTAAACTAGGACTCGTGGGGACAGTGGCTACGGTTAGTATATCTTGGTGGGTCAATGTTCTAATTCTATTAGCTTACTCCACTTGCGGTGGCTGTCCACTTACTTGGACCGGCTTCTCCTCTGAAGCCTTCTCCGGACTTTGGGAATTCCTCAAACTCTCCACTTCTTCCGGCCTCATGCTTTGGTACCAATTAGTATACATACATTTTGTGTTATTTCTCTAACATGTCCAAAACAACTTTTAACAGTAGATATAATCGAGTTTTGTGTACAGTTTGGAGAATTGGTATTATCGGATTTTGATCATAATGACTGGAAATCTCCAGGATGCTAGAATCTCCGTTGATTCTTTGTCCATATGGTGAGTCTTTCTTGACCAACTGTGTTTACTGTTTTTGTTCATGTTAATATGTTCTGTTTTTAATAGTACTGTATAATATAAAAAAATGTCAACAAAACATATAATCATATCGTATTGTTTCTCACGTATGTCTTTTTGGGTTGTTGCGGTAAGGTTATAGTTGTTTTTCTTTGCTTTCTATTATTTCTGAACATCTAACATAATTTATTTATTATCCCTTTGTCTTTTATGCATGATTAACTTATTATGAAACAAATACTTTTTTGCAGCATGTCGATAAATGGATGGGAGATGATGATTCCTCTCGCTTTCTTCGCCGGAACCGGGTAAGTAAAGGTCATTGTTCTTTGTTTTCTAATTTCCAAACGGGTTAATGAATGATCTAGTTGGATCCGGTTCGATCGGTTTAGTACCATGTGAAAGTCTTGTTAAGTAGCTATGGAGCCATGAAATTTAAAGATAATAATTGCCAGAGTGATGTCATATTTGTTAGTAAACGTAGTTGTTTACAAATAAGCCTGAAAAAGACTGTAAGTGGTATTTATTGTACTTGTACATGCATGCATGTCTGGTTTCGGTGGACAAAGTTGACAAATGTACGATGATAGTCTTTTACACTCTTTTTTTTTCTTTCCATTTTTGAATATGGAACTCGCAAGAAAACATTATACATAACTTCTAATATTAAAATACCTTTTTCAAGAAACAATCTCTTATAGAAAAAAATAGGAAATTAAAATTTAACATTTGGCATTTTGGCTAGATAGCTTCTTGTATTCTTCTGTGTTTGCTTTTTATTCCTTTTCTTATCGTCTGTGTTTGTCTGCGTAAGACCTTCAATACAACACCTTTTTAAAAAACTAAACGTGATTAAATGAAAATTATTTCTCTTTATGCGTTTAACTATTGTATTCTATATATTTCTCTCTTTAAATACACGTTTAACTACTGCAGTGTACGTGTGGCGAATGAGTTAGGAGCAGGAAATGGAAAAGGAGCAAGATTTGCAACGATTGTATCAGTAACACATGTCGTTAATAATCGGACAATTCTTTTTTGTGATAATAATAATTTTCCATAACCAAATCGCTTGGATCTTCTCTTCAAGTGAGCCGGTTTTAGCGGCCGTTGATAAACTCACCCTTCTACTAGCTTTCACCGGCCTCCTTAACAGCATTCAACCGGTTCTCTCCGGTACGTCATGGTTGTCATCTTTCATTATATACCAAGTCAACATTTTTGTTATTGATTTTGATTTTGACTTTGACTTAGGTGTTGCGGTAGGATCGGGTTGGCAGTCCTATGTGGCGTACATAAATTTGGGATGTTACTATTGCATTGGTGTCCCACTTGGGTTTCTAATGGGATGGGTTTTCAAATACGGTGTCATGGTAATTACTATTTTCATTTAACTTATTTCTTTTGATATGCAAAGATAGAAAACATTTGCCTCATTTTATCTGATTTTTATAGGGAATTTGGGCCGGTATGATATTTGGAGGAACTTCGGTTCAAACTTTGATCTTATGTTTTATCGTGATAGGATGTGATTGGGAAAAAGAGGTAAACTAATATTTTGCATATGTTTGTATTTGTCTTTGACTTGTTTTTACTTTGTTGATGATGATTTTTATTTTTCTATGGGTAAAATTCGCAGGCCCAACAAGCAAGTGCGCGTGTTAACAAATGGTCCAAAACAATAAAATGAAAGTTTTATTGTATGCATCTATTATTGGCTATTGCAGCTTAAATTTTTTTTTGTTTTTTTTTTTTGCTAAATAAATTTTTATTTTTATTTGTTTCTTGAAACATCTCGACATAATTTTTTTTTTTTTGAGTATGAGTTGTCTCTATAAACATTTTCTAAAGAAAAACCAAAAAAGTTTGCAATAATAATTTATGAACCCCATAGAACCGGTATATGTTTGTATCGAAATGTGATACAATATATATCCAGAACCGGTTCAAATATTATAGAAGCTCTTAATGCAGTGAGTTAGCCAGTTACTGCAAAAAGGTCTTTGTACTTGTAATATTATAAGAAAAATGGTTACATATTATTTGAAGATATAAATTCTAACAAATTTAGATTGGGATGGTGATAAACATTTACACAAACCATAAGACTGCATGTTTAAATTTGGTTTTACTTTTAAAAACGTCTAAATAACATAAGAATTTTATGCCGGGCTTAACTATACCAAGTGCAACAATTTTATTATCTATTTACATTAATAATATAAACATGACGATATTTATAATACAAGAGTTCATTAAATGGATTAGACCGGTTTTTCATCCAACATTTCCGTTGTCATCTAACGTTTATAATTATACCCATGAGTTAATTTCAATACCAACGACCAAAAACCTCTAACCAAATTTTTACTTCGCTAGGAAAACTCGTTCAAACCCTCTTTACACTTTTCAAGCCTCGCCAAAACCGAAATCAACTCTTTCGGTTTAGCTTTTCTTGCATTAATTTCTTCAAATCTTATCTTCATCAATCTCATGACCGAGAAGCAATCATGTACTAGTAGTTCTTTCATCTCAAGCAACGATTTTGTTCAATTTTGAGAGAGAAAAAGCTAAAGTCTATGGCCTTACTATTTCGGTAAATTTTGTCAAGTTTGGTCTGTGATCAAATATTTGATCAATTTACAACAACAACAAAAAAACCTTTAATTTTCTACTAGAATTTGTAAACAAGATAAATGCAAGCAGTCCAAATTTGAAACACCAGGCTAATTCATTCTGTAGTAACAGATTACAAATCTACTATATGAAAGCCCTTGTGCACTCTCCATTGAGTGCCACATCAGCTCTTCATATTGTGCCACATGTCTAGGTAAAGTTCAATCGTTTCACATTCGGTGGTTCTCTTCCTCTTCTTTTCTAGGGTTCAATCAAAACGTAAGAATAAGATGCAATATTTATGATCAACCCTCCTCATCTTCTCCATCCTTTAAACCTCCGAAATTTAACTATAAATCAGCATATCTCTCCACCATTCAAAAACTATGCCTGCTTCATTGACGTCTTTGCTTGTTTTTGTTCCGATCGTGGCCTCTATTGCATCTGCTTTACAAGTTCCGAGGCCGGATTTCTCCATTAGGGTTTTTAGATGTTTGCAGTATGAAGGCCTCGCCGAGTTTGGTTACTCATTCGACCATTTGGTGGACGAATCGTCTCCGAGCTCAACACACCATACACCATTGCTTCCACTGTCAAAGGTATATTTAACTTACGACTAAAACGTTTTCTTCTTCTTGTTTATTCTATTATTGATTTCAGTGTAAAATTGAGCGTTTCATGATGCTGATTATCAGTACAATTATCATGGTCAATCTATAACTCTCGAGGTTGATGAGTTATCCGATTTAGGACTACCACTAAAGAGTATCATAATGTTTTTAACTGAAAATCTCCTATGAATAAATTGGGAAATCCTCTCAACCGTATCCCATGATTAACCTTTCTAGGTTTTTCTCTTTGAAATTATTTGACGTTTCTCTTTCAGTGTCTTTCTAAATTTTTTTTTTTTTTGTCATTTGACTAATTTATCTTGTATATAAAGTTGTTCTAAAAGTCCTAGAACAACTTTAACATCTCAATATCTAAAATTAGTTTTCACTTATTACCTTTGGAAATGGTATTTCATGTGGTGTTACTACTAAATGGTCTTTTTAACTTTTACTTATTTGATATTGTAGATGCTATCCAGGTTTTATTGTTTTCCTAATAAATCACTTGGCACAGCGAGCAACACCTTGTATAGGTTGGGCAGAGCTTATGAATAGTGTTTATGAAGATTAATGAGCATCGCTAAAGGTGTTGTGGTGATGCAGTCATGGTTCAAACACTACAAGAAAACACTGATTTTGCTACTCCGGAATCAGTCACAAAACGGTCTCAGATGATGGATTTGTGACTATTGTGTGACTGAAAAAATCGTGGCAAATTGTTGGTAGCAAATTTTAGTGGTCACAAATCAGTCACAAATTTACGACTCTTTTGTGTCGTTTTGTCTCCGTAGCAAATTTGTGACTAATGTACGACAAAGCTAAGTGGTGGCATATTAACGACGAATGTGTGACAACCTATACTTTGCGACTAATTTGTTACTTAGTTTGTGGTCGCAAAAGTGAGACTGAACTTGTAGTCGTAATCTCGTCACTTATTAGCAACGAGTCTGCGACTACGTTGACCTTCATATGACCAAATTTGGTCATATTTCAGTAACAAAATTAATACGCGTTTGCTACTACTAGCTAGTATCTAAAAGCTGGTTTGATCATTAATCCTACAAAGAAGAAATCTAATTTACACGAAAATCATTATGAAACCGACATTAATATTACATAATTAAAAGTTATACAATCCAAAAAGTAGAGATTTAAAATTCAAACAAAAGAGATAATTACATAATTAAAAGCTAACACTTTATCTACACCAAAATATTGTTCCATCACCATATATAGAGAGAGTTTGGGATCATAGATGACTAAGTTAAGAGCCTAACTTACTGTCGCAGGTGGCTGATTAGGTGAGGTTGTACCAGCTGATGGCTGAGGTGCGGTCGTAGCAGGTGGGTTAGGAGTGGTCATTGGAGTGGTTGTAGCTTTCTGAGCTTCGTTGAGGTACTCCACGAAGTTACTCTTCTCTTTCAAGTAGGAGAACATGAGTCTGAAGGTTCCCAGCTCCGTCCTAGCTTCTTGAAGGTCTACGAGTTGCGCCTTAGCTTCTTGAAGCTCCTGATCTCTGCGAATATTCTCTAGCTCGTGATCTATGAGCTTTGCACGTGCATCTCTCAGTTCATACTGCATCTCCATGAAGGCAGAGTCAGAGGAGCTTGGATAAGCTACATTCCTTTTCCCTTTCACCAAGTCTTGAAGTTGGCCAAGCCCATAAGCGTTTCCTTTAGAATCTGTTTGAGTACACTACAAGAGGAAAACATGTCAGATAAGTTAAGCAACCTATACACCATACTCCAAAGTGAATACGAGTTGAGCTACTGACCTTCAAGAAAATCTCATTTTGTTCATCAACGGTCAGTGTGGGAGCATCAGTGGAGTTCTCCAAACTTTCTGTGCCATTCACCTCCTTGTTCCTCATTACATCTTCAAGAATGACCTCATAATTCGATGATATTTCCCTCGCCTTCTCATCAATAAAAGTCCCATCTGGCAGTGTATGCGTCTTAACAAAGACCTCAGCAAAAGAAACCGGTCTCCCTAACTCCTCCTCCTGTGACAGTGGACAACACATTATTGACCAGAAAACTGAAAAAGAGTAAGGAAGAGAAGTTCTAACCATTTCTAGTTGTCTAGTGAGGAAAGATTTCTGGCCAGATACATGTCTGTGAGCTCCAATACCACCGCGGTCAGAGTTGCGGTTGTCTGAGCATATTGAACTCTTGGTAATTGCTTCTGGAGTGTCCCAAGTAAGCCACATTTCATTCCATAGCTCCTTGCCAATCCAGTAAGGCCTTTCACCCTTCTGCTTCGCCTGACTCACTATGCCTTTCAGCCTCTCTTTAGCAATGGTAACGAATTGTTCCTTCACCAGCCCAGTCATACCTAAATCCCATGTGTATTTTTGCTACATGTAAGAGTAAATAAAACAATGAGTAGCAAATGTAAACATATGAAATTGAAATAACAGAAACTCCAAGTAAGAGGAAGGATTAGTACAGCAAATGTTCGGAAAAAAAGTTCTCGCTGTGATTGAGGCGTAACGGACCAGTTAAAATAAGCCTTATCGAACTTCCGCCTCAAAATTCCGCCAATATCACGAGACAAAGGAGTTTTGTCTCGAACAAACCTAAGCAAAATAGAGAAACCACAGTGTTAGTAACTGCAAATACAGTGACAAAGTTAATAAGAGCAAAGTTAATTACACTTACCACTTTGTAGTCTTTCCAGGGACAGGGTGTGGGCTCAAGAGAGTGAGATTCTCACGGCCAGGAAGATGAAGTAGATCTTCCAACTCTTGATCAAAGTCCTCCAAACCGTGACCCGGATTATTCACAGGCTCTACTTGTGGAGGTTCTGATGAGAAGATTAATCGACAGAGAGTAAGTAGAAGAAGAAGAGTAATCGAGAGAGAGAGAGAGAGATGGTTGATGAGAAGATCAATCGACGGAAAGTAAGCAGAAGAAGAGTAATCGACAGAGAGAGAGAGATGGTTGATGAGAAGATGAATCGGCGGAGACTAAGCAGAAGAAGAAGAGTAATCGACAGAGAGAGAGACGGTTGATGAAAAGATGAATCGACGGAATGTAAGAAGAAAAAGAAGATTAATCGACAGAGAGTAAGAAGAAGATGAACCGACTAGGGTTAGGGTTAGGGATTTGGAAATTTGGGGGTTTTGTGTGGACAGAGAGAGAGACGATCAATGACGGTGAGGAAACGACGGAGAGTTAGAAGAAGAAGAAGATTAATCGACAGAGAGTAAGAAGAAGATGAACCGACTAGGGTTAGGGTTAGGGATTTGGAAATTTGGGGGTTTTGTGTGGACAGAGAGAGAGACGATCAATGACGGTGAGGAAACGACGGAGAGTAAGAAGAAGAAGAAGATGAACCGACAAAGAGAGAGAAGTGAGACAAACACTCTCTCAGAGAGATGCCGTGAGAGATCAAGAGGATCAAACACGGTGAGGAAATAGTCGGAGACTAAGAAGAAGAAGAAGAATGACGATGAATCGACGGAGAGATCGAAGAAGATGAACAAGGGTTAGCTAGGGTTAGGGATTTGGGATTTGGGGCTTTTTACAGAGAAGTGAGGTGAGAGAGATTCGGTGAGAGATCGAGAGGATCAATCATGGTTAGGAAATAGTCGGAGACTAAGAAGAAGAAGAACAATGACGGTGATTGACGGTGAGATTAAGCGACGGAGAGATCGAAGAAGATGAACAGAGAGAGAGATGGTTGGGATTTTTGGCGAGAGAGAAAGAGATGAGGGGTTAATTAGCTAGGTTTTGTTTTAGGTTTTATATATATAGTTAATTAAACGGTCACACTTTGGTAGCAAAATTTTAGTTATGGGCTACTAATAGGCGGCCCAAATCCAATTTTTAGCACGCCAAGCCCATCTAATTACAAAATAAACCATGTTTAATGTACATTAGTGACAATGTAGTAGTAAAAATGTTACTATTTTGTTGCTTTTTTGTTACTACATGTGTAAACCCTAAACCTTACTCTTTGAAACCCCAAATATTTACATACATGGTTGCTTAATAACTTGTATCACATTTCTTGACTCTACTGATAGTTATAAATTGGTTGAAATATGCTGAAAAATATTATTTCTAAATTTAAATTGTAATGTATGAATTAACTTTTTTTAGGTTTTTATGCAATATAATGTGAAATGAAGATGAGTTAACATAAATTTATTAAAAATTAAA
The DNA here is from genome assembly GCA_900128785.1 of Arabis alpina. Classification (NCBI taxonomy): domain Eukaryota; kingdom Viridiplantae; phylum Streptophyta; class Magnoliopsida; order Brassicales; family Brassicaceae; genus Arabis; species Arabis alpina. The sequence continues at coordinate 23,691,051 of LT669790.1, forward strand.
AATTTTGATTTCAAACATATATACCATATTAGGCTACCCAAATCTTAAAACTGTCCAAATATTAAAGACCACGAGATTTAAAAAAAATCAAATTGTACATGTTACCTAAAAAGGAAATTAGTGTAGTAGCAAAAACGTAACGAATTGGTCACATATTTGTTAGCACAAAGATGTTAGTCACAAAATAGCTACCGTTTTGGCACTGTTTTGCCACTGCTTTGCCCTAAACCCTAAATATAAATCCTTAAAGTTCTGCATTTGTGACGATTATGTGACGAATTTCGTATACTAAAATAGTCGTACAGTCGTCGCAAATTTGTCACGAATATACGACACCATATTTTCCGTCGCAAAATTGTCACTAACTGTATAAATGGTCACAGAATTGCGACTACATTTACGACTACATTTATTAGTCACAAATTTGCGACTCGACCGCCACGATTATTTTTTGGTCGCAGAGTAGTCACAAGTTAGTCTCACGTTGGTACCAATAATGTGTGACCGAAAAATCGGTCACAAAATTCGGTAGCAAAATCAGTATTTTCTTGTAGTGAAATGATACTAGATTTTTGGCTTATTGCACTATAGAACAATGAGATTACTGCACATGCTGCTAATTATTAGACGTTTCTTTATTTTTAGGCTTAAGTTTATGAAAAACATCAATTGTATAGGATGTTCTACAGAATTTGGAGAGAAGTTTTCTTCAATCTTTGATTCTATCTTTCGAGAAAATAGGATAACTATATATGTTTTTCATCTATATTTTTTTAGAATACTTCTACAGCTGGCCGAGTAAATTATAAAAGTTGGTCCCAACTCCTGACATTATATTTCTGACACCGAATTAAAAAAACTAACTATCAAGCACAACAATCATGTAGACATTATTCTAGATATGGTACATGTTGTATGTTTATGTTGATTTCCTGCAGGTCATTGATCTTTGCGATTGAGATTTGTACGTATTAAGTTAGACGTACGCTAAAGGTTCTATGCAAACCCGCATAATAGGTTCAAAAGATACAATGGGCCACTATAAGAGACGATATAAAAGAGACGTGGTGGCCGAGGCGACCACGAACAATTTTTTTAGGAGTTGTTAGAGAGTTTTATCTCTAGATCCTCTTTAACTCTCTTGTATATTTTCATGTGTATTGGATGTTGTAATAATTACTCTACGAAAAAAGAAAACCATAAAAAGTTCATACATACTACAACAAAAAAACAATGGAAGTATGAGGATTAAACATGAAACGATTATTATTGAATAACTGAAAATAACATAGGAAAAATATGTATGAAACTTAATTTTTAAAGATAAACCCACGCGTATAGGGGATACTCACAAGTTTAAGACACTTGGAAAATTGCATTACTAAAATTGCATTATTAATTCATATACTTGACCATTATTAATTCGATGAAGGTTACCTGCCTTTTCGTATTCCACCTTCTTCTCACTTCTAATTTTAACGACGCTTAAAAAATGTAAACCGGCCATTAAATAATAAAGACGATCACAAAGCTTTCCAAAGCTTTTACCAATCACAACGTCTATGGAGAAAAAGGTTTCTACATCTCCCTTTTCTTCTATTGACCTATTTAATTCCTATATAAGACACTGACCCTAGGGTTTGGGCTCAATTTGTTTCATGGATTGTCTCTCAAAACTCACATTTTTCCCTTCCGGTTGGAAGAGATAGCGATGGTTTTGTTATCTTGGTGAGGTGTAAGATCCGTTGGGTGTGGTTGCGGCGGCCGGACCGAGCTGGTTTGAGCCTGAACAGCCTTAACGCGTCCATGAGCCCTAGGGAGGATTCCGCTAAGCAAGCGGCATCTATTTCAGTTAGGGGTGGGCATAATTCCCTTCCCGTTCCGTACCGTCCCGTTCCGTCTCATATCCGTTCCCAAATTCCCGTACCATATAGGTCCCATATTCCCATGTGGGACAAATTTTCAATTCCCAATTGGGAACGGGATGGGATGGGACGGGAACGGGATTTCCCGTAATCTCGTTTATATAGATTTATATAAATTAAATTATATATATTTATGTATGTATTATAAAATCATATAATATATTATGTCATATTAATACATAGTCTCACCTTTTTAGCACCATCCGTTGATATTTTCAGCATTACTATATTAATTTTATTAACCAACAACTACTTTTATTTGATTTTTTATTCTTGTGTTGAGCTCTAGAACAATCATTTGCCGTGAATGAAGAATGATACGAGAGGATTAACTACCTATTTGGCTACTTTTAGAATTTTCATATTATTGAATTTTATGCTTTGATTTAAGATATTTATGTGGTTTACTTTAAGCTTTGGATTCATTTTGATTAGACTATGGTTTTTCTATTTTAAATTTTAATGTTTATGAAATACAATGTATTTCTTTTTATCTTAAATATGAACATGCTTTTGATGATTTGAAGAAGCAAGTTGAATACATATTTGCACTTTTTATAATTGTTTTAATTGAATATATGAGACAAGTTATTTTATGGTAATTCCCGTTCCGTTTCCGTCTCATCCCGTCCTATCCCGTTACCGTCCCAAATTCTAAATGAGATATAAATGGGACATATTTTTCTATCCCAAAAATCCCGTTCCCGTACCGTTCCCATAAAATCCCGTCCCATATTTCCGTTTGCCCACCCCTAATTTCAGTACGTCGTTGATGAGCTCAACCAACTTGTCAATGACGAAGAAGCTGTCTCATATCTCTGTCTCTGTTGAGGCTTAATTTCCTCTACATGTTCGTTTACCTTTACTTGATTTAAACTCTTACAATACACAAATCTTTTAAGCATAAACATTCGTAGCATTTGATTCATACACATACTTATGTAAATCATTCGATACATACGTAGATATCATACATAATCTTATAGATAGTAATTTCCGTAGTCACCACATAAACTTGCACACTGACCAAAGCCTCTTACTTAATGGTAGGTTGGTTAATATTCCAAGAAATGTTACGGTAAAACCCGCGCGTACGCGCGGGTACTCACCTAGTTTATTTCTTAAAACGAACAAACGAAACGAAAACAACATAAAAAGACTGAATCATCCAACTTACTAGTTAAGTATACTACCAAATTTATTCAAAGTGAAGAAAGAGCATGTGATTAATAGGTGAAATTACCTTCAAGCACATGAAAACGCAGAGCAAATCCTCTTTCTTCCATCATGGTTTGTCCAAACACCCTCCTATTCTGATCCTGAATAATGCATTTGTCTTCTCCTATCGTTATTGATCCCATCTGAACAACACTCAACACATTTCTATTGATATCCGGAACAAAAAGCACATTCTTGAGCGTCTTCTTCCTCCATTCCTTAGTCATGATCACGACATCTCCTATACCTTCTGCCATGATGATTGATCCATCAGCCAATCCAACCCGAGCCTTGTGTGTTCTGTCTAGAGTGGTGAAAAACTTCACGTACGGAGTCATGTGATTCGTGGCTGCGGAGTACATCATCCACATATCCTCATCAAATGTGAAATCAACACAACTTACTCATTAAGTGATCAGCTTCGACTTCTTTGGATCGCTTCTCTAACCTACGACGAAGCTTAACTCTTTGGTTACTCATTTGGAGCAAATACCAAAGATCTTTGGCGGAAGAAGCAGAGAGAGTCTTTTTGAAAAACGAATCTGTGAGAGACGATTGCAAAATCTGGAGCGCTTTCATGTCTTTCACTACGAGATCTCTCCATTTGGAAAGTTCTTCGGCTTGAATCGTCGCCGAGATCTTCGATGGATCCGGTGGGACTCCGTTTTCGACAACATCGCAAAGTTTTTTCTCCAATAGTGTAGCTTTCACGATTGGAGCCAGATTTCATAGTTCATGTCATCGGAAACAATGTCTGGTACATTCGTAGCCCCCATTGCCGTAACGGTAAGGATTTCTTTAAACTTTTGTTTTTCCTCTTTGAGAAAGAGGATATTAAACTATTCCCTACCTTAACGCTTTCACTACAAGAAAACAATGTTTTTGTCACCGAAATGTGTCACTGAAATTTTGGTAGCACATTTTTGCTACGAAAGAATGACTCTCTTGTGACTGTTTTGTGACTACCGAAATTTAGTAGCTGAAGAGTCGCACATTTGCAGCTGACTATTTTAGTAGCAAATTGAGTCGCAAATGTGTGACTGAATATACAAGTAGTAACAATTTTGCGACAAAAAATGGGAGTGTCAATAGAGTAACAAATTTGCCACTACTTTGCGACGACATTTGTATACCAAATTCGTGACAAAAGCGTAACAAAAAATGTAGGTAGAAACGTGGAATGTTGGACTACTAAAGTAGGTGAAAACGTGGAAAAGAAGTAGCTAAGTAGGTGTTAACAATTTTTGTCACTACTTTGGGTAGTAGCAAAAGAGTAGCAACTTATTAACTATAAATAACGCTGCTTCCCACCTCAGTTCTTCATTCCTCCGAAGTACTTGTTTATTCTTTCTTCTTCATTTTTTATGTTTTTACAAAAACCTCTCTAGATATTAAAAAAAGCTTTATATTGTTTATAATTACGAAAAACAAATCCGGGGGTAAAATTAATAAAAGAGGGTTTGGTGAGATATCTTTTCATTTGAATTTATTTTAAAAAATTTTTGGTGAGATATCTTTTGATTTGAATTTATTTAAAAAAAAATTTAAATTTTTTTTTTAAATAAAAGAGAAAAAGGAAAAAAAATGTGGCATTCAAACCGAAATTGGATGTATGTTAGGATCGACCCGCAGACGAACAATATATCAAGGGAATTTGCAGATGGAGTGACGCAATTCATCAATTTTGCAACTAACCAGCCGTTCTCGATAAGCAGTGGAGGTAGGTTATATTGTCCTTGTGTACAATGTCAAAACTTGGGTAGGTTAAAACTGGCTAGATCAGTTGAGAAACACTTGCTTGGTCAAGGATTTATGCCAGGTTATTATGTATGGACTTACCATGGAGAAGATTACCATGCTAATGGGGTAGGAACTAGTAATCAGTATGATAATGTAGATTTTAGCAGCGGTAATTATAATGAACCGGTCAATTATGAAGAAGAGAATGTTTATGCGGGAATGGTTAGGGATGCATTTCATGGTTCTGTTCCATTTAATGAATATCATCCTGGCCATGAACATGATCAAAGTGGAAATGATCATGTCCATGAAGAACCTACAGATGAGGCGAAACAGTTCTACGATATGTTAGAAGCTGCAAATACTCCCCTTTATGATGGTTGTCGTGAAGGTCTTACGAAGTTGTATGTGGCGGCTCGGGAAATGAACATCAAGCAAGACCATAATTTGGCTGAAACAGCTATGGATTCATGGTCTGATTTAATTACGGATATTTTACCAGAACCTAATCAGGCAACTGCTTCGTACTACGAGACGGAAACGCTTATGCGAAAGTTAGGCTTGCCTTACCATACATTTGATGTATGTTTAGATAACTGTATGCTCTTCTGGAAAGAAGATCAAGATTTGCATTATTGTAAATTTTGTGGGAAAGCAAGATATAAGGAAACTGGCGGGAGGACAAATATACCGTTCAGCAAGATGTGGTATCTACCGATCGGTGACAGATTGAAGAGGATGTACCAATCGATGAAAACGGCGGCATCGATGAGGTGGCATGCAGAACACGAGTCTGATGACGGAATAATGTGTCATCCATCTGACGCGGCAGAATGGAAAATTTTCAATGAAAATTATCCAAGTTTTACGGAGGAAACGCGAAACGTATATTTAGGATTATGTACTGACGGCTTTAATCCATTCGGTATGTCCAAAAATCATTCGTTATGGCCTGTTATCCTGACACCGTACAACTTACCTCCGGATATGGCAATGAAAAGCGAGTATTTGTTTCTTACGATTTTGAATTCGGGCCCAAAGCATCCACGAGCCAGTCTAGATGTTTTCCTTCAACCACTTATCGAAGAGTTGAAGGATTTATGGAATTACGGAGTCGAGGCGTATGATGTGTCCACAAATCAAATCTTCAACCTTCGAGCCGTCTTGTTGTGGACGATAAGTGATTTTCCGGCGTATGGGATGTTGTCAGGATGGACGACACATGGAAAATTAGCGTGTCCAATTTGTAAGAGTGATACAAAGGCTTTTCGATTGCCGTCTGGGAGGAAGACTTGCTGGTTTGACTGTCATAGAAGATATTTGCCCCCTCACCATCCGCTCCGAAAAAACACTCGTGCGTTTATCAAGGGAAAGAATGTAGTTGACGACTACCCAACAGAATCTGTGTGTGGAGAACAAGTTTTGGAGAGTATACGGTATGTGGGCGCAGCTAAAACATCTGAGTGTGGAGGGAATGGCCATGAAAGAAAACCAGAGGGCTACGGAGATTGGCACAATTGACATAAAGAAAGCATTTTTTGGGAGCTCCCATACTGGAAAGATTTAAATCTACGGAACTGTCTTGATGTGATGCATATAGAGAAGAACTTTGAGGATAACATCTTACATACTGCGATGAATGTGAAAGGCAAATCGAAAGACACTGTCAACTCAAGGTTAGATATCGCACGATTTTGTGCTCGACAAGAATTGCATCTTGATGGACGTGGTAACGCCCCATTTCCTGTTTGGAGATTGACTGCAAAAGCCAAAGAAGCCTTACTTCTATGGGTGAAGAATGAGGTAAAATTTCCAGACGGCTATGTAGCAGATTTAGCGAGTTGTGTAGATGTCGCTGGTGGAAAGTTCTCTGGAATGAAAAATCATGACTCCCACGTTTTTATGGAACGATTGGTTCCGTTTGTGTTTGCCGAACTTCTTCCTAAGAACGTCCATCAAGCATTGTCAGGTAAATATATTAATACAAAGCTTAAGTATTATATATATGTTCATTGTCGATATAGTACTCATCAATACCATATTTTTAGGAATTGGAGCTTTTTTTCGGGACCTCAGCAGCAGATCGTTGGATACAAGCCGACTAAAAATTATGAAGGAGAACATCGTGATGATTTTATGTAACTTGGAAAAAATATTTCCACCTTCTTTCTTTGATGTGATGGAGCACCTACCCATCCACCTACCATACGAAGCTGAGCTTGGTGGTCCTGTCCAATACAGGTGGATGTATCCATTTGAAAGGTTTTTCAAACATTTGAAAGGCAAAGCCAAGAATAAAAGATATCCAGCGGCCTCAATTGTTCAATCGTATATGAAAGATGAAATATCCTATTTTTCCCAACACTACTTTCCACCCCATGTCTCTACAGCTCTTAGAAGAAGGTAATAATTGACGCACATATATAATGTTTAATTAGTACTGTTGAATAATGAATAATTATGCAGGAGAAATCGCTATGATGAAGGTGAAGTACCTCAGTATATTGTGCCAGTACCAGATATATTTAAAGCAGTAGGCCGTCCAACTGGTAGACGCAAAGACATGTGGTTAACTGCACAAGATTACAATTGTGCACATTCATACGTCTTGCGGAATTGTGATTATTTTCAACCATTTGAAAGGTATATTAATTATATTATGTTAATTAGATACATATTTAATTAATAATGAGTAATTTATATATCTACATTTTCAGTTACGTTTAAGTATTTATGAAGTGCGTTTCTGAAAACAGGATGTGCGAAGCCCAAATTCGTTATGATAATCCGGGCCTACTGGAAGAAGGGGTTACGAAAAGGAGAGATGAAATATTTCCTGACTGGATCCGCCAATATGTACGTTCGTCCAAATATTTTCTAAATTATTTGTAGAATATATATGTAATGTTTTTTGTCGTATTTAAAAAAAATAAAAAATATATATATATATTAATATAGGTCCAAACAATGGAAACACAAGAAGGTTTTCCGTATTGGGTTAAAGATGTTGTGGAAGGGCCGGAACGTAAAGTTAGAACGTTCCCCATTTATTGTACCCGGGGATATGTGTTTCACACAGAGGATCATGGCAAGAAAAGAAAAACAATGAATTATGGGGTATGTGTGAAAGGGCATAATTATGCAGAGAACGTGGAGGATGATTTTTATGGGAAGATAGAACGTATGATGGAGTTCCAATATCCGGGAGTAACGAATTTAAAAATCACACTTTTCTACTGTAAATGGTTTGACCCTACTTATGGAAAAGGCCTACGGAAAATTGATTTAGGCGTTGTGGACGTCGTCATGACACGGGAGTATCAAGGCTACGAACCATTTATTTTAGGTATGTATGCCAAGGCATAAAATGTTATATTTGTTTTTCTTATTCTATAAATCTGAAGTTTAATAATAAATGTACAGCATCCCAAGCTGATCAAGTGTGTTATCTTTCGTACCCACGTGTTAAACGCCCTCGAGTCGCGTGGCATACAGTTCTGAAAGTAAACCCGAGAAATCGTGTTCAGGGAAAGTCAAACGACCTTGTCATTTTGCAACAAACAGCTGATGATGAGGGAATAACAAATATGGTTGAAGAAGTCGTTCTCGATACTTTAGTCGACAACACACATCGTCCTGAGGAAATTGATGTCGAAGTTGCAGATGCTGATCCGGACGATGAATTTTGTTGTAATTTATCATCTTCAAATGACGACGAAGATGATGACAATGATGTTAATGACGAGGACGAGGATGATCACACCGATCAGTATTGAATTTATTTGGCAGTACATTGAATAGTAGTAGAGGTATGTGGGAAATAAGTCATATAAATGGCAATGTAAATGTATTACCGTAAGTTTCTTGTAATATTTATGTTTCCTTAAAAACGACTTTAGTGTAAATGTAAATCATATTTGGGTAAGCTTCTTGTAATATTTATGTTTCCTTAAAAACGACTTTAGTGTAAATGTAAATCATATTTGGGTAAGCTTCTTGTAATATTTATGTTTCCTTAAAAACGACTTTAGTGTAAATGTAAATCATATTTGGGTAAGCTTAATAGCACGTGAATAATCTCTTATTTACAAAAAAATGTAGCTCATGTACAGAAAGATTCCGTTAGCTATACTGGTTCGCAACATGTTAACAACAACAACGAGGTGAGGGGTTCGAGTCCTATGTCTGGCTATAAGACGTTTTGGGCTGCTAATTTCGAAGCCCAAAATCTTTTTTGGGCCGGTAATTATGAAGCCCAAACCACTCACGAAACTTAAAGAATCCGACGCCTCCTTTCTTTCTCCGTCGACCTCAAATCCCTAAATTCCCAAACTAAACCTAACCCTATTTCATCATCTCTCTCTGTCGATTCGTTCATGATTGTTGTTCTTGTTCTTGTTTTCGGATTCATCTTCAGCTTCTTCTTCTACCCTATTGTTCACTGAATCGTTTGTAAACCCCAATTCCCAGTTATCATTTATTTCGGGGTCGAGTCTTTTCATTTTCTCATTCGTAATCGGCTTCTTCTTCATCGATTCTCCTCCTCTACTTTTGAATTCAAATTCCTAACCTCAGTCATCTTCTTCTTCTTCAAGGTTCTTGAACCATCTTCATCTACCGTAGTTCAAAAACCTTAAATCCCATTTCTTCCCCGACTAAAGATTTCTCTGTCACCTTTCGTAAAAACGTTTTCATCTTCAATTCGTAACCGTAGTCATCTGAATCGTCTCCTAACACCCTAATCATCGAACCCTAGTTCAAAAACCTAAAATCCCAAATCCCAAATCCTAATTATTCCCCAAGCTGCTTATTTCTCTGTCAGCTTCTGTCTCAACTAATCTCTCTCTCCGAGTCCTCGCTAACAGTTTCTATGGGTGGTAACGGTAAGTCGCAGAGAGGTCGTGGGGCGAAGACAGGCGGTGGTGTTAGAACCCGAGGCGGTGCAAGTAGAGTCAACGCCGGTAGACCAATAGTCCAAGCTGGTCCGACCAATGGTGGAGATGTTCAGCTCGAAATGGTTAGAACTTCTGTTTCTTTCTCTTGTTTTCGATTTCCTTGTCAATAATGACTTCTCGACTTTCACAGGAGGCGGAGTTAGGGAGACCGGTTTCATTTGCTGAGGTGTTTGTTAGGACGCATACACTGCCCGATGGGACTTTTGTTGATGAGAAGGCAAGGTAAATAGCAACAAATTACGAGGTCATTCTTGAAGATGTAATGAGGAACAAGGAGGTCAATTGCACAGAGACTTTGGACGATTCCGATGATGCTTCCACACTCACCATTGATGAACAAAATGAGATTTTTCTAAAGGTGAGTACGTCAATTGTAATTGATCTTTTTATAAACTTTTACTTATGTGGTAAACATTGTTTGTGTCTTGTATGGTTTGTGTTGAACAAATATCGCCTTTTGTTTATTGAAGTTGCTGGTTAGATGTCTCTATTTCTGACCTTGCATAGACTTGAAATTGTGCAAATAGAGTTTACTGTGTAGAGTATATATAGAATTCCTTAACTTGTCTGACATGTTTCCTTTTTATAGTGTACTAAAACAGATTGTAAAGGAAACACGTTTGGGCTTGGCCAACTTCAAGACTTGGTGAAAGGGAAAGGGAAGGTGGCTTATCCAAGCTCCTCTGACTCTGCCTTCTCGGAGATGCAGGATGAACTGAGAGATGCACGTGCAAAGCTCCTAGATCACGATCTAGAGAATATTCGCAGGGATCAGGAGCTTCAACACGCTCAGGCGCAACTCGCAGAACTTCAAGAATCTAACAAGGAGTTGGGAACCTTCAAACTCATGTTCGCATATTTGAAACAGAAGTTTGACTTCGTGGAGTACCTCAACCAAGCTCAGACAGCTGCAGCGAGTCCAACCTCAGCAGCTGGTAACACCGCACCTGACCCACCATCTCCTACGACCTCACCACATCCACCGGCTACACTAAGTTAAGCTTTTAACTTAGTACTCTATCATCTCAAACTCTCTATGTGATGAAACTATATTTTGGTTTAGTTATAGTGTTAGGTGATTTTTTGGTGTTTCTTTCTCGATCTATTTCGGCTAAACAAACTTTAACCTCATGTTTTTATCGTAATGCACTACTTTTTGGATTGTATCACTTTTAAATCTGTATTATGAATTTATGTTTTAAACTAGTTTTTGTGTATTTAATGTTTTATGTTTTTAGCAACGTTTAGAACGAGTAATAATTTCAATGTTATACACTACTTTTACATACAGGTAGTAGCTAAGAGGTAGTAATTTTGTTACTGATATATGACTGAAATTGTTCATGTTAAAGGGCTACTTAGTAGCAAACTCGTTGCTAATAAGTAACCAACTTACGACTACGAATTCGTCATATTTGTGCAACTATACAGAACAGTAACAATTTCGTAGCAATATATAGGGTGTCACAACTATGTAGCAAATTTGCCACTGAATAATTCTGTCCAACAGTTGTTACAATTTTACTACTGATACATGGAGTAACAAAAAAGTCGTACATTTGCGTCTGATTTGTCACCGACTCAAATTTGCTACCAACAATTTGCCACGGAATTTTCGGTGGTACACTAGTGGCAATTACGTCAACTGACACCGATTTGTAACTGATTCGGGAGTAGCAAAATCTGTTTTTTCTTGTAGTGTTTCTATTTATACAGTGACACTGTAAGACCAAAATTATGGAGCACTACGAATCAGTGATAAACTACGATAAGAAAGACGTTTAAGGGAAGAAGAGAGTTGCGGAGGCGAGACGAATCTCTTTCCTTAACCCTTTGAATCACCCGTAGTGCGACGAGATGACTGATTCAAGGATCCCAGGATACAACCACAAAACAACCGTATTTGCAATCACTCAAATCACGGCTCTAACGAACTTAACACTACGATACTCTCAAGACACAAAACTTACTTTTGGAGAGATTGCTGGATAGTTTTTCTTTTGGATTTTCGTTTCTGAGTGAATGGAATGAGAATCACAAAGGTCTTATTTATAACCTAAGAAGTGAGTCTGAATTCTCAAACGTTTGTAACGTTTTTAGGAATTAAGAGCTGAAATAATGGGTGAGTTTATGGTCAAACTTAATGCACATGGCATCTTTGACCAGATTTTTAATTGAATGAAAAATTCAAAAATAAAGTTCAAAACTGATGCGGATCAAAGACCACGAGACCCACGTGTCTCTAAGTGTCCTAAGTGTCAAATAAAGACCACGACCACGCCCACGCCCACGCCCATTCCCGGTTAAATTCGGTTCAGTCCGGGTTGGCTCGCGTGAGTTTATCTCCACCCAAGCTCCATGTTTTTAAACTAAAACATGAGCTTCCTCTCTTATATACTAGAGGAATATTTTACACATAACAGATGTGGGACAAGTTTATACATATCCCTTTTATTTACTCCAGTTTTTATTTAGCCCACAGGCTTAAAACCCATTTCTCTTCACCACTCAACATATTTTTTTAATAAGGCCCAAAGTCCTTATATTAAAAAAAAACGTTCCAACAATCCCCCACATGAATAGAAATGACTCTAAACTTATGCAGACTTGACTGACTGAACAAACATATGCAGACTCGACTATACTAGACTTTGACAGACTTTTGAGAGTATACGAAAATGTAACTATATCTGAGAGGTAGCTTTTTTCAGCTTTGAACCAATCATTTTAATTTCTGTCGGGTTTACTTGGCCAGGAGGTGAACATGATGTCTTGAACCACCCGGACGTTAATGTAAACCTAGACAACAGTTATTGCATAGCAACATTTTCTCGTAGAGATCAGTTCTCTATTGTGTTCATTTTGGCCTTGAACATTCCTGGTAATCATGAGTGAACTTGGAGAATATAGCCTTACTTTCATTCTCCTAGAAACGGCCGCATTTCACACTCACTAGGTGATCTTCCATCAACTTTGTTTTAAAGAAGCATCCTGTATTACTTCACTGATATCTCAAAGTTATGGAATCATTAAAAGCTAATGCTTATCCTTATCACACACAGGTAACACTGTTTATCATCCTAGGAACTGGGTATATACATTGTCTCACAGTGTTTTTCTCTTACTCAGCTTTATTTCGTTGGCCCTTTGAACCTATGTCGTGGGATTACCAGTGACATAAGTGGGGTATCTATTAAGCGTCATGTTCTGTTATAGGCTTTAAACCCATTCCTCTTGATGATTTAACAACTTGATCTCTCGGCAAACTTTTTGTGAACGGATCAGCTAAGTTTTCAGCCGACTTGATATAATCTATCGTGAGTACTCCAGTGGAGATCAGTTGTCTTATGGTTTTATGTCGCCTCCGAATATGACGAGATTTACCATTATATAGCTTATTTAGTGCCCGGGATATAGCCGATTGACTATCACAATGTACCCGTAAAGCTGGCACTGGTTTTTCCCACATAGGGATATCTTCTAAAAAGTTTCGAAGCCACTCTGCTTCTTCCGCAGCTTTGTCTAAAGCTATGAACTCGGACTCCATGGTTGATCTAGCCAGGAGGGTTTGTTTAGAAGATTTCCAGGATACTGCTGCACCAGCCAGGGTAAAGACATATCCACTTGTAGATTTCGAGTTTCTAGAATCAGAAATCCAATTGGCATCGCTGTAGCCTTCTAATACCGCTGGTTCTTTACCATAGTGCAACCCATAACTCTTGGTATATCGGAGATAGTTTAAGACCCTCGTTATGGCCTTCCAGTGAGTAGGTCTTGAACCTCTCAAGTATCTTGTCAGCATAATGATCTTGAGTTAGAGTTATTCCTTTGGAAGTTCTTACGATCTTGATTCCAAGGATTACTTCCGCTAAACCCATGTCTTTCATGTCAAACTTTCCCTTGAGCATGGTTTTAGTTTTATTAATAATATCCTTATTACTTCCAATAATAAGCATATCATCTACATATAAACACAATAAAATGTATCCTTGTGGGGTACTTTTTATGTATATACATTTATCACATTCATTTATGCTGAACCCATCTGACATCATTACATTGTCAAATTTTTCATGCCACTGTTTAGGAGCTTGTTTAAGTCCGTATAGTGATTTGACAAGTCTACACACTTTGTGTTCTTGTCCTGGGATGACAAACCCTTCGGGTTGTTTCATATATATTTCCTCTTCTAAATCACCATTTAGAAATGCCGTTTTGACATCCATTTGATGAATTTCAAGGTCCCGTAAAGCAGCAACGCCTATTAATATTCGGATGGAGGTTATTCTCGTTACTGGAGAATAAGTGTCGAAGAAATCCAGACCTTCTTTTTGCCTGAATCCTTGAACCACAAGTCTAGCTTTGTACTTGTCTATATCTCCATCAGTTTTCAGTTTTGTTCTGAAGATCCATCTATTCCCAAGAGCTTTGCACCCTTCAGGTAGCTCAGTTATCTCATAAGTATTATGTTGTAGGATGGAATCCATCTCATCATTGACGGCTTCTTTCCAAGAAGGCGCGTCCGGAATGGACATTGCTTCCGAAAAAGTTTTTGGCTCATTTTCAGCAAGAAAGACTACCAAGAAATCAGAACCAAAGTTTTTCTCTTTACGAGGTCTTTTACTTCGTCTAAGGTTGATTTCATCCTCTGTTTCTTCATCATTTATAGTAGTACCAGAGTTACTTGCCTCATTTCCTAAGGTAAGATCATCTCTTTGTTCACGAGCCCTTTTATTACTCTTTTTTTCTTTACGCGGAAACACGGTTTCAAAGAAGTAAGCATTTCTTGACTCCATTATCGTGTTTGCATCTATGTCTGGAACATCAGATTTTAGTACCAAAAATCGATAGGCATTACTATTATGCGCATATCCGATGAAAATGCAATCTACCGTCTTAGGTCCTATCGTTGCCTTTTTCGGTGGTGGAATTGCAACTTTTGCTAGGCACCCCCACACTTTCAGGTGTTTATACGAAGGTATAATACCTTTCCAAAGTTCATATGGCGTTTTGCCAGTAACTTTGTGTGGAATTTTGTTGAGGATATAATTTGTGGTAAGCAAAGCTTCCCCCCACATGTTCTGGGCTAACCCAGATTCCTGCAACATCGCATTCATCATCTCTTTAAGAGTTCGGTTTTTTCGTTCCGCAACTCCATTAGATTCAGGTGAATAAGGAGCGGTTGTCTGATGGATGATGCCATGTTCTCTACAGAACGCCTCAAACGGTCCATCATATTCGCCTCCTCTATCACTTCTAACTATTTTGATAGTTTTATTAAGTTGATTTTCTACTTCCAACTTATATTCTTTGAATTTCTCCAATGCTTCATCTTTACTCCGTAGTAAATAAACGTGACAATATCTAGTACAATCATCGATGAAGGTTATGAAGTATTTCTTTCCGCCTCTGGTTTGAATATATTTTAAATCACACAAGTCTGTATGAATCAAACCAAGAGGTTTCGTTTTTCGGTCCACACTCGGTGATGGTTTTTTCGTGAGTTTTGCTTCAACACATATTTCACATTTGCGTTTGCTTATTTTCTGTTTAGGGATTAAATTCATGTTCATTAATCTACTCATAGATTTAAAGTTAACATGGCCTAAACGTTCATGCCATAATTCAAATGACTCAGAGACATAAGCAAAAGAATTCTTATTCATCTTCTTCTTCGAGGTAGAAGCCTCGGTTACAACAGTTTTGGCATTATTGCCTACATCAATTATGGCATCATTGCCTACAACATTCTCACGAATCACAGCCTCAACAGACATCTTAAACAACCCATCACAAACAAAACCCTTACCCAAAAACATTCCGTACTTAGAGAGGACCAGCTTATCCGCTTCAATTTTCATTGCGAATCCATGCTTGCTCAAAAGTGAACCTGAAATCAGATTCTTCCTCATGTCCGGAACGTGGGCAACGTTGTTAAGGATGAGCTCACGGGCAGATGTCATTTTCAGAACAACCTTGCCATAACCTGCAATCTTTGAGGTTGCGGAGTTTCCCATGAAGAGCTTCTCATTGCTATTATTCTTCCGGTAAGTCGAGAAACTCTCTCGGTCCATGCATATGTGCCTAGTAGCACCAGTATCAAACCACCAAGTCTTTGGGTGGCTCTCGGCTACGTTTGCTTCGGTGACAACCGCACACATGTCAGCTTCGGTAAGATTGGCCTCATATTTGTTAGATTGCCGAGGGACCATCTTAGTGCGACACTCAAAGGATTTGTGTCCCACCTTATGGCAAATGTTGCAAGTTCCAGTGAACTTCGGCTTTGAAGTATCACCACCACCACCACCCTTATGCTTGAACTTTTGAGTGTGTTGAGGAGCCACTTTTCCTTTTCCCTTGTCTTGCCTTCCCTTATTCTGCCACTTTGCTTGCTTGGGAACATTATGGTGCTCCGCCACGTTCACATTAGGATCGCGAAAGACCACACCAACTTCGAGTTCCCTCCGGTTTTGAGACTCGATACGAAGTTTCATGACAAGGTCTTCTAGACTCATCCATTTCTTCTTCAATTTGAGGTAGTTCTTGAAGTCTGTCAACCCCGGAGGAAGCTTCTCGATCACGCAAGCAACCTGGTAGGTCTCGCAAATCCTCATGCCTTCAGCATGAATCTCATGAAGAAGATTTTGTACCTCATTGACTTGTTCCATCAACGGACGAGAGTCAACCATCTTGTAATGTTCAAACTTAGCCACCGCATGTTTCTGCGAACCAGCATCTTCCGAGCGATACTTCTTATCCAAAGATTCCCACAACGCCTTAGATGTCTCAACATTGGCGTAGACGTTGAATAATTGGTCATTCAAACGACTCTGGATGTATCCTTTGCACAAGAAATCACCGTGGTCCCAGGCATGAACACTCGCAAGTGCTCGAAAATCAGTATTATCTGCCGAGAGAAGGGGTTTCACTTCCTTGACGTACTTCTCGAGATTCAACGTGGTCAAGTAAAAGTACATCTTTTTCTGCCACATCTTGAAGAACCTTCCATCAAACTTGTCCGGAAGCAATCCAGCAGAATTTCCTGAAGGAATCTGCACCGTTGGATACGAAGGAGGGACTACGGTTTGCACCGTTGGAGGGACCATCGCAGATGTAGCATGAACAGCCACAGAGGGAGGAGCATACATTGTCACACCGCTAGTGGGAATCGCCACAGTGACAAACGGGGAAGAACCAAACTGCATGTCTACCAACATCTCGTTAAGTCCGCTTCTAATCACATCGTCGTTGGTGTTCACGGTGGAGACATTAGCAGCCGCACTCGCCGCAGCTAGGGCAGCATCAACATTGGAAACATTCTGGTTCTGAGCATCCATTTTTTCTATCAAAAACAGAGACCAAACAATGGAATCAGTTTCGATTTAGTGTGACAAATAAAATCGTAAGTTTTCTATATTATAAAGAAAACAACAATCTCGATAATCAGTTTTAGAATCGCAATTTAAAACAGTTATCAGATTACACAGTAATAATTCAGAATCGCAATTCAAATCAATTATCAAATTACCCAATAATAATTCAGAATCGCAATTCAAGAAAAATTATCGAATTTAAGAGTTTAACCGTTCGCAAACGTTAAAAAATCGTGTTCTTCCCGAACAGAAAGCAATCAACGGAAACGTTTATGAGACGATCGCGATACGAGCTCTGTAACAAACGTTTCTATTATCGAGTTTTTGTTATCGCAATTCAATCCGTCTGATGTTTATGAAAACAACAGCCGGATTTCAAAGGGTTAAGATTGTAGGACCAAAATTATGGAGCACTACGAATCAGTGATAAACTACGATAAGAAAGACGTTTAAGGGAAGAAGAGAGTTGCGGAGGCGAGACGAATCTCTTTCCTTAACCCTTTGAATCACCCGTAGTGCGACGAGATGACTGATTCAAGGATCCCAGGATACAACCACAAAACAACCGTATTTGCAATCACTCAAATCACGGCTCTAACGAACTTAACACTACGATACTCTCAAGACACAAAACTTACTTTTGGAGAGATTGCTGGATAGTTTTTCTTTTGGATTTTCGTTTCTGAGTGAATGGAATGAGAATCACAAGGTCTTATTTATAACCTAAGAAGTGAGTCTGAATTCTCAAACGTTTGTAACGTTTTAGGAATTAAGAGCTGAAATAATGGGTGAGTTTATGGTCAAACTTAATGCACATGGCATCTTTGACCAGATTTTAATTGAATGAAAAATTCAAAAATAAAGTTCAAAACTGATGCGGATCAAAGACCACGAGACCCACGTGTCTCTAAGTGTCCTAAGTGTCAAATAAAGACCACGACCACGCCCACGCCCACGCCCATTCCCGGTTAAATTCGGTTCAGTCCGGGTTGGCTCGCGTGAGTTTATCTCCACCCAAGCTCCATGTTTTTAAACTAAAACATGAGCTTCCTCTCTTATATACTAGAGGAATATTTTACACATAACAGATGTGGGACAAGTTTATACATATCCCTTTTATTTACTCCAGTTTTTATTTAGCCCACAGGCTTAAAACCCATTTCTCTTCACCACTCAACATATTTTTTTAATAAGGCCCAAAGTCCTTATATTAAAAAAAAACGTTCCAACAATCCCCCACATGAATAGAAATGACTCTAAACTTATGCAGACTTGACTGACTGAACAAACATATGCAGACTCGACTATACTAGACTTTGACAGACTTTTGAGAGTATACGAAAATGTAACTATATCTGAGAGGTAGCTTTTTTCAGCTTTGAACCAATCATTTTAATTTCTGTCGGGTTTACTTGGCCAGGAGGTGAACATGATGTCTTGAACCACCCGGACGTTAATGTAAACCTAGACAACAGTTATTGCATAGCAACATTTTCTCGTAGAGATCAGTTCTCTATTGTGTTCATTTTGGCCTTGAACATTCCTGGTAATCATGAGTGAACTTGGAGAATATAGCCTTACTTTCATTCTCCTAGAAACGGCCGCATTTCACACTCACTAGGTGATCTTCCATCAACTTTGTTTTAAAGAAGCATCCTGTATTACTTCACTGATATCTCAAAGTTATGGAATCATTAAAAGCTAATGCTTATCCTTATCACACACAGGTAACACTGTTTATCATCCTAGGAACTGGGTATATACATTGTCTCACAGTGTTTTTCTCTTACTCAGCTTTATTTCGTTGGCCCTTTGAACCTATGTCGTGGGATTACCAGTGACATAAGTGGGGTATCCATTAAGCGTCATGTTCTGTTATAGGCTTTAAACCCATTCCTCTTGATGATTTAACAACTTGATCTCTCGGCAAACTTTTTGTGAACGGATCAGCTAAGTTTTCAGCCGACTTGATATAATCTATCGTGAGTACTCCAGTGGAGATCAGTTGTCTTATGGTTTTATGTCGCCTCCGAATATGACGAGATTTACCATTATATAGCTTATTTAGTGCCCGGGATATAGCCGATTGACTATCACAATGTACCCGTAAAGCTGGCACTGGTTTTTCCCACATAGGGATATCTTCTAAAAAGTTTCGAAGCCACTCTGCTTCTTCCGCAGCTTTGTCTAAAGCTATGAACTCGGACTCCATGGTTGATCTAGCCAGGAGGGTTTGTTTAGAAGATTTCCAGGATACTGCTGCACCAGCCAGGGTAAAGACATATCCACTTGTAGATTTCGAGTTTCTAGAATCAGAAATCCAATTGGCATCGCTGTAGCCTTCTAATACCGCTGGTTCTTTACCATAGTGCAACCCATAACTCTTGGTATATCGGAGATAGTTTAAGACCCTCGTTATGGCCTTCCAGTGAGTATGACCTGGATTACTCGTGTATCGACTTAACACATTAACAGAATGTGCCAAATCTGGTCTAGTGCAATTTGTTAAGTACATTAGACTTCCTATCACTCTTGCATATTCTACCTGTGAAACTGCATCACCTGAATTTTTCGTCAGGTGAAGTTGATGATCCAGGGGAGTTTTTGCAGTTCCGTTTGAGTAGGTCTTGAACCTCTCAAGTATCTTGTCAGCATAATGATCTTGAGTTAGAGTTATTCCTTTGGAAGTTCTTACGATCTTGATTCCAAGGATTACTTCCGCTAAACCCATGTCTTTCATGTCAAACTTTCCCTTGAGCATGGTTTTAGTTTTATTAATAATATCCTTATTACTTCCAATAATAAGCATATCATCTACATATAAACACAATAAAATGTATCCTTGTGGGGTACTTTTTATGTATATACATTTATCACATTCATTTATGCTGAACCCATCTGACATCATTACATTGTCAAATTTTTCATGCCACTGTTTAGGAGCTTGTTTAAGTCCGTATAGTGATTTGACAAGTCTACACACTTTGTGTTCTTGTCCTGGGATGACAAACCCTTCGGGTTGTTTCATATATATTTCCTCTTCTAAATCACCATTTAGAAATGCCGTTTTGACATCCATTTGATGAATTTCAAGGTCCCGTAAAGCAGCAACGCCTATTAATATTCGATGGAGGTTATTCTCGTTACTGGAGAATAAGTGTCGAAGAAATCCAGACCTTCTTTTTGCCTGAATCCTTGAACCACAAGTCTAGCTTTGTACTTGTCTATATCTCCATCAGTTTTCAGTTTTGTTCTGAAGATCCATCTATTCCCAAGAGCTTTGCACCCTTCAGGTAGCTCAGTTATCTCATAAGTATTATGTTGTAGGATGGAATCCATCTCATCATTGACGGCTTCTTTCCAAGAAGGCGCGTCCGGAATGGACATTGCTTCCGAAAAAGTTTTGGCTCATTTTCAGCAAGAAAGACTACCAAGAAATCAGAACCAAAGTTTTTCTCTTTACGAGGTCTTTTACTTCGTCTAAGGTTGATTTCATCTCTGTTTCTTCATCATTTATAGTAGTACCAGAGTTACTTGCCTCATTTCCTAAGGTAAGATCATCTCTTTGTTCACGAGCCTTTTATTACTCTTTTTTTCTTTACGCGGAAACACGGTTTCAAAGAAGTAAGCATTTCTTGACTCCATTATCGTGTTTGCATCTATGTCTGGAACATCAGATTTAGTACCAAAAATCGATAGGCATTACTATTATGCGCATATCCGATGAAAATGCAATCTACCGTCTTAGGTCCTATCGTTGCCTTTTTCGGTGGTGGAATTGCAACTTTTGCTAGGCACCCCCACACTTTCAGGTGTTTATACGAAGGTATAATACCTTTCCAAAGTTCATATGGCGTTTTGCCAGTAACTTTGTGTGGAATTTTGTTGAGGATATAATTTGTGGTAAGCAAAGCTTCCCCCCACATGTTCTGGGCTAACCCAGATTCCTGCAACATCGCATTCATCATCTCTTTAAGAGTTCGGTTTTTTCGTTCCGCAACTCCATTAGATTCAGGTGAATAAGGAGCGGTTGTCTGATGGATGATGCCATGTTCTCTACAGAACGCCTCAAACGGTCCATCATATTCGCCTCCTCTATCACTTCTAACTATTTTGATAGTTTTATTAAGTTGATTTTCTACTTCCAACTTATATTCTTTGAATTTCTCCAATGCTTCATCTTTACTCCGTAGTAAATAAACGTGACAATATCTAGTACAATCATCGATGAAGGTTATGAAGTATTTCTTTCCGCCTCTGGTTTGAATATATTTTAAATCACACAAGTCTGTATGAATCAAACCAAGAGGTTCCGTTTTTCGGTCCACACTCGGTGATGGTTTTTTCGTGAGTTTTGCTTCAACACATATTTCACATTTGCGTTTGCTTATTTTCTGTTTAGGGATTAAATTCATGTTCATTAATCTACTCATAGATTTAAAGTTAACATGGCCTAAACGTTCATGCCATAATTCAAATGACTCAGAGACATAAGCAAAAGAATTCTTATTCATCTTCTTCTTCGAGGTAGAAGCCTCGGTTACAACAGTTTTGGCATTATTGCCTACATCAATTATGGCATCATTGCCTACAACATTCTCACGAATCACAGCCTCAACAGACATCTTAAACAACCCATCACAAACAAAACCCTTACCCAAAAACATTCCGTACTTAGAGAGGACCAGCTTATC
Organism: Arabis alpina; assembly: GCA_900128785.1. Lineage (NCBI taxonomy): Eukaryota > Viridiplantae > Streptophyta > Magnoliopsida > Brassicales > Brassicaceae > Arabis > Arabis alpina. The sequence goes on from LT669790.1 coordinate 23,712,956, forward strand.
CGCTTCAATTTCATTGCGAATCCATGCTTGCTCAAAAGTGAACCTGAAATCAGATTCTTCCTCATGTCCGGAACGTGGGCAACGTTGTTAAGGATGAGCTCACGGGCAGATGTCATTTTCAGAACAACCTTGCCATAACCTGCAATCTTTGAGGTTGCGGAGTTTCCCATGAAGAGCTTCTCATTGCTATTATTCTTCCGGTAAGTCGAGAAACTCTCTCGGTCCATGCATATGTGCCTAGTAGCACCAGTATCAAACCACCAAGTCTTTGGGTGGCTCTCGGCCACGTTTGCTTCGGTGACAACCGCACACATGTCAGCTTCGGTAAGATTGGCCTCATATTTGTTAGATTGCCGAGGGACCATCTTAGTGCGACACTCAAAGGATTTGTGTCCCACCTTATGGCAAATGTTGCAAGTTCCAGTGAACTTCGGCTTTGAAGTATCACCACCACCACCACCCTTATGCTTGAACTTTTGAGTGTGTTGAGGAGCCACTTTTCCTTTTCCCTTGTCTTGCCTTCCCTTATTCTGCCACTTTGCTTGCTTGGGAACATTATGGTGCTCCGCCACGTTCACATTAGGATCGCGAAAGACCACACCAACTTCGAGTTCCCTCCGGTTTTGAGACTCGATACGAAGTTTCATGACAAGGTCTTCTAGACTCATCCATTTCTTCTTCAATTTGAGGTAGTTCTTGAAGTCTGTCAACCCCGGAGGAAGCTTCTCGATCACGCAAGCAACCTGGTAGGTCTCGCAAATCCTCATGCCTTCAGCATGAATCTCATGAAGAAGATTTTGTACCTCATTGACTTGTTCCATCAACGGACGAGAGTCAACCATCTTGTAATGTTCAAACTTAGCCACCGCATGTTTCTGCGAACCAGCATCTTCCGAGCGATACTTCTTATCCAAAGATTCCCACAACGCCTTAGATGTCTCAACATTGGCGTAGACGTTGAATAATTGGTCATTCAAACGACTCTGGATGTATCCTTTGCACAAGAAATCACCGTGGTCCCAGGCATGAACACTCGCAAGTGCTCGAAAATCAGTATTATCCGCCGAGAGAAGGGGTTTCACTTCCTTGACGTACTTCTCGAGATTCAACGTGGTCAAGTAAAAGTACATCTTTTTCTGCCACATCTTGAAGAACCTTCCATCAAACTTGTCCGGAAGCAATCCAGCAGAATTTCCTGAAGGAATCTGCACCGTTGGATACGAAGGAGGGACTACGGTTTGCACCGTTGGAGGGACCATCGCAGATGTAGCATGAACAGCCACAGAGGGAGGAGCATACATCGTCACACCGCTAGTGGGAATCGCCACAGTGACAAACGGGGAAGAACCAAACTGCATGTCTACCAACATCTCGTTAAGTCCGCTTCTAATCACATCGTCGTTGGTGTTCACGGTGGAGACATTAGCAGCCGCACTCGCCGCAGCTAGGGCAGCATCAACATTGGAAACATTCTGGTTCTGAGCATCCATTTTTTCCTATCAAAAACAGAGACCAAACAATGGAATCAGTTTCGATTTAGTGTGAACAAATAAAATCGTAAGTTTTCTATATTATAAAGAAAACAACAATCTCGATAATCAGTTTTAGAATCGCAATTTAAAACAGTTATCAGATTACACAGTAATAATTCAGAATCGCAATTCAAATCAATTATCAAATTACCCAATAATAATTCAGAATCGCAATTCAAGAAAAATTATCGAATTTAAGAGTTTAACCGTTCGCAAACGTTAAACAAATCGTGTTCTTCCCGAACAGAAAGCAATCAGCGAAAACGTTTATGAGACGATCGCGATACGAGCTCTGTAACAAACGTTTCTATTATCGAGTTTTTGTTATCGCAATTCAATCCGTCTGATGTTTATGAAAACAACAGCCGGATTTCAAAGGGTTAAGATTGTAGGACCAAAATTATGGAGCACTACGAATCAGTGATAAACTACGATAAGAAAGACGTTTAAGGGAAGAAGAGAGTTGCGGAGGCGAGACGAATCTCTTTCCTTAACCCTTTGAATCACCCGTAGTGCGACGAGATGACTGATTCAAGGATCCCAGGATACAACCACAAACAACCGTATTTGCAATCACTCAAATCACGGCTCTAACGAACTTAACACTACGATACTCTCAAGACACAAACTTACTTTTGGAGAGATTGCTGGATAGTTTTTCTTTTGATTTTCGTTTCTGAGTGAATAGAATGAGAATCAGAGAGGTCATATTTATAACCTAAGGAGTGATTCGAATTCTAAACGTTTGTAACGTTTTAGAATTAAGTGAATAATGGGTGAGTTTATGGCAGACTTAATGCACATGGCATCTTTGACCAGATTTAAATTGAATGAAAAATTCAAAAATAAAAGTTCAAAACTGATGCGGATCAAAGACCACGAGACCCACGTGTCTCTAAGTGTCCTAAGTGTCAAATAAAGACCACGACCACGCCCACGCCCACGCCCATTCCCGGTTAAATTCGGTTCAGTCCGGGTTGGCTCGCGTGAGTTTATCTCCACCCAAGCTCCATGTTTTTAAACTAAAACATGAGCTTCCTCTCTTATATACTAGAAGAATATTTTACACATAACAGATGTGGGACAAGTTTATACATATCCCTTTTATTTACTCCAGTTTTTATTTAGCCCACAGGCTTAAAACCCATTTCTCTTCACCACTCAACATATTTTTTTAATAAGGCCCAAATGCCTTATATTAAAAAAAAACGTTCCAACAGACACTATAGACCTAATCGTAAACCCTAAAAGTCACCAAATGAATCATTTTCAGGTGTAGACATTTCAAACCATTTCAAAAATTATTCGGCTCAGTTCTAGTCTAGATGGAATGATTTAATGTCAGAGAAATCAATTTTGGTTGATCCTGGTTTAGTTGAAATGGTTTTGTCTGGTTAAGAGATTAACCCAATAACTGCGCTTGTTTGAACAATTCACTAAAAACCCTTTTCATATTTTCTACTAGAATAGTCTCCTATCATTCAACAAAACTTGACAAAAGCATTGCACAGTTTCTGAAAACTAGATTAGAAACCAACCAAACCATCCTACGTTAAAAGACCCTACTAAGTCTACTAGTATCAAATTTATTCAAAGTGAAAAGCAACCAAACTAAAGATTCCCCATTCTCCAATTCCGTGTCAAGACTTATAGAGGCCCGAGGCGAATTACAAATAATAGGCCTTTTAAATATATATTTATAACGGTAGTTTTAACTAATATAACTATGATTTTATTATTTTAGTAAACAAAGTTTAAAACCAATATATATACATTTAATATTTACAAAAGAAAAAAACGATCATATAAACTTAAATTAATTTATTTTTGAACATTTTCAACTCTAACCAATTTATATATATATATATATATATATATGATAGAAAAACGAGTAGCAAAATGTTGGTGTTTATCAATAGAAAAGTTGGAAAAAAATCATACCACTAAATCTAAAACTTTAATAAGTTGTGTTACCATATGTAATTGAAATTAAGTTTATCAACAATTTTAATTAGTGATCAATCAACCTTAATGCATTATGATTATAAAAGTAAGATTGATAATCAACCTTTAAATGCATTGAAAAAACGTGTCCCCAATAAATTAAAAACCATACTTTTACATTTAGACATAATATTACAACACCAACGGTGGGAGATCGCATTGCAAATTGCCGTAAACTTATCTCCCGCTGGAGGAAACAAGACCAAGTTAGTTCCGAGGAAGTTATCGAAGACTTAAAAACTAGGCTAGAAGAAGCCCAGAGTAGTGATACGGCTTCGACTGAGGAAATAGCGGAGATTCAAGAACAACTTTGTCTTGCATTAAGAGAGGAAGAGCTTTATTGGCAGCAAAAAAGTAGAGTAACCTGGCATCAAGAAGGCGATCAAAACACAAAATTCTTCCAGGCAACCACTAAGCAACGGCGGGCCCGCAATAAGATAGTGGGTATCGTCAATGAGGCAGGTGACTGGACGGAGAACGAGGACGAAATTGAACAGACTGCTACGCAGTATTTTGCTGATATGTTCACATCCACGACTGTCACTGACCTAGAGGTGTCGTTATCGCATATAAGAGGTCGGGTTACCTCGGAAATGAATTTCACTCTAACTCGGGAGGTCTCTAGTGCGGAGGTCAAAGCAGCGGTTTTTGCTATCCATCCGGAGAAAGCACCGGGGCCTGATGGAATGACAGCTTGTTTTTACCAGAAGTTCTGGCATATTCTGGGTCCTCATGTGGTGGAAATGGTCCAACATTTTATGCGGACAGGGCTTTTGGACGCAAAAAGCAATGAGGTTAACATCTGCTTGATACCCAAATCGGAGCGCCCACGGATGATGAAGGAATTCCGGCCCATTAGCCTTTGTAATGTGAGCTACAAGATTATATCTAAAATCCTTTGCCAGAGGATGCGAAGATTTCTACCCATGATTGTGTCGGAAACACAATCAGCCTTTGTGGCCGGACGACAAATAACAGATAATATCTTAATGGCACAGGAGGTGTTCCACGCCCTGTCCACGAATAGAGTTGCCAAACGAGACTATATGGCCATCAAAACAAATATGAGTAAAGCATATGACCGGGTGGAATGGACCTTTCTCGAGGCCCTGATGCAGAAAATGGGTTTTGATGCCAAGTGGATTTCTTGGATTATGACATGTGTCAATTCCGTCTCATATAGTATCCTGCTTAATGGTGCTCCGAAAGGCTCTATTACGCCTACAAGAGGACTAAGACAGGGGGACCCCTTATCCCCCTTTTTATTTATCCTCTGTACCGAGGTACTGATCGCTAATCTCCATGCAGCTGAGAGGGCAGGGGATATATGTGGAATTAGGATTGCGCCTACATCCCCACCTCTATCACATCTGCTTTTTGCGGATGATAGCCTCTTCTTTTGTCGAACGAGTCTAGAGCAATGTGATGGTATTCTACAAGTACTGGAGACGTATGGTAATGCTTCCGGACAACGTATCAATTTTGACAATCGGCCATTACCTTTGGTAAAGAGGTCCCTTCAGCTCGACGTTCAGAGATAAAAGCAAGACTGAATATCCCAGAGGAAGGAGGATCAGGGAAGTATTTGGGAATTCCGGAACAGTTAAATGGATCCAAAGCGGAGGTGTTTGCGTATGTCTAGGACCGATTAAATCAGCGGATAAATGGCTGGTCAGCCAAATTCCTATCCAAGGGAGGGAAGGAGGTTATGATTAAATCTGTAGCGCAAGCCCTTCCTACCTACGTGATGTCAACGTTCCTTCTCCCCAAAGGCATACTCCGGAAACTTGCGAGTGCGGTGGCTAACTTCTGGTGGCAAACCAACACCCATTCCAAAGGCATGCATTGGATTTCTTGGAAGAAGATGTGTCTCCCCAAGAATGCAGGGGGTATTGGCTTTAAGTCTTATGAAGAGTTCATTCAAGCTTTACTAGCTAAGCAACTCTGGCGACTACACCAATACCCCAACTCACTCGCGGCTAGGGTGCTGAAAGGTAAGTACTTTCGGTTTTCCCACCCTTTCGATGCAAAGAAACATTATAGACCCTCCTATGGATGGCGCAGCCTCTATAGTACCAGGAGCCTGGTGGATAAAGGAATGCGACGCACTATTGGCACGGGTGCTCAATCTTGGTTCTGGATGGACAAATGGATTCCTGATGATCATCCCCGAGTCGTCCGGAGTATTCTGTCCAGTCAAGATAGGTACCAACGCGTTTGCGACTTTATTGACCCGGTAACAGCCACATGGAACATGGCTAAATTGCGGGACTGCGTTGAGCCAGATGACATCAAACTCATCATTACTCTCTGACCTTCCAGGTTTGGGGCTAATGATGGTTTCTGCTGGCATTATACAAAATCTGGAATGTATACGGTTCGATCCGGATATGAGGTCGCTCGCCAGAATCTAGAAGCGGATTTGGTATTCGCAAACCAACTACCATAGCTCAATCCTTTAAAGGCAAAAGTGTGGAAACTAAAAACAACAAACAAGTTGCGGCATTTCTTGTGGCAGTCTCTCTCCGGGGCGGTTGCTGTTAATGAGCGACTGGCCCATCGGCGATTACAAACGGAAAGAACTTGCCCCCGATGTGGGGGTGCGGATGAGACAATTAATCACGTCCTCTTCAACTGCCCTCCGGCGAGGCAATGTTGGGCCCTATCTAATATTCCAAATCAACCAGTTGAATTCCCTTCTGACAATCTATGGCGCAATGTAGATTACCTGATGTCTCATATCCCGAGTAGGACGGAACTGTCTGAGGATATCCGATGCTTCCCTTGGATTTGTTGGTACATCTGGAAGGCTCGAAACGACAAAGTCTTTAGTAATATGGATAGATCACCACAGGACACTGTAGTTTTGGCTACGAAAGAGGCAACTGTATGGTTTTTTGCAAATGAAGACACATCTGAGGATGTCCCAATTCACAGAATCCCAAACCCGGAAGAGACCTCGTCATCAACTTTTCGATGTTTTATAGATGGTTCCTGGAAGGAAAATCACAATACGAGTGGAGTGGGCTGGATCTTACAGCTACAGGATGAGACTACGGACCTCTTGGGTTCCCGTGGAGTCTTACCATTGGTATCCTCGTTACATACAGAGCTATATAGCCTGATTTGGGCGATGGAAAGCCTCCGCAAGAAACGAAGATATTGTGCGAACTTTCTAACGGACTCCCAGGAACTAGTTGGAATGATCGAACAGCCGGACGAATGGCCACGCTTCAAGACGGAGTTGGAGGAACTTAAAGCGCTACGTATTTCTTTTCCGGACTTTACCTTAACGTATTGTCCTCGGGAAAAGAATGAAAAGGCAGACTTTCTTGCGAAGAATGCCCGTACCCGACAAAGAGTCTTCTCTTATATCAACACTTCTATTCCTTGGTGGTTCGAAAATACCTCGGTATTCTTGTAATCGTTAGGAAAAGTGTGCCCGTGACAAAAAAAAAAAAAATTACTAGTACTACTTAAACAAAAAAATTAGGACCTTTGATTTTTGATAAATAAAAGAGGCCACATGCCAAAGTCTCTTTTTTCAACACATGGCCACGGCCCTGCCATTCTCATCCCAAATAGTGCATTCACCACCTCCTATCTCTACTGAGTAGATGATTCCCTGCGTTGCTGCAATCTCTTGCAAGATGTCCTTGTTCTCCACATCGAAAGCAATTGCCTCTAAATCGACTGCCTCCAGTTGGTTTGTAATAAACTAATAACAGTCTACTTGGTTGTGATTGTCCTTCTTGCACACACCACGCCACGATTTGGCTATTTTAAGACATCGATAAAGATCCTTCAACATGTAAAACATAGCATCCCCTGGTCGTGCTCCAGTGGCATCAAAAATATCTAGAAGATTCATACACGGCAGTTCCATGAATACCTCCAACAAAGGAACAATATGATCATAAGACCCTGAAACCGAAGTTAACAGCTTCATGATATCCTCAAAATCGTGTTTCCTATTCCCAGAAACACGAAAGTAATCATCCACAGGTTATTCTTAATACATCTCAAGCTCTTCAAATTCCTTCTCTAATCTACTAAGATAATTGGAGGAAGCAGCAACGGAGAGGGATTTCCTGAAAGCAGAATTTGTGAGATAAGATTGGAATATCTTGAGCCTTTTCTGATCTTTCATCACAAGTTTTCTCCATTCCATAGCGGCCGCAACTGTGAGAGTTTCGTCAAACCTTTTTACTGAATATTCTTTGGCGCAAGGAAAAGCGAATAAACTATTCCCTAATCACAATACTTGCTATTTATATAGTGCATTATAAAAACCCTAAACCCTAATGAACTTGGTCTTGGTTCTATCCGGTTTAACGCTATTGAATATAAACTAAGCTAATTTGGTTGATACTGAGTTTCCTGATCGGCTCTGGTTCCAATATAATTGGGATGAGTTATTGTTAGGAGAATCAAATTTGGTCAAGTCTTGCTGCGTGTGTTGTAGGGTTAATCAAATCACGCAAGTGATTAACACTACAACACACGCAACATCAATATAATGATATATTTGTAATCAGGACAATGTGAATGCATCTGAATGATAATTAGTAAAGGAGGCAGTCTTTGTGAAGTTTGTTTGGATTGTTTTTCTAACCTACAATGAAGCGTGTCTAGTTCGTTATTAAATCTAAGCATATACCAAACATCTTTGGCCGAAGCAGCATCGAGTGTCTTTCTGGAAGCTTATTTGTAAGAGAGCGCATTGCATTTGCAATATCTGAACCTCCTTCGTGTCTTATCTCACAGTCACAATACTTTGTTTGTTACTAGAAAATTCGACTTCGACGCAATTTCAGCATTTACAAAACTTGACAAACGCATTGCACAGTGATTAATTAGTGAATATAACCAAATATTTTTTGAAAAACTAGATTAATACCAAGCCGTTCTAGGTAAAATAATTCATATACTGAAGTAGCAGAATATGAATTAGACAAACAAACTGAAAACAGTATAAAACCAAACTAAAAAACCAACATAAAAGACTCTGATACGAGTGAAGTCTAGTATCAAAGCAAGAAGCAGCTGATTAAGAGGTGATATTACCTTCAAGTTCAACCACACGAAAACGCAGAGCCGACTCTTTTCCAACCCACATAGTTTCCCCAAATTCCGCCCCAGTCCGATCGCGGATAATGCATTCGCCTCTTTCTCCCTCGCTGAATGAATAGCCTCTTGATTCCAACTGAGAAATACTCAACACGTTTCTGTCGATCCCGGGAACAAAAAGCACATTACTGATCGTCTTCTTCTTCCCTTCCTTCATCATGACCTTCACATCTCCTTTTCCTTCTACCATGAGTAAAGTTTCATCCATCCATTCAACCTGAGCTTTGTGTGTTCTATCTAGAGCCGTGAAAAACTTCTCATATCGCGTCATATGAATCATGTCAAATTCCGATACCATCCACACGTCCTCATCATCATAACTCGAACTCTCAGATTTCGACTTAACCCTCAAAGCCTTCACTATTGGAAGGAGAACTTCCTCTGATATCGATTGATATCCATGGCCCTCGCAAAATAAATTCTTGACAAGACTTTGAACATTCATATTATGCTCTTCCTTGAGTTCCTTCAACAGAGTAACTACACCATCACAAAACCCTGACGTCGAGGCAACAGACTCTAACAACTTTTTCATAACCTCAAAATCGGATTTCTCAATTTTCAAACTACGCAACTGTTCAACTATTTCGTTAACCTTATCGCAGTAGGAATCTTCTGATTCGTTTTCACCCATGCTAATTTCTTCGAATTGCTTCTCTAATCTACGTACCTTCCTTTCTAGGTTACCTTTTTCGAGCAAATCCCACACTTGTTTGGCTGAAGCTGAAGAAGGAGAGATAGTTTTCCTGAAAACCGAAGCTGGGAGTGAAGATTGCAATACATGGATCGCTTTCATGTCTTTCACCACGAGATCTCTCCATCTGGAAAGTTCCCCGGTTTGAATCGTAGCCGCTGGTTCTGGAATCTTCGATGGATACGGCGGGACTCCATTTTCGACAACATCCCAAAGTCCTTTCTCGATTAGTGTAGTTTTCGCCACCGGAGCCCAGATTTCATAGTCGAATTCATCGAAATTATTCCATGTCGCCATAACCGTCAAGGGTTTCTTTCAACTTGTTTTCTCTGTACTTTCTCTCTCCAGATTCTTTCCGAGAAAACGAATAGACTATTCCCACGTTCTATGCGACAGTTACTAGTATATTGTGTGACATTGTACAAAACCTTGAACCCTAACTTGAATTTTTAAATCACCCAATCAAATTTTAAACTCGGTTTTGGTTCAGTGAATTTGGTCAATTATTCGGTTAGATTTTGGGTGGTACGAATTCTTGAATCAAATTTGGATAAATCTGGTTCAATTTAAATGGGTCCGGTTTAGTGATTAACCCTACACCACACAACACGAAAGTTTCTCTAAAGTGTGACATTATTACCAAAAATCCTAGTTAAACCCTAGACATTCAAAGTTTAGGTTCGGTTATTGGCCCGTGTTCGGTTGCAATTGGAGGATATATTCAGCCTATCAAGATTTCGGCTCAGTTCCAGATGTTAGAGAAATCAAAATTTGGTTTAAGTCTGGTTCAATTTAAACGGGTTGCTCCGGGTGTAGTGAGCTAGCTTCAATCTCTTATAACCTAAGTTAGGTTACATTGGAAACAACACCGACAAAATAGAAAAATATCAACTAGTGATTAAGTAAGACACAAGACATACAAGAAATTTGTATACATCCTCTTAGATTTTTTTGAGATCCTGAAAATAACACACTAACTAATCAATGCGATTCTCAATCTTTTTTTGGCGCATGTCGCTTCTTCCCCGTTTGACCATGAAAGGTTTATTCCTTTTCATTTCTTCATTGTTTTCATCAGAGCTATTTCATCATTGTTAATGTCATGAGAAGTAGAACTTAGAGCTTTTTCTTTATCATTGCCTGATAAAGCAGATGTTTGACGAATGTTTGTTAATTTTTTAGATGACCTAACTCCTCTTCTTGCTCTCTTGTTTCTAGGTCTACCACGTCCACGTTTTCTTGTGGAAATGACTTCCCTACCACGATCATCATATACTATAGTTTGAATAACAATTTGTGTTTCAAAAGGTGGTTGAACTCTTCTCTTACCACTTTTACGGGGTTTGTAATCATCATCCGATGACGAATCATTGTCTTCTTCCTCGTTATATAAGTCATCTTCTTGATTTAGAGTATCATAAGGTTAAGGCAAAGTAGAATTATGAGGTCTCCTAGGCCTTATTTTGGGAATGGCTTCTGCTCTACGATCATCATAGACATTTGTTTCACTAACAATATGGGTTTTAGAAGATGGTTGAGATGAACCAATGTATATGACTTATGTCGGATGCTTAGCAGAAGCATCTTTGTGTTCAACAATACTTGATCTAAAACACACACACAAAATATATTCTTGTGTGCACACACTCAATGATTAACAAGAATATATTTTGTGTGTGTGTTTTCGATCAAGTATTGTTGAACACTAAGATATTTCTCCTAACCATCCTACATAAGTTATAGACATTGGTTCATCTCAACCATCTTCTAAAACTCAGATTGTTAGTGAAACAAATGTTTCTGATGATCGTAGTGCAGAAGCCATTCCTAAAAGAAGACGTGGAAGACCTCGAAAATCTACTTTGTCTCAACCTTATGACACTATGAATCAAGGAGATGACTTATATAACGAGGAAGAAGACAATGATTCGTCCTCTGATGATGATTACAAACCCCGTAAAAGTGGTAAGAGAAGAGTTCAACCACTTTTTGAAACACAAATTGTTATTCAAACAAATGTATCTGATGATCGTGGTAGGGAAGTCATTCCCACAAAAAGATGTGGACGTGGTAGACCTAGAAACTATAGAAGAATCGAGAGGGCAAGAAGAGGAACTAATTCATCTCAACCATTGACGAACATTCGCCAAAATCCGCCTTATTAAGCAATGATAAAGAAAAAGCTCTTAGTTCTGCTTCTCATGACATTAACAATGATGAAAACGGTTCTAACGAAGACAATGAAGACATCAAAGGGAATTAGCCATTGGTGGTCAAACAGGGAAGAAGCGACATGCGCCAAAAAGTATTGAGAATCGCATTGATTGGTTGGTGGGTTATTTTCAGGATCTCAAAAAAATCGAAGAGGATGTATACAATTTTTTTTATGTATTGTGTCTTACTTAAACACTAGTTGATATTTTTATATTTAGTCGGTGTTGTTTCCAATATGCAGATGGATATTAAAGTGTTGCTTATCTCAATGGACAAACAAAAGATACAAAATTGAGAAGAACCTCAATTAACTTGCAGTCCTGGCTTAGTAATGAAGTCATTGTGTGAGGTATGCAATAAATTAATCATCCATTCCAAAAAAATAAACAATGCAAGTAGATTAATGTGTAAGTCAAAGTTTAGTATGATTGATTAATGTTGAACATGTTTTAGTCTTTGTCTCGTGGAGAGCATGGGGTCGATGTTTAAAAATTCTTAGTTACAAAAGTAAAATGAATTTTTGTTGACTACAAGGATTTGATTAGAATGTCTCATAATGAGCAGTGTATTGCTCCTTACATCGAGGCCTAAGATGAACAAATAGAGTTGTATGTGGTGAAAGAGTTGGTTAAAGATTTGAAAATGGTTGATTCAATCAGACACAAAGTAGAGAGTGTGAACAAGGAACACAATGTGAGTGGGCTGAGAAAATATAACTTTAATTATGGATTTGTGGTTAGTGTATTGCTTTTCAATATAAGTTATTTTTCTGTACAAAAAAAGACATCAAATATTCATTTGACAATTATTTTGTTTGCTTCAACTTCTTGGCTACAGAAAGATTACTTCAGGTGATGAAGAGTAATGAAATTTGAGGATCGTTGAAACTAGAGATGTCAAATAGTTTACAAAGAAGAAATTGTTGTAAACCAAAAGAGTAAAGGAGAATTTGAGGATCGTCATAAGTACGCAATATATATAAGAATACAACAATATGATTTTGAAGAAAAAATCACATGTGCATGTTTTTATTAATTTGTATATATTAGTGTTTTTATCTTATCGTGATATTTTAGTCAAATCCGGTAATTTTCATGTATGAATCATAGCCACACAAAAAATTGATATTAAAAATCATCTAATGGTGAATATTACATTACCACTAAAATAAAATATATGAAACCAATGAGCTTCACCAATGAGCTTCCAATATCAGATTCTATATCTTTTTTAATCATATTTTTTCTTTTGCATACCTATAAATCCAAGGAAGTGAAAAAGTCAATCCGTAAACCAAAAATTTCATCTTTCTTTCTCCTACAAATATTAATCTCCGAAAATCACCCAAAAAATTTATAATCAATGTCACGCTGCCAATTGAAAAACCTTTTGGGAGGCGAATATCATACGCTACCAAGACAACAAGATCAAACTATTATGTTTTTTGTGTTTGATAGAGAATATTTCAAAACATTTTGTATTCAAGATTTCTATTTAATCCACATTTGCATTTAGGTTTTTCTTTTTTCTAACTAGACTCCGACTTGAGCAAAGAGGAAAAAAAGGTACACCAAATGACATGTCTTCAAAAAAGGTACGACAATTTGGTGAAATGTGGAATCTTGAGCAATCTTTGGCTCCAATTATATCATTTGGCGTATCGTTTTTTCCTTTTTGCTCAGATCAAAGTATAGCTAGTTTGGAAAAAGAAAACTCACAAGCAAATGCAGATTAAATACAAATCATGAATAACTTTTTTTATTTATTCAGTGTTTTGAAATATTCTCTATCAAACATGCACAAAAAATGTAATAGTTTGATCTTATTTTCTTGGTAGCGTATGATATTCGCCACCCGAAAGGTTTTTCAATTCGCACCGTGACATTGATTATAAATTTTTTGGTGGATTTTCGGAGATTAAGATTTGTAGGACATTGGAATATGAAATGTTTTGGTCTATGGATTGACCATTTTCACTCTCTTGGATTTATAGGTATGCGAGAAAAAATATGATAAAAAAAAGAAATAGAATCCAAAATTTGAAGCTCATTGGTTTCATAGATTTTATTTTAGTGGTAATGAAATGGTTTTTAATATCAATTTCAATTTTTTGTGTGGCTATGATTCACACATGAACATTACCGGATTTGACTACATATTCTGATAAGATAAAGATACCAATATGTACAAATTAATAAAAACCGCACATGTGTTTTTTTCTTCCAAATAAGTAAAATCATTAAAAATCTGATATAATCTTCAAGATATATGTCTTGTAGTGAACTTAATAGAGCGGAAGCTTCTAGAATTAGGGTTTGAGAATCTTCCTTTCAGGGTTTTCGCAAAAAATTTAGGGTTTGTGAATGCTCTTCATAGTGGTATATCAAAATCTCTTTAGAATCTTTTGATTAATCAATTCATCAATAATCTAGAAGATAAATGATAAATACAAATCTAAATAATGATATTTGAAAATACTCCAAATATCTCGTTGCATCAGGTCTCACATACCAAAACAAAATTCGTCCTTGAATTTTGTTTCTGTGTTGCATCAGCTCCAACCGGCAAAAAAAGATTCGTCCTGGAATCTTAACTGGTTTTTTTCGTTTTCTTCCATTGATAAAATTCTTCAAACCATAAAATATATTTTTGCTCTCGGCTAACTCTTTTAATTTGTGAACGAACAATTCCAACACGTGTCATAGTGGGACGTCTTCCCTTCTTGCACTCCATGACAAGGTTAGATACAGACTCCAACACATCTTCGTCTTCGTAAGGTGTTACTAACATCATCATAGCATGGCTAGTTGATCTTGCCACGTTTCTAACCATATTGACAAAGTCAAACTAGTGAACCAGACAACAAATCTGATTAACCAGAAGGTTCCTTACTACTTGATCTTCGAAAAAGTTCTTGTCATCTTCATCGTCATAGGTATCATAATGAGGATCACTATAGATTTCTTTCTAGATCTTCAAAATCATGACTTCCTCTTCATAGATATCAAAGATAGGATCTCCATAGATCTCTTTGTAAATCTCATGGTTCTTTTCTTTTTTAACAAAAAGACTTTCATCCGGAATAGAGTGACACAATCACTTACCATGTGATAACCATAATCGTTCTTTGATTGAGAAATCAAAGAGACGCAACTCTGACACCAACTGATGGAGCAGAAGCAATTATAAATAGTTCAACCAAGGGATTCAATGAAATCCTCGCTTGGGACCCGCCAGCTCAACCAAGAGATTCAAAGAATCTTCTCTTGGGATCTGCTTCTTGATTGATGAACTTAATCGAATCAATACAAGGGATAAAGAATAATCTCCTTCAAAAGCAAAAGCTCTTTATTAATCAAATCATAAGCTGAATACAAGAAAAGGCACAAAAGCCTTATTTATAATAAATTTTAAGAACCCTAGAAATCCCTAGAATATTCTGGAAACCCTAAAAGATAAATATTTAAATAAATAATATAATGAAAATAAAAATAAATGGAAATTATCATAATTATGCGTTGCATCAGGTCTCGCTGGCCAAGAAAAGATTCGTCTTCGAATCTTATATATGCGCTAACTTAATAATCAAACAGTGAATATAATCTTATGGATATGTCACATATTATCTACGTGAGATTCTTTAACACTCTCCCTTCGAGATGATGAAACTACAGGTTCATCTATCTCGAATTGAATTCCACTATAAAATCAACAACATACCCAAGTAGGGCCATGTATTTTTCATCCTATAAACTTTAAGATTTTGGACAATATAAACAATCAATAATTGTGTTGACATAGATAATAATGTATATGCTCTTCTAGAGCCTTTAATAAGCTTTTCTAGTACTTGTAGTACTGACACTAGCTTCTTTTTTGTTTATCGTCAAACGAAAAAAAATCCTCTTAATTCTTATCATATATCTTTTCTTACTTATAGTGAGAATATTAGTTCGAACAAAACAATTTGACCTTGAACTTGACAATTCAAAAGATCACTTCCTTGGCTTTAGTATTATTAGTGTGATTTGTTTTTCTTATATAAGATGTTGTTACCTTCACTTATGGGAATGGATCATAAATGGATGTGATTTATAATTTTTATTGTAAAAATCCAGATATATCATATAGCCATATAAAAACATAATTCATAATGATGGTTTCATATCTGAGAAATAATATATTTTATCTCAACCTAAGACAAATAAAATTTGCCGAGAAAATTTATTCAATAATTTAAAGTCCATGTGAGCCAATGATTTAACAAATTAAACAACTCAAACTGACTTGGTAAATCGATTTACCGAGCCAAACAATAGCAATAGTGAAATCTCACAATGACCAATAAAGCATGTTTCATGGACTTAGATCCTCTGTACTTATTATTTTACCAAAGAAATAAAGCATGAAAAATATTAAAGAAAGAACCGAACAAAACTGATGTGACCAAACCAACAGTTTTCCAACCTAATAAAACTAAATAATCAAGAACAAGTGACATCAAAGTAATAACACAGTTATGATCGTAATCAATAAGAAATAAGATTACGGAATAATATGATGGCCAAAAGTGCAATTACGACAACACAATAATAAGCCATGCATGTGTTGATAATTAATTATTGAACGCGAGATTACTTATCTCGATAACGATGATTGTTGAGACGGAGTTGGATAAATGAGACGGTATCGATTCCATAGATGGAGATGTTGGTCGTTGGGAGTTTCGGATGAAAACGGGTTTCACTGGTTCAAAAACGACGGTCGGTGAGGTCGAAGATTGGAAACAGAGATGACCAGATCAAAGTTTTAATTATCAAACAAGTCAACTCATTATAAAATAAAAGAAGTAAAAAACAAAGCCCTAAAACTGATTGAGTCGATTTGTTTTATCAGATATTTGTTAAGGAAACAAGAGGTTGACTTAGCTTGATCAAAGGCGAAACAGAAAACAAAGATGAGTCGGCGGCTAGGGTTTACTTGGGTTTACAAAAGTAAAATATTTTTCCAACATTCCAAAATTTGTGGTTGTTTACCTTTCCATATAAATAAAAGAGAAAATATTTTGTTCTTAATTGGTGAAAATGTATATTTCCACCTAACATTTTCAGTTTCCTTGAATATAGAAACCAAAAACAAATACAAGACTCCAATGCATGAATTTAAAGCCAAAATAGAAAGCGATAGTTGGCAAATATTTGTCAACAACCCAAAACTATTGAGAGATTTTTTTCTAAAAATGTTTTGGTTGAAATTGTTTTCTATTTTTTTTAATTAATCTTTATAAATTAAGAAAAATATATATGTTTCTTCCATTTTATCTTGGTGAAAATAAAAACAAATCTACCTAATTAGTTTATTCTAAATTCTTTAATTAGTCAATCAATACACATAATGAAACAATATTCGTGTTTGACCAAAAAATCATAAAATTATTTTCTATTTTAACTTTGTTTCCATTTATTGAATAAAAATGAAATAAATTTTATCTTTTCACTTGGGTCAAAATTATATAATTAGAATATAAATAAATTTAAAATTGTATAGTGGTGTTAATGTGTCATGTTTGAGTTTTCATGATTACATAAGATGCGTTTTTACAAATTAGAAGTTTAATAAGTTTTTGAAATTATATCATCAAATATAGTAAACTCTTATTTTTAACTGAGGTTTACTCAAATTATCTTTGCAAAATTATTCAACATAGTTTCGTATTTTTATTACCCTTATTTACTTTTATAACAAAAGTGTATTTACGAAGCTATCATTAATGAACTAGGTCACATAAGAGTTTCTCTATCTCTTTAACATGTTCTCTACATGATCTCTTCATATTCTCCTATTCGGTATACACTCAAAAATCAGAATCTACATATAGAGATATATTGTGTCGTAGGTTAAATATTAAAATATAATTAGACAAATAATATTATTACCTCAAATGGAATTAGGAATCCAGGAAATGTCAGTTTATCTCGCGCAAAACCATTCATAAAGTCCCTCATGTGACAGAAATATCCTTGATAGAATCCTCAGATGTGATTCACCCCCACAAATATAATATACACAAATCCAAATCCTCAACGATTCTAAATAAGAATGAATCTTTATTTTCATCAATCTTCGACTTACCTACGAGTATCACGCTTAAAAAGTACATGATCGCCATCTTCAGGCGATCGAGAATACATTTAACCAACTTGTCTTTCACATCTTTGATAGTTACAGTTTTTTTATTCCCAAACTCTTTCAACTTAACCTGACTTTTGTACTTGTTTAGCTTAAACTACATTTTATACAATATTGAGTCGGTCGAATAAACCCAAAAAAGATATGGGTAATCTCCGAAATCTTATAGAATTTCCCTTTTCGAGCTATGCATTTTTTTCTTCAAAACTTACTAGGTTGGCCGTACGTCGTGGATTTGGGCTGAGCTCGTCATATGGGTTGAACTCGCTTAAGGGCAAAAGTCTCAAATGACCTTCTCTAAATAAATAAATAAAATCTTAATAACCTTTTTTAATCTACATGACCCTCATTAATTAGATTTTTTTTAAATAAATTTTCATTTATAACCATATGATTAAATAGTTTTTGTTTTAACATTTGATTATCAGATAGTCTATTACATCAGTCTTAGATATATTTGATCTATCTGCAACCTATACGATTATGGTGAACAGCTTCCACAAACGTTTCCATGATGCAACTCTCCATGTACGACATCTCTCACGATGGACGAACTCGTCCCGACGAACGGTTGTGCATGTACGACATCTTCCATGATGGACATAGTTTCCATGGACGATGAAATCTTCTAAAAGTGTTTCTCCATTAATCTATAAGAAAATGTATTATCTGGGGTTCGAACCCCAAACGTGGTTTAGAAGCCAATGGTCAAGGGGCTTCCACAATGATCTTTTATCTATATATTAAAGGAGAAGCATTTTGAGTTTATGTGTCAAGCTCTCCTTTTTTCTTACCTTTTTGATTTTATTAATTAAAAGTACTAACTTTTATTATACTCATATCCAAACATTCCAAAATAACTTAATCCCTATACCCAAACAAATTATAACTATTATTAACTACTACTATATTATTTTTCAAACATTCCAAATACCTTAATCACTACTCCATAATATAAGTTGTTTTGGCTAAAAGCACGAAGTTTAAGAAAAAACTTTTCATTTTTGTTAAATATATAATAAAAGCAACTCAACCAATTAAAAATAAGACTGCATAATATTGTTGGTCACACAATATCCAGTATAGGTAAAAAGTGCATAGAAATCTGAAAACAACTTATATTATGAAACAAAACTAAATCTCTAAAACAACTTATATTATGAAACGGATGGAGTATATTCAAAAAAAAATTAAATAACTTTATTCATCTAATTAACATAACTAATATTATTAAATTTATACATATAAAATAACACTACCTAAAGAAGTTCAACATATAATACTAACTTGACTATTGTAATGAATATTACCAAACAATTTCGAAACACAAATTATCTAATAAAGAAAACTTTAAAATAGTAATAATTAATTGATATGATCGGAAATTAGTGACAAATTTTTGGTTATATACGCAACCTTCCATTTTTGTATCTTTGAGTCATATACCGTATATTTGGAAAATATGTTATGTTGGTTTCCGTTATTTCACAGGTGGAACACATTTTATAAAAACAGTCGCAAATCCAAATTGTAAAATTGATTTTAACTTTCGTATAATAAATCCATTAGTAACTGCAATTGATTATTTAACTAAAACTTTATTAATTTTACTTTATAAATAGTATATAACTAATCATTTTATTTTATTCATTGACAAAATAAAATAACTGATTTCAATAAAATTTATAAAACCCTAAATCCAAAATTTTAAACTCTAAATCTAAAATACTAATCCCTAAACCCAAAATAATAAACTCAAACCCAAATATTTAAATTAGGAACCCTAAAAGTGAACCCTAAATCTCAAAACTAAACCCTAAAACAAAAAATTGATACTCAAAAGCTAAACCCTAAAAGTAAACCTATACCCTTAAAATAAACCCTAAATCCTAAAAGTAAACCCTAAACCCAAAAATGTGAACCACAAAAGTAAACTCTGAACTATAAAAGTAAACTCTAATATAAAATTCTACAACCAAACTTAAATATTTAAACCATAAATCGTAAATCCTAAACCCTAAATATTAACCGCTATACTCATTAAATAAAAATAATTTTAAAAACAAGGTTTTTTGGTCAATTTTTTTTTTATGAAAGTCATTTGAGATCATAATCTTAACGGGTCTATTTCGGCGAGTTTCATTTCTAAGTAGGTCATTTGAGATTATGAACCTTGCTTAATGGGTCAATCATAGTATCCTAACCATCAACATAACTTCGATAGTGTAGTCTCATTTTTAGATTCAAACCCTTTACTGAAGTCGATCACATCATATCTTAGCAAACTAGTACTTGAAGCTTTTGACGTCGAATCATTTGAATTCCCTTTCTTCGAAAAGCTTCCCCTGGTTTTTAAGGAGCAATTTCCACAAAATCAACAACAAAACAAATTAAAACAAACACTAAGAGGGTGTTATTCAATGATAGATTTTGACAGAGTTTAAATCTAAGCGAAATCCACTATTATTCAATCAATGATTTTAAATCCTACTTTAAAATCCGGTGTTATTTAATATGATATTTGTAAATCATTTCTTAAGGATTTTAAAATCTTCTGTTATTAATTAAAGATTTCAAATCTATAATTAAAATCCACTGTTATTCAACTTTAAAAGATTTTGGAAGTATTTGTTTTTTAATAGATTTGAAATCACTTGAGGATAGAGTTTACTGAACAAATATTTAACAATCAAATCTCAAGGATACTGCAGAGATTTTTAGAATCCACCCAAATAAACTCCATCGGAGTTTAAAATTTCAAGGATTTAAACCTTATGGAATTGATTTCAAATCATTCATCCAATAACACCCAATAAACTAATGAAATTTATGAATCCATTTCAGTTTTACTTAAAACCTTAATTTCAAACTGAAAACACTTATCCGTAATTCATATCAAAGCCCGAAACCCATTTGAATTCCTAATACAAATCAAAGGGAGAGAAACATAGAAAGAGAAAGAGAAAGAGAAAGAGAAAGAGAAAGAAAAAGAAGACAAATAAAAAGAGAAAGAAATAATGAATAAATACTCATTAGAATACATTTAATTTCGTAAACCAAAATTCATTCGAAATCAATCAAAACTTTCTTTATCTGAAATCGAAGAGATGTTCTTGTTGGTTACATTGAAGAGGTTGGGAGAAAGCGACATTGACATATATGGCGATAGCGACGACACCGTCGATGGCAAAAGCGGCAGCGACGACAGAGTGGGAGAAAAAACCGGACGCTATAAGAAAGGAGGAGGAGAGGAAGAGTCAATTGGAGAAATGAGTTACAGTTTTTAAATTTTTCTTCAAATTTTTTGTCACAAACTTTTTTCATTCATTAAACATCCACAATAGAAACATCATCTAAACATAATACAATATAGTTGAACCACAATTAAGCGTAAAATAGATTTTTCATCGCGAAAGATGGACAACGGATCCAAGGCATGCCTCGCATGCGTCAGGGCGGTTTTCTCGGCAAAGCCGGAAAATCTCAGGTTGGTCACTTTTGAGTGTGACTTTAAAGATCCCGACAAAAGGCATGGGATATCAGCCACTTTCCAAGAGAGGGAAGATATAACCAATCTCAAAAAGATGGTCGTTGATGGAAAAGATCTCTTCCACCAGGATTATACTGCAGGATTTGAGAATCCAGAAAACTTTGAAACTAGGCTAGTATCATAGAGAACCATCTCCCAATTGGGCATCAGAAACTTGGGCTTTATCAGGCCCACTAGAACATAACAAGTGATCAGGCTCAATCTCAGCTCATTACACATAATGGTTAGTTGAGCACTTATCAGGCCCATCAAATTAATTAGGCCCAACCTGATCCAGAAACCGGATGAAGCTTTATCGACCACGATTATGAACGGTGGGTCTTCGCCGGAAAACACTATTTCGGCAGCAGTCGATAGAGACCGGAGATGACCAGAAGGTCGGGGCAGGGTATGGATGATATGAGATCTGAGAGGAGGAGTCGTGGTCCGTCGAATCTCATCCAGAAACACTTCTGATCTGAAGTCGTTCAGGTCAAAAGAAGGTTTCGGTGGAAGACGACGGAGGTGGAGTTTGACCGCGGAGGATGGCCTCGTAGTTGTGAGAAGGTCAGGCGGTGATAGCAGGGGGGTTCTCGAGGCTAGCTTTGGAGAGAGCAAGCCTAGACGGTGGTGATGCTTGACTTGGGGGAGCGAGATCGACGGTGTCTGGGAGAGATCAGGCGTGTCCGGAAGCTCTGGTGGAGGAGACCTTGCCAGATCCGTCATGAGGCTTCGAGGAGGAGAAACAGAGGAAGCAGGCCGGAGCAAGATCGAGATCTCCAAACTCACCATGGAGGACGAGAGGCAGAGGTCAATCAAGCACGGTGAGCTGAGGAGGAGGTTAGATCTCACTGGTGAAGAAGGTGGAAAGAACCCAAACGCACTGTTCGTCGTCATTCCGATCAAAAACTAACGGTGAAAAACGCCGAAGATTTATATGGTCGGAAAGTTGACGGCCGCCTCGATGTTCGTGCCTGAGAGGATTACTCTAGGGCGAACTCTCTTCTTTTTTTTGGGTCAAAATAGAATGCATTAATCGAAACATAGTTTTTAGGGTAATCTGGTGATAACCGGACCCTGGTACAAGGCAAGCTTTGCGATCGCATCTCCTTGGACATTACAGGATCGAGACAAGAAATTAAAAGAGATAACATTGAGATCAAGGGAGAGCTTTGCGATATCGCGTAAGATCCCAAACATCTCTAGGTGATTGCTTCTCGAGTTGATGAGATTAACCACGGTTTTTGAGTCCGAGACGTTGCTCAGGTTCCTAATGTTCCGATCCCTGAGTTGAATCAGGGCTTCTCGGATTGCTAGAGATTCCGCTACCAAAGGAGAAGAGACGTCCTTGATGTAGTGAGATCCTTGAATGATGATACTATTGCTATCCCGGAGGATCCATCCTAGACCGGCCGATCGAGTGTCCGATCTCCAGGCAGCATCGGTGAAACACGTTATCTTAGCTTTTGGGTTCATTGGCTGATCGATTCGTGTTATCTTTGTTCCTGCAAGGAGAGAGGTATTAGCTTTTAACCATTCTTTTGCGTCGAGGATTGCTTTGTTGATTGAATCCTTTGTCGTGAAGGTTTTGTTGTTGAATACTTTGTTGTTTCTTGTGATCCATAGTGTCCAGATGATCCAAGGGAAGAGCGGGCCGTCTGATATACCAATAGGAGGAAGGCATGAGAAAGTTTTAGCTTTTGTCAGGGCCGTAATGATGTCTGGCGTAGTGGAGGGGATGAAGGATTCTGTGAATGGTGCCAAGGACCAGATCTCCTGGGCAAACTTGCAGTGCAGGAACAGGTGAGAAGTGGTCTCAGGTTCGCCTCAGTGCGTGCACAAGACTTGATCTGTCACACCCCTGGAAGCCAAATTATCTCCTATTGGTAAAGCTTTACTCACCAATTTCCACATAAAGAGTTTTAATTTCTGTGAGATTTTTTTATTCCAAATCTGTGAGTTCCAATTGAGATTTGTTTATGTCTGTTCAGTGACAGGTTGGGCCAGCTCCTTTGCAAAGTGGTAACCAGATCTAGCTGAGTAAGCACATGAGGTTTGTCCCAGCCAGACGTACTCATCCTTAGCTCCAGTGAGGCTAGGTTTGATACTCAGGATGTGGGCTGTAAGGTGTGGTAGTACTTCATCAATCTTTTCTAGGTTCCACTCCCATGTATCAGATCGAAGTAGATCATTAACCTGTAAGTCCACATCTTGCTTATTTGGTGGTCCCATAGGGATTTTCATCTCAGTAGTAGATAGCCATGGATCTGACCATACTCTGGTGGTCAGGCCATTTCCAATAGCCTTTCCTAAGTTTTGCTTCATCAGGTCTTTGCCTATCATAATTCCCCTCCATCCATGTGATGCAGATTTTGGTGTGGAGTTATCCATAATTCCCCTCTCTGTTCCATGTTGTTTGTCCCACCAGAATCTTGTCATAGCTGATTGTATACATTTGCAGAGGCTAGCTGGGAGCTTAAAACATGACATGGTATAGGTGGGCATTGAAGCTAAGACTGATTTTAGCAGATAGGTGGGCGAACTCTCTTCACAACTAATTATTCTAGGTTTTTTCATTTAATACGGATTTGGATTTTGGACTTGAGATTGTTGAATCATGTAATATTCCATATTCATGAAAGCTATCTTAATCTTTAGTACATTTTCGATTAATAAAAAACAAAACGAAAATCTTTTTTATAAATCCGAATCGGATTACAGTTTAAAAGATATTAAAAGGAATTTAAATAAATTCAGAGAGGGCGGGAGGAACTTACATTGTTGTACATCCCAAGGCTACAACAATCGAAAAACAATCATCAAAACATATTTAATGTAGCATGGGTTGTCATATCCCTCTTATCACCTAACTAACTTCGCTTGTCTATAGGCCCGCATTGCAATATCTGAACCACCTTTGTGTCTCATATCACAATACTTTGTTTGTTAATTCGACCCCATTTCACTATTAACAAAAACTTGACAAAAGCATTGCATAGTGAATAACAAAAATAGTTTCTGAAAACTACTAGTTTAATACCAAAGCCCTTCTAAGGTTCAAAGAATTCATATACTGCAGTAGCAGAATATGAATTAGAACAGAATGTATACACGTCCACCTTACGAGTTAAGTCTTACCAAAGTGAAAAGCAGCTAATCAAGAGGTGGTGAGATTACTACCTTTTCAATCACCTGCAAACGCATAGACAATCCTCTCTTAAAATCCCACGCAGTGTCCCCAAACACTGCCCCAGTCATATCACGAACAACGCATTCGCCTCTTACTCCCATTTTCAATGAACAGCCTCTCGATGACATCTGAGGAACACTCAACACGTTTCTGTTGATTCCGCGAGGAACAAAAAGCACATTATTGATCGTCTTCTTCTTCCCTTCCTTCATCATAATCTTCACATCTCCTCTTCCTTCTACCATCAGAACAGTTCCGTCCACCAATCCAACCTTAGCTTTGTATGTTCTGTCTAGAGCAGTGAAAAGCTTCTCATATGGAGTAATGTGGTTCGTAGCGTGCCCGTATATCATCCACATATCCTCATCATATGTGTAATCACCTGCAGCAACTTCGGCCATCATAACATACTCAACTACGATTTCTTCTTCTTCCTCCTCATCATTTACCTGAGCTTCTGTCTCCACAGGGCAGTCTTTTGCTTTATGCCCTTTTTCGACGTATTCAAACTCTCCGTCTTTATTCAGTCTATATTGACTCGGTCCACTCAACTCTGCTGCCATGGAGAATAAACCTCCTTGCTTGCTATTGTTCTTGTTCTTGTTCTCAGACTCTGATTCAAGCCTCTTAGCCTTCAACATTAGATGGATATCTTCCTCTGTTATCGAACCATTGTTATGGAAAAACTCAACAAGATTCTCAAAAGTCATTTTATGAACATCCATGAGTTCTTCCAACATAGGAGCTAGATTATCGTATGAACCAGAGAGCGAGCCTAACACCTTCTTAATAACCTCATAATCAGATTTCTCAATTTTCAAACGACGCAACTGTTCAACGATTTCGTTAACCCTATCGAAGTAAGAATCGACCGATTCATTTTCACCCATGCTAAGTCGTTCAAATTGGTTCTCTAATCTACGAAGCTTAGCTTCTTCGTCACTTTTCTCAAGCAAATCCCAAACCTCTTTGGCAGAAGAAGCAGAGAGAGTTTTCCTGAAAACAGAATCCGTGAGAGTAGATTGCAATACCTGAATTGCTTCCATGTCTTTCATGGCCAGATCTCTCCAACGGGAAAGTTCTTCGGCTTGAACAGTCGCCGAATACTCTGGAACCTTCGATGGATCTGGTGGGACTCCGTTCTCGACAACATCCCAAAGTCCTTTCTCGATTAGTGTGGTTTTCGTCGCTGGAGCCCAGATTTCATAGTCGAATGCATCGGGATTATTCGATGTCGCCATAACTGTAACCGTCAAGGGTTTCTTTAGTAGTGTATATTCTTTTGGGAGACAAAGAGTGAATAAACTATTGCATCAGGCGGAATACTTCCTATTTATATACTCACATTACACCAAACCCTAAATTTTCAATTTGGGAAATCAGTCAAACACCAAAATGAGTCGGTTAAGTGTAGACATTTCAAAGTTTAGACTTGGTTTTGAGCTTTTTCTTTTTCTTTTTGAACATCTAATTTTATTAAGGGATAATTTGCCCAATAACCCAAAAAATAATTATAACTAAATAAGTAACCAAATACCCTAATTTTAATGGTTAATATTTGGCCACAGGAATTCATTTTGGTTATTTATTTAGTTATAGTTTTTTCTTAAGTTATTTAACAAATTCTCCTTTTTATTAATTGATAAATCGTTTACATGTCACATGACAGTATTTGGTGAATTAAGACATAATAATCATAAAGACTATATTCATCACCACCATAAGTGAAAATTTTGTACAACTGGACAATTTTTTTTACTGGGAAACTGTGTTGTAACCAACAAAAAAAAATTATAACTTAGAAACTAACTAATTTTCCTAAATTTAATGCATATAATTTTGCCACATACCCTACTCTTAGTTAGTGGTTTCGTTATATTTTTTTTGTTATTGACCAAATTAACCCTTCTTTATTCCACCAAATCTTTTTTTTTTCACCGTACTGAAATCCTAAATCTTTCATTATCCACATAACACAAGTTTATTAAACTCGGTTACGTCAAGATCCGGAGGTCAAGAAGGAGAAACACCAATCTTACAAACCCAACGCGAAAAATTCTCATTCTAGTTCTCTTCTACACGAGGTTAAATCTCTTATTATGGTAGAGTTATATTATAAATAAATCATTATTACTTAATACAAATGATTGACTTTTATTGAAATTATAAGGTTTTCTTGTTTTGGAAAGTTAGGATCGAAAGAACTATTTTTGCTCTTGCTCATTTCTATAAAAAATGAATTATTCGATAATATTTTTTTAAAAACATTTGAAATTTCATTAATCTTTAAAAGTTTGTATAAAAATAGAAAATCTAGTTAATAGGTTATTCTAGGCTTTCTAGTTAATCTCTCTCGTTTATATTTAAGTTTAAGCTCCGTTATCGGTTCGGTTAAATGCAATTGGAGGATATAATTAATCAAGATTATTTCGGTTAAAGTTAACTACACTTTAAATTTTTCATGAATTTAATATTTACCCAAACATAACAAAATGTAAACAATAACTTATTCTAAGGGAAAATCTAAACCGGTTTATTCGGGTTCAATCTAAATGAGTTAATATGGTTCAGTAGATAACCCTAACCCACACGCTCGCTACTCACCAACCGTCCAACGAGAGTCGAAAGAGTTATCGATGGTTTGATCCGGTTAAGTAATTAACCGTACACCACACGCTAACTTTTCTCCAGCGAGAGTCATTGCTTCCATTTCAACGTGAATAACACCACAACAAGCTTATGCTTCCATTCAAGACCAAAAAAAAGCTTATGCTTCCATTTCAACATGAAACATGAATAACACAAATAGTTTTTTTGAAAAGTAGAATAATACCAAGCCGTTCTAGGTTCAAAGAATTCATACTGCAGTAGTAGAATATGAATCAAACCAACAAACTGAAAACAAAATAAAAAAACAACAACATAAAGACCGATACGAGTCAAGTCTAGTACCAAAGCGAGAAGCAGCTGATTAAGAACTGAGATTACCTTCAATCATGTTGGTGTTCCTCCTAGTGGGGAAACCAATTTGGGTTTGGTTTAAGGAAAAACCAAACTTGGGCCTATTATAGTCCATGAGATTGTTATTGGGCTTAAGGAGGTTATAAGAGGCTATATAAACTAGTCATAACCTAATTTTGGAGTAGAGAGAAATTTTGAGAAGAGAAGCAATTTTCGCAGGAGAAAAACAGTTTTGTCAGGGTTTATTCAAGAGAACGTTTGGAGGCTTAAACGTGCTCCGATTTGGCTGAAATTTTGGGGTTAGCTTCGTGACTCAGTGGTCTTGATATTCAACGGTGGAGATTCTATTTCAACGGTTGGTTCGTCGCAGATCTGGGTTTTAACGTGGCTGTTCGCATATGTTGCGAGTGCAGATTTCAGGTTGTGTTGTCTTGAGTGTTTGAGAAATCCGACGGTGAGTTCTTCTCCGATTAAGCTGAAATTTTGTAGAGGTGTTCTTGACTTGTTTATCTAGGATTTGTACGGTGGAGATCTTATTTGGTGACCGGAATCTTAGTGAACTTAGGGTCGTTAGGGACTGCCTTATTTTTAAGCTCTTGTATTGTTCTCTTGTGGTGTTTCTTGTGTTGGGGATTGCTCTTTGTAGCCTTAGTCTCTGGAGGACGTGGTTGTAACTCAATTCATTGATATAGTGGATTTTTTAGTGGACTACGGTCCCGTGGTTTTTACTTCTCACATTGAGAAGGTTTTCCACGTAAAATAACTTGTGTCTCATTTACTTTACTGCTTTGAATTGCTGCTGCCAAATTATATTTTTCTCACAGGTTCACATAAGTGTGGGGAACTTTATTCCGCTGCGCCATTGGTACTTGTTTTCCCCAACAAATCACCCTCAAACGCAGAGCCAACTCTTTCCCCAACAAATCACCCTGCCTTTCTTGAAGTTAATTCTTCTTGGTTATGATTATTCTTGTTGCACACGTCACACCCCTTGTCAGATTTCGATTTAAGCCTCAAATCCTTCACTATTTCAAGGAGAAGTTCCTCTGTTATCTGTTTATATCCATGGCCAATGATAAACAAATACACAACAAGACTCTCAACAGAGTAACTACACGATCGTTTTCCCCTGGGGACGAGACTAACAACTTTTTCATAAACTCAAAATCCGATATCTCAACTTTCAAACTACGCAACTGTTCAACAATTTCTTCAACCCTATCGTAGTACGAATCGGTCGATTCATTTTCACCCATGCTAATTTCTTCAAATTGCTTCTCTAATCTAAGCAAATCCCAAACTTCTTTGGCCGAAGAAGCGGAGAGAGTTTTCCTGAAAACTGAATCTGGTAGAGAAAATTGCAATACCTGGATCGCTTTCATGTCTTTCGCAGCGAGATCTCTCCATTTGGAAAGTTCTTCGGGTTGAATCGTTGTGGATGATTCTGGAATCTTCGATGGATCCGTTGGAATTCCGTTCTCCACAACACCCCAAAGTCCTTGCTCGATTAGTATAGTTTTCGTCGCCGGAGCCCAGATTTCATAGTCGAATTCATCGGAAACATTCGTTTTAGCCATCGTTAACCGTCAAAAACTTTTTTTCTCTGTGTTTAGCGAATAGACTCTTTCCCATGATTAGTCTCCGGAACAGTTACTATATAGTGACTTTGTACAAAACCGTTACTTATCATTTTGAAATCAAGTAGTCGGTTCAGTTCCAAATGCGTATTAAATTTAAAATTAAACGCACTCTTGAATTTAGGTGGTACGAGTATTCGAATCGGTTTTAGTAACGGATGAGTTATTTCAAAAATCATAAGAGATTTATTAAAAAATTTGGAATGGTGGTCTATTTCTTTAATTTGGATATTTTTTGCTTGTTTTCTAAATTTTCCCTCGATGGCAATCAAAATTTGGTTAAAACTGGTTCAATTTGAATGGATCATCCGGTGAAGTGAATAAACCCTACACCATACCACACGCAAGCTTCTTTTGATGATCGGTTTGACTTGAATCCTGGTTTGATAGTCTTTGTTTGACATAGCCCCCTCTTTGAAAGCAATGATCACCTCTTCTACGTATGGATTCCACGGCTCTTATCGATTGTGACGATGATGATCCAATTGAATTTCAAAATTTTCATCTCTTTTTTTAATCCTAATTATCTGTTTGAATTGTGGTTCAAGCTTGGTTTTGATTCTATTTTTGTTTTGGTTTGAGAAATAGTATAGGGAATTTCTCTATATTCAACACTACCATATTCCTGAGGCGGGTTAAATTAATATACTCTTAAATTGGATTGTTGAAATTTGATCGAACGCATCTCGTAACTTGGTCTACTCCAAAGGTTTTTAACATAAAATAGCACTGACTCATTTGTCAGATCACAAAGTAGTACTCCCTCTGTTCTTAAAAGATAAAAACTTTACAAAAAAAAATTGTTCAAAAAAAAATAGAGTTTTTACAGTTTTCTATGCACTTTTACAAATTTCAAGACAAATACTGAAACACTATTGATTAAACTTTATTGAAAACTGTATTTCATAGAAATCAATGCGTTATCTTAATAAGTGTGCATAACTTTAGGGGGTGTTATTGGGGAATGGATTTGTATAGACTTTTAAAATTTTGAAAATCCACCGTTATTGGGAATTGGATGCTTAAATTCTATATGAAATCCATTGTTATTAGTTAGAGGATTTCTAAATTCCATATGAAATCCCTTGTTATTGGAAAAGTATGGTTTTTAGTGATTCTTTAATTCTATTAAAATCTTTTGTTATTGGGACATGTATTCTACTTATTTTGACTCATAGAACTCAACTTTCAAAATACTATGTATATACATGAGATTCTTCAAATCCATATATCTAAAAGAAAAAAAAACAAACACACAAATATAAATAAACCGTGGATTATAACATAAAAAGAACCATAAGATAAAAAAAATACAAAGATCTTCAAAACATAGATTATGACAAAACATGGATTATCCAACTACTTTTTCATCTTCTTCAAACATCTTTCTCACAAAGCTTTCTATACCATCATCTTCAAATATCTTTCTCATAATTCTTAAAACATCTTCTTCACAAGAAAAAATACATAACGTAAATAAAACATGCAACATATAATTCTTAAAAATAAAAAATAACATATTTCACATCTTTTCATATTTCACATATGTCAATAAAAGTTATTAGCCCTTACGGTGATTGATATATATGCCCACATTAAGTTTTTTCTTTTTGGAAATTTTCTATAATATCATATATAATGTTACCATATCAAGATAATTCTAGAATAAAAAACAAAATCAAGATTAATAATAATCAGTGACAATCTATAAAAAATCCATAGAAAATATTTGTGAAATTTATTAAAATTTTCAAAATCTATAAACTTTACAAATCTACACAAATCCATTCCCCAATAACATCCCCTTAAACATCTATCTTTAGGAACCGAGGGAGTAGTAGCAACCAATTGCATAATGACCTTCATTTACGCGTTGAAAGCACTCGTCTCTTCTTGGCCTAACACGCGCTGCCCCTCGAATCACTTGACCATGAAGCGAAACAACAAGAGTTATCGATGAGTTACGAAAAACCTGAAGGTCGCGCGCGTGTCTTACACGCGTATCGACTTTTCTCCCAAAACTACGCCGTTCCTCTACAACCACCGTTAGCTTGCTCACCTCTCCGGTATCCGGTTGTGACCGGTGCCGTGAGAGGGCAAACCTCAGTCTGTTTGTACTTTCGGATTTACAAGATTTGTTCTGTTTTCACGCGACGAGTGGGTTGAAGCTTCGCCGTGTGTGACGGCCGTGTCTCGGTGCATGGGTTTTCTTCCGCCGCGATTGATTGCTAGACGATGGCGATTGATGACGGTGAAGATCAGCTACTTCTCGGCGCCTGCCTCACATTTATCGTCCGGCTCAGATCTACATCGTAGATCTAATTTAGATCTATTTTGTCGATTCATCTTCACCCTTGTGATTCCGGTTACGGAGTAAGCTTTGATTGGCTGAGGAGTGACGCCTGATGTGGTCTCGCTTCTCCGTCTCATCGTGGTTTTGCGTCTTCCAAGCGTTGCTTGGTCTTACCGTTGCGTCTCGTTCTTTGTATACGGTGGTTTTTGGGCTCTTCTTCAACGAAGGCTCAGCTAGAGGACGGCTTTGCTACCAGAAGGGAATTGTCTATGTCCCCGCCGTGAAGTCCGAGTGTTATTGGTGGTTGTTAGTGGTGATTTGAGTTCTTCGGTGGCTAGGTCGTGTTCGCTTGGCCATGTTCGCTGAAGCTTCGTTCTCTTAGTCATCCTTTCCCTGGTTTTGTTAATAGAACAGTGATTGGGTTGTGTTGTTTAAATTCTCTCCTTCTCGATTAGGCTCGATGAAACGAGGTGCTTCTCCAATGATCTTTTCTGCTTGGGGACATATGCAGAGCCATTGGGTAACTATCCGTTGTGGCGTCTCGGGTGTGAGGTATCGTTGGGATTGTTCTTTAGCCTGCTATTCAATTGCTACTGTGATGTTGCTTTGGAGGTGATATAGCTTCCGGTGGTGGCTTGATTTCTCTCTTTTCGTTTGCATTACTTGTTTATCTTGTTTTGATGTTGGTCTAAAGCTCAGATGTTATTGTGTCTCGCTGTTGAAGGTGTTTTGTAGTAGAGGGCTTGATGTTAGTGGTGTGTTCTGCTTTGGTTCTTAAATTTTGCGATCTAGAGGAGCTAGTATGGCTGATGGGTTCGGTGTAGCTTTAGAGAGGGAGTTAGCACCGTTCCTTATTTTGGTTATGAGGTTTCTTTTCAGGGATAGCTCATGGAATCGCTCTCCTAGCTGCTCTCGCATGACACACGGGGTGTATGTGATCGAAGGCTTTGTAGACTTTACCGTTGACGGCTCTGTCTTGGATCTCTAGTGAAAGGCTTCTAGTGTCAAGAGGTTTGTTTACCGAACTTTACGTCCTGCGATCACTACCTCTCCTCGAACATCGGATTTGGAGAGAACAATAATATCGTTATCACTTCACTACTCCGTTACACTTCGTGTCTTTCGTTGAGTTGTGGACTGAAAATTGCAATGTAATATGCTTTCTTGTTTTTATCTTTTTTGCCAAGAAAGCATAATTATAGGTTTGTAATGTTCCAACTTGTAAACCTAAATCTTTTTTCATTTTTAATGAAATATTTACATTTTAGCAAAAAAAAAAAAAAGTTATCGATGAGTTGATCCGACTAAGTAATTAACCGTACACCACACGCTACCTTCTCTCAAGCGATGGTCATCAAGAGTTATTGATGGTTTAGACTTTTGTGATTAGAAACTAACTACACCAAGCTTCTGCTTCCATTTCAATTTCTTTGAATTCACAATATTTTGTTTTTACTAAAACTAGGCCCCTTCTGATCGTTAACAAAAGCATTGCATAATGAACAACACAACACAAATAGTTCTTTTTGAAAAGTAGAATAATACGAAGCCGTCCTAGGTTCAAAGAATTCATACTGAAGTAGCAACAAACTGAAAACACAATAAAACCAAACTAAAAAGACAACCATAAAAGACTGATACGAGTGAAGCTCGCCTAGTACCAAAGCGCGAAGCAGAGCTGATTAAGAGGTGAGATTACCTTTAATCACACGCAAACGCAAAGCCAATCCTTTCTCGAGCCACACAGTTTCCCCAAATTCTGCTCCAGTCCGATCGCGGATACTGTATTCGCCTCCTTCTCCCTCGCTGGATGAATAACATCCTCTTGAATTCAACTGAGAAAGACTCAACACGTTTTTCATGATCTTAGGAACAAAAAGCACATTACTAATCGTCTTCTTCTTCCCTCCCTTCATCATGATCTTCACATCTCCTTTTCCTTCTACCTTCATAACCGTAGTTCCGTCCACCGATTCAACCTTATCCTTGTGTGTTCGGTCTAGAGTAGTGAAATGCTTCTCGATTTTAGTCATATGGTTCGTGGCAGAGTCAGATACCATCCACAATTCCTCACCATCTAAAGCTACCTGCTTTGCTAGAAGGAGAACTTCCTCCGTTACGGGTTTGTATACATGGCCAATGCACAACAAAAACGCTGCAAGAGTCTCAAAAGTCATATCAAGCTCTTCAGTGAGTTCCTTCAACAGAGTAATAAGTTCACCATCGTTTGACCCTGAGGGCGAGTGATCCGAGACTAACAACTTTTTCATCAACTCAAATTCAGATTTCTCGATATTCAAACTACGCAACTGTTCAACGATTTTTTTAACCCTATGAAAGTATGAATAGATCGATTCTTTTTCACCTATGCTTATTTCTTCGAATTGCTTCTCTAATCTACGTACCTTGTCTTCTACGTTACCTTTTTGAAGCAAATCCCAAACTTCTTTAGCAGAAGAAGCAGAGAGAGTTTTCTTGAAAACCGAATCTGGGAGAGAAGATTGCATTACTTGCATAGCTTTCATGTCTTTCACTGCGAGATCTCTCCATCTGGAAAGTTCTTCGAGTTGAATCGTCGCGGCTAACTCCGGAACCTTCGATGGATCTGGTGTGACTCCGTTCTCGACAACATCCCAAAGTCCTTGCTCGATTAGTGTAGTTTTCGTAGCCGGAGCCCAGACTTCATAGTCGTATTTATCGGAAACATTCGCTTTCGCCATAGTAGTAACCGTTTTAAGGGTTTCTTTCTTTCAAC
This sequence comes from Arabis alpina, assembly GCA_900128785.1. Lineage (NCBI taxonomy): Eukaryota > Viridiplantae > Streptophyta > Magnoliopsida > Brassicales > Brassicaceae > Arabis > Arabis alpina. Next base: position 23,747,084 of record LT669790.1, read on the forward strand.
TTCTTTCTTTTCTCTGTGTATTCTTTAGAAGAAAACGAATAGACCGTAGACTATTCTCCTTGATCTGCGTTACAGTTTCTATATATATTGTGATTAGTACAAAACCGGGAACCCTAACTTATAGTTTGAAAACGACCAAAACAAATTTAGACTCGGTTTTGATTTTGGTTCAGTGAATTTGGTCAACTATTTCTTGGAAGAGAACAAGAGAAAAACAAACTACAAATATGAAAATTTCTCTTTACTCTCGACAATTTTACATGAACACATTACAAACATATATATACAAAACTAAGAGACACAAGTGAAGAGTTGTGTCTCTTCCTCCTTGTAACTTTTAAACTTAACAACTACCCTTTCTTATCCGACAAGTCACAACTATTAAACACACACTTTTACACTTATACGTATTATCACATAATACATATATATAAACTCAATTATAACTAACACTCTCCCTTAATTGAGTTTCGGTCTCACGCCAAGTTTGCTTCTTGCTTCTTCCGACCTTATGATGCTAACACCATCTCTTCATGTCTTCTTTCAACTTGTAAATGAGTTGATAACTGCCGGTGATTGCCATGTGGACCATGCTCAAACTCACGACCAACACAGCTTTGTCTTTCTTCTTCACATTCTACCATTTGTGATGTATCCTCCTTCTTCAAGACTTCTTAGCCTCTGTTTTATTTGGTGATTTTTTGATGCACCAAACACAAGTCGTTTGCTTCCTTCTTTCATTTACTCTGTTTTGCAATTGATACTTTCTTATCAATTGTTTCTTCTTAGACTATGGAACTCTTGGATTTTCTCTTATCCGTGAGCCTTTTCCATGTATCTTTTAAATCTCTCTTCATGTCTCCTTGACATTTTGAGCGTGAACTTTCTCACGTCTTCTCCGGTTATCTCCGTAACCGTGCCTTTGCGTGAATTTCTTCTCACGTCTTCTCCGGTTATCTCCGTAACCGCCTTATGCTCCATTTTCTTCTTAGGTAAGCATCATATTTCCTTGCTTGGTGTCTTCCTTTGATCACCAGCCTCGGCTTTCTCCATCTTGTTTAAGATGAAAAACCATTCAAATTCTCAACTTCGTCGACTAATGGCTTCTTCGCATTCTTGTGCTTCACCAAATCTTTGTCGAAAGTTCCAGAATTCTCCTTCCACAAACTCCATCTCCATAACCGTTGTCTCCATTGCCTTTTGAGAAAATTTCCTATCTTCTTCATCGCTTATAGAGCCTTCTTCTTAAAGGTACGGTTTGTGTATGTGTTTGTGAAGGTTGATGGTGCTCTCTCTTGTCACCATCTCTTCTTTTTTTTCTTTGATCACCATTGATCACTCTCCGTTTCTTCCAACATCGACTTTCTCCGTGTTCTAGTTTTTCACATAAACTAAACACCACCTCTTGCATTCTTTTGCTAATGCCTTTCTTTAAACAAGAAGCAACCGGGTAACCCTATGAGAATTGGCCTCCTCTTCATTATTGGTCTGGCCCATTTAACCATTATCAAGCCCAACATCTACACATGAGAGCCCAATTCATAAAGTTACAATCGGTCAACCTGGCTCTGATACCATCTTGGAAGAGAACAAGAGAAAAACAAACTATAAATATGAAAATTTCTCTTTACTCTCGACAATTTTACATGAACACATTACAAACATATATATACAAAATTAAGAGACACAAGTGAAGAGTTGTGTCTCTTCCTCCTTGTAACTCTTAAACTTAACAACTACCCTTTCTTATCCGACAAGTCACAACTATTAAACACACACTTTTACACTTATACGTATTATCACATAATACATATATATAAACTCAATTATAACTAACACTATTCGGTTCAGTTCCAGATGCGTGTATCCTTTTCCTTGAGGAGTTTCCTTATTTATTTGTATATTAATTATTATTTTATTTTTTTTAATTGAATGTCAAATTTATTCAAACCAAAAATCGTTTTTACAACAATGTGCGTCAGAGTTTGAAAAGAGCTGAAAGATATTTTTGAATCAAGAGGTTGTAATCATCGTGAGCCAAACCAAAGCTCCATGCCATTTTCCAATCTCGTATCTCCACTATTTCGAATCGTTGTTAGTCGGTTCCGAACTTGTTTGTCGACGAAAGAGGTAATTTGATGCGTTGTTTGAGGGGTTTCTCCGTGCATTCTCGAGTTCTTTTCCCTCCAAATGGAGTGAAGAGTAGCGTGAAAAGTATATCTCACCAAGAAGAGAGTAGTGTAATCTTGTGAAATATCTGCCAACAAAATCAATAGGTCCTCCCAATGAGTAACATACCTAGTAGGTAGAAGCCGTCGCACCAATTGCCTCCAAATTGTTTCTGTGAAAGGACATTCGAAGTATAGATGGTTTCGGGTTTCAAAATGATTTTTGCCAGAACACAAGTACCATTTGCACTCGCATTCCATGCTAGCATCCTATCTCCCGTTGATAATCTATTTCGGATGACGAGCCACATGTGGAAAGCGTGCTTTGGTGTATGATGACGAAACCACACACTTGTGTACCAATTCTTTAGCGGTTGCGTCTTCCTGATTTGTTCCCAAGTCTCTTTCGAACTAAACCGAGTTTTGAACTTGCCCAGCCTATTTCTCCACAAAACAATATCTTCTTCATTACTTCTTCCTCTGTTTTTCTGTGATTCGATAATCTGCTCGATTTTGTTGTACACATCAAATCTGTGATTGCGTCTACTATGTTGATTGAGATATATTAATTTAAGTCTCTGTATCTTTTTTTTTCATCGATGGTCTACGAAGACAGGACAAGAATGTTGAAAAAACGTTGCTTGAGGATAGAATCGCTGCCCCATGAAGTCGTAGAAGGCATCATGGAGAGACTTCCAGTTAAATCTCTGGGGAGATTCAAGGCTGTATCGAAGCAATGGAAATCAACGATTGAATCACCATTCTTCCAAAAAAGTCAGCTGACCCATTATCAGATTCAGGAATTTGGAGATCCAGATGTTCTCATACTGTTTGGTGATCCTGACGATGATCGTCTGAAATCTCTAACAACGCTTGTGTTGGGTTCTTCATCAGCGGTCAAGATCCCTACTCCATGGGAGAAGGATGACGTTAACCCATCACAAGTTTGTCAGAGTAGCTGTGACGGTCTCGTCTGTCTCTACCATCCTCGCAATTCAGGTTTTGTTATCAATCCCACCACAAGATGGTATAGGACTCTTCCTCTATGCGAATTACAACTACTCATGATCAACTTAGGGAACAATTACTACAAGCTTGGACACACAGTCTGTGCCCTTGGATTCGGTAAAGATAAATTCACGGGCAAGTATAAACCCGTTTGGTTATACAACTCTAAAGAAATAGACTTAGAAAACGCTACTACCTGCGAAGTTTTCGACTTTAGCACCAACACTTGGAGGTATGTCACACCCGCTTCTCCTTATCGGGTTGTTGGTTTACCTCATCCCGTGCATGTAGATGGCTCGCTTCATTGGTTCACCGAGTGCCAAGAAACCAAAGTTGTGTCTTTCGATCTTCACACTGAAGGTTTTCGAGTCATCTCTAAACTTCCTTTTGCTAATGCACGGATTAACCAGATGTTCATATGCAACCTTGACAACCGTTTGTGCGTATCCAATGTAAAGGGTTTCACACAAGTGATATGGTCGTTCAATGCAGGCAACAAGACATGGGACAAAATGTGTTCCATAGATCTGGAACTAACTTCTTTTTGGCATAGTATCACAACAATATGTGCAATCTTGCCACTAGCACTTTTGAGTGTGGAGAAGGAGAAGAAGAAGAAAAGGTTGTTGCTTTATGATCGCTCTAACAGGCGAACACTGGTGACAAATGAACTCGAAACACAAGTTTATCATGGTGTTTTTTCTAGTAAGATCTTGGGATCTCATGTTTGTTATTTCCCGAGTTTAATTTCTATTGAATAAAATTTTGAACATTGTAATGCTTAATGTAATTTTTGCTTCTACTTTGTCAGTTTTCATAATATCAGGTGTTTGATTGGTAACAAACTTCGTAAATTTACAATCATTTCATAATTTCTAACATTTTAGATTGTATTAATCACAAAAACGATACTAACTTTTTATAGCTTTGCATTTTGTTGTAGCGGCTTAGATTTTTTTTCTTTCAAATGTCTTAATATTTCATTGCAACTTTTATATGTTACATGAAAAGTAATTTTTTAATTTTCGCGATTTTAATTGATACCTCTTATATTTTGAGATGGAGGGAGTGTTGTCTATTCAACAGTTTCTTTGTCTTTGCAAGTCTTCAAGATATGGTTGTGGCCCAAAGGATTGCTTGTTATGCATCTAGTAGTTTTATAGAAATAGATGAAAATAGAGAATTATGATTCTAACTTTTAGTCAATGTATCTTGAAGTTGGCTTCTTCGCACGTTTAGGTCTTCCATCCATGTGACTTGACTGAATGACTATGGTAGCTCATCAAACGGAATTGGGATGAGTTATCTCAAAAATCATAAGAGAATTTTTAAATTCTTTGGGAACTTTTTAATTTATGTCAAGATTAGGTTTTTTTATAATTATTAAAAACGTGGTCTATTTTTAAATTTTGATATTTGTTTTTGCCTATTTTCTTAATTTCTCTTGATGAAAATCAAATTTTGGTTAAAATAGGTTCATTTTGAGTGGGTTGATCCGGTTAAATGATTAAACCCCACACCAACCTTCTCCTGCTTCCATTTCAATTCCTTTAAATTCACAATATTTTTGTTTATACTGGAATTCGAATCCCCATTTTTGCAACTAACAAAACTTGACAAAAGCATTGCAATAGTGAATAACAAAAACAGTTTTTGAAAAACTAACAAAAAGCCTTCCAAGGTTCAAAGAATTCATAATGCAGTAGCAAAATATGAATCAGACCAACAAACTGATAACATAATCAAACCAAACAAACATAAAAGACCGATACGAGTCAAGTCTAGTACCAAGGCGAGAAGCAGCTGATTAAGAGGTGAGATCGCCTTCAATCACACGCAAACGCATAGCCAAATCTTCCCCTACCCACACATTGTCCCCTAAATCTGCTCCAGTTCGATCGCGGATAAAATATGCGCCTCTTTCTCCCTCGATGAATGAATAGCCTCTTGATTTCAACTGAGAAACACTCAACACGTTTTTGTCAATCTTGGGAACAAAAAGAACATTACTGATCGTCTTCTTCTTCCCTCCCTTCATCATGATCTTCACATCTCCTTTTCCTTCTACCATGAGATAGGTTCCGTCCTCCGCTTCAACCTTAGCCTTGTGTGTTCGGTCTAGAGCCGTGAAAAACTTTTCGTATCCCGTCATATGAATCGTGTCAGCTCCCGATACCATCCACAGTTCCTCATGATCTGAAGCTATCTTCTTTACTAGACGGAGAACTTCTTCGGTTATCGGTTTATTTCCATAGCCAATGGAGATTAAAAACCCCTCAAGACTAGCAAAATTCATATTATGCTTCTCATTGAGTTCCTTCAACAGAGTAAGTACACCATCGTTTTTCCCTGGGGACGAGACTAACAACTTTTTCATAAAATCAAAATCGGATATCTCGATTTTCAAACTACGCAACTGTTCAACGATTTCGTTAACCCTATCGAAGTATGAATCCCTTGATTCTTTTTCACCCATGCTAATTTCTTCGAATTGCTTCTCTAATCTACGTACCTTAGCTTCTTCTTCGTTGGATTTTTCAAGCAATTCATCGGAAATATTCGATGTCGCCATAACCATAACCGTAACCGTCAAGGGTTTCTTTCTTTCAACTTAATTTCTCTTACGGAGAAAATGAAAAGACTATTCTCTTGATCTCCGTAACAGTTTCTATATTTATAGTGATTAGTGAATGACATTGTACAAAACCGGGAACCCTAACTTACAATTTAAAACCACCAAATCGAATTTAGACTCGGTTTTGGTTCAGTGAATTTGGTCAAGTATTCGGTTAAATACACTTATGAATTTGGTTCAATTTTAATTGTTGATAGAAATTTAATTTGGTTAAAGGCTGGTTCAATTTAAATGGGTTGATCCGGTTAAGTAATTATCACACCACACGCAAGCTTCTCTTGATGATCGGTTTGACTTGTAATTGGAATTTAGAATTATAACTAACCGCGGCAAAACAAACAGATGGTATTTGGTTGAAACTTGTTTTCTAGGCCATTACTATTACATTGAACTACTCTCAAGTCTAAATGACGATTAACGCTTGAGTTTTTTTTATCCATTACTGTTACACTCTTGAATTTGGTTCAGTTATTCGGTTAATTAGTGTGCTAGAAAAACAGAAAAGCTTAACATAAGCATTACTATATGTAGCAATGTGTTCATATTCAAAAATAAAGTAATCTCGGTTGGTCCAATGACGCCGCGGACTAATCTATGCCACAGTAAAACCATCTTACGCATTAGGTTTCTTAGACAAATAAGCTGAAAATTCCTTTATGAAAAATTCAGCACCATGAACCACTTGCAAGCGTAGAAAAAAACCCCTCTCTTCCCTCATGGTTTCAGCAAATAATCTCCCATTCCGGTCTTCTATAGTGCATTTGTCTGCGGTCATTACAACGCCATAGTCTCTCTGTTTCATCTGTGGAACACTGAGCACGTTTCTGTCGATCCCGGGAACAAGAAGCACATTCTGGATCGTTTTCTTACCTCCCTTCGTCACAATGCTCACATCTCCCCTTCCTAGTGCCATGGTACTACTTCCATCAGCCAATCCAACCCGAGCTCTGTGCCTTGTGTCTAGAGTAGTGAAAAACTTTTCATATGGAGTCATATGATTCGTGGTAGTTGTGTATATCATCCACATATTCTCATCAAATGTCAAACCAACGATGTTTGGTTCTAACCAATGTTTTTAAAACCGGACTGGCGATCGAACCGGACAAGTTTTTGGGTCATGGGTCAATGTGCTTCGACCGGGTCAAACCGAGTTTAATAATTTTTAAAAAAATAGTAATATAAATAGTTTTCTTATAACTATAATACCCAAATATATAATAATATCTTTAAATAAACATATTTGTAAAAATTAGTCATGAAAAAAATCATTTGAATAACAAAAATTTTATTTATAAACAAAGATTAGTGACAAATAATTAAGTTTATATGTAAAAAAAAAATTAAAATCATTAAATCATAACAAAAATTAACTAAATTTAAAACTAGTATTTGTTTTTATAAATTTTTAATTATAAAAAAATTAAATATGAAAAAAAAAAAAAAAAAAAAAACGTCATATTTAAGGTCCAGGGAAATAACTTCGTCTAGAGTCGCCGCCATAGCCGCAACAGTTTGAACTTTGGTTTTGGGGGTAATATTCTCTTGTAGGAAACGAAAAAAGTTTATATAATAAGATATAGTCATAAAACCTTGTTAGAGACATGATTAGGATCCTTTAGTATCTGTCAATTATTGTAATTGTTATTTTTATTGCTCTTAGTTAGGAACCTTCTATAGTTAGCTTTCTCTATAGTCATTCCTTACAAACCTAACAGTTAAATTACAACTTGAATAATCACTCAAATTAGTGGTTCAGGCTAGGTTTGGAACATGCTAAATATATTAAGAATCTGGTTTAATGCAATCAAAGATGTTGTTCAAATGCACTCTTAAATTGGATTATTGAAATTTGATCCAACGCATCTGTCTACTCGATTTTTAACATAAGCTAGCACTGAATATAGTAGATTAATACAGGGTGGTCCACGCCACTAGGTTAATAATCTATATCGTCCATGTATGCATTAGCTTACTTAAAATAAACAAACTTAATGCCGTAATAAACTGTACCAAAATCCGCATAGTAAACCAATTTAGCAGCCCTAGTTTAGTAAGAGTCTAGTGTCAAATTCATTCCAAGTGAAAATGACTTGAAGAGTTGACATTAAATTCAATCACCGTTGCAAAGGCAGACAAAAGCCTCTCGCATCTAGATTGGTTTCACCAAATCATTCCGCAGTCCAATCCTTTGTAATGCAATTGTCTGCTTCCATATCAACTGCGCATAGCCGCTCCTCTCTGGCTGATCAACACTCAAAATGTTTGCCTTGATCCCAGCTGAAATGAAAAGCACATTCTCGATCTCATATATCTCCATTTCCTCACTCACCATCTTGACATCACCTATTCCTTCTCACATCATAGTAAGTCCGAGAAGGCGAGAACTAATGTAACTCGAGCTCTGTGTGTTTGGTCTAAAGTTGTAAAGTACTTTTCATAAAGGAGCCATATGATTCGAGGCATTGTCGTGTATTAGCCACATATCTTAATCAAATTTCAGAGAGCACAAGGAATTAATTAGGATTCGCATATGATAATCTGGTTCTTCGTTCCTGTACCTGTCTTTGACGCTGAGCAACCAATTGCATAATGACCTTCTGTGAGTTGAAAGCATTCGTCTCTTCTTGGCCTAACACGCCTTTGCTGCCCCTCGAAATGAAACAACAGTCTTCTTCTTTGTGGTTGTGCTTTTTGCACACTCTGCACAGCTTAACCTACCTTGATTGTGATGATCTGCCACTCAACTCTCTCATTATCTGAGCAATAGCATTTATTGGCATGGATTCAAATAGATTTCCTGAAGACTTTCTATACATAGATAGTGACAATGTAAAAAACCGTAAACCCTACATTACATTCTGGAATCACCATTTTGGTTCCGTTTAATCATTAATCTTCCATCTATTTGAAATTCAGATATATCCAAGTGTGTAACCCAGTAAACAGTTATATATAATCACCATAGATATAACTCATAAGCACTGAATATACATAACATAGCATCCTTAAACCTTAATCCGAAAAATACAGTACTAATCCAAAGTAGTTGCCCAAATCTAGATAAGAAACACATAACCAAATCCACTAATCCAACCTTAAGAGGTAAGATTACCTTCAATGACTTGCAAACGCAGGAAAAACCCTCTCTTTTCCCACCTGGTTTCACCAAACAATTTCCCAGTCTTGAGATCCCTTATAGTCACTTTCCCTGTTCCCATTTGAACATCATAGCCACTCCTACACATCTGCCCAACACTTAAAGCATTCGCCACAATCCCCGGAACAAAAAGCACATCCTTAATGATCGTCTTCTTACCTTCCTTGTTCAAAATCGTTACATCCCCAGTTCCTTGCGCCATTCTGCTACTCCCGTCGATGAACGTAACCCTAGCTCTCCTTGTTCTGTCTAAAGTGGTGAAATACTTCAAGTGTGGAGTCATATGGTTGGTGGTGGTGGTGAATATCATCCACATATTCTCATCGAATGTTACACCACCAACGTAATACGCCAATGATTCATGTTCTGGTACTTGTTCTAGCATTTCCCATAGATCTTTGGCTGAAGAAGCAGAGAGGGTCTTCTTGAAAACTGAATCTGTTAGTGAAGATTGTAAGATCTGAAGCGCTTCTATGTCTTTTTTCGCTAGATCTCTCCATTTGTGAAGTTCTTCGACTTCAAGATTCGCTGCTAAGCCTGGAATCTTTGATGGATCTGGTGGGATTCCGTTCTGGACCACTTCCCAAAGACCTTTCTCTGTTAAGGTTGTTTTCATCATCGTTGACCAGATTTTCCAGTTTAGGTCATCGGAAACAGCTTCACTCGGTATTCTCGCCGCCGCCATAGTCGCTTTCTCTTATAATAATAACCTGGAGAAAGTGAATAATATAACTTCATCCCCAAAACTCCGACACTTTCTATTTATATAGTGCACATTAAACCAAACCCTAAACAAATCCTAAATCGGGATTTCCTTTGTTTTCGTTATAAACTCATTTAGTGGATGTCCATTAGAGGCTCATGTTCTAGAATATCCCTAAACCTAATTATTCTCCAAGTATTGTATCTCTATATATACTCTATACTTCTCATGGAATAATACAACACAATTCTCTCTATTCTCTTCTCTTATTTACAACACGTTATCAGCACGAGTTCTAACTCGCTGAGCAAACCCTAGCCACTAAAGTAAAACCCTAACGTTCTCTAACATCTCGCACTTTGCTTCGGTTCCACTTTATTTTTCATTAAGGTAAGTGAATCTCTCTCACTTTAGCATACGGCACATCTAATATTATTTGCTAAAGCATAAGGTTAACGTCATACTTCCTATATAGTATCACGTTAGTTTTATAATTGCTTTGATACAATAATTGAATTACTTTTATCTTATAATGCTACTTATTTAATCTATTTTATACATAAATATTGACTTTGTTATTCATAGCATACACATGTATGTCTATCGATGGAGAATTTCTCACAAGTCATATTTATGAGTTGATTTCGTAATTCAATAGCATATTCATGTTGGGTCATGAATCATATATGTTTATTGATCGAATATCACAATTTTATGTTTTTATTTAATCTATTTTTAAGTTTGATTTTGTGATTTGATAACATACACATGTTGATTCATGAATACTATGTCTATCGATGAGTAATTCTTACAAATCATACTTATGTATATTAATTATTTTATTAATATGTTTTTGATTCTTAAAATCACATATTTTATTATAAAATTAATCGATCATGATTAACGCTTCTCAAAGATATTTTATAATTATTCAAAAATCTATGTAAGTAATTTACCTCATAAGTAATAGCCAAGGTCAGCATATAATTGATTCATGATTAATTTAATCTTAACATGACATGAAAAAAAAAAATTCATGCATAATTATATTAGTATTTTATTATTTGATACATTCGTACTACCTCACCCTTATAATCACCGCATCATGCTTATGCACTAAAATATACCATTATTCATGGTTTGATAATTCCTCATGATCTCGAGTGAATCATGGGGCATGAATAAGTAAGTGCATCAATTATGAATTGTTTATTCACAATGGATTATGTCTCGACAACCTATGAGAGTTATGAGATATCATACCCACACTGGATTTTGTCCACGATTGACATAGAGTATTTGATATGTTGGTCTAATTATTGTGAAGAGGATATACGTTTGTCTATCACTTATTCTCTTATGGTTTGGTTCGGTTAATTTTTAAAACCGGATATTTTATTGTTTCATCAAACCATACAGAAGTCGATCATAATCGATCCGTGAAACTCTATTTTGAGTTAATAATTAATCGATCTTGTTAAGTGATCTCCGATGTCTAATGTGACATTCAAATTCATTGATAAATTGATAGAAATTGTTGGATTTTTACAATAAATTCATAGTCGATTGATTTTGATCCATTCCTTGAAGTGAATGCATCATCTGGTATAAAGAAAAGAAAAGATCACATTAAGCCAAAGAAGTGGCTATAAGATTATCTTGAATGGTCAAGAACAAAGGCAATGAATTTATTTTGAGAACTTGTATTCACCTGAAGTGAAATAATACAATAGAAATATAAATCTTATTGAATGCTCCAGAAGAGATTATTGAATGCTTATGAAGAGCGATATATGAATGCTCCAGAAGAGCACACAGTCTACAAGAAGGTAATAGTTGATGAATTATATTCTTTTAAGTCTCAAAAGTTAGAAAGATCAGATTGAGATAAAATACATTACCCAAATTGGATTATATAGTGATATTCAATTCAAGATAGATGAACCTGAAGTTTCATATCATCTTGAGGGGAAGAATTAGAGAATCTCACATAGACTACAAATGACCATAATAAGTGACATATTTAGAAGATTATGTTCACTAAGTTCTTCGAACAATTCTCAAAGGAAAAGTGTGATCACCAGAATGTGATATTACATAAAACTAGCTATGTGATTGGTTAAATCTAGCTATATCCAAGATTACAAGACTAAAAGTCTGTGAGTAAATATAATTCAGCTATGTTTAGAATTACTTGCAAATTGATATTATATTGAGAAAATATCTCTAATGCGGAGTTGGTAAAGTATACTTAATAAAATTTCCATGCAAGTAATGTTGTCCTATAGACACAAAGTCATGAACAAGAATTTAAGAAATATTATGGATTCTTCTTGAGGATGAGAAAATATATATGAGTTATTGATAAGAAATCATACTCATATTTGACTAGTTTTGATATATTCCCTGAAGTGAATATAATATCTTACATATATAAAAGAAAAGGATTATACAAATTAAATCTTTGAGAAAGTAGCTACCAGATTGACCGCATCATCACCACTTTCTGACGATACTCATCATTGGCTTTGGATTTTCCGGGTACACTCCATTTATAAATTCTTGATTCTCATACCATATATTTATATATGTTTTAGTTAAATTAATCTATAAGATTTACTTTACTTTATTATAGATTTACTTCACTATAATATCTCGTTTATTGCTACATGCTTGGTCATCATGGACTAGAGAAGTTCATTTGATTATGATATCCCCTAGAGGGAGAAAGTGATTAGCAATAAAAAAAAAAGTAAACCAGAAGTTTACTAAGAATGAAAGTAAACCAGAAGTTTACCAAAAATTTATATGATTGACTTAACCGGATTGGTCATCCTGGTTTGATAATGATGCGAAAAAATAACTGAGAATTATGTGGACATTAAGTGAAGAACCAGAACATTCTTCCTAATGATTTATCATAGGTTATTTACTCAGAAAGCAATATGATAATATGGCTTTCACCAGTCAAAGATGATTTGGACTCTATCAATTTTCTGAAATATATACAAGGAGATGATTATGGGCTGATCACCCACTTCGTGACATTTATGCATCGATTCAATGGACGCATTGACTCGATTGTTGCATCCTAGAAGGTCACGTTTTCCCTTGTTATAAACCAGCAACCTGGAGTTTGCAAGGTTACTTTATTACAAGTTCCAGAATTGATGTTTGCAGCCTGATTATTATATGTCCATTGGGATAAGTGTTGAACATCTTGAAGCTCATGTTCATACACAAAATTTTAGTAGCATTGACACGCATCAAGCCAATGAATAACTAACTGTTCTCCCCATCATTATTGGTTTAGGGTTAGAAACCAAGAAGTTCCCATCTGAAAGATCTCTGAATGAAAGATCTTTGAATGTGAAAAGTGCTCCACCACAACACTCTATGATGGAACCTCAAAAGAGGATAAGAATATTTGTTGGATATGAAAGATACAGAGTCATCCCTGAAGGATTTATATAAGACTCAATTTGTAGACTATCATTTTAATGAGTCAGTTTTTCCAACATTAGGGGGGAGAAATTAAACAGCTGGAGAAAGATATAAGTATCTATGAATTATCATTGATCCTCGGACTAAAGAATTTATATGAGAATTCCAAAAAGATAATTCATAAGAAGAACTTAGCGTATTAATTGCCATACGCATTTACTAACCCAAATATAGTGATAAAGTCACCTATACCAGTTGTATATGCTCCAAATTATTAATGATGTCCCAGAAGGGCAATATCAAACTGCTAGAGAGTCTAACGATCGCCTGAAGCGTAATAGACCTATTTGGTTCCAAATATAATTATCCTCGAAAAGAAAAGGAGCAAGAATTGAGAATGACCAAATTGAGGAAAGAAAGATTTTGAAAAATCTCCAGAAGAGATTGGATGATCTCTAGAAGAGACATAAACATGACAAATGAAAAATTCAAGTACTTGAAAATGAAGAGTTATAGCTAGCTATGTCATGTATGGAATAAAATGGAACCATATAGCAAATCGACGTCGTAATAATTTTGCATGCTATGCGCAGTTGATATTATGGATAAAAATAGAGGATCATGAAAGAAAGTCTATTGAAAGGTGTACACAAAATAATGATTGGAAGAAATAGACTTATATAATCTCTTGTAGAGAAATATATGGACCAGTAGTCCTTGCACTTAAAGTGTAAAACCAGTGTCATATAAATGAGTCTTTTGTATGAAAGAATAGTGAATATAATGAAATTCACAAAGATAAAGAATGTTTTATGAAGAGATATATTCTCTTGTGGTGGCAATTATTTTTGATATCTTACAAGTTTGGTAGTAAGAAATGAAACAATGGATAAAGACATTTATATGCAATCCTTGAAGGATACAATCCCTGAAGGATTAATGATATTAGAATTATATTCTCAGGAATTCTACTCGATAATCGATCGAATGAAAAGAAAGTATGTAACATGGGGTATAATCATGTAAATACCCATGTAGACTTATCAAAATATTTTGATAAAGTGATTCTTTATTTGAACATCATCGAAACTCCGGCAGAGTTATTACAAGTGAAGCGATAAGTAACCACTGTGTAATGATATTTATATACTCCAAGAAGGATGTACACTGCAAGAATCTTCTTAGAGAGTATTTGCTAAGAGAAAGGCAATGAAAAAGATGATATTAGCCTATGCATATTTATAAGAAGATTTAGAAAATGATTTGTTATGATTGCAGTATATATTTAATTATTTGAACATCATATAACTCCTGAAGAGATTTATATACAGTGGAATATCAAAAGAAAAGTTTGAGATAAAAGATTTTGAAAAGACAAAACTATCTCAAGATGTCTCAAATTAAACATTTAGCGAAAAGATGTTATGAACTAGAAGTTCAATAGTATAAAATATCATATGGCAACCATACGAGTTTGTTCATTAATTTTATGCTTATAATAGTTCCAAAAGAGATATTATATATGATCATAATTCATCTCCTGAAGAAGATGTTTATAAGGGGGAGAAATATAATGATATGCGTGGATGTACTCTTTTTCCCTTATCATAGTTTTTATCCTATAAGGTTTTTCTATGAAAAGGTTTTTAACGAGACATCAAAGAACACGCAAATGATAGACACTTATAGAGGAATGTTATCATTATAATGATATATGAAAGTCTATCAATCTCTCATAAGCATGTCATCCATGAATGATATCTAGAGAAACAAAGAGAATGATCAAGATGAATCATCTCGAAGACCGATGAGTTGTAGAAGAATGGCGGTGTACATGTTCAAGAGGTTGTTCAAACGAAACTTTGGTAGATTTATTTTCAAGACACTTCCAACTACTACTTTCAAGAAACAAGTTTGCAGCATCAAGAAGATCTCAAGTTATGCACTCATCAGGGGAGTAAAAGCGCGTTGCACTCTTTTTCCTTAACCTTGGTTTTGTCCCAATTAGGTTTTCCTGGTAAGGTTTTAATGAGGCAACATCTTATGCGTATTAGGATTATTTTTACTCTAATGGCATCCAAGGGAGAGTGTTATAAACTCGTGGATGTCCATTAGAGGCCCATGTTCTAGAATATCCCTAAACCTAATTCCTCTCCAAGTATTGTATCCCTATATATACTCTATACTTCTCATGGAATAATACAACACAATTCTCTCTATACTCTAAATTACGGAATTAGGATTGATTTGGTTTTATAGTTGGTTCGGTTTAATGGAATTGGAGAATAAATCTAACCAAAGTAATAGTCTCGGTTTTGGTTCGGTTTAAGTACCAATCTTATTCGAACAGTTTTTTAACCGGCACAAATGACAAATCAAATCCCAATTCGGCTTGCACTAATCACTTCGTGCTAGTTTGGTGATTTTAAGAGAAGATGCTAATTTGGTGATTTTATCCCGGAGGAAAAAGGGTCCACTGAATTTTATAATCAGGGTGTTGAGTGATAACCATTGAATTTTACTTCAATTCAGAGTTGAATTCATTTAGTATCTTTTGTATTTGCATAGTATTGTAATCTAAAAATCTGTAGAACATATCCAAGTGTGTAACACATTAATCAATACTATGTTAATCAACACTAAGAGAACTTAGCATAAAACTCATAAGCACTTATATATATACCATGCTCAATCCGGAAACACACAGTATTAATCCAAAGTATTTCCCCCAAATCTAAGATTCAAAAACCAGTGGTCCAATTCCGCTCGCTACCGGACTAACCAATACCAAACGAAACAAAAAACCGATCCAAATCCGGTGAGCTGACCTAAGAGGTGAGATTACCTTCAATGACATTCAAACGCAGATAAAAATCCCTCTCATCCCTCCTGTTTTCACCAAACAATCTGTTAGTTGTCGCATCCCTTATCGTGCATCCCTTTGATCCTATTTTAACAGCAAACCCGCTGCTTCTCATCTGACCCACACATAAAACGCTTGCAGACATCCCTGGAACGAAAAGGACATTCTTGATCGTCACCTTATTATTCTCCCTTGTCAAGAACCTCACATCTCCTGTTCCTTGTGCCATTCTGCTACTCCCGTTGGAGTAACTAACCCTAGCTCTCCTCGTCCTGTCTAAAGTGGTGAAATACTTCAAGTGTGGAGTCATGTGGTTGGTGGTGCTGGGGTGTATCATCCACATATTCTCATCACCAAAAGATGCAGCAAAAGTTTCATGCTCGGGCATTCGTTCTAGCATCTCCCAAAGATCCTTAGCCGAAGAAGCGGAGAGTGTCTTCTTGAAAACCGAATCGGTGAGACCAGACTGCAAGATTTGGAGAGCCTTCATGTCTTTTCTCACAAGTTCTCTCCACTTGCAAAGTTCTTCGACTTGAAGAGTCGCGGCTAACTCCGGAATCTTTGTTGGATCCGGTGGGATTCCCTTCATGACCACATCCCAAAGTCCTTTCTCCGTTAAAGTGGTTTTCATTATCGCCGACCAGACTTCCAAGTTCAAGTCATCGGAAACAACCTCGTATACACTCGGTGTCCTCGCCGCCATAGCTGCTTTCTTTGTGTATACGTATTATATGTTCGAGAAAGCGAATAGAACCATTCCCCCAAACCCCCGAGACCTTCTCTTCTATTTATATAGTCGCATTAAACAAACCCTAAAACCTTCAAAATTCTTATTTGAATTTTAAAATCACCAAATTGTATATTCGCCACCGACATCGCCGCAACTATCGGGCTTATAGTTTCCTCTTAAATTACTAACTTAATGCTGGTTTTGGTGTTTTATTTTTGGTTCGGTTTAATGCAATTGGAAAACAATTAGAAGCATAGAGTAAAATCCAAAATATTATCCTCAGAACTAACTAAATAACCAAACTGAAACCAAAATAAACCCAAATAGTAGACTAGACCGGTTACTAGCAGGTCTAGCAACTATTAGAGGTGACATTTACCTTCAACGACCTTCAAACGAAGGAAAAAGCCTCCATCTTCCCACATGGTTTCACCAAACAATCTCCCAGTCTCATCCTTTATGGTGCATTTTTCCGTGGTCATCACAACTCCATAGCCACTCTGTGTCAACTGAGCAACACTCAACACGTTTCTATCGATCTTCGGAACAAAAAGCACATTCTTGATCGTCTTCTTCCCTTTATCAGTTATGATCACCACATCCCCAATTCCTTCAGACATGACACCATCTCCAAACAGGAATTTGATCCGAGCTTTGTGACTTCGGTCTAAAGTAGTGAAATACTTCTCGTACGGAGTCATATGATTCGAGGTTGTGGAGTATACCATCCACATATCCTTATCATACGTCTTAGGACCAACATCGAACGCCAACATTTGATACTCCGGTACTTCATTCCCGCATTGATTCTCTTTTTTAGCTTCTCTTACTGGAGCACTACTCTGCTGATTCTCTCTGGTTTCTACAAATCCAATCGTTTGTTTGAGGCAGTCTTTAGCAAAATGACCTCTTCCTCCACATTGAAAGCATTCACCTCTTTTACGCCTAAATTTCATTGAATCATCGCCTTCCCTAGTAATCGAAGAATCTTGTTCTTTCGATTGTGATGATGCCTCTAACTCCAATCTTCTCAACATTGCATTGAAGGTCACCACTGGTATTAATTCAAACCGATCAAATAGCTCACGAAGCCAGTTAAAACTCAGATTATGAGGACCCTTGAGTTCCTCTCCAATCTCAGGAGCTTTACCTAACCACAATACGAATCTGACAGCGAAATCAACATTCTGGTGACAGATTGATCATTAGATGGTGATCCAACCTTCACTGGTACTGATTCAAACGTATCAAGAAGCTCACGAAAATGAACAAAATTCAGATTCTCTAGAACCACAAGATTCTCCATCACTGGAGTTATACCAGCACCATAGTATGAATCTGACAAAGAAACTACTACATTGGCTGTACTCAGAAAACCACGCGGATTATACTCAGAGATAAGTTCTTCTTCTTCCTCGATCTTAATCTGTTCGAATACCTTCTCTAACTTGGCTTGTTCGTTACTTTCTTTCAGCGAATTCCATAGATCTTTAGCGGAATCGACCTCGATTGCCTTTCTAAAAACCGAATCAGGGAGAGAAGTTTGTAAAATCTGTAACGCTTTTGTGTCTTTACCAACGAAATCTCTCCATCTGGAGAGTTCTTCGGCTTGAATCGTGGAAGATAACTCTGGAATCTTCGATGGATTCGGTGGGACTCCGTTTTCGACAACGTTCCAAAGGTCTTTCTCTACTAGTGTAGATTTCACGATCGGTGCCCAGATTTCGTAGTTTAGGTCATCGGAAACAACGTCTTGTAGAGTTTGTGTATTTGCAGCCGCCATAGCTGTAATCGTATCAAGGTTTCTCGATTCTCTCTCTCAATATCCTCTTGGATAAAGCGAAACGATTTTTTTATTCTTTTAAACCCTAAAAACCCAAAATTTTGAACACGGGTTGAAAACTGGAACCGCCAATCGATTTATTGGTTCGATGGAAATGGAACCGCCAATCCAATTTGTTCGGTTCGGTTTAACTGGATTGGTTCGGTTCGGTTTAACTGGATTGGTTCGGTTCGGTTTAACTGGATTGGTTCGGTTCGGTTTAACTGGATTGGTTCGGTTCGGTTTGATTGTTTGATATAATCCCAAACGCAAGCTCTTCCCTCTTCAGCCAAGAAGACTAATATTCTCAAAACATTTTATTCAAAGTATAGTTTCAAGGTATAGTTTCTTTATAGAAACTCAAAAAAACCCAAACAATTTATCTTCCGTAGGTAAACTAAAGTTACAAAATAGATCATGAGATCAAACCCGCCATCTCTCTCTCTATAGATTCTTGAGTGCGGTTCAAAAGCCTCAAGAAAACACAATAATCAAAGAGTGCACTCAGTGGGAGTTATTCTTCTGTACACTAAAAGGGCAGAGCTTAGAAGAGAAGCTTGCGGAGATGTTTTACTCTACTCTTTCATCTCACCAGATAACGTTCCCTCTTCTTCTTCTTCTCCATCGAACTCTTGTTCTACACCTTTCACCTGCACCAAACCCTTTTCATTAGAAGAACAAGTTCTTGATGCTCCAATGGTTTACTTAACACCGCAACTTTAAGGCAGAAATATAGGTCTAGAATTATCCATATGTAGTAAGAAGTTGCTAGGAGGATCTGTGTTACCTCGGGTACATAATGCATCAGCATGTTTTCGATTCCGGATTTCAAAGTAACGGATGAGCTTGGACAACCGCTACAAGCTCCTTGCATCCTCAGCTTAACTATACCGCTTTCCCTGATCAAACCCATCCAAAGGATTTTTACTTAAGGGGTAAAGAAGAAGAAACAGATTTCCTTTGATCATTGCTACAATTTGAGGAAGTAAAACTTACGGATCAAACCCACAATACTCGATGTCCCCGCCATCATCTTGGACCGCTGGTCTGATGCGGGTTTCTAAAAGTTCCTTGATCATTGCTACAGTTTCAGAGTCATCCTGTATCACAAAAAAAATCCACAATGAGGGACAACAACAATAACACTTGTTACCATTGGCTTATCTACTGAGACAAACGTCAAACAATAATTAACAGAGCATCATATTATTAGAAAATATGGTCTCTCTAGATTAAGTTTGTCACACTCAGCAACTACCTCGAGAACCTAACTTATATTTATCAATTCACTAAAGCAACTGGCATATAAATTTCATAATCAAGTATCTCGTGTATATAATGTACAACTTTTACAGCAAACTGTTACTGTCAATAAAAAAGCTAATGAGGGAGAAGAACAACAACACTTGTTTGCTACCATTGGCTTATGTACCAAAATCTAGGAGAGCTTTGCAAAATGCCAAACCATAAATTTACAGAACATCATATTTATGGGAAAATGGTCTATCTAAGTATAGTTGTCATGGTCAGCTACAACTTCAAGATCCTAACTCATATTCATCAGTTCACTAAACCAACTAGCGTAAATTCCACAATCAAGCATCTCATATCTATATTGGTGTTCATTACACTAAATCAATCAACAAATCTTCAATCATGCATCGACAACAACCACAGACAATATAAAAACAGACACGCTGAAGAATGCAGGAGGTATAGAAAAGTACACTCTAAACGAAACTAACACAAAGAGCAATAGCGCAGAGCTCTTTACCTCGTTGATGGCGGTATCCTTGGCAGCAGCAGCTTGTGAGTCGAGAAACAAAGGCTGACCAGAAGAATAGAAATCCATGACTGCTGCAAATATTTCAGGCTTAAGGATATCCCATGACAAATCATCAGACTTTGTTACAGTAACAAAATCAGACCCAAAGAAAACTCGAACTACACCTACAAATCAAAGAAACAACCACAATCATCACATTAAAGGACAAACTCTTTCGATTAATCAAACAGATTACATAAGGGATCATAAAAAAATACCATCAATGGCGTAAATGGACTTGGCTAATGGTGAATTTAAAGCTGAACGAACATTAGGGAAATCAGCACTTCCAACTTCCATTACTGGTTTACCAGGATAAAACATTAGAGAAGATGGATTTGGAGTTGATTGTGTTTGAATAAACATCGTCCTTCTCTGCCCTGTCCAACCAAATACGAAACGATTTACAGCTAATTAGACCCTTGAATCCGCCATGAATTAGTCTCAATGACAACAAAACAAGAAAAGAAACAAACCAAGAAGATACATACCTCCGAGGAAAGCCCATTTCTGAGGAAGTGAAGAAGATCTCGACCAAGTAAGAGCAGAAGCCGTCGTCGGAGAAGAACGTGAATTGGTCGGAAAGTGTGTTGCCGTCGAGATGAAAAGCGAGCGACGAGATATCAGAAGTGAGGAAGAGGAAGAAGAGACCTTGCGACCACCGAATCGGGAAAGAGAAGTAACAAGCCTAGCAAACCCTTTCATTGCTTTCGTCCACATCAACGTTTCAAAATCACGCGAAAGCAATTATTAGGGTTTTGTCCTAATTGCAAAACGGACCGGGAAAAAAGACAGAAGCTTGTAACGTCGTAGGATTAGATTGTTTGGTCGGAGAGATTTTTATTCACGGTGTTTTTAATAGGCCTTGTCTTGACTTTTTTATTCACCGCTTGAGGATATGTACCACACATCACAGTAAGATTGTGGAAAATTGACTTTAGAACAAATCAAATAAAAAAATCGATTGTAGAACTGAATATGAATGTAAAATGTAGCTTAAACTTTGATTAATGGTTAATTTTTTGGATAGCAAAGAGAAAATATTAGACTAAAAAAACAAACCGGCGAGAGATGCGTGTGTTCTTCACGTCTTCCAAACAGAACGCATTTACTAATGTAATAAACAAAACATTTCTGGTCAAATATCTCTAGTTCTCTACATTAAATTCATGGATTCTTGGCTAATGTTTTTAAGCAGAAATGGCAGCCATGATCTTGATTCTCCTATGCATTTTGTCACTCCTCTGTTATTCTCTCTTGTTCAAGAAAATCAAGAAGTCACAAAGATTTGATCTGCCTCCGAGCCCTTCATTGTTGGAGTAAGTTTAGAACATAAGTCCTAAAGAGATTAGGATTAGGAAACATATTTATGAGTTATCTAAGTATGTTAAAAAAGATAAAGAAAAAGAAATGAGAAAAAAGAAGTTTGTGTAATCTTCTCTATATAAAGAGATGTCAAAGTTGTGGCATGACTTATGAGTTTAAGAGTTTGAGAGATTGTGACATTGAGAGATAGAAATCTTTAGGTTTTGAGTTATTTTCCTAAAGTAATAAAGAGAGTTATTCTTTATTTTTGATCTTAATCTACCAACATACAAACTCTAGATTCATGTCTTCCAATCATTGGCCATATTCACCTTCTACTCACTACTCTCACCCACAAGTCTCTTCAGAAAACCGCGGCCAAATATGGACCTCTCCACATCTTCAATGTCCCCATCATTCTCGTCGCCTCTGCCTCTATGGCCTACGAGATCTTTAAGACCCAGGACGTGAACATCTCCAACCGCGGTGTTCCTGCAAATAATGAGTCTCTCTTCTTAGGATCTTCCGCTTTCGTCACGGCTCCTTATGGGGATTACTGGAAGTTCATGAGGAAGCTCGCTGTCACAAAGCTTCTTCGACCAAAAGCAATTGAGCAGGCACGAGGCGTCCGTGCAGAAGAGCTAGAGCGTTTTTATGCAAACCTGCTCTGTAAAGCAAAGAAGAAGGAGAGCGTTGAGATCGGTATGGAAACGTCGAAGCTCATTAGCAACATATTATTCAGGATGTTCAGAAGAGAACGGCGAAGGAAAGAAGCTCAGGGGATTGATTAAAAAGTGTGCTCCCTTAACAAAGAAGATTTTCTTTAATAAGATGTTGCATAGGATGCTTGGGAAGCTTGGAATCTCACTGTTTAAAAACGAGATAATGGGATTTTCACATGAATTTGACGAGTTGTTGGAGAGTATTCTTGTGGAACATGAAGAGAAAGTGGTGGATGATCAAGATAAGGACATGGTAGACTTGTTGTTGGAAGCTTATCGAGACAAAAAGGCAGAGTATAATATCACTAGGAACCATATCAAGTCAATGATTCTGGTAATTACATCTTCTTTCTTTCACATTACACTACAGGTGAATCTATCAGACTCATTGTTTGTGGCGCATGAGACTTTCTTTGGAGGCACTGACACCTCTGTGCAAGTAACACAGTGGACAATGGCGGAGATCATTAAAAACCCCAACATTTTCAAAAAACTGAGAGAAGAAGTAGATTATGTAGTAGCAAAAACAAGGCTGATTCAAGAATCAGATCTACCGAATCTCCCTTATTTGAAAGCGGTGTATAAGGAAGGGCTAAGAATGCACCCGCAATCGCCTTTCTTGTTAAAAACGTTCAAAGAAAGATGTTTGTTCAATGGGTTCCACGTGGAGGAGGAAACAATACTTGTGGTTAATACATATGCTGTGATGAGAGACCTTGATGCTTGGGAAAATCCTGATGAGTTTGAGCCAGAGAGGTTTCTAGCTTCTTCAATACAAGGACAAGAAGAAATAAGAGAGCAAGGCATGAAGTATATTCCCTTTGGAGGCGGAAGGAGAGGCTGTCCTGGAGCAGATCTAGCTTCTATCTTTGTTAGAACCACCATAGGAGTGATGGTTCAATGCTTTGACTGGAGAATCAAAGGAGACAAGCTCATAATGGATGAAACTTCTGAAGGAGTGGGTCTAACAATGGCTCATCCGCTTGAGTGCACTCCAGTTTCTCGACTTGACCCATTAAGCTTTTAGTTTGCAAAGTCCGACTTGGTGACTTGTTACTATCAAAGAGGTTCGGTTCATGTCTTTATAATGTTTCTTGTATTTGTAACTGATGAGTCACCAAATGGGGCCAGTCCTAAGCCAGCGATCAACTGATGTGCTTCCTAAGCTTTATGATCCATGTCTCACGTTTCATTTTTACGTTTTCCTCATTCTTATATAAATGAGAGAAGACAAAAATAAAAAGCAGAGAAGCTTTGAGTATATTTTCATGTTACTCATTGAAATTGTGCAAGTATTTTTGCTTGCAAAGACTCATATGATCTTCTTTGTTTAATCAAATTATTTGTTTAAATATTAAATGGTTAAAAAATAGTGAACCAATGGAATGGCAAATAGTGGCTACAAGTTTCTCAGATTTTGGAAAACCGTTTCTCACTCAAGAGACTATATGAGAGACTCCCATTAAGGGTGCTCTAAACATTGCGGTTAACTGTTTCGCTGCAGTAGAGAAAAATCAAAGAAACATCTTATGTGTAAAAAAAGAAAAGAAAGAACAAGCAAAGTTATGGTTTCAAGTAATTTGGGTGGCTTAGTGGTTGAAGCTGTACAACTTCTTTCGGCATCTGCTAAATACGAAGTGATTATTTTACTCAACTCTTTTTCTTTTGCCTTTAGCTTGCTCGATTTGAACCAAACTTGGCACATAACTATAAGAATAAACGGCGAATCTCCTATTGTTGATTAAACGGTTCCATCGTTTGCAAGTTGATTTTAATCGTCTCAGATTCATTGCTGGAACAAGACATAGTATCTCCTCTAATAAATCTCCTGGAAGTTCCGACATCGTCATTAGTTGTGATCTCCCAAGAAACAACACTTTAGGGTTTTCTTACAAGGAGAAGAAACTTTCGTTATATATAGGGTTTTCTGCAAATAAACCTTCAAAGTGGCTAGATTTTGCGACTTTACCCTCCAAGTCAAAAATCCACAGATCAACCCTTAAAGTATGAGTTAACCCGCAATATAACCCTCGATTATATATGAATTTTTTCAGTCTGTATATAAGCGATTGCATCTTCTTCAAAGAGAAAGTCATTCTTTATAATAAATTTCTAAATAAATATGTTTGTAATATACGATAGAAAAATCTATATACGGCGGAGGGTTATATTGCGGATTAACTAATACTTTAAGGGTTGATCTGTGAGTTTTTGACTTGGAGGGTAAAATTGCAAAATCTAGCTACTTCGAGGGTTTATTTGCAAAAAACCCTTATATATATATGGTATATCTTTTAATTTCGAATTTCCTTTTCTTACATGTTTTCCATTTTCATAAATTTGGGTTAATTTTCTAATAATCAAGTTTATCATATGGATAGCTCTTTTTATTTTTTAACGAGAGCTTAAGTTTTGTTTATGTAATCAACGGTCTAAGATTTTTTGAGGCCTGTGGCAAGTTGAAAAAATGGGGCCCTTTTTCAATACAATTTTTTAGCGATAAATTTAAATAATATATTATTAAAAATAATTAGGCTAATAAATTAATAATAATTTTGGTGTTACTAATTAGGAGAATAACACTGGTGAAATCAAATTAAAGTAAGTAACAAAAGAAGAATATCTGACGAAAATATCCCTGTCATATAAGTGAGAAATTAACAACTAAAAATCTTGTAACAGTAAAAACGTAAATGTAGTGTTTTGATTTGGTAGTGATTTAAGGAAATAAAAATAATTTTAACCCAAAAATTGGTTCCTCTTGATTTATTATGGTTAGTGCACTACAACGTATGTAAAGATATAGTTGACTTTCCTCTTAACTAAAAGTAGAAATTCACTATGTGTAGTTCACTATACTATATGTGAAGATATAGTTGACTTTCCTCACGTAAGAAGTAAGTATTTGAGCTTGATAGTTAACTAAGAAATAAGCATTTACTACCGTTAGTGCACTATAATGTATGTTAAGACATATATGTCATTATGTTTAGTAAACTAAGAAGTAAGAATTCATTATATAGTGCACTATAACGTGTGTTAAGAATTTTTTTTTAATTTCCTTTGATTTGAACGAGTTTTGTTCGTAAATGAGGCGCAAATCATAATACAAACTGAGTGCATAACTAGCTAAGTCTGATTTTTTGCATAAAGTTAACAAAAAAAAATATGAAATCATTTTATGTAGTGCACTATTATATATGTAAAGGTATATTTGACTATATTAAACCCAGCTATAATCTTACAATATAAAGAAGAATTCTTCAAAATTGTAACTCACGAGATCATGACATGTGTTTAATGTCGATCGAGATGATGACACATGTTTAATTTTAAAATATAATTAAAAATGGAAACTAACAAAATAATTGTTAAGTAGCTAACCAAATTGTAAGAAATAAAATTTCTAGGAAAATTAAAAATAGAAAACATAAATAATTGTTAAGTAAGTAACCAAATCGAGATAATGACACGTGTTTAATTTCAAAATATAATTAAAAATGGAATCTAACAAAATAATTGTAAAGTAGCTAACCAAATTGTAAAAAATAAAATTTCTTGGAAAATTAAAAATAGAAAACATACAAAATTGTTAAGTAACTAACCAAATTGTAAAAAGATAAATTCCTAATCATTAAACTAATTAGAAAAAGGTAAATACCTAAGTTGTAAAAAAGAAAGAGAGAAATAGGAATAAAAAGAAAGTAACTTAGGGAGAATATAACTCACAAAAAATATATAGAGAATATAAAAGTAAAAAGCGAATGATAAAAAAATTTAAAATTAATGAAAAAATATTAAAAATGGAAAACTAATAAAATAATTGTTAAGTAACTAACCAAACTATAAAAAGAAATTTCTTAAAATTAAAAATGAAAAACACACAAAATTATGAGTTGAGTTACGCTTATATCTATATTAAGATCCACATGATATGGATTAAATAAAAACATGAAATTAAGATAAAAGTTTCACATTTAATGATTTAAGATCCATATATGAATAATATTTCAAAATATTTTTAATAATTCAACGGATTACTAATTAAAATTTAAAATTTGGATGAGTAATTTGAAATATGATTATCCGCGTATGAACGCGGGCCTCAATCTAGTGTTATATAAGTTTGTATCCAATATAGTTGATTACAAACAAACATTAAACACCATATGGTGCACTAAAATAATAAAGTATCCAATAGGTAAGTGGATTATTTCAGACCAATATGGAGATCTGATTTGGCTATTTTCTTCACCTTTTCCTTCTTCCTCTTCTTAATCTACAACTAATACGTCGTGTACCGAAGCTTTCTCCGGAGGTATTTAATGTAGTAGTAGTGATTCACCGTGTTACTCACTAGCTTGCGAACAAAACGAAACAATCGTTTGAAGTAACTTTGGATCTTTTATTATCGAAATGTCGATTTGATATGATATCGCCAAGGTATTTGAAAGAGAAGATACATCGTGAAGGTTAGTAACAAGATAAAAGAGAGTCTTTAGAAGGAACTGGAATGTGAAATTGGAGAGGATGGAAGAAAATTTGAGATCGGTGGGAATGATGGTGTTGTTGGAGGGTTTAAGAAATGGTAATGACGGCGGTTTTGATAAGAGAAAAAATAATAAATTCGGATTAGGTTAAGAGGGATATAGTTAATTATTTTATTTTTTTAATTGCTTTTTGAAAGTAATAATTTTGGGTTAAAAACATGGGTTTTGTGATAGGGATATACTTGGAATTACAATTGGTCAAAATGTTAGATACTACATTTGGTCTTATCCCCTGTTAGATACTAGATTTTATGACCAAAAAGTATTATACAATGCAATTTCCCTTTCAAAATCCAACCAAACAAAAAAATCTTAAACCAATCAAAAAAGAGTCTAAAACATTAAGAAAATATATCTATAATTGACAAAATGATAAAATATCTATCGATAACTCAGGTTATGGCTAACTGGTGGGTCTAATAGAAGTATATATAACCACTACACTAAAATAAAAATTTGATAATTTGAGATCCCAAAATATATATATTTAGTCGGACCCTAAAGCGAATGCCTTAATTTCTACCTTATAGGCACGACCTTGTATATTGTACCTATATTGCTATTGCAGAGACTAACAAAGCTGAAACTCATCCCCCTCTTAAATGCTTCAATTTAGTGTGAACATGACACTGTTTTGACACATACAAAATTGTTAAGTAACTAACCAAATTGTAAAAAGATAAATTCCTAATCATTAAACTAATTAGAAAAAGGTAAATACCTAAGTTGTAAAAAAGAAAGAGAGAAATAGGAATAAAAAGAAAGTAACTTAGGGAGAATATAACTCACAAAAAATATATAGAGAATATAAAAGTAAAAAGCGAATGATAAAAAAAATTAAAATTAATGAATAAATATTAAAAATGGAAAACTAATAAAATAATTGTTAAGTAACTAACCAAACTATAAAAAGAAATTTCTTAAAATTAAAAATGAAAAACACACAAAATTATGAGTTGAGTTACGCTTATATCTATATTAAGATCCACATGATATGGATTAAATAAAAACATGAAATTAAGATAAAAGTTTCACATTTAATGATTTAAGATCCATATATGAATAATATTTCAAAATATTTTTAATAATTCAACGGATTACTAATTAAAATTTAAAATTTGGATGAGTAATTTGAAATATGATTATCCGCGTATGAACGCGGGCCTCAATCTAGTGTTATATAAGTTTGTATCCAATATAGTTGATTACAAACAAACATTAAACACCATATGGTGCACTAAAATAATAAAGTATCCAATAGGTAAGTGGATTATTTCAGACCAATATGGAGATCTGATTTGGCTATTTTCTTCACCTTTTCCTTCTTCCTCTTCTTAATCTACAACTAATACGTCGTGTACCGAAGCTTTCTCCGGAGGTATTTAATGTAGTAGTAGTGATTCACCGTGTTACTCACTAGCTTGCGAACAAAACGAAACAATCGTTTGAAGTAACTTTGGATCTTTTATTATCGAAATGTCGATTTGATATGATATCGCCAAGGTATTTGAAGGAGAAGATACATCGTGAAGGTTAGTAACAAGATAAAAGAGAGTCTTTAGAAGGAACTGGAATGTGAAATTGGAGAGGATGGAAGAAAATTTGAGATCGGTGGGAATGATGGTGTTGTTGGAGGGTTTAAGAAATGGTAATGACGGCGGTTTTGATAAGAGAAAAAATAATAAATTCGGATTAGGTTAAGAGGGATATAGTTAATTATTTTATTTTTTTAATTGCTTTTTGAAAGTAATAATTTTGGGTTAAAAACATGGGTTTTGTGATAGGGATATACTTGGAATTACAATTGGTCAAAATGTTAGATACTACATTTGGTCTTATCCCCTGTTAGATACTAGATTTTATGACCAAAAAGTATTATACAATGCAATTTCCCTTTCAAAATCCAACCAAACAAAAAATCTTAAACCAATCAAAAAAGAGTCTAAAACATTAAGAAAATATATCTATAATTGACAAAATGATAAAATATCTATCGATAACTCAGGTTATGGCTAACTGGTGGGTCTAATAGAAGTATATATAACCACTACACTAAAATAAAAATTTGATAATTTGAGATCCCAAAATATATATATTTAGTCGGACCCTAAAGCGAATGCCTTAATTTCTACCTTATAGGCACGACCTTGTATATTGTACCTATATTGCTATTGCAGAGACTAACAAAGCTGAAACTCATCCCCCTCTTAAATGCTTCAATTTAGTGTGAACATGACACAGTTTTGACACATACAAAATTGTTAAGTAACTAACCAAATTGTAAAAAGATAAATTCCTAATCATTAAACTAATTAGAAAAAGGTAAATACCTAAGTTGTAAAAAAGAAAGAGAGAAATAGGAATAAAAAGAAAGTAACTTAGGGAGAATATAACTCACAAAAAATATATAGAGAATATAAAAGTAAAAAGCGAATGATAAAAAAATTTAAAATTAATGAAAAAATATTAAAAATGGAAAACTAATAAAATAATTGTTAAGTAACTAACCAAACTATAAAAAGAAATTTCTTAAAATTAAAAATGAAAAACACACAAAATTATGAGTTGAGTTACGCTTATATCTATATTAAGATCCACATGATATGGATTAAATAAAAACATGAAATTAAGATAAAAGTTTCACATTTAATGATTTAAGATCCATATATGAATAATATTTCAAAATATTTTTAATAATTCAACGGATTACTAATTAAAATTTAAAATTTGGATGAGTAATTTGAAATATGATTATCCGCGTATGAACGCGGGCCTCAATCTAGTGTTATATAAGTTTGTATCCAATATAGTTGATTACAAACAAACATTAAACACCATATGGTGCACTAAAATAATAAAGTATCCAATAGGTAAGTGGATTATTTCAGACCAATATGGAGATCTGATTTGGCTATTTTCTTCACCTTTTCCTTCTTCCTCTTCTTAATCTACAACTAATACGTCGTGTACCGAAGCTTTCTCCGGAGGTATTTAATGTAGTAGTAGTGATTCACCGTGTTACTCACTAGCTTGCGAACAAAACGAAACAATCGTTTGAAGTAACTTTGGATCTTTTATTATCGAAATGTCGATTTGATATGATATCGCCAAGGTATTTGAAGGAGAAGATACATCGTGAAGGTTAGTAACAAGATAAAAGAGAGTCTTTAGAAGGAACTGGAATGTGAAATTGGAGAGGATGGAAGAAAATTTGAGATCGGTGGGAATGATGGTGTTGTTGGAGGGTTTAAGAAATGGTAATGACGGCGGTTTTGATAAGAGAAAAAATAATAAATTCGGATTAGGTTAAGAGGGATATAGTTAATTATTTTATTTTTTTAATTGCTTTTTGAAAGTAATAATTTTGGGTTAAAAACATGGGTTTTGTGATAGGGATATACTTGGAATTACAATTGGTCAAAATGTTAGATACTACATTTGGTCTTATCCCCTGTTAGATACTAGATTTTATGACCAAAAAGTATTATACAATGCAATTTCCCTTTCAAAATACAACCAAACAAAAAGATCTTAAACCAATCAAAAAAGAGTCTAAAACATTAAGAAAATATATCTATAATTGACAAAATGATAAAATATCTATCGATAACTCAGGTTATGGCTAACTGGTGGGTCTAATAGAAGTATATATAACCACTACACTAAAATAAAAATTTGATAATTTGAGATCCCAAAATATATATATTTAGTCGGACCTTAAAGCGAATGCCTTAATTTCTACCTTAT
The DNA here is from genome assembly GCA_900128785.1 of Arabis alpina. Classification (NCBI taxonomy): domain Eukaryota; kingdom Viridiplantae; phylum Streptophyta; class Magnoliopsida; order Brassicales; family Brassicaceae; genus Arabis; species Arabis alpina. The sequence goes on from LT669790.1 coordinate 23,777,763, forward strand.
AGGCACGGCCTTGTATATTGTACCTATATTGCTATTGCAGAGACTAACAAAGCTGAAACTCATCCCCCTCTTAAATGCTTCAATTTAGTGTGAACATGACACTGCTTTGCATCTCAAACCCCCCCCCCCCCCCCCCATCGATGTATAACCTAAGACTCGGTTTCTAGAACATGACACTTACTTCTGCATTTATTTTTTCCTGAATGGTTTGGTCTTGGCTACATCTACTACTATCATCCACCCGTCAATAATCTGCGCCGAGAAATATTTTCTACTCGTTATTTTTTCTTGATCGTAATTTTTTTCCGGTTAACGGTTACGGGTTTTTACCATTTTATATGATTGGTTAATTATGGTTTGAAAACGGTTTGGTTACAATCCAAAATACGGTTACGAATTAGTTTTGGTCATGTTCAGGCCTTAGAGCAACATAAACGGTGAGAACCTTAAATTTTAAGGTATCGCTCTTAGATTATTTTAGTAGTTTTAGTTTAATCAACTTATTTGTTTATATAATAAATTGTTAAAAAAAAATTTGTTTACCAAAAAAAAAAAATTGTTAAAAAAATAGTGAACCAGTTGAATGGCAACCAGTTTCTCACTCAAGAGACGGTAGAGACAATTCGGTGCTCTAAACATTGGTGTTAACTGTTTCGCTGCAGCAGAGACAATTGAAAGAAACATCTTATGTGTAAAAAAAGAAAAGAAAGAACAAGCAAAGTTGTGATTTCAAGTAATTTGGGTGGCTTAGTGGTAGAAGTTGTACAACTTCTTTAGGCATCTGCTGCTAAATACGACGTGATTATATTACTCAACTCTTTTTCTTATGCCTTTAGCTTGCTCGATTTGAACCAAACTTGGAACATAACTAATAAGAAGAACCGGTGAACAATAAAACAATGCACCTTCTCCAAAACCCACTTCTGTGACTTTACTATCCTCTTCAACAATGTATATCAAGTCAAAGTTGAATATCGGTGTCTCCCAATACAAAACGACTTTCTTCTCCTCGTCGAACAAGAATCTTGCACACCAAAAATGAAAACCACTCCATGACACCGCTTTCATGTGATCAATCTTATTTGTCACCCATATCTCAGTCTTGGAACTATAATCGCGCTGTAATAACACTGAAAGCTTCTCTTCTCTAACAACTTCAAGACAACAATTTCTATAGCAAGGACAGTCATAAGGAAGAGGCACAGGTTCAGATTTCTCCGTGGAGAAATTAAAACTGACCAAGCATGTGGTTTCATCCAAAGCAAACCAGTAAGCATTTCCCTTCAAAGACACGAGGTGACTAGTGTGTGCAATGCCCCTCCTACAATGATCAATAATCCTCCATGAATCCGAGCTAAACTCGTAGATTTCCGAATCTTCGCTGCCATCATCATAAAGGCCCAGAATTTTGTAGCTCTTAACGCATGATTTGCTGTCTTGGCTGTATCCTAGAACAAATCTGCGGTCTTTCTTGTGACGGTTGATGGGATCGATCCACTTGGTTTGATCAGTACACGGGTTCCAAACCACAATCCTATATTCATATGGGTAAGAAGTGCATAACAATAGACCGTCGCAGTGAAAGACTCCATGTATATTGAATTTATATGAGTTATTATAATGCAGATCGAATAGGCTAAGCTCACTTTTTACAATTAGAGATGGAATGATTCCATGGAGATTGACTCTCAACGAACAAATTCCGAATCCGGTCAATATGGGAAACATAAACTCCTTTGGTGCTTTATCAGAGTGTCGTGCTGTAAATCTCCTATTGTTGATTAAACGGTTCCATCGTTTGCAAGTTGATCTTAATCGTCTCAGTTTCATAGCTGGAATACGACATAATATATCCTCTACCAAATCTCCTGGAAGTTCCGACATCGTCATTAGTTGTGATCTCCCAAGAAACAACACTTTAGGGTTTTCTTACAAGGAGAAGAAACTTTCGTTATATATATATATAGATCTTTTAATTTCGAATTTCCTTTTCTTACATGTTTTCCATTTTAATAAATTTGGGTTAACTTTCTAATAATCAAGTTTATCATATGGATAGCTTTTTATTTTTTTTATGTTTTAACGAGAGCTGAGTTCTGTTTATGTAATCAACGGTCTAATAATATTGTACCTGTATATTGCTATTGCAGAGACCAACAAAGCTGAAACTCATGTCCCTCTTAAATGCTTCAATTTAGTGTGAACATGACACTGCTTTGCATCTCAAACCCCCCATCGATGTATAACCTAATTAAGACTCGGTTTCTAGAACATGACACAGACTTCTGGGTTTCTAGAACATGACACTGACTTCTGGGTTTCTAGAACATGGAACTCAGCTGACTTCTGCATTTTTCCTGAATGGTTTGGTCTTGGCTACATCTACTACTATCATCCACCCGTTAATAATCTGCGCAGAGAAAAAAACCATCCTAACATCAGTAAACAAACGTCTCTCGCCCTATCACATTCATCTTCATATTTTACTTTTGAGTAGCTAGAATAAAAAAAAAACTTCAGGATTTACCTTTCCATTCATCTCTTTCAGTGCAACGCTTGCGGCTTCCTCTGTCGTGTACTCTATAAAAGCATATCCTTTTGATCTCTTTGATATCTTGTCCATAATTATTTTCACTGCATATGAAAGTTATAGTCTGTAATCATCTTTTTATCTTGTCCAGAGACCAGCAAATTGGATAGTAAAACCATTTACCTTCTGCTAGTTCACCAAATCCTTCAAACGCTGCACGCAATGTTTTCTCAGATGTGTAGAAAGACAGTCCTGAAAAGTTAAGCAAACCCAAGATACATGTTCTATCAATAAGTGCAATCTTCTGAAATAACTAGTTTGTAAATTAAGATGCGGGCAATGAAGTGGGGGAAGCATGAGTTTCCCTTTAAATGCTGTGGAGATTGTGCCCTCTTAACAGATTCTGCTATGTAACCAAAAGCATACATACAACCTCAAGTGTTCCCATACCAGTTATAAACAGCTTCTTCGTCTTAACAGGTGGAGACTCTGAATTTTCACTTGAATCTTGTGTGCTAACGCCTTTTGGAAAAGGAAAGAGAGCCAAAGTTATACATCGAAACCCATCAAATAAGCTAAAGATAGGTTCACAAAGATTCTAAACAATATTGTACCACATTCTTTGTAACCATAGATCAGTATCAAAGACATACCTTCATAGTCTTTGTTTGGTGACTCGAAACTGTTATCAGGAACTACATCAAGAACACCAGGTACACCTGCATCAATTAAACACCATCTCGTCATCTATTAACTCACTTGAGAACAAATGTTGTCTGATTTCCATTTGACAAATTGGTTCCGTAACACAAACCAGCTAACTCCTCGGCGCATTTTTCATCGAGATCACAACAAAACCCGAACTTGGACTGCCAAGAAATATGATAAAGACACATCTGTGCATCCTTTTCACTGCAAAGCAAGTGGTAAAAGGCTATTAAAAGCTAAAGGAGGCAATACCTTTCCCCCAAGGCAGAATCAAAACAAGAAACTCACTTAAACAAAACCTTGGATAGCAATTGAACACAATGATCAACCATCTGTGCTTTAGTAACATTCCCAACTCCTGGCTTATCTATTCGAACCATCCAATGTTTAACTGTGCCATCATCAAACAAGGAAACACCGTTCTGGTTCCCAATACCATAATTCTTTCTCACAGTACTGTAATCCCCTTCAGGTCTAACAGATACTACTCCAGGTAAACCTAAAGTTGGTAACCAAACAATCAAAACACCTAAGTAACCAACCATAGAAAACAGAATCTGCAATTCTCTAATGCTCTCAATGGCAGTAAACTAACTTACGAGCGAGCTGGCGTGAAGCATCTTCATCGATATGACAACAAAACCCGAAATGTGTATCAAAAGAAGCATCATAGATACTCATCTGCGCATCTTTTTCACTACAAACAACAATAATCAGTAAGCAAATAAGTTGAAGCAATAAGGCTCAAAAGAATGTAAAAAAAAAAAACTCACTTTCCCAACACTTTGGCAAGAATCCCAACATAATAATCAACTATATCGGATTTAGAAGAAACCCATTGCGGAGGTTTATCCAAAACCACCATCCAATAAGTGTTTTGGGAAAGAACAGTAGAAGAAGACTGTGCGGAAACTGTAGAAGAAGAGGAGACGACAAGTGATGAGAAGGTAATACAACTCTTCCGAAAAGTTCCGAAATTGATCTTCGTAGAAGACGAAGAAGTGAAGAATCGGTTGCTGTTAAAGCCTGAGGAAGAAGATTTGGAAATTGAAAGGAAGAAGGAAGGAGAAGCAATAAGAGCTTCCATTGGAACGAACTCCTTCGCTTGCTTTGCTTTGCTTTCTCTGATTTAAATCCATTAAGTGAAAAGCTAACCATTTTATTTAAGTTCAAATTCAAATGAAAGTATAATCTTGTAATAAGCATTTCATTTTCGGATTAAAATCGTATGAATTCTCTTAATATTACGAAGGTGTGGAAGATGCCGTGGTTGACTAAAAGTTTTAAAATTTCTACACCAAGATATGGAATTTGAGTCTTGAAAAATACAAATTATTAGAAGAATAATTTACAGGAAATTTCCAGCATGATGGAAGGAAAGTCGAAGGATCCTACATCTCAAGACTAAAATTGTCCGTTGTATAATCGTACGTGTAACTGTTCTCATAACTACTAATAATTCATAAATTTAAACGATTAACAAAAATGATACTATGAAGGTCCAATTTGTAAAATCTTTGACAGTTGTTGCTAGTATGTAATTACTAATTATGTTGAAGTTTTGGTTTTTATTAATAAGGTAAAGATTATTAGTCAAACAAGTGTAGTCATTTAATTAGGATTTTGTTCTAAAATTGTGTTAATCCAGGTATTAATTAATAAACCGGTTTTGCAATCTGAGTCACGGGTTAACAGAAAACCAAGATTTTTTTTTGTTTGTTTGTTAAAGGAAAAAAAAAACTATGGATCTGTAAAGAAAAAAATCGGAAAAAACTCGAAAGAAGAGGGAGAGAGAGAGAGATGAAGAAGCCAGTCGGAGCCGAGAAGAAGAGGGTTAAACGATCATCGGGATCTGCTTCCACCGCCGCTAAAGAGTCCGGTTCCGATGCACCTCCAAGGGTTTGCTCTCTCTTCTCTCATTCTCTATAATCTCTTTCAAATCAAATTGTGTACGTTCTTAGGTTACGTTCCTTTTCTTTGATCTGTTTCGATTATGATTCACATGCCATTTTCATAATTTTTGTTTGCTAAATTGTATATGAATCCGCAGATATGTGTGTGTACAAAGTGGATTTAACACTGTTTTGTTTTGGATTTTTCAGCATATTTTACAGTTTTTGATTTTGTGTATTGTGAATTTGTAATCTGTGTAAATGTTAAATTGATTCAGTTATATGTTGAAAATTTGATACCGTTTTTGCATTGGTAATGTGAAATGATCCTTATTGCATTGTACAAATGCTTATTGTTTTTTTGTTTTTGATTTATTAGAAGAAAGCTGTGAAGAAGGATTTGTTTCAGTTGTTTGCTGAGAAAGTTAGAGACCATAAGGGATTGGAATCAAGATGGGCTGTTATGGAGCAAGCACGAGTTGAGTATTTCCGAGGGAAAGATTTTGTGAGCTTTATGAAGAATAATCCAGAGGTTAAAGAGATTCTGGAAGAAGATAAAGATCTTGATACTGAAGATATTGCTAATGTTTTGTTGGGGAAGAACCTTTTGGTTCGCTGTGATCGTGTTACGAAAACTCTTCGTCCCGGGAAGAAAAAGCTATCTACTTGGCCTGCTCATTTGGAGATTTTCCGTGTAAGTTGATTTTTGGGTTGGTTCTTATGCCAAACTGCTTTTATTTTCTCTTGGAGGCTATGGAGTTAGGCGAGAACTGAATGGCTGTATGTGACTTGAAGTTAGTTTCTAGAGAAATTAGGTTCTTGGTTATGCGTCTTATGCATGTTTTATAGTTTTCTTTTGAGTAAGATGTGCTTCAACAGCTTTGATATTTTCAGTGCCTTGATTTCATTGTCTTCTTTATAATGCAGGAGGATCAAGCTTTCTCTGAAACTGATGCTTTTTTTGCATGGACGTTTGAAAAACGGCATCCACTCTGGCAAACACTTTTGTCCTTCTTCTGGCCTGTACTGACTCTTGCAATTTGTTTGTTTCCTGTGTACCCACACCGTTGCAAACTGATTGTTCTCTACTCATGTGCGGGCATTCTTTTGATGATTCTCTCCTTGCTTTTCGGTAAGCTCTACATATATAATATGTTTGATGTGTTTTCCTTGTGTTATTTGCACCTTAAAAAGTCACATTCTTGTCTTTCACTTCGGAAGACTCCATGGTTGGATCTAAATCTAAGTATATTTTCCATTGAGAATTGAAAGACTAGTGAATTGCCACTAAGCACTATTGGTAAATAAGTAGTTAACTTATTTCGGTTAACTTGGCCTATACTGAATTTAGACTTTCTTGATTGTCCTGAATGTTGCAGTTAGAGCTGTTGCCTTTGGTTCTATGTGGATTCTTTTGGGAAAGCGTGTCTGGTTCTTCCCCAACATTCTTGCAGAGGAAGCCACATTGAAAGAACTGTTCCGTTTCTGGCCAAAGAAAGACGAGGAAGAACCACCCAAGTGGACATCTAGACTTTTCTACACAGTAGTGGCTGTTGTTGTTGTCATGCTGCTTCGGCGTCATGCCCCTGATGAGGCTGCTCGGGCCAGGTATGTAGTCCCTTCTCATCCACCTTCAAATATCACTTAAACCGCTTCAAGAGAAGATTGTTCTACTGCCCTGTGGAATCGTATCTAATCGCTATGTCAATACCTTGGCAGAGTTTTTAGCTTCTGATTTGTTAACAGTAGAGGTTGAGTTGTGATGAGTTTTTGTTTGTACAGATACCAAAGAAGGATGTCCAACATCATCGATGATGTCCTTGAGTGGTCACCAAAGCTAGCACTGTCTGGTTTGATGGAGAATCAACCACCTGTGAATATCACAGAGGCGGCTCACAACTCCTCGGATGCAGCAGATCCTGAGCAGACTGAAGAGGCCGACCTAGACGAAACTCAAGGTGAGGAGGAAGCTGAAGACTGGACCAACTCAGATATAAAAACATAAAAAAATATAGAAACGAAAGTTCACTGTAACAATAAGTCAGCCTATGTGACCAAGACGAGGTGAGTTCTTATAAGAAAGCCTTGAAAGATTTTGTGGTACTCTTTTAATTTTGTCACTCTGGAATTTAGTTCAATCACATAGTTTTGGATTCAAAAACTTCAAAGTCTCGGACAAAAGCTCTCGTACTTGCTAAGAAATGTTTACTTATGGAGAGTTGATAAAGAAAAGCAGCAACATTTGAGGTTTCCCAAACTGACAAAAGAAAAAAGCACACAAAAGTATTTGTACAAAGCAAGAGAAGAAAAAACGAGTTGAAAACTCTTCAATGGCTGCTATTAAATAAGCCAACAGAGAGAAAGCCAAGAATGAATTGCCGGCGCGTGTGAGGTCACTTGATGGCTAGACGCGATTGAGAAGGATGGTTAGAAGAGATGCTATTCCATTGCTGCCCTGAACAGTCTCCTTCTTCCCTTCTCTTATAAGCTGAGCTCTGCATCTCATCTTCTCCCTGATGTGTTCTATACTCATCATTCCAAGCTTCAGGTTGATCAGAATTAGATGACGTCGGGGACTGAGTAAGACAAGCGTTATTTCTCTTTTTTTGAGCTTTTTGCTGTGAAGCTTCGGTGTTAGTTTTCTTTGCAAACCGTCCTCCAGTGCCCCTTGGCCTCCTCATCGCATGCTGATGCCGAGATTCGTGGAGATAAGGCTGTGAAGCACGAAGAAAAAGATGAAGAAATGATCCATTAGGCAATGTGATGGGTCTTTCGCATTTAGATCAGCGCTCTCTAGAAACTAATAATATTCATGGTAACACGCAGTTCACCTTTCTGGATTTGATTAGCTTCTTCTCTAGCTCTGCCTTGGCGCGTGCCTGCCTTCGCCTCAAAATCGCCTGGTATTGTTTAGCATTCACGTAAACTGGCTCTTGTGCCATCTCTGGAGGCAGTGGCATTCTTGAATGAGGCATCCCACCGTATGGAACAAAACCCTGATAGGGAAGGGACAGTGTTAGCTATCAGAAAGTCACGTTGGAGGCATAAATCCTATCAAAAAGTTAACTGAATACATCTTCTCATTATTTCCAATAAACTAACACCTCAAATCACAATTCTTTTATTTATAAAGAAATGTACTGCACAGTTCTACAATTTTCACACCGCGAACACGGTTAAGGCAATTATAATCATACTAGACTCTAAAGTACCTACGGCTACCAGAAGATTTTAACCTGCAATCTCATGTTTCCAACCCCAATAGAGCTATGAATCATGGCAGACGTACCATCCAAACGTGTCACGTGATCAAATCAAACAGTCTTAACAGAGAAAACTAGTTGATGATTTGGGAAAGCATTATAAATAGTTTGACTAATAAAGTCATATACCAAGGGATGATGTCCGTAGGCTCCCATCATTCCCGCATAATATGGATCATGGTATGGATTTGAAGATGCCCATCCCTGCAAGATTCATTACCATAAACGAAATGTGTAAGCAACCGTAGCTAAAAAAAATATAGAAAGAGTTGATATTTATCAGCTAGATCAATGATCAAATGTGAAATTACAACCGAGTGAGCAACAAGTTGAAGGTGAGGAGGTTGTGTAACGCCGGGATGCAGAAGTTCCTGAGTTCTTTCATTGTAATCTTCAGCTGCACATCGAAATACACTAACAACACTTGGTAACAAGAACTAGAAACAAACAAACTCTAAGCAAATCCATAGCACTTAGAGAACAAATCAAATACACCTGAGTTAGGAGACGTAGTGACTTGTGATTCCTTATTAACATTCTCATCTCTATTAGTTGGTGACTTCGAACCATTTGATTCCCAATCATTTTGCTTTTCCAATGCTATTAACTTTGAAGACTTATCTCCACCTTCCACAACAGAGCTTGCATTACAAGCAGCCGCAGCGCGATGCCACGGGTTTAAACTGTTTATATACGAAGACGATGGTTGATTCACCTCTGAAACAACTTGGTTCCCACTATCAGATTTTGAATGCATGTCTTCAATTCCCTAATCAAAATCTGATTATTAGTCATAAACTCTCAACTACACAATCCTTATCAGTCTCAAAGGGGGAAAAAATATCCAAACACAGAACAAACAATAAACCAATACAAGTTTAGCAATTTCAACTCTTAAAAGCAAAACCCAGAAACAATACATGATTGAATTCAACAATTTGTATAGAATTTAGCAAATTTTGAGACGAAAACAAAAACCCTAGAAGTAGCTCATGAATTTAAGCTACGGATTGATGAATTTTTGAACATACCATTCAATTAAAAGAAGGAAGATGGAGCCGTCTACGGTGATTTGAAGAAGACGCTTCCGCTTTTGGAAGATGAAACGATCTGAGGAAGTTTTTTCAGTCAGAGAGGAAGAAGAAGAAGAAACCAAATTTATGGAATTAAATTAATTATTTGTTTTTTTTGTTTTGATCGTCGTAGGAAGTTTAAGTTTTTGTTTCGTTTTGAATATTGGTTGCCACGTGCTGTCCACGTGAACGGCGGCAACATATAATAACTTCTTTTTTTTGGATATTTATTAAATAGGCTATAATGGGCTTAAAAGCCCTATTATTAAAAAGCCCATACCTGGTTTGGTTATGGTGATACTGCAGAAATGTAAACTAAACAAAAAGTTGGAAAGAATATGAAATGGTTTAGTTTTAACTACAAAAGAATGGAACAATAATTTTTTTAATTATTGAAATTGCTAATGAACACTGATCTTATCTTCTTCAACTAGAGAATAAGTATGAGAGGCAAAAAAACAACAAACACACAGCTGTTTTTCTCTTGACTATAACCAGCTTTTGACCGGAGCTAAACCAGCTCTTAAATCTTTGGTTTTTGACTGAAATACTTGGTCCTAATACAACTTTAAATTAAACGAGATTCAACTAAATCTTAACCAACTTCAGAACATAACCAATTTCACCATTTGTTTTACGTAAAAAAGAGATTTGGCCAACCTGTTTTTATGTTCTTTTTTTCCGTGAATCATAATATAGTACGAATGATGAAATAACATTATTTAACACAAGACAAACGATTTTATTATGAAAGCAACAAAGATTGCAACTGAAACACAAACACGTTACATTATGAAACTTATTCCCATAGTTTTGGTTCGTATTACAAACACACCATTCGTTTACCTATTCTCATACACACACACACATAAGAGTATGCAACCATGCATGGTGGTGAATACATTATATAGTTTTAGTGCCCTGGCTGAGTCTGAACAGCCTCTCCTGCATAAGAACAACACCTCGAGCAGCCACGGTAGCCTCTGTAGCAGCAACCATGGCGGCAGTAACTACCACGGCCTCCTCCACCTTGGTATCCTCCTCCACCGTGGTGACCTCCTCCACCTTGGTATCCTCCTCCGCCTTGATATCCTCCTCCGCCTTGGTATCCTCCTCCGCCTTGGTATCCTCCTCCGCCGTGGTGACCTCCTCCTCCGCCTTGGTATCCCCCTCGGCCTTGGTATTGATCAGGTTGCACAGTTTCCTCACTCACTTTGCCTGTCCAAAACAGTACATTATTTCCATATCAGCACATTCCTCTCCTGGATTTCAGAATAGTTTTTCTCTTAAAAACTTCTGAAAAATATGTATATAAATTCGATCTCTAGTTTGTTTCAAAATATTTACAAGTTACAACATTACGTATACGTCCTATATAAAAGAAATGGTCCTGACATGTGTAATAAGGTTTCAACATCATACTTAAGTCAAGTGTGGGTTGAATTTAGCAAATAATGAAATTATCAAAGGGTACGTTAGTTCGTGTTCGATTAGCCGCAAAAATGTTTTTTTTTTAAATAGTATAAAAAATAATTTCATATACCCGATGCGGCTGCCACTTCCGAGACGACGAAAAGAAGTGCAAAGAGACCCAACAGAATCAAAGTTTTGGAAGCCATTTTCTTATAACACTCTTTTGTTTTATGGAGAAACAAGTGATGAATAAAATGTTAGCCTAGATGCCCTGTATTTAAAGAAAACAAGGAGGAGGGAATGAGAAGAGTCAAATAACTCGTCCATAGTCATATCATAATTAAGAAACGATTTTTATTTATTATAACAAAAATAAAATGGCAATGAGATAAGTATCAATTGCGTCGGGCCCTTTACGGTTGGTTGTTGGATTCATTGTAAATAATTATGAATCTCCATAAATGGCAAGTCCCACTAGCTAGTCTTCAACGAAGAGCATTCACACAGATAAACTCCATTATTGGTATATTATTTTATTATTCGGACTTAAAAGTTGTCCAAATGTTAATTATGGATCGTCTAGTAATCTCAACCGATAAATTTTAAGGAGAGGGATGTAGACAACTCGTATGCACTAATAAATGAGTAAGTCACAGAGGAGCGATACAAAATAGTTACTAAAGGATGCGCTTTCAAAGGCGCAAAATTTTGCTTGCATATATTATGTATACATGCATCGTGCATACGAATGTTCTATAAGGATTTTTTTGGAAATTTGATTGGCCGAGATCGATCAAAATGTTCTAAAGGATGCTTGATTTTATATCCGTAGATGAGATGAGCATTATTAATGATCATTGAGTGTAGACATTGTTGGAACTTGTTTTTTGACAATGGCGTTGGCCAATATTCTGGTGGCTTTTCGGACAATTTAGTTGTCGGAATGACCAAAACTTAGAATTGTTGGATTCATTGTAATGAGCACTATGAGATAGTGTACTCAATTGGCAAAAAATGCGTTCGTTTAAATGAGAAATGTTGGTCCAAAGTCGATGACTTGGAGAGCTTCTAAAGCTTGATTATTTGGCTAAGTAAGAAAATTAGCAAATATACCACATTGGATACATGAGGTGAAAGTCCTTTTGTATGTTTATTGAGAAGTCATAACAAAGGTTATGGTGTATTACAGAGAAGAAATCTCAATCACGCGTGTATGCGGTGTACCGAATCAAACTGTACCGGATTTGGAATTGAGTTTAAGATATAGATTTGGAGTTGGGTTTTGTAAATGGGTCATAAGCCTATTACCTAATTATTTTGGGTCAAACCTAATTGAATTTTGTTATTAATTATACTAGGGTTGGACTCGCGCGTTGCGAAAGTTTGGCTTCTTTTGATATTTTTGTGTTATTTTCCTATGTTTTCTATCAATATCATGTATAACATGAATTAGTAAATATTTTATGTTAGTATATATATTTTACATTTATTTACGCATTATAATATCATATTTTCAATTATTAATTTGTTTTATTTTATTTTTTTGAAATTCTTTCGATTTGGTATTTGATTTTAAATAAATAGTTGTTTAGTTTTTGAGAACTTATTATTTTATCTATTATTGCATAATAAATTCATCAAATCTTCAAACAAATTCTAAATATAACCAATATATTTACTTTTGTCATTTTTTCACAAAACACTAATATAATTATAGAAAGTTAATTTATACATAATTGTTTTTTACGTTTTCTTAAACGTTTCGAAAATAGTTTTTGTTTCTCTAGATTTTTAAAATCATTGATTCAAATATTGAATTACAGAAGCTCGTCGGGGAATGCCTTTTCGTAGAACTACGTACATTTTTACATAAAGATCACAAATTACTCTCGGTATATTTTGCTGTACAATTTATGAATAATGTGACCATTAATTTTATACTTTATATATCAATTTTTTTTTTTTTTTTTTAAATTGCGATATTACAACGTTTTCAATTTTTTTCTTTTCTACTTCCAAAACCTGAAAATAACATTTTGAATAAAATAGTATATTCTAAAGTTTCACCTTATTTTCTTATTTTAGTGAAATCGTTCAATATCCTTTAGTAAAATCATACATCCTCTTTTTTTAAAGTCTTCAGTCTCTTAACAATCGGTTAAAACTCAATTACGATACTTCAATAATTAACATCATTGAATCTATTTTTTCTTTGATTATTTTTTATTAACATTTCTATTCAGCGCTCTTATATATAAATTCGTAATATTTTGATTATTTTCTAATGACCATATAAATAAAAGTAATTCATTATTGTAATTTTTAATTCGAAAATAAATAATCAAATAATCCTAAAATATGGTTCGTATGATGCATTTATTAAACTTAACGACAAAATTTTGATTTAACCATTTACAATTTTATGTTACTTTGTTTACTTATTTTTAGTAGAACATAACTCAAGCAATGCATGATTTTTTTGTCTTACACGAATTTATACCTTATATCTTTAAAATAATAGTACTATAACACTTTCATATTTTTCTTTCATACTTCCATAAAATTATATAACATTATAAATAAAATCGTATATCCTAAATTTTCATCTTATTATCTCATCTTTAATTAGATGGTTCAGTATCCTTTTAGTGAAATAATATATATTCTTTATCTTTATATCAACAACCTCTTATATTAACATGTTCATCCCTCATTGGTTCAAATATGCTCATGTATTTCTTTAACGAATAGGTGTAAGTGCGTTAATAACAAAAAAAAAACCAATAGCCTCTTAACAATTTTTTGACACTCAAGATTCTTTTTCTTTGATTCTTTGATGTCGCTAATATTTTTATTCACTTTTTCTTATATGTATATTCGTTTTACATATTTCCAATTTTTCAAATTGAATATATAAACTTTTATCGTTATCATAAATTCATAGTCAATACTCAAATATTAATTTATACTTTTAGTAATTTATTGACTTATTTTTCGTTTTTTAATTTAATTAAAAATTTAGTAGCTATAAATAACAATAAATATACATAAACATGAATTAAATGAACTGAAACCTAAAATTAATTGTTAAAAAAAAATTGCATATGTGGACACCTTAGATGGAGAGAGGACTTCCTAATTATATATATGATTTAATACAAAAATCAGAATATATCTCTCTAAAGCAAAAGAAACGTTAGTGGTTAATGGGTAATTACTTTATTTGACATTCATTGTCCAAATGAAAGCTAGTTGTACGTTTCATTTTGGTGTTGACCTGATAAAGTCATGCTTCTCTTATAAAATGAAGAAATATTCATTCAACAATATGGTGAAGAAGATACAAAGAGTTCCAAAGAGATTCTCCCACGATAATCTTTTCTTTTCTTTTAGTTTTTTTGTGTCTGAGATTACACGCAGAAGTTTGGTTCGATAAGTTCTGTTCTTTGGTGATGAACATAAACAACCGCAGTTGTATCTTGAGAATCTGATCGCTATGAAACCGTCACATTACAGGGCGTTTAAAGATTTAAAGAAAGAGATTCGTCTTGCATCTGCAATTCTTTTTCATCTTTATAATTTGGTATTGTAATTCTTGAATTTGTTTTTAAATTATCTTTTCATATATCAGTTGCTCAATTGTGAAAATTCGGCTCCTACAGACATTTAGTCATCGTCTGGGCTACTTACATTTTACTGAATATGAATTCTATTTTTCAGCATTTATTGGTTACTTTTTTAATATTTTATGATAAAAATACAATAGTGTGCAAAAAATTATCAAAGACAACTAGACAAATGAATTGTGATATATAAATTTTCTTTTGATGAAGTTTAATTTAAAAGTTTTAATTTTTATTTTGTCAATAACATAATAAACTATTTGACTCCTAGTTAATTATCCAAAGTGGCAGTGATGAGTTTATGGTTATTAAGATCGAGCTTTCAAGGGTGTGCAAACTTTTGCTTGGATATATACATCGTGCATACGGATATTCCATAGGAATTTGTTTCTAAGAAAATAATTAGCCGAGCTCGATCAATTCATCTATGCATATGGGATGCTAGTGTTCTAAAATACGGTGTAAAGCCGTATATACGCCGTATATACGCTATACAGTGAAAGAATGTACCGTTTTTTGCTATACGGTTAAAAATATGGATTAAACTATACAACCATTTATACAACGATAATACGGCCGTTTATACGGCTATACGGCCGTATATACACCCGTATAAACGTTATGTATTCTTTTTAATAAATATTTTGACAAAACTCATATTTTAAATTTCTTTTTCTTGCTTAATTTCAACTATTTGAGATGATTCATGGTTATTATTTTCTTACACATATTTTTTAAATTATATATCTAATATATTTTCATGATTATAACTTTTAAAAATAAATTATATTAATTAATAATGAGCTATATTTTACAATACAAGTTGTATATTTATTATATTTACACTATAATACATATATTTTTTTTTTAAAATATTCACTGTATATACTCCGTATAAACATCTGTATATACATCTATACGTATAGCATATTTTACAACACTGATTTTTTGTTTTGTCCTCGTATGAACTATGAACTAGGAAGTATAAGTTTTTGTTTCGTTCTGAATCTTGGTTGCCACGTGCTGTCCACGTGAACGGCCTCAACATATACTATAAGGCCCATAGGATAATTCGATTATGAGTAGCTTAAAACGGGCTCAAAAGCCCTATACTACAAGGCCCTTATCTGATTGGTATTGGTAATACTGCAGAAATGCAAACTACAAAACAAGGGAACAATCAAAATTTTAATCATTAAAATTACAAATTAATTAAACTTAGATCATGATTTTATAAAATTACGTAACTGAATAAATGTTTATAGGATTTTAAAATCATTCTACTATTATACGGGCTATCAATTAGAATGATAATCATCATGTTTAGTGTTCTTCCTGTCAAAGCTTTCTTCTCATTTCTTAAGTAAATCAATTAGTTTTTCTCCAAACATATTTGGGTTTTTTGGATTTTAATTTCTTATTTACTTGATGGAGTTTGTTAGGATCCAACAAGAGAAACTATAAGAGACATAAAAAAAAAAGTATGTAAAAAGAATGTGAGCTGATCGATTGATTGCTAATTAATTAGTTGTGTTAAAAAACCATAAAATTTTAACATATTATCAGAATTGATTTGCTGATCCAATTACGATGGTCCCAAAAAAAAAGTATTTGCGGTACTGAAATTCGGTTTGACATAGATCGAAAGATCAATCATATTGAAAAGACGGCATGCTAGAATTTCACAACAAAAATTAAAAAAAATATAGTATAAAAGATATGAGTCAATCAATTAATTATTAACTAATTTTGAATTGAAAATCCATAAATTTAGTATAGTTTTTTTTTTATATTATGTACATTTCTATTTATAATTCAATTTAGTTCACGACAGCTCTGATTACTTTGTTGATGGATTATATTTCGATTCTATGGACTATGGAGAATGTAATCTGTCAAGAATAAATTATCTTTTCTCTCGGAAAAAATGGTCTTTTTCTGTATTATTGATTATCAAATAAAACTTTTTAAAAAACTTTTTGTGAAAAATTATGGAAGAAAAAAAGGGAGAGAAAATGATGAGAAAAGCCGCACGAGTCGCTACATTGGATTCCCTTGGCAGATGTTATCCTCTGCCCTCGACACTGTGGCCATCCCCACTAACTCTTCACATATTTTTCGTCTCTTTGCTTTCACTAATTTTTAAACATATCCATGTGTTTCCTAATTAGTGGATATTATTTTAATATACAGTAGTATTGAAGTAATGAAGTTAAAGAAAGGGATATAAAAATATGTACTTAATAATTAGGGAAGAAAGTAGAAAACAAAATCGTATTATATAAAGATAGAACAAACAAACTGAGCATATCAACCTAATGGGATTTAATTAATGATATCATCGTGTATTTTCACATACCCAATAAAGAAAGGAATATTATAAATTACTTTTTCTTGAAATTTGTTGATTATATAATAAGAAATGTGCGTGCATGCATATGCGTATAAAATTTATTTGTATGCGGTGCTAATAAATAGTTCTTCTAGAATCACAAAATTAAGCTTTGTAAACTTGTAAGTATATAGATTATATGTCGGTGTTGTTTAAATGTTATTACCTAACTCAATGTGATGTGTTGCGTAGAAAAGAAACTGCTTTTGTCGATCAAATACTATATTGTATGATCTGTTATAGTATCATTTAAACAAGTTGTATACAGTATGTACCAAGAGTTTTTTTTTAGAAAGAATCTAAGACCAAAAGCTTCGTAATTAGAAACGATTAACGAAGATAATATAGTACTTTGATTTACCGAACTTGACTGTAAAAATGAACACAACGATCAAGCAATATGAACAAATTAACTAGCGAGAACAACACATTAGGTAAACAATTAAAAAGGGAAAATCTCAATCCACACCAAAGTTACAAAATTTGACAAAGCTAAAGTGAGTAGCAACCTAACACATAGCACTCAGAAAAAAGGGAAGCAAGAAAAGTATAAACTAATAAAAAAGGGTTGGATATCAATTATAGTTTAAATCTTAGATGATTATAGATTACCCTACCACAAAACTCAAACCGACTTCATTCAAATTATCCCAAAAAAACAAGCGCCAAATGAACAAAAGAAAATAAATGATACAAACAAACCAAAATAAGAGAAGAAAATAAACATCACACGAAACCTCAATAATATACTCTTCGTTATTGTATTAACAAATTAAAGAGATGAATATTTATCATCTTCTCATACTAACTCTCTGTATCGATCGAGCCTATCATCAATAACAAAAGGAAAAACTACTAATAATATTAATTTAAAATGCTCTTCATCGATTGTGTGCGTTGACAAAGAAGAGCTCTATTTCCGGAGGAGCAAAGAAAACAATTTGCCTCCGTCGTAACACGCAGTTCTTTGTAACCCTTTGCTTCATCGGCGCAGGTGGACACGTCAGCATCTCTGGTATCCTAGACTTCTGAGCTTTCGGGGTACACAAACCACCGTCGCTTGGTGACGTCAACATCGCCGGAGAAGGAGAGGGAACAGTGTAGTTTGTTGTATCTTGAGGAGAAAACGACGTCGTTAAGGAAGAACATGTAGAGCCAGGACTAGATGGAGATGTTTGGTCGTCGAGAGCAGTAGTTGTGTCGGTGTTCTTGTGTTGTGGAAGTTCTTTCTTGAAATGGGTTCTTTTGAGTTTCTTCTGATAAGGTCGGTTTGGTTTTCTTGCTTTCTTTGATGGCATATCTTTAGACTTAATCAAAAGAGTGTTTTTCTTTTTCTTTGAGAGGTTAGGTGAGAGATCAGAAAGAGAGAAGAAGAAGAAGAGAGTCGTTGCTTACTTGCTTAGTTAGCATATATAGTATGAGACACGAGTCAACACCTTAGTGGGAGTGTCACTTTAAAGTTTTCTACATTTTTGACTACCTAAAGTTTTTTTCACTGAGAAGAATAAAGAAAAGTGATGGATTGATCTTTGAAAAGGTAAAAAGATTTCTCCTTTTTTAAGGATCAAATGTTAACTATGTAAGTCTGACCACAAATGGATAGTGTAGTTTTTATTTGCCGTTTTTAAAGACTAAAAACATAAACATTAATGGCTTTGACTAGTTATACAAAGTAGAAAACGAAAATTCAGCAAAATTAAATTTTACACTTAAGTTCTGCTTTGTTGTTTTCAACAATCAAAAGAAAAGGGAAAGAAAACTTTCTTAGCCTTTTTTTTTCCACGCTTTGTTTTGAAATTTTGATTAGTAGTGGAAAAGATGGATAATTAATTACGAAGAAATTATTTTACTCTTCAAAACTTATGAGAAACAAAAAATGTCCTCTAAACATTACTTTCTTTTACTCTTGTTTATTCTTCAAATTTCATCAAAGCCGTTATCAATATATCAAAGATATAGTGTAGAGTTGCGATATATAATACGAAAGATTATACTTTCGGTGAGATTATGAAAGTTACAAATAACAGAAAGCAGGATGCAATCTATTGATTAAATAGTTTAAAATGTTATAAGGTTATTAATCTCGTTAATGGAGAATTCTCTTGAGCCACTACAAACAAACAAACAAAAACGAAAAAGAGTTTTTAGAAAAAGTTGTTTTAAAAACAGGAATATCTTTGTAAGGTAACATACATGATGTCATAAAATCAGGTTTACAGTAGTGCTGCTGCACATACTTGACTCTTTTGACGATTCACATGGTGACTGTAAAATTTTGGAATCAGTAAAACATTTCTATTAAAATACATAAATGGTGTCGGACAAGAGAGAGAGATAAGGGTTACATCGACGACCCCAAAAAAGGTTATATTATTTGGATTTGGACCCGACAACGACAAACGAGAAAATTGACCTTTTCCCCCATTTTACTTTCTGAGAAGATGAGATTTCATTTACTAGTACTACTCCCTCCGTTCCTAATTAATAGATGTTTAAGGTAATGCACGGTAATTAAGAAAACGCATTGATTTCTACGATTTACAGTTTTCAATAAAGTTTAACCAATAGTATTTCAATATTTGTTTTGGAATTTGTAAAAGTGCATAGAAAACTGTAAAAATTCTATTAATTTGGAACAAAATTTTTTTGTAAAAAATTCTACATTTAGGAGCAGAGGGAGTATTAGTTAAGTTTTTTGCCGGCCAAATAGTTTTATGTACAGAATCTGAGACTAAAATGGCAATTAATGATCACATAACAATTTCCTAACATGCCATTCATTATTGAGTATATCCAGATATTCACACACAGAAATCAAAATTGTTGTAGTACTTATATTTTATCTTAAGAAATTTTACTTTTCTACAATTTTGATTTTTTTCGCTGCATAATATAATATTTACATAGAATGTTTCATTTACAAGTCCTTAACATAATGATAAAAATACAATTTTGATGATTAACGATCACAAACAAAACAAATAGTAATATTAAAAATAACGATGAATTAGTGAAATAATAGGTTCGAGCATCTAAATTAGTAGCATGTGAAAATTTAATAAATAACAAAGAGAAATATTTTTTATATGTCAATTTTAAATTTATTTGTAGATGAAATTATTATTTCTTTATGTATTACAAATAAATTAGCATTAAATGTGATGAAATTTGACAACATTAATTGAATTTATTTTTGGTAAATTATTCGAATTTAATTTTTTCTTTGCTAGTTACTCAATTTTTCAATTACACGTGTTACTTTATTAATTTACATGTTAAAACATATTATTCCTATTAATTTCCCTAAAAATATTACAATTATTTATTTTTCTATTATTGTTTATCTCGTTCAACTATTTTGTTATCGTTAATTATTTTCTTTTCCTACTTAATTTTGTGTGACCAATCCGATTTATTATAGACAAATGTATGTAGTATTAAACTTTAAATATTGTGGATATAAAACAGAGAGTTCTTCATTAGGGCACCATTAATGGTGATATTTCCAAAGGTTCTATAACATTAAAAAAATGAAAAAAAATAATAAAAGAGGAGAGACGGAGTGCAGCGTGTCTTGTAGGAGAATTTTTAGAACCAAGTTTAAGACACTTGATACCACATGGAGCATTATTATTGGGTTAGTCTTTTATATCTAATTATTTGATTTATCAAAATTAGAAATTATAATATTTTATTTTTTAGACCCATTAAAAAACAAGCTCACCAATAATGGTGCTCTTAGATTCCATAAAAGAAAAACCAATATTTAACAAGAGGATTACCCAAAAAAAGAAAAGAAAAATAATAAGATAAAGTTAACACAAACTTTGATGTAAGAAGGAAATCACGTGGACTGACATGCAAATTCAATGTATATAAGTATAACTACATGTATATGGGTTTGTATACACCGCAACTAACTCTTTCTGATTTTAGTTCAGGTATGGTTGCACCAGTATTATTGAGTAGTAGAAACACCAATGCTATATATTTTTTATTTAATCTTTTTGGACTTGTAGTTGCAATAGTTTTTAGATCTGTTTTTGAGTATGATTTTAATAATAAGAATACAAAACTGAAAAACCCTTTTAAAACCCAAAAAGTACATAGATTTGCGAGATTGGCTCTTGTCATGGGATCCTAAACATAGGATTCACTGTGCAAAGCGGCAATTTAGATTCCTAATACATCTTTAAGTCTTCTCCACACAGCTAAACGTGTTTGTAATTTTTGTTAGCAACTGTTCATTTTAAATTCGTTATATCATAGCTATTCTAAAGACTGCATGTTTGAAATGATATTTTGTTTGTATGCTTTCAGTTGTTTTATCATTACAGGTCTGTCTATATGCTTGAGGTGGTTTGTATACTAATTTACTAAAATTAACGACTACTGAAAAACAAGTTTTGTTAATATGGTTTCTACACATCCAGTTTAACAAATCAATTCAGCACTGGTCTATGAGTAGAGTATAAGCTACAACCATACATGTCCAGAAAATATCATAGCAATATCACCAAACGATCAGAAATCATATTACAAAACAATTTGGTTTTGCACTTTTGCTTATTCATACAATATTACATAACAGTTTGATTTTGCAAGCAAAAGAGCTGAAGGGTAGGGTGAATTGTTTTTAACGTATAATGTTTACAAAAATGAATAGAAAAACTACACAATATTTTTTCAATAAAATTACTTGTTAATAATTTTTGAACCATGGTAAATACAATAAATTTTGTTATTTAAGTCTTAAATTGTACTAGTGAAAGTTAGTTTGTTAAGACAAAAAACAAATAAGAAAATGTGATTGTATTAGAAAATGATTATCTAAAATGAAAGAAAAACAAATAAGTTTTAGTCATTAATCTAGTATATATATGATTATCCATGAAATACAATTTTTTTTACTTTTTTCCACCAAAACGCAAAATCTTTGTTTTTTGCATTTTTCCTACTATTCTACAACTTTTTTGCAACTTTTTTTATTGATAAATTACTTACGAAATGACAATCAAAACGTCATTCCGCGAGTTACCAATCACAAGTTCACAACCAACATATGTAGTATGTAGTATGTAGTATGTAGTATGTAGTATGTACTATTTTCTAGTATATAGTATTGCAGATTAGACGTTTGCCACTTATATCTCTTGTCCATTTTTTCCCAAATCAATAAAGGACACTCCCTCACAAATACGCGAAGAATTTTGCCTACCATATGCCTAGCTTAACCGAGGGCCGGTCTTGGACCAATTTTAGTGAAACATTGGTATTGGGCCCCGATTTTTTTAATTTTTTTTAGGACCCATAATTTTTGTTTAACACGTATATATGCTAAGTTGCCAACTAACGTTAGTTCCCGGAAAGAGAAATACGGGGAAAGATTTATGCATGTGGACCCATTTTAAAGGAAAAAGCAAACAATAAATACTTTATATATCTTTAAATCGCAAAAACAAAGAAAGGAAAGCATAATTATTATATAATAAATAGTTTCAAACTTAAACTCAAAACTACTTTTTCCGTTAGAACAAAATAATCGTGCGTGATAACTATCATCTTTGAAATTTGCTTCACTTTTTTTTAATGTTCGACTTTCATCGATAATCAATTATCAAGGTTTGTTACTAATTTGATTTTGATTTGTTGTTACACAATTATATTTATGTTTGTTGTTTCTCATCAAAATTTAGCTTTTGTTTAGCCAATTTTTTTAAAGCTTTTTAGACATAATTTTTTATGTATTTTTAATTTCAGAAAAATAATGTGTAGATCACTCGGAAGAATCAAGAAGAGAAGACATTGACAAAATCTTTAACCGGTTCTATGTTTAGGTATCTCAAGAAACCAAAACCTCTCAAAACTGATCACGATAATAACATAGATAAGGTTGTTATGATAGATGGTGAATCTTGTGAGACTTCTAAACAAGGTGAAAATGGCGGAGTTAGAAAAGAAAAATGATAGTAACTTTATGTTTTTATTTTATGTAAGGGCCTCAATTTTAATTTCGTATTAGGCATCAAAAATCTCAGGACCGGCCCTGGCTTAACCATCATAAGAAGCCGATTCCACAGTCGAAGATGACAAATTTGCCGGGACAAAAAAAAACTTTGTGAGAAGAGACAAAATTAAGGTTACCAACTAAAATCAAACATAAACATAAAGGAGAAATAAAATCTCTATCCTTCAAGATGCTGGACAATGGTGTTTAAAAGTTTGGTCGCTGATAGATGATTTATGCGTTATTTAACATATCAAAATGATTAGTTTTTGGAAATTTTCACCAACTAATTTAGAAATGACAGATTATTTGCAATGATAGCTTTTGTAACTTTAAACAGTTAAAATTCAAATAATTGTCACATTTAGCTCCATTCAGATTTATGTGCAAAAGAGCAGAATGACAAAGACAAGGTGTAGTTTTCAATTGGATAAACACAAAGTTTCTTCTGCTTGCACAGTGAAATCTCCAAAATCGAATAATTGAATGTTAACATTTTTGATGTGATAGTTGAAGTGAAAAAAGGCAAGAAACAAGAAACAACAACAACTATTCTACCATAATGCATATATGTCCAATGGTTTCGGTCCTACTCATAAAAATGCCTGAAGTATTATCACAATTAAAACGTCCCACAAAGATATTGAAGACAAGAATATTTATACAGAGAAAAATATTCAATACTGTTTTTGCTCTCACCAAACTAAAAATTTATCAATGAAGACAAATTGCTTCTTCCAGTCTGTTTTACATAATAGCTACAAAGAATCCAAAATGATTTATGTCTTCAAGGTCTGATAAACCTTGAGACGGTGTCGTTTTAACCACATTGAGCACCAATCAATAATCATGTTTCCACAACTTCAGCAAAAGCCTAACGTTACAATCCAACAAGGGCTTTTACGAGTGAATCCAAAGACAATTTTAGCACCTACTTGATTCAAAACTTACTCTAATGGTGCAGAAGCATGTAAATCTTGACCCACACAACACAACAAACCCTATAAGAATCGATAATAGCTAGCCCTCTGACAAGATAATACATCAAAACCAGAACCATTAATGCGCTGAAATTGCAATCTTTCTAACAAACAACCCATTAAAATGGCATGGAAAATACCATGAGAAACTGGTGGATGGATCACCGTCCTCTTGATAGCGCTTCCTCTAATTCTTCAATCGATGAAGGAAACAGTTCTATGTATCGGCTACCAAGCGTTTTCCTGTCCTTGACCATAGCAGCACTCGATTCTTCTGTGCTACCAAACTCCACAAATGCTTCCCCAGTGGGTCTCCCTTCACCATTAACAGTAACATGAACCGAGTCTTCAGACAAATCGAAATCTTTAAAGAAGTCTAATATGTCATCCTTTCCCGCTGAGAACGGTAATCCTCTCAATCTCAAAACACCCGTATGCTCGGCATTCTCTTTCACATCGTCACTCGATCTACCCCTCTGCACATTTCTCCGAGGTGAAAATCCACCACTTCCACCACCGCCACCACCTCTTCCACCGCTGCTACCACCGCCACCGTCACCCCCACCCCCACCACTAGCTACACCATGGACACGAGACTCCGCAACTTCACTAGCAATAGCCTTATAATACTCTTGTTTCGTACTCCGAAAAACCTCCACATATCTCCTTCCCATGTTCTGTCTATTCTTATGAAGAGCGAAATCAACCTGAAGTGGATAACCAAGAACGCAAAAGGCTTCACCAGTGACCTTATTATTCTTGTGAACAAACAAAACATCAACCACATCTAAACCATGGAAAAACTCCGCTACATCGAGCTCAGCGCAATCAAAAGGTAAACCACGGAGTCGAACAACAGGGAAAGGAGGTGGAGGAGGAGGAGCAACGAAGCCATAAGGGTTATACATAAAACCAGAACCAGGATGAGGTCCATAGAATGGTCCAGGAGGACCTTGATCAATCATTCTTTGACGCTTAGGTCCCATCTCACGCCCATCTGGACCATCTCCATATCTACTACATTCACCACAAAACAAATTACTACACACAATTTCTTCGATTTTTGTTTAAACTGAAGCAAGAACCAGAAAAACCCTAATTCGAAACAGATAGGAGATAAATTGACCAAACAAAACCCTAATTGCGGAAGCTGATTGAAATCAAATCATGGAAGAACAAATCTGGGGCTTACCCTCTGTAGAACATTATCGGCGGCGCGAACTAGCTTCGATTGTCTCCGGTTTGGATGATCGAATCGATTGGAAGTTTCGAGGAAGTTTCTCAGATTCTGAAAACCTTCGAATTTGGGAATCGTACCTTAGAAATCTCAGTTTCAAGAAAATGTGTTTTTAGTTTTTGTAAACATTGAATGTGAAAAACTGAAAAAGGCTGTATAATGTTTAATTGGGCTTTTTGGTATTGGGCCTTAACATTCGTCTGCCAATATTTCTGTTTATATATTGTTTAATAGGTTAAATTGTAAATAAAGAGGAGGAATGTCACAACAGTCGCTTTGGCCGAGTGGTTAAGGCGTGTGCCTGCTAAGTACATGGGGTTTCCCCGCGAGAGTTCGAATCTCTCAGGCGACGATATTTTTTTATATATTGCTGCTCTTACCAAAACATTTACAGTTACTGTATATTGTTTTTTTTGCTAAAAGTTACTGTATATTGTTTATACATTGGGTTACCTTTTGGCCATGATTTAAATAAAAGAATTAATCTCTTTTACCTTAACGCTGCAATTTGTAAAAGGAATCAAGATTGCAAGAACTAAGTTGTATATACTTGTTTTCATCTTTAACTAGATTAGGACTCGCATAATATGCGGGTATTAGATGTTAAAATTGAAGTTATGACCCGTATAATTATATTATAAATTAAAACCCGTAAAATATATTCTAAATTGAAAATCCGTATAATTATCAGATAACTTTTTTCCAATTGCATAAATAATCTTTTCATATTGTATCATTTTACTTCGAACTTATAATTCGCTTGATTAAGAGAATAAAATAAATTATGTCATATTAAAATTGGGAACGGTCTTCATGTATTATTTCCTATTAGTTTTGATTAAGAGTTTTGTATTCTTTGGAAACCCTTTAAAAGAATAGTTTATGTAAACCTTTGAAAAACTTTATATAATACATTTTTACTTGCGAATCGAAAATAAGGTAATGTATATTTTTATGAAGTATTAACTTTTTTTTAGATTTAACACTTTTCATATTTTAATGATTTACATTTTGGCATATATAATATTTGGTTTGACTTTAAGAAATACGTTAATTAAACACTAAAAAATATGTTAACATGCCTTTTTTGTTGTTTAACTTAATGGTATCTATATTTTTTTTTAAATAGAATTTACATTAGAGTTTGATTTGCCTTTTAGAATTATGTTAATGAAACAATAAGAAAATATGTTAATGTGTCTTTATTTTATTAGTTTAACATAATTGTAGTATTTCGACACATGTCGATATTAGAAACATGTCACAATCTAATGAGTTACAATTTTGAAGAACTCTCCTTTATATAATAAGATTTGTTTCTTTGTTATATCAGTTGTTTCTTTTTATTTTAATCAGTATTCATTGTTTATGGAATAATTTCATAAATATCAGTATATCACACGTTGAAAATAAAAATAGTTAAGTATCTATATGGGTTGAAAACTCACCAAACAACATCAGGGTCAATCCCAAAGCAAAGACTTAGAAGAACACATATACTAAACACATCCAGAGACTTTAGAAGATAAAATAAAATAATAATATTAAGAAAGTGAAATTGACATGAGGTGCATATATAGATAAAAATGTCTGAAAAGAGGTAACAAGGGATACATAAAAGACAAGAGAGGTTGAAACAACGCAGTTATGCAATTACAAAAAAGGTTCAAATACAAAAATATACACATACACTCGTGCTTGCTCGGGAACATCTCCTGTTTCGTTATAGATTACTACTTAGTAATATCAAATTAACATGTTCTCTAACTTATTAGACTTTTGGTACCAATCTTTTCGAGTTCACACATTGCGCACCACTGCATTTTTCTGTTCAAGCCCACTAATTTTGACTCCCTCGATCTTACAATGTCGCATCTTAGTACGATAACATTTTGTAAAATGCTAAAAATGAATGAATTTCAGAACATAAAATTAATTAACTCAATTTAACACTATGAAAAAATTTGGTCATAGAACCTAAGTTGCATCGATCATATTAAAAAAACATAAGTTGCGCAGAAACTTCGTCAACAATCTATTTTCGTTTGAAAAAGAAATTAAGTTTGAAAATTTTCACAACTTCTTAGAAACTCGACATATAAAACGATTAAAAATAGGATCCTTAACATAACTATTTTGGAAACCAATTATTATGTTTTTCATTTTGGAATAAAAATAAAAATTAAAAATTCTCATAACTTCTTGAAAACTCGGCATATATAACGTTTAAAAATAACTATTTTGGAAACTAAAAAGATTATGTTTTTTATTTTGGAACAGAAATTAAAATTGAAAATTCTTATAATTTCTTGAAAATTCTGCATATGTAACTTTTTTAAAAAAATTTGGAAACCAAATATTATGTTTTTGTTTGAAAATTTGTATTTATGTTTTGGAATCTTGAGCTTTCGTGTTTAACGATATATAAATAAATAAGAATAAAACCTAGGTTTGATCTTATTTAATTTAAAAAAAAAATTGAAAACAAATTTGATGATTTGACATTTGTCCACAGTCTCTTTTTTTTTTCTGTAAAATGCGTTGTTTGCAAAGGTAGAACATTTGATATTCGAGACTTAAATGGTGAAATCGGTCATATTCTTGACCAATAGACACCTACCACTAGATTAACTCGATTTTACTATTTAAAAATTATTCGTAATTGCAGTAGAAATTCTAAATAAATATTGGGAGTCTTATATTAAATTTTGTTATAGGAAAAATAAATATTAATGAGACATAAACTGTATTCAAGTGGGATAACCCCAAAGTTGTGTAGAGTCTCTACACCTCAACAATGAGGTGATCTAATGAATCTAGTGGTTGTAGTAGCTGGTTTTCTTATTACTCGGTGTATAACATCTAAAAATGCTAGGGAAAGTTGCATTTCAATTATCACTTTTTCCTTGTAAAACTTTCATTTGATTACTACTACTAGAAGTTATGTGAATGAGTTAAATAAAGATTTGGGGTTCCCAAGTGTTTCTGAAGCCGAGCCGACATAGAGATGAGGCCACCAACGCAAGTGCTGTCTTAGATCACGACCGTCTCTTTTTCCAATGTGATCAATCTCCCCACAAAACCAAAATGTTTATCAACTCTTGATCATATGCTTCATCTCTCTCTCTCTCAATACTTTTTGTAATTTACTGTTAGACATTAAAGGAGACAAACTTTTAGCATTGATTGCCGATCTTGCCCATTATATTTGATCCTTTCCATACTCTGTCTGTCTAATGGACTATTTCATTTGCTCAGGGATTCAAGCTTTTATCGATCAGTCTAAGATATGAACTCAAACATATGAACTATATATACAACATTTAACCTAAATCATCTTATAAATCAATAGATTCAAACAATATAAAATACGTTGTTAAAATAAATAAATAAATATATATATATATAATATGTTTTGTATAGTCGATCGTATATTGTAATCCGTAATTTTCTACCATATCGCAAAAACCAATACAGTCCTTCATTGTATATACGGACGTATATACCATATTTTAGAACATTGATTTAGATAAATTAACCTCGATTTACCAATGAATTTTAGGCTTTTTACTCATAATTCTTTCAAATTAAATCTTTAAACTAATCTTTTCTCTAACATCAAATCTGAACATGTGATCTTGAGGTACATTTCCTTTGGAAAGTCTCTTAATACACCTATAAAACTAGGGGTTTTAACTTTTAACCCGATCTAGATATCCACTATTTTATGACAAGAAAGTTTTAATTATACTTAATTCCTTGTGCCGATGCTTATATGTTATATGAATCTATGGTTGTTTCAGAAAGATTTAATAATTGACTTTATTTGAATAAATCCATGCGTGCACTTCGAGTCCCAAGATAGCAAGTTTCCTTTATCCTGCTTCAAACTTTCTCCTTGTTTCTTTTCTCCCTACTATCTTCTCCGCACCCTTTTTCTTTCAATTTTCATATGCTATTTCCACCGCTTGGTCATATCACAAACCTTATAAATATATACACACATTCCTGTATACACTCACACACCCATCCACATATACATGCTTATCTAGCTTTCTTTGCTCTCTTAACACAAAACCACATCATATAGAGATATCCTGCTTTCTCTTATTCTATCTGTCTTCTCTTCAAAGTAATTAATGTCTGATCCAGCTTGTAGTTTCAACAATGGATACGTCGCCGACTACCATGATTATAACTTCAACAATTCCACTTCTCTCTCACACCTCTACAACTCTCATGGCACCTTCTATTACCCTCACCATACCACAAACCCTAATTTAACTTCACCTGACTCTCCTCCACTCAGAGAAGCTCTTCCTCTCCTTAGCTTAAGCCCCATTCATAAGCATGAAGAGCCTATTGTTCATCCTCATCATGAGTACTATTTCATGGATATGACAGAAACTTCTAATTTAAAGTTTCTGGATCATGATCTTAATCAATGCCAAGAAACAACTCATTATCATGATGTAACCGTGGATCTTCATCTAGGGTTACCAAACCTTGGTGGCGACGCTATTTCCAACGGTGGTGGGAGGAGCAGCAGCAGCGACGTCATCCTTGATTCCACCGAGGACCAAGAGCATCATCATGAACACCATCAAGATCAAGGAGTAGAAGTTACACTTGCTTCTCATGATGATCATGGTCACGGTGGTGTTCAGAAGGGTGATCATCATCATCATATTCATCATCACTATTGGATCCCTACTCCTTCTCAGATTCTGATGGGTCCTACACAGTTCTCTTGTCCTTTGTGCTTCAAGACCTTCAACAGATACAACAACATGCAGGTAAGGATATATTCATCCAATAAACCTAACTCGAATTAGTTGCCACTTTCCCTAGACTGATTTTTCAAGATTTGACATTTTTTTGTTTTTGAAAATGGATCTTAATTTGTTTTGGTTTCTTATTTTCTTCAAAATACCAAGTCTCGTTTACTTTTCTTAAATCCGCATCATGAGAAAATCTCTTGCACACACTACGAATTTTTCATAATCATAATCACTAGTATAACACGAGAATAACTTTTCATTTGATGGTACAAGTCATCAGGAGCTATAAGATTCATTGATTGATTGCTATGATAAGATCAACTAAAATCAATCAATGATTTTAGGATCAAGAATATCTTCTTTAACCAACAGTCTTTTTCGTACTGACTCTTTCTAACCCTAAAATATCACTACTCTTCCTCGTCCATTTTTGCTCTCTCTTGATTTTTGCGCAGTTCTACTACACAACACTCATTACCCTAAAAAGTAAAAGAAAAAGAGGAAGATAAATGTCTACTAAATTATTTTGTACCTCTTTATATATTTTCACATTATAACATCGGTATATTTTATGATATTTTATTCCTATTAACCCTTAACAATCATAGAGCTTTAGATCTTATTTTCGTCCACACTTTTGTGCAAGTATTATTACACAAGAGTAATAAACTACACGAATTGATTTTGGACCAATAATCTGTCTAGACTTGCACGAATTAACTTAATTACATAGGAAAGATAAAGTCTAGTGACATAGCGTTAAGTTATCGTACGATCTCTTTAGTCTTTGTCTACATTTAATTGGGTGTTATGGTTGCATGTGTCTAGATTAGTTTTAATCTTGATCTAAATTTTCTTTTTGGTTACAAAAAAA
Organism: Arabis alpina; assembly: GCA_900128785.1. Taxonomy (NCBI): domain Eukaryota; kingdom Viridiplantae; phylum Streptophyta; class Magnoliopsida; order Brassicales; family Brassicaceae; genus Arabis; species Arabis alpina. The sequence continues at coordinate 23,808,536 of LT669790.1, forward strand.
CATAAATGGTTTAAGCTATGCCAATAACATGAAGTGACTGATCTTATAATTTGATGATAAAATGTTATTAGATGCACATGTGGGGACATGGCTCACAATACAGAAAAGGACCTGAGTCATTGAGAGGGACACAACCAACTGCGATGCTGAGGATGCCTTGCTACTGCTGCGCACCGGGCTGCAAGAACAACATAGACCACCCAAGGGCAAGGCCGCTCAAGGACTTCCGTACACTTCAGACACATTACAAACGAAAACACGGTGTGAGGCCCTTTGCTTGTCGTAGGTGTGGGAAGGCTTTTGCGGTCAAAGGAGATTGGAGGACGCACGAGAAGAACTGTGGGAAGCTTTGGTATTGTTCATGTGGCTCGGATTTCAAGCATAAGAGGTCTCTTAAGGACCACGTCAAGGCATTTGGGAACGGCCATGTCCCTTGTTTTGGCATTGATTGCTTTGGTGATCATGAGGACGAAGAGGCTGCTTCTGATGTCGAACAACAAGAATGATTGTATTATTTTTATGTTGAGAAATAAATTTGTTAGGAGTATTATTAATATGGGAATAACAGTAGCTCTACTGTTTTCAGGTCTTCGTCAATGTTTTTCGAACGCGTCTTATTTCATATTATGAAATCTAAAACCTTTTGTTATATTTATATCTGAGTTTCTAATCCTACACGTAGAAATAAGGAACTCAATTTGCATAACTCTATGTATCATCAACCGTAACACACTTTTTGATTTCCAAAAATATCACCGTTAGTTATTTGTTCCAAAATATTAACTCCATTTTTTTATATACTGTATGATGTTTTGACAAAGTATGAAATATGTATTATATCAAGTTGAAACAAACCTATGATCATACTGTGATATCTTATCATAAAACAAAAACCCACCAATGCATTGGTGGAAGCAAGAATAAGCTTTTTAGATCACGAGCTAGTTGCTCTGCATTGATTCCCTCCCCGGCGAATAGTCTGCAAACTCCAACAAAGGTTAAGACAGCAGAATCATTCACTACAAGAAAACAGTTAATTTGTGACTACCATTTGTGACGTTTTTTTCCGTCACAAACATCTGTGACTCTTCTGTAACGGTTTTGCTACGGATTTGCGACGGAAATATTGGAAGAGTCGCTAGCGTCGCAAACGTGCGACGGAAACAATTTGTCCTAAAACCGTCACAATATTGCGACGGACTTACGACGATATTATGACGGATAAATGATCGTCGCAAAAGCGTGCGAAATTGTGACCGCTTTGCGACGGCTTATTTCGTCACAACCGAGATGTACATTTCGTCACAAATCCGTAACAAATAGCGACGAAATATTTCCGTAGCAAAAGCGTAACAAATTTCATGTCGGCAAAAAAAACGTGATAAATATAGTTTTATTAATTCTCACCTACCTGTCACCGAACTGTCACCTAACTTCCACCTAACATTTGCATGTAGACATATTTGCGTCGCAATTCCGTCACACTTTGTGACGGAATTTGTGGCGTCGCAAATGCGTCACAAATGAAAAATGCCTATATATAGAATGAGTCTTGGTCTTCTATTTTCACAAATCATATTGTCATTTCCGAAAATCAGAGAGAATTTTTTTTTTTAAAAAAGAAAATTTGTTGGAGAAATATGTGGAATTCATATCGAGAATGGATGTACAACCGGATCGATCCGCGCACTAATAATCTATCAACCGAGTTTGTGGAAGGAGTCCGACAATTCATCGCATTCGCAAGCAACCAGGACATGGCTTTGAGTAGTGACGGTAAGATGCTTTGCCCATGTAGTAAATGTAAAAACTCCACTAGGATAAGACCAGCTCGAACTGTGTCAGACCATTTGCTTAGTAAAAGATTTATGCTCGGGTATCATGTATGGTATAACCATGGGGAGGATTATAATGTTACTGGGGCAGGATCTAGTAGCCATTACGGAAATATAGATTTTAATACTGATAATCATCAAGAATTTAATTAAGATGGGGGAGATGTTAATGCTGGAATGGGAAATAATGATGGGCCGGGGAATGTTTATGTTGGGATGGAAAATTATGGGGGTGGGGAGTTTTATGATGGGATGGGAAATGATGGGGGGAATGTTTACGGTGGGATGGTAAATGATGCGTTTCATGGTTCTACACCATTAAATGATTATCATCATGATCATGAACATGGTCAAAGTGGCAATGATCATGTTTATGAAGAACCAACCCATGAGGCGAAAAAATTCTATGAGTTGTTAGAAGCTGCAAATACGCCATTGTATGATGGTTGCCAGGAAGGTCACTCACAGTTATCGTTAGCTGCGCGGTTCATGAGTAACAAGACAGACCATAATCAGTCTGAAAATTGTATGGATGATTGGGCGGAAATGTTTTCGGAGTATTTACCACAGCCTAATCAGGCCACTGGTTCATACTACGAAACAAAAACTTTGATGCGAAAGCTAGGATTGCCATATCATACGTATGATGTATGTATAGATAACTGTATGCTCTTCTGGAGAGAAGATGAGGAGTTGGAGGAATGTAGGTTTTGCAGAAAACCAAGATATAAGGAAAGTCGGGGACGAACGAAAATACCGTTTAGTCGTATGTGGTATTTACCTATCGGTGACCGATTGAAGAGGATGTATCAATCAGAGAAGACTGCCGCAGCGATGAGATGGCATGCTGAACACGAGTCAGAAGACGGAGTTATGTGCCATCCATCTGACGCAGCTGAGTGGAAAAATTTCAATGAAATTTATCCCAGTTTTGCAGCGGAAAAGCGAAACGTTTATCTAGGATTGTGTACAGATGGGTTTAATCCATTTGGTATGTCCAAAAACCATTCCTTATGGCCTGTCATCATGACACCATACAACTTACCGCCCGATATGACCATGAAGAGTGAGTATTTGTTTCTCACGATTTTGAATTCGGGACCAAATCACCCACGTGCCAGTCTTGATGTGTTCCTCCAACCACTTATCGAGGAGCTAAAGAATTTATGGAATTACGGTGTTGAGGCGTATGATATTTCCTTACAGGAAAACTTCAATCTTAAAGTTGTTCTTTTGTGGACGATAAGCGATTTTCCGGCGTATGGTATGTTGTCGGGCTGGATTACTCATGGAAATTTATCCTGTCCAATTTGTAGGAGTGATACAAATGCTTTTCGATTACCGGCTGGTAGGAAACCATGTTGGTTCGACTGTCACAGAAGATTTCTGCCCAGCGAGCATCCTTTACGGAAGAATAAAGTTAACTTCAAGAAGGGACAAACCGCATTGGACGACGATCCACCAAGACTGTTGAGTGGAGTTGAAGTTTTAAAGAGTATACGGAATGCTGGGGCACCCAAAACTTCTGAGGTTGGTGGAAATGGGCATGATAGAAAACCAGATGGATATGGAGATTGACATAATTGGCATAAAGAGAGCATATTTTGGGAGCTACCTTACTGGGAAGATTTAGAACTTCGTTCCAATCTTGATGTGATGCATATTGAGAAATTTTTTGAAGATAACATCCTGTACAATGTTATGAATGTCAAAGACAAATCAAAAGATAACACCAAGTCAAGAGTAGATATCGCAAGATTTTGTGCTCAGAAAGAATTACATTTGGATGCTCGTGGTAACGCCCCATTTCCTATTTGGAGATTATCTACAAGAGCAAAGGATTCTTTACTTCTATGGGTGAAGAATGACGTAAAATTCCCAGACGGATATGTGGCAGATTTAGCTAGTTGTGCAGACGTCAAGGGTGGGAAGTTATCGGGAATGAAAAGTCACGACAGCCACGTATTTATGGAAAGAATACTTCCATTTGTATTTGCAGAAGTTCTCCCTCGCAACGTGCACCAAGCATTATCAGGTATATATACAACTCTAGCTTGTCTCTCTGTATCTATTATAAAGTCGTATTTGTAGTATATACTCATCATGTTATATTTTACAGCGATTGGTGCATTTTTCCGTGACCTCTCGAGTAGATCATTGGATCAAAACCGTGTCCAAATTCTGAAGGAGAACATTGTGATGATTTTGTGTAATTTGGAAAAAATCTTCCCCCCTTCCTTCTTTGATGTGATGGAGCATCTACCTATCCACCTACCACACGAAGCAGAGCTTGGTGGTTCTGTGCAATATCGGTGGATGTATCCATTTGAAAGGTTTTTTAAACGTTTGAAAGGCAAAGCGAAGAACAAAAGATATCCAGCGGGATCAATTGTTCAGTCATACATAAATGATGAGATATCTTATTTCTCACAACACTACTTTGCCTCTACAATTTCTACCGCTAGCAGAAGAAGGTAAATTTACCTTCTATATTTATTTTCATAATGGTATATATCATGTTTTAATTAGTTTACATGTTAAATGTTCTGCAGGATAAGTCGGTATGACGAAGGTGAAGTACCCGTATATCCCATTCAGGTGCCTGATATATTCAAAGCTGTAGGTCGGCCAAGTGGCCAATGCAAAGAGTATTGGTTAGGCGAGTCTGATTATCATAGCGCACATTCATATATTCTGCGAAATTGTGAATACTTTAGGCCTTACGAGAGGTAACCGACGTTAGAATGTAATTTTCAATATTTTATATTTACATTTTTGTGCAACTTCCATCTTTTGCTTGAATGCAATATAGGATGTTGGAAACACAAATACGAGAAGAAAACCCTGATCTATTAGATGAAGAAGTTATGGCGAAAGTAGATGCAGACTTCCATTCGTGGATCACTGAATATGTATGTATTTCGTTAATTATGAAATATTGAATTGTAAATTGGTATATTTTTGACTACAATGTATGTTCCATTTGCAGGTCAATTTTACTAAGGGGCAACAAAGATTTCCGGCATGGGTTTTTGATATTGTGGAGGGCCCTATAAATCAAGTTAGAACATGGCCCATGTATTTTACGCGAGGATATTTATTTCACACAAAACAACACGGAGAAGGGAAAAAAACAATGAATTATGGGGTAGTCGTCCGAGGCCAACATTATTCTGAATCAACTCAAGAGGATGATTATTATGGGGAAGTGGAAAAAATCATGGAGTTCCAATATCCCGGATTTCTCAATCTAAAAGTCATACTTTTTTATTGTAAATGGTTCAACCCTACGATCGGAAAAGGCATCCGGAGAAGCCAAGGTGGTATTATTGATATAGCTGTTAAAGAGAAATATCAAAGCTACGAACCTTATATTTTAGGTATGATTAATTTTTCCATTAAATATTATTCATATATATGTGACACTATTTTCAAAGTCTTTATTTCAAAAATTTACTATAATGACAGGGTCTCAAGCAGATCAAGTTTGTTATCTTCCTTATCCAACTATTAAACGTCCTCGAAAAGAATGGCAAACTGTAATACAAGTTAATCCGAGAAGTCGTATTCAAGGAAAATTTATCCAGAAGGAGATAGTGATTTTGCAACAAACACAAGATGAAAATCAAACGGAAATTGTTGCAGAAATTGATGTCGATACATTGATTGAGAGAAATCATGCAGTACAAATAATTGATTCAGAAATCGAAGACAGTGAACCAGATGATGAATTTCTTTGTAATTTATCAACTTCAGAGGAAGATGAACAAGAAGAGGGAGATGAAGATGAAGATGAAGAAATTTGAAAAAGCTGATATGATTATATGTGACAAAATGTTTGAAAAATATAGACTATTTGATAAGTATTAGATTTTCATAATAAATTAATTGTGAGTCATAATAAATAAATTTACAAAGTCTTATTACAATGAATATATATATACAAATGGGAATCAAAACAAAAGTATATAATAGCCTAGTGGCAAAGACTCGACTAATACCTCGTAGGTAGAGGGCTCGATTCCTATAACTTACATTTTGACCCACAATTTTTTTTTAAATATGTATTTACCAGTTCATATAATATAACTCGTACGATTTGCACAGATTATATACATAGCATGATGGAAGAGCATTTGTCCAACATCTTCGAGGTCTCGGGTTCGACGACACATTTTTCGTTTTCTTATCACAATATCGGTTTAAATCATAACAAAAACGTCGCAAGTGCGTCACAAATTGCGACGCTTTTGCAACTTCTTTTACTATTTTTGGAGAATTGTACATAAGATTTCATTAGAAAATAAACTTTTGATAAATGTATATCATAAAATTATACTACTTTCATGATATTTAACTATACCACATTCTATATTTTACAATTTTCCAACCACCTCACAATACTATCAACTTTCATCATAAACTTCATAAGTATTAACTTATGCATTTCAAAATATTGATCCATAGATGAAAATTTGAAATATACATGAACATGGTTATTACTAGCTAACAATTAGATTAAAAAAAAAGATTTTAATGGTTTATAGGTCGCACATCTATGGATCTTATCTTTTAGGGTTTAGGGTATGAAATTCTGAATCATACAGAGTCACAAAAGCGTCACAAGTGCGTCACAAATTGTGACGCTTTTGCAACTTCTTTTACTATTTTTGGAGAATTGTACATAAGATTTCATTAGAAAATAAACTTTTGATAAATGTATATCATAAAATTATACTACTTTCATGATATTTAACTATACCACATTCTATATTTTACAATTTTCCAACCACCTCACAATACTATCAACTTTCATCACAAACTTCATAAGTATTAACTTATGCATTTCAAAATATTGATCCATAGATGAAAATTTGAAATATACATGAACATGGTTATTACTAGCTAACAATTAGATTTAAAAAAAGATTTTAATGGTTTATAGGTCGCACATCTATGGATCTTATCGTTTAGGGTTTAGGGTATGAAATTCTGAATCATACAGAGTCACAAAAGCGTCACAAGTGCGTCACAAATTGCGACGCTTTTGCAACTTCTTTTACTATTTTTGGAGAATTGTACATAAGATTTCATTAGAAAATAAACTTTTGATAAATGTATATCATAAAATTATACTACTTTCATGATATTTAACTATACCACATTCTATATTTTACAATTTTCCAACCACCTCACAATACTATCAACTTTCATCATAAACACCATAAGTATTAACTTATGCATTTCAAAATATTGATCCATAGATGAAAATTTGAAATATACATGAACATGGTAATTACTAGCTAACAATTAGATTAAAAAAAAGATTTTAATGGTTTATAGGTCGCACATCTATGGATCTTATCGTTTAGGGTTTAGGGTATGAAATTCTGAATCATACAGAGTCACAAAAGCGTCACAAGTGCGTCACAAATTGCGACGCTTTTGCAACTGCTTTTACTATTTTTGGAGAATTGTACATAAGATTTCATTAGAAAATAAACTTTTTATAAATGTATATCATAAAATTATACTACTTTCATGATATTTAACTATACCACATTCTATATTTTACAATTTTCCAACCACCTCACAATACTATCAACTTTCATCATAAACTTTATAAGTATTAACTTATGCATTTCAAAATATTGATCCATAGATGGAAATTTGAAATATACATGAACATGGTTATTACTAGCTAAAAATTACATTAAAAAAAAGATTTTAATGGTTTATAGGTCGCACATCTATGGATCTTATCGTTTAGGGTTTAGGGTATGAAATTCTGAATCAGACGGAGTCACAAAAGTGTCACAAAGTCGTTACTCTTTGCGACGCTTTTGTGACATTTGTTTCATTTGTGAGACATTTGTGACGTTTTTGGATTATGAGTTTCAAAACAAATTAAATAATTGGGCTTTGGCGCGAAATAATTGGGCTTGGGCGCGAAATAATTGGACCCAAATTTTTTTTTCCCTCTCTTTTGTGCGAAACGACGCCGTTTTGTGTTACAGACGGTGACTTCTCAGATCCCCAATTCATTCACCAAAAAAACCCTAACTTTTGTTTCTCTCTCGATTCGTAGGCGATTCACGGAGAAACAAATGTTTTCCGATCAAATCAAACATCTCTCGTGTGTTTGTTGATCAATTTCGAACCGTCTCCTACTTCGTCTCTTGTTTCTTCTCTCTTTCTCACTGTTGAATCCTCCTTTTCTCTCCGTCGAATCCTTTTCTCTCTCTCGCTTCGATTCCTTTTCTCTCTCTCCGTCCGATTCATCTTCTTCTTCTCGATTCTCAATCTATTACTCTCACTTTACCGATGCCTCCAACCGTTAAAAACCCCATTCGTAAAGCTCCGCCTCGAGAGGTAACCGGCGGTAGAGGAACCGTCGTTGCTCGTGGAAGAGGAACCGTTACTCGTGGAAGAGGAACCGTTGATCGTGGAAGAGGAACCGTCGGTGGTAGTGGTAAAGGTGGTACTTCGAGAATCGGTCCTCCTGGACCTGCCTCAAAACAGAAGGTTGTTATACTGGAGGACGTTGGTGGTGGTCCTGTCTCTCAACGCAGGTCCAATTTATCAGCAGGTGGTGGTGGTGATAATCCACCCAACAAAACACACTCTGAGAACTCAGTCGGACAAGGTCTACAACAACGGACAGGGCTTATCGGAGGTGGTGTTTCTGAGGTCGCCGGGACCAGTGGAACTCGTGCGAGGGAGGCGCGTTCTTCTGAGCAAACTGTCTCGGGCTCAATGTCCAGAACCAGCTATCCCCCTCAGAATTCTCTTCACAGACAACCCCTTCCTCTTGTTAACCAGTCTCCTCCTCTGGAATTTCATGATGAGGAAATGCGCAATGGGGATGAAGAGGAAGATTACAATGATAGTTTGGAATTGGAGGACGAGGAAGAAGATGAAGTTGATGCTCCCAATCCAATTGATGCTCCCAATGCAGATGATGAAGACTTCGACCAGCTGCTGGATAACCATCTGCGGCTTCCTGGCCGAGAACAGTTGATGCGGTTGTCTCCGCATCCAATCCCACCCTTGTTGGGGTCAGATCTCGGATTTGACCATCTCTGTTTCTGGGACCAGCTCTGTTTCTGGGACCAGCTCTCCTGTCTTCTAGGACGAGCTCTCCAAAGTGACTGGGACCAGGACTAGCTCTCCTGCTTTCTGGAACGAGCTCTCTAAAATGACTAAGTACCAGAGGTAGGCGCGCAGTTATCTGGACCAGCTCTGTCTCAGGGACCAGCTCTGTCTCTGGGACAGGCTCTGCAGAGTAACTGGAACTAGGACCGGTACCTTTCTAGGACGACGTCTGTAGTGGTCATTTAGACTCCAAAAGACCGTTGCGATCATTTCAGAGAATGGGCCGAGCTCAGAAAGCCCACAGTGGAGAGAACGAGTCGGGAGTCCACGAGTAACAAGTCACGCCGACCTCTACTACAAGACTGGGCCCAGAAGACGAGCTCTCGGATTTGGACCCATGACGAAGACGAGGTCAAGACCTAGAAGCGACCGCCGACTACGCTGGGGGAGAATCTCGAAGATTCAGGGATTCGACCTTATCTCTTTAGGCGTAGACCTAGGCCGACTGAGATTTGTATAAATAGACCTTGTACACCTCGAAAGAGGGGATCCGCAATTGTACACAGAAACTATTGCAAAAGCTTAATTAAAAACTCTCTTGAGATCTTCGCTAAGTGTTTCTCATCTCAGAGCTTTCAGCCCTAGACCATTGACTATTTCAACTGTGCAGGTTTCCACCACCACAGTTTGGCGCTAGAAGGAGGGGGATTGAAAGCTTCTTACTCCGAAAAACCACCGCGAAGAGATCCAGAACACGATGACTGACGAACGACGTATCGCTGATCCGAAAGACGTCGCGCCGTGAGATCTGGAAGAGGGCGCGATCCAGGCTGAAAGAGATACCAACAAGGACCAAACCGCTCGTGACGGTCCTCCACCAGCAGGTACAGCTCGCGCCGATCTCCCTGGCGAGAAGTCGAAGGAAACCCCGAGAGCGAGCTCGCTTCTCCCTGAGTTGTTGCAGAAGATGAGCACGACGCTGGACGCATTGCTGGAGAGCGCCGAGCGGCAAAACAGAGCCAACGGGATGATAACCGACGAGCTCAGATCCATAGGAGCAGACGTCCGCGCACGACCCCTCGAGCCAGGTTTGTTCAAAAAACCAGCGGCACGAATCGATCCAGTGGCGCTCAACTTCACCACACCGACCTCGGCAACAAAATCCATCGACCGCTGCAAACGATGGACGATCCGCTCTTTTAGCCCATGCACGACGAGAGAAAGCAAAAGTCGGCGACGAGCCAATAGACCTCGACAACGACGACGAGGACCTGGCTAGAAGAGTCGTTCCTGATACAGATCTCACTCAGGAAGAAAGAACTCGGCACACAACAGCCAAAGCGAGGAACAATGGTCATCGGCACGTAGCTTCGCAGCAGCTCTCTACCTTCGGAGACGAAGGCACCACGGGGAAATTCGCCCGCAACGCCGACCTCCCAGAGGAAGAAGTTAGACGGCAAACGACTAAGAGGACAAAGCATGCCGACCCACAGAGGTTGACCCAACAACGTTTCTCCGCTTTCAACGACAAAGACCTAGCTAGAAGAGTCGTTCCTGATACCATCTTCACTGAGACAGCGAGAGATCGACAGGGAACAACCAAAGTAAGGAACGACGATCCTCGATACATAGCTTCACAGTAGTTCTCCGCCTTCGGAGACCATGGCCCCGTGAGGAGAGTCGCACGCAACGCCGATCTCCAAGAGGAAGAAGTGGCACGGCAAACCACGACAAGGCAAAAGCATGCCGACCCACAGAGGATGACCCAACAGCGTTTCCCCGCTTTCGACGACAAGATCAATCCTGGATATGCTAGACACATCTCAGAAGAAGAGGAAAACATTGAATCGGTGAAACTGGCAGAGTTCGCTAAAGTTAAACAAGCTGCGATTCGAGCCCAGCACGACAAGATGGCCGAGTTCCGAGCCTCGCTAAATAAGACTACTGCTGAGTTGAAAACTATCCGCTCACAGATGCTTCGTGCCACTAGCAAGGCGCCAGAGCTCGATCTAATCCTTGAACAAGCTCAGTACACTCCGTTCTCGGCGCGCATCACCAAAGCTCGAGTGTCAGACCCATGCAAGATTAGGGTGCCGATCTACGACGGAACCGAAGACCCAGCTGACCACCTCAACGAATTCAGTGTGGCTATGACCAGAACAAATTTCAAAGAACAAGAGATGGACGTCGGACAGTGCTTGCTTTTCGTCGAAAACCTCAAAGGACCAGCTCTCAAATGGTTTAAAGGGCTCAAAAGTAATTTCATCGATACTTTCAAACAGTTGACAGCGGCCTTCATCAAGCACTACTCCATCTTCATTGAGACTCAAACGTTTGGTGCCGATTTATGGTCCATGAACCAAGAACCAACCGAGTCTCTCAAGACTTTCATCGAACGCTTCAAATTGGTATTATCGCAAGTGAAAGAGATAGATGACTCAGATGCACTCCGAGCGCTGAAAAGAGCCATATGGCACGAATCTGACTTCTGGAAGGAAATGTCTCTCAACAAGCCTTCGACTATCCAGGATGCTCTGCATCGATCGACGAACTTCGCCAAAAGCGAAGAAGAAGCGAAAAAACTCGCTAAAAAGTATGGGAAGTCAAAACAGAAAAGTGACAGCGACCACCAGCCAAGCCAGGCGCGAAAAACCCATAGTGGAAATTTCGTCCAACACGAAGGAGCCCACAACTATCAGGTGGATTTTCCCAACTATGGGCACGGCCAAGGAGGATGTTTTCTTAACGCGTGGACCGGTAATTCAACTTACGACGAGTCGTTATATTGCGACATTCATCACACTCACGAGCACTCGACAGTAAACTGCCAGTCTCTCGGCTCGGCGCTTGCCCAAAAACTATTGGACGGTGAACTCGGCGATAACTTCAACCTCAAAGACTTTGAATTAGAGGAAAACGACATTGAAGTAGCGCCGATCAATGAAGAACCGCCTAAACGCGGAAGACAAAACCACGATTCGGCACAAGGTAGACCAAGAAAGAAGTACTACCATTGAGCAACCTTACCGCCATTCGTCCACCACTCAATCACTTACCATGAAATACGGGTGACTTGATCCCTGCAAAGGGTACGTAGGCAGCTCATTTTCAGATGGGTTCAATTGCCCCACCTTCCAAAAAGGGGGGGGGGAGTGAGGTACGTATACTCGTATACTCCCACCTCTCTTTGTAGCAAACCTTTATGAGAATAAACACCTGCTACAAAAACTTGTCAAAACGACCATCTCTATTACATCATTTACGGATAATTCTGGGTCTTACTTAAACGACCATCTCACCTTCCACCGCCGCTGCTGGCCACAGCGGCGACCGTTCACAAAATTTTTTGCAGATCTTTACAATAACATCCACCATTGGATAAGCGCGCTATATAAATAACAATGGTTCATTATAAGAGCAGGTGTGTTTAGAGAGAAGCACACTTGTAACCGAAGTGACCATTCAAAAAACCCAACAACATCGTTGGTCAAAACCAATGGTTCATTATAGGAGCAGGTGTGTTTAGAGAGAAGCACACTTGTAACCGAAGTGACCATTCAAAAAACCCAACAACATTGTTGGTCGAAACCAGTGGTTCATTATAGGTGTAGATGTGTTTAGAGAGAAGCACACTTGTAAACCCAAATGACCATTCAGAAAACCCAACAACATCGTTGGTCAAAGCTAATGATCGTTATAGGAGCGGTCGTGCTCAAAGAGTGACATGATCGTAAACCTAAACAATCATTCGAATAACCCATCAAACCTTAACGCTGGTTGCAACAACGTAACATGCTCACTTATGAAGTTGGGTGGTCAACGATGACCTAACTCCTATAACAATGACGAGCACCAAAATACGACAACGACGCCTTCAATCATGATGATTGTTCATATGGATTTTTAAGCAAAGTCATTTGAACCAGATTAACTATACATCCTAGAAACAGATTCAACAAGGATACTATTCATCACTATTAGCTGTCTTTCTAAAGTCTGAGTCAAGAAAGCTGGACTTAACAGAAACCAGAAACAAATTAAAAGTTTCATTCATTATCACTTTTTATAAACACAAGCCATCTAGGCGCAAACTCAAAGTCAAGTCTAAAACATAAGCGCTAACAGGCGGGCAAAGCGACTAAGGGACAATCCCCTTGTCATCACCGACTCCCGCAGGAGTAGTCATGATAGTTGGCCCTACTGCCTCCTCGGTCCTGGTCTTCTGAAAGACTCGTCGGTCCTGGTCTCTTTGATTACCTCGTTGGTCCCGGTCTTCCCAACGGCTCGTCGGTCCTTGTCTCTTCAATTACCTCGTCGGTCCTGGTCTACTCAAAGACCTCGTTAGTCTTGGTCTTCTCGAAGACTCGTCGATCCTAGTCTCCTTAACGATGTCCTCGATCCTAGTCTCCTTAACGATGTCCTCGATCCTAGTCATGGTCATCTCGGCCCCATCTTCGCCAGTACGTACAACTTCCCAACTTCGCTCACCAGCAACAAGTTTCGTCTTGGCAGCATCAATAGTGGTCGGCGCATGTGGAGTAGTGGTCGTCGCGGTAGAAGGTGCAGTAGTGGGCGCAAGTGCAGGAGTGGGCGCAGGTAAAACATGCACAGTTGTGGGCGCAACTAGAGCAGGCGTAGTAGTTGGCGTAGCTAGAGCAGGCGTAGAAGTGAGCGCAGCTAGAGCAGGCGTAGTAATGGGCGCAGCTAAAGCATATGCAGTAGTGGTCGGCGCAGTAGAAAGTGCAGTAGTGGGCGCAACTGAAGCATATGCAGCAGTCAGCATTTTCTCTGTGAAATACGAGTATCGACGACTTGCTCATCAACGAGAGATGGACTCTGCGCGTTCGCTGCATCACTCACGTCTGAGACCAGGACTCGAGTCACTTCTCTATCTTTACAAGGACGAAGCCAGGCGCTGGACTCCGCATCAGAACAGTTTATTTCAAAACTCGGTCCTAGGCTTTCTAAACTGCTAGTCCTAAAATTTGAAATGGATTTTATTAACTCCTCAAAAGACGATGTCGGGCTTAACATGACTTCGGCGCGGTGATAGCTCGGATTAAAACGCGTAGCGAGCCGAGTTCGAACGGTGACTTGCACTCATGACGTGTCCGCGGACTTCAAAGTCCGGCCCTGCAAGAAAAGGAAAGCCGAGCTCGTATCTGTTTTTATTCGACAATTTAAGCCTTCATGAAATTACTTGAATCTCAGACCGGAGTCTCAAACCAGAATCTCAGACCGGCAATTGTTGAATCTCAGACCGGAGTCTCGAACCAGAATCTCGGACCAGCAATTGTTGAATCTCCGCAAGAACGCGCGACACCAAACCGGACTCTCGGACCGGATCTTCAAGGACGTTGTCACTCCGCGGATCACCGAGAACCAAGAACTCCACCGTTCATCAAACGCCATTGTCGTCGAGCTTTCATGACAACAAAGCGTCTCGCCGGAAAAGGTGGAAACTGCGGTGAAGTCTCCGGTGGAGTCATCGGATGCAGTAGCTTCGAGACTCGTCGGCGGTTGCAGATCCGGTGATAACAGACGGAGACGAGGACTCGGCTTCAACCCAGTCGCGACGGAGGCGGAAAGTGCGGTGGAGTCTCCGGTGAAGTCGTCGGATGCAGTAGCTTCGAGACTCGTCGGCGGTTACAGATCCAGTGATAACAGACGGAGACGAGTCCTCGGCTTCAACCCAGTCGCGACGGAGGCCAGGGGATTCGTCGGCACGAAGTCGCCGGAAACAATGGCGACGAGGTCTGGTTCAGACCCGAGCAGTCCGGTGACGATCCCGCTCTTCAAACGGAGATCCCAGCTCTATCTCCAGCGAGAGTTCATCGTTACGGAGATGACGGCGTGATTAACGACGACGACGGCGTGGATTAACGACGACGACGAGTTGGAGCAAAGTCGATATGGCAGCAATCCATGTCGAAGAAGAGTCGGTGATAGCGAACTGGGCAGAGACAGGGACTAGTCGGGGCAGCGGACGACGGCGGAAGTGAAACTCGTCGGAAAACGCAGCCAAGACGTCGTCGGGGAAGGTGACTTTTCGTGGTGGTCGGCGTCACAAACAAAAAAAAAGGAAAAAAAAAAAAACAATATTCCAAAACCCTAGATCTAAAACAAAAATTAGAGAGAGAAGAGAGGCTACCTTTCTTTTGGTGGAGTGAAATTATGGAGAAAAGAAAATGGGAAAAAGTATTTATAGCACCTCTGTCAAAACCCTGGAATGACGCGTTTCGGTAGTCAGCAAGAACAATTCCCATTTCTGAAATGAATCAAGTGTTTAATTTCCAACGGAAATTAACAACTCTAATTTCTAAAAGAAATTTAAATTTCCAAATTTCCGCGGGAATTAAATTTTCGGCTTCCGGGAAAAATAATATCTTTACCAAGTCCGGAACGCAGCTAAACAGAAACGTGACGCCCAACTCAACATTAACGTGAACATGTGAGAGTTGGGCAAGGTAAACAAGTTTTACGAGCTTTAACGATAACAAGCTCTACAAACTTTACAGGACCCGTTCCTCTAAACTTTATAACACAGATTCAGAAACATAAGTGTATTGCAAATCCTTACTGGGCTATGCGTTAAACAGAAACACGAAAGCTCACTAGCATCGACAGGTCTTCAGAACAAGGTTTCACAATCTCTTCTCGTCAGGCGCAGGCCAAGCGGTACATTTTCTCGAAAAACCTCACTACGACTCTTTAACCTCGGCATCATCAGAACTAATACTACCAAGCTGGGGGGCTAACTGTTGGGGTGAGATCTCGCTCCGGTAGAGATCGTCAAGAAAATGACTAAGTACCAGAGGTGGGCGCGCAGTTATCGGGACCAGCTCTGTTTTCGGGACCAGGTCTCCTGTCTTCTAGGACGAGCTCTCCAAAGTGATTGGGACCAGGACTAGCTCTCCTGCTTTCTGGAACGAGCTCTCTAAAATGATTAAGTACCAGAGGTGGGCGCGCAGTTATCTGGACCAGCTCTGTTTCTGGGACCAGCTCTCCTGTCTTCTGGGATAAGCTCTCCAAAGTGATTGGGACCAGGACTAGCTCTCCTGCTTTCTGGAACGAGCTCTCTAAAATGACTAAGTACCAGAGGTAGGCGCGCAGTTATCTGGACCAGCTCTGTCTCAGGGACCAGCTCTGTCTCAGGGACCAGCTCTGTCTCTAGGACAGGCTCTGCAGAGTAACTGGAACTAGGACCGGTACCTTTCTAGGACGACGTCTGTAGTGGTCATTTAGACTCCAAAAGTCCGTTGCGATCATTTCAGAGAATGGGCCGAGCTCAGAAGGCCCACAGTGGAGAGAACGAGTCGGGAGTCCACGAGTAACAAGTCACGCCGACCTCTACTACAAGACTGGGCCCAGAAGACGAGCTCTCGGATTTGGGCCCATGACGAAGACGAGGTCAAGACCTAGAAGCGACCGCCGACTACGCTGGGGGAGAATCTCGAAGATTCAGGGATTCGACCTTATCTCTTTAGGCGTAGACCTAGGCCGACTGAGATTTGTATAAATAGACCTTGTACACCTCGAAAGAGGGGATCCGCAATTGTACACAGAAACTATTGCAAAAGCTTAATAACAAACTCTCTTGAGATCTTCGCTAAGTGTTTCTCATCTCAGAGCTTTCAGACCTAGACCATGGACTATTTCAACTGTGCAGGTTTCCACCACCACAACCCTTGTAGTCAATTTGGTAAGTTCTTTCAGTTGCTTCTCTTCATTCAAAGTTGTCTGAGGTCATTGATATGTCCCTATAACTGTCTAGCTTGCCTTAGTTGATTCATAGATCATCATAACTGCCTTTAGTAGGCTGACTTGATACATCATCACGATTTAACTATTCCTTATCCATCTGTCTACATTTTAACCATTTTTTCATTATTTTGTCTAAGGTTTGATTGGGACAATGGAGAATTGTCTAACGTCATTGGGCAAATTTTGCGTAGTAAGTTTAATAAAGCTTACTACAGCTGGAAGTTTACTCCTATACCCGTCCAAGAACGCATGTTTAGAACTTTTGCGGTAATGTTTACTTCTAAACGCCTCTTTTCATTTTATGTAAGTCACTTTGGTAAATCATTACTAACAGATTCTTTACTTCTGTAGCGAATGTACAACTGGGAACTTGGGATTACGGCAAATGTGAAGTGGAATTTCGTGGAGATTGCGAAAAAAAGATTGAGAGGGATCGTTAGCCGAGCAAGGACGAATCGTCGAAGGCCAAACTGGATCCAGCCTAAACTTTGGGAGATAATGAACCTGTACTGGGAAACACCAGAGGCACAGGAGAAGAGCAGTACTGCTTCAGAGTGCCGGAGATCTGATCGTGGAGGTCTAGGCATCGCGAAGCACACCTCTGGTCAGAAATCCTTTTTGAGACGTCAACACGAAATGGTAATTCCTCTAACTTCCTCTCATTCTATAATCACCTAATGTACACTAACACTGTTATGTACTGTTATGTACCATTACAGGAGCAGGAATTAGGTCGTCCGGTGTCTTGGGGTGAAGTGTTTTTGAAGACACACACCAAGGCAGACGGTACGTTCATCGATTACAAGGCAAAAGAAGTTGCTGATGCGTATGACAAGGAACTTGCAGAAGTAATGTCTGAGGAGGATCGAAACGGCCCAGAAGCTTCACACAATTCTTCTGAACACTCTACTCAACGGACACTGACAGTCAACGAAAAGAATGCTATATTTCTGAAGGTAATTTGAATATCTATTCTGTTCTATTCTGTTCTATTCAGTTTGCTAAGTGCTTTTATAAAACGTGATATATTCACTTTGCATTATGCTGTTTTGGTTGCTTATCAACTGTTTTTGGTATTGCTTGGATTATACTTCTGATTCCTTGACTGAATAGCTGTTTCTGGACTGCCCTTGGCCTTTCATATCTGATCAGCTTCTTGTTTTGAACTTAGAATGTAATTACTCAATATTTATGCTTTGTGTTTTTAGGTAAAATTATGATAGATTATGAACATTTCTAACTTACATAATGTGCTTTCTCACTGTCTTTTCATTCTTTCAGTGTACAATGAAAGATCCCAAGGGGACCCCATTTGGACTAGGCCAGTTGGCTGCCTCGCGTGGCAAACGAAAGCGTAACGAGGGCAATGAAACCTCTTCTATGACAGGCCTAGCGGAGATCCTTCAACAGCTTGACGCAGCTAATCGCAGGATTGCTCAACAAGATGACGAATACGCTCGCCAATTTGCTCAGCAAGCAGCGGATAACGCTAGACGCGAAGCTGCCCACCGCGATGATCAAGATAAGCTCTCGGAAATGGTTAAGCTTCTCAATTACTTGAAGAATTCTGATCCGCGCATCGCAACTCACATGGCCGACACTTCCTCCACTGAACCAGAACCAGCAGCACGATCACCTGCGCCACCCGCAGCAGGCAACACTCCTCAACTCCCACCTTAGTTATTCTAACATTTTCACTTTCATGCTTGTAAAAACTTTGATTATTTAACCATTTCTTTTGGACCAGATGTTACATTATAATCTTTTGTAGTAACTAAATGTTTTGGTATATAATCTTTTGGTACTTAGGCACTTATGCTTTGTAAATTTGAATCAAATTTACAAACTCAATATCATATCAAAAAGGGTTTTAAAAACAGCTTATAACCTTTGAAAGTAAAATCAATTTGTGACGGATTTGCATCACTTGGACTTACCAATTGTGTCGGATTTGAGACTGTTTTACCACTGGATAAGTAGTCACAAAACCGTCTCACACTTACGACTAAACAAATCATCACAATTTCGTCACATTTACGACTACACAAACCGTAGCAAATCAGTCACAACAGTAACGGAATCTCACTTTCGTCGCTAATTTACGACAATAAAACAGAGACACGAATTCGTCGCACATTTGCGACCATAATAAGGTCGACCCACTTCCGTCACAAATATGTGACGCTTTTGCGACTCTTTTTATTTGCGACGAACTTTTAGGGACGCCTTTTTTCCGTCACAAGTACGACGCTTTTAGCCTCTTTGCGACGGATTTGTGACTGTATTGGGAGTCACAAACGACCTGTTTTCTTGTAGTGATTGCTTCAACACAAGTAAACTCGATAACCGGAAATAAATCAGAGTAAAGAGAAAAGTAACTTGTCTGATTCCGGCTAGTTTAACAAGCAACGCATGATAATTTATAGAATCAGAAACATTATGATGAAAGAGTACATACCAGGTTTGGTTTTCAATGTGGGACATAACTCAACCTGCTCAATGTTTAATTCGGATGAACACACCACATGAGGGTTTATTCGTTAGGCTTCATGAGAACAGTATATTAGTCAATAAGAAAACACACACTAGTCTTGATGAGAATACACTTGTGGATAGTTTAACAAACACCTCATGATAATTTATAGAATCAGAAACATTACGATGAAAGAGTACATACTATGTTTGGTTTTCAAGGTGGGACAAAACTCAACTTGCTCAGTCTTTAACTCCGATGAACACACCACAAAAGGTTTGTTTGTTAGGCTTCCTGACACAAAGTAATTTCCGGCTAATTTAACAAGCAATTAGAAAATTTTATAGAAGAAAAACAATCAAGACACATAATTATCCTAATCAAATAAAGAAATGAAATGATGATCTGTTATAGAGGAACGAGGAACATATCACCAGAGAAGGTTTCTTGGTTATATTTGGTCCTCATAATAATAACAAAATACATATGACTCTTGATAAGAATACACCTACACTCTTAATCTCAGTTGGCAAAGATTGGTTTGCTTTAAGAATTACATGTTTAATGGCTATTTGAGTAACATGTACAAGAACATGTCAATGCATCTATATTCATCCTAGTTTACATCTTCTCGGTATGTTATTCCTTCAGTCACTAGTCTTCTTCGTGGTCTTACATTTGGTTAGAGTTGGTCCTAAGAACAATAACAAAATACACAAGAACTAAAGTTAATCATATGAGCTTAATCGGATTAAAATTTACCGTCACAATATTTACCAGCAGCTGGTGTGGGTTTAACACTAGTCTTCTTGGTGGTAGCATCTCGAGCAACATGTACAAGAACTAGTCAATGCGTCTATATTCTAACTAGTTTGCATTCTTCGAAAGATTTTTTCAAAAATTTCATGTCCCATCACCTGAATGGTTTCCATATTCACCTGAATATTCATCCATGCTCTATACTTTGTTTATGCGGACCAAAATGTCAAAAAAAATAAAACTCAGTGGAGTTCTGAAACAATTTTAGGAACATTTCTTCATCAAATAAAATTTAAAATCTACAGAAATTACTCCAATTGTTCCTCATGCAGATGAAATTTCATAATAATTATTATTAGTACCGTTTGTTGGTACAAGTCATCAACGGTACTAATACCATTTAGAAGATGAACTAAAATATCAAGAATTCTATATTCGATTTTGAAGTAATTCCAATAAATTTCATAAAATAATTATGAAATATATAAATATTTCTTGGGAGAATCTGTTTAAAATTTTAGATAGTTAAATTTATGATTTGCTCCACAATCTTAATTTTAAATAGTGAAGTTTGCTTTATAAAATTGGTTTACGGTTTAACCGGTTCTAGATGATGTACCGGGTTAAATCGAGCCGAGAGAAATTCGGGTCAAACATAAACCGGAGGCGAGAAAGAAGATGCAAGGTTAGGTAGAAGACGAGACGCAAGGTCAGGCATCATCATATGCTCTATCTCACTAAGCTAAGTATTTGAAGAGAGAAGAAAGCTATGGATTAGGGTTTTGGGTTCCATCGATTATCCCTCAAAACTATCTCTTCCTTTGTGTTTAGATATTCTCTTCTTCTCCTTCTATATACACTTTCTTCTTCTCCATTTCTGAACTCGGAGCGATTTGCATTCAGTTTCTGTTAGATAGAAACGATGGTGGATTCTCAGATGCTTGTGGCGCTTGGATTATCACTTGTGGGTGGATTAAGTACTTCTTTAGGTGGGTCACTTTTGTTATGTCTGCTTTTTCGTTTCTTCTCCAGGAAATTGTAGTTATGTTTGTTGAATTTTAGATGCTGTAAGATGGTTCTTCTGATGCTCAATTACTGGGTTAGACTGGATTGTTTCTTGTAGAATGTGAAATGTGTCTATGCCAATCTTGTGTTCAGTATGTTACTAGTTTCTAGATATGAAGATTTGGTGTTTTAACTCAACATATGGAACTGTGGATTTTGATATGTGAATTCTAAGTTACTTAGATAGCATGAGAGGTTCCAGGTTAGATGGTTTTCTTATTCAGTTTAACTAAGTTTCATGTTAATTTCGTAGGTGCACTTTTCGTAGTTCTTAGTGATACTCCCAATATGAAGATGCTTGGACTTCTGCAGGTGAGGCTTGATCTTATTTTACATTTTAATGTCCCAATATGTGTTCCCTATCCTCTCTAGTAGCATACAAGAGGCCTTCAGTTTTGTAGTATTGGTCAATTTCTGGTAAATCAGTGTTCCCAAATTTTTTAGTCATTGGTGCAGTTCCAGTAATTGCCGCATTCTCATTTTTTTTGTCATCGTTGCTGTAATCTCTTGTCTTCAAGTTTTATAGGATGCCACTGACTAGAATTTGTGTTCCCGTTGCTACGCTTAAAAATTTGATTCATATTGTAGGTTATTTATCTAATGATTTCAAGTCCTTTCTACAGGGTTTTGCAGCAGGTCTCATGTTGAGCATATCGTTCCTGGATTTGGCTCATAATGCTATAAACTCTATTGGTTTCTTAAAAGGCAACCTCTGGGTTAGTGTTTCTGTTCATCTTGTACCTCAGTGGTTTTGTTATACAAATAATATGTTTTTTTCACACTGAAAGTAATATAGTTTTCTAGTGATGCAGTTTTTCGGTGGTGTGATATTCTTTATGTGTATTGCCAAATTCATACCTGAACCAACACTTGGTCCTTCTACTGACGTGAAAAGAAGAAAGGCAAGAGTGGTTTTCTTTAACAGTGTTTAGTGAAGGGTTTCTGCCCGAAATTTTGTTTTTCTATAGTATCATGAAAGTTTGGCATATTTGTTGATAACAGAAAAATGGAGACGATGGAGGTAAGGACATGGGGAAGAAGCATCGCCGGCAAGTCTTATATAGTGGAATTGTTACAGCTATTGGTATACCAACTTTCACTTCCATTTAATTTGTTTTTCTTTTGTTGTCCGAGTTTTGGGTGCCTTTAGTTTAATCTGTAATTTGTCGGCTAGATGTTTCTACAATGACTCGTAAAAACCATTGTAACTTTGAACTCTTCATATTTAGCAAACTAGTCAATATAATGCAGCACAATAATGTACCTAATTATCTGTGTGTTTATTCGATCGGAAAGTATCACGTTTCTTGGACTTCTGCAAAATTTTCTTTCTTTTAATGTTGATGTTATACCTTAAATGTTTATCTAAACTCTTCATGTATTTCTGATCTTTCTCTCTTTGAACTATAGGCATAAGCTTGCACAATTTTCCAGAAGGGATGGCTGTGTTTCTCGGATCAGTTAAGGTGAGGATTAAGAAACATGATGAACAGAAAATTTCAGGGAGCATGCATTCTAAAAGCTGTTGACTCTCTATACTCTTTGATGACCTGCATCACCAGCGTATTAATATCAATCTTTGCTTGTTGGATTCCACTTCACAGGGCATGCGAGTTGGTGTTAATCTGGCTTTAGCAATCGCTTTACACAACATTCCTGAGGTACAGCTTCTGTAACCACTATGAATTTTTGAAGACTGTCATATCTTCCGACTTAAGCTCAGATTTTAAAAGAAACCTGTTTAAACAATAACATGTTCCTTTTCTTTTGCTGTGTTTCCTCTTTGACTCTGTTTCCCACTATAAACTAATCTTAAAGATGTAAACAGCTAGTGTAGATTGTTATTTCACTGATTTGATATGCTTCTCTTGCTGCTCCGGTGTGATATTTTCAGGGTGTTGCGGTTGCACTTCCTATTTATTTTGCTACAGAGAGGTAAGAACATAGCTGCATATGGATTCATGTTTATTCTTCTATCCACGTTGTATATTAGGATTAGATGTATGCAGTTCATTATATAATCTGTAGTCGTATTCATCCCAAAATCGATAATATGCATGTAACAGCAAATGGCAGGCATTCAAATTGGCAACACTCTCTGGTTTAGCTGAGCCTCTAGGTGTAGTAATCGTGGGTAAGTAGCTTGACTTCTTGCGTATAAGTACCTGCTCTCTTAAGAGTTTTGAGAGATTAGCATAACTTCTGGTTTGATCCATCTTCCTTACGGTGCAGCCTATCTATTCCCAAGCAGCTTAAGTCCAGAAATCCTTGAAGGCTTGTTGGGAGCAGGTACGTAATAACTCCGCAGCAGATCAAGATTTTGTATTAAAATCATTAGACTTAAGATAATTTAATGCAAAACTGTTGTTTGTATGATGCAGTTGGTGGAATCATGGCTTTCCTGACGTTGCATGAAATGCTTCCTTTGGCATTTGATTATGCTGGACAGAAACAAGCTGTGAAGGCTGTGTTTGTTGGCATGGCCTGTATGTCTGCAAGGTAAAAAACTCAAATCCAAAAAACGAGGCGTTGAAATAGCGCTTGCATCTTATGTTCCTCAAAACAAGATTCAACCTAGTAGTTAGAGGAACATAAGTCGACATGATAGACAAGAAATTGGTGGTGGAAATTGTGTGTGATTGATCTGCTCTGTGTATTAGTTTGTGACTGATGATGTGTTTGTGTATGTTTTTTGCAGTCTTTACTTTCTGGAGCTGAGTTTGCCTGAGACAATGAGCTAGTAAGGTTAATGATGTCATGTGCAATAATTGCCTCCCAAAGAGTTAAATCAGTCTCTGGAGTAAAGTCTCTTTGTATCTGTAAAGACAATAATGAAATTTGTAAACAAATGAGTATTCATTTTTAATTCAAGGAATAAATCTCTTTTTATCGGTATCTCAGAGTTCTCACATAATTCAATCTTACCATGCCGATCAATTTGTGGCAAATGTCACTGAAAATCCATGTGTGGACCAAAATTGCTTTGCAAAAATAAAAAGCTTGTTCTTCATTCAAGACTTGTTCAAACAATCCAAGAATATTTTTGCCATTTATTCATTCCTAAATTTAGCATACAAAAATAGAGAATTCTCTTAATTTTCATGTCTTGTCAATTAATGGCAGACCTTAAAACTCTCTCACTTTCTCCTTCCACATTTTATCTTGGTATAAATACATTCACCACCTTCACCTTGAAGGCATCACCACTAAAAAAACACAAAAACAAAACCACAAAAAAACAATAAAACACAAAACACAAAAGAAATAATGATGCAAATGAGGAACGTCAACAACTTTTTCGTGGCCCTCTTTATCTCGGCCGTGTTAGTGAGCTCAGTCACCGCGGCTACAATGGAGTCTCCTGCACCAGCACCAGGTGCTTCTTCCGCTACCGTGGCTTTCCCGGTGGTTGGTTCCATTGTTGCTGCCTCACTCTCCGCCTTCTTGGCTCTTCTCTTGCAGTAAAAAGAAACATTTTGAGGAGGGCTTCTAAGAGATTTGATATAATAAAACTCTTTTTTTGTTCTTGATTCGTTCCTCAGAATCTATGAAAAATAATTTTGTCAAATGACCCCATTTTGATGTATAATCTCATTGTGTAAGTTTTTACACTAATATTTATGAATATATGATAATAATATAACATTATTCTTTATTAGTCCGTTTGATCAATATATTATGAATCTGTTCAAAAACTTCATTGATGTTTGAGTAATGTCTTTGATACACAAAATGGTTTACATGAAAAAAAAGTTGTGGTTAGTGTTTCTTTTTTAAGGACTGGTTTCATCATCATTTTGCTTTTTCTTTATATTCATGAGACTTTTGGTAAGCCAAATCGCGGTTTCTCTTGATGAAACTGTTTCATCTCCAAAAGGTTTCAAGACTCCTTCAAGCTCATCAAACTTCTCTTGCCTAAGTAAGCCTGCACAAAGCTCCAATAAAGATTCCAATGCTTCTGCTCTCTCTTCGCTTCTCGGGCTCTTCTTCTGAAATTCGCGCAACAGCGTTAATGTGCTAATCAACTCTTGGGTCTTTGCTGGTCTCTCTTTCTCTTTTGAACTAGAACTTGTATTTTTGTCTCTCTTCTCTCTTTCCTCTGCTTCTTCTGTTACTACTTGATTATGTTTTATGGGTGTTTTCGTGGATTTTGCTGTGCCCGTCCTTGGGGGGAGACGGGTCTCGCTTGTTCTGTTTTCGTAGGTGTTGTGTTCTGATTTGGACACAACTGGTTTGAAAACTGGAGACAAATTTTGGCATTGTGCAAGATATGGCTGTAAGTGAGGATGCCTTAACAATTCTGCAGCCTATAAAGATATTTTACAGTTAGAAGAAACCGCGCAAAAAAGCCCGAAAAAGAAGATGCTAATGTGGAACTCATCAACTCACAGTTGGTCTGTGTTCAGGGTTCTTGCGCAACATACTTTTAATCAGTCTTTTTCTGCAAAACATATTAGAAATTCATAATATTAACACTCAAAGCTTGTCTACAGTACTAAACAAAATGTATATGTATACTTACAATGAAGAAGAATACATGACTGGGAGAGGAGAGAGCGAAGAGCGGTTAATCTTGTTGATGAGTGCAGCCATGTCCTGTTTCGCAAACAACATAATTTTCAGAAACTCGAAAAGAATTTCAAATTTAAAAAGACGAAATGGAAAAATATTCATACAGGAGCCTTGAAGGCTGGTTGATGTGCAGCTACTTCAAACATACAGCAACCTGTAGAACCAAAATCTTTGTGAGAAACCAAGAACACTACATTTAACCAGAAGTTTTGGGGATTATGTAAGTTAAGTAAAAGTATGTACCTAAAGACCAAATATCAGATTTGTAGCCATAAGGTATATCTGCAAGAAGTTCAGGGCACATGTAGTTTGGTGTTCCCACAATCTACAAAAACCAAAAGAATGATTCAGCAAAACTTCGGCGAAAAAGCATATAAATCCCAATGGAATACGAGCATTACCGAGGAAGCGAGATCTTCTTTGCCTAGAAGTTTTGCAAGGCCAAAGTCACCTGAAGAAAAGAGACATTTTCAAGACAGAGGATCTAAAACAGCTTCTTAGAGGTAACACAGGGAGGATTTTGCATATGATTTCTTACCTAATCGAATCTCGTTTTCTTTAGTGAGGAATATGTTGGAGCACTGGAAAATATGACTTGCAATGTTAATGAATTCTCTGTTCCATTGACGCAAAAGAAGCATGGAGAGTAAAAGAAGTTGAATTACCTTAAGGTCACGGTGAAGAACTCGATTATTATGGAGGTAATCTATAGCCAACAGTAGCTGCACCATCCATCTACAGAGTTTCTACAAAGAAGACAAAAAATCATTCTTAGTTAGTTTCAATACCAATTCATCACTCTTTTAGACCAAATAGATTTCTTAGTGGTTGCTTACTTCTTCGGACGCAAATGTTCCTCTAGCTTTCTTTATCCAATGAGTCCTGCATTTACCAAAATCAGATAAACCACTAGAGAATAATAACCAAGAACTATATAATTGGAGTGTGAAATGATTGCCTTACATGTCTCCACCCTCACAGTAACTAGTAACAATGCATACACAATCCTGCATAACCAAAATACTCATATATATAAGCATTTTCTGCGAATTTTGCGCTTGATTATGAGCTTTGAACAAGAATATATATACTACCTTTTCAACCCATGAATCTTTGTACTCCACAATATAAGGACTCTTAAGCTTTGATATTAAACCCATCTGACCAAAAAAAAAAACATTTTGATTTTTTTCAAGAAATCATCCTTGGATATAAATATAATCAAGATCACAAGTAAAAAGCTTCCTAATGTATATTAACCTCTTGGATCGCAGCAAGCTTGCATCTCTCTGTTTGTTTAGCCAAACGAATCTTCTTCACTACATACCTACAAAGAAAAATCCATAGGTTTGATCTCAAACCAGATCAGGAAAACAAATCAAGAACTACTAAATACATGTTTTTTCCTATTTCTTTAAACTCACCTTCGTCTCTCGGACTTGTGAATAACAAGAAAAGCAGAACCAAAAGCGCCTCGTCCGATCTGTTCCACGACTTCATAATCATCCATCTTGGAAACTATTTCACTTACTTTGTTTGACATCTTTGATCTCTTTCTCTGTCGGTTTAAAAGGATCAAACTTTCACAAGATTTAACTGTTCAATGGAGCCTATAAGATTCATATAAAAGCCATGAGCATTAAATGTTCTTATGAGAATCAAGAATTAATGGACCAGGCAAAAGAAGAAGTAAAACAAAATGGGACCCTTGAACCAAATTTTGATTTTGAAATATCGTGAAGAAGAAAGTTTCGTGATTAGTTTCTTTTTCTTTTTTCTTCTTTTGAACAAGATGGAGAGGGAAGATTTGAAGATGAAGCAAAGAAAAGGTCAGAGAAAGTGAGGGAAAATTATTTAAATAAAATAAAATTAAATAAAGGGGTTGAAGAAGATTTATTTAATTAAAAAAAAAAAGATTTATTTAATTGACAGGTAAGACGACCAAAGCAATTTTGCTTGAGATTTCAGACTGTTGTGGTTGACATGTTTGTTGTTATTATTACATTTAGTGTTTTTTTAAAATTTTATTGTTGATAAGTCTCTTTCATACATTTACACTTTTAGACAAAAACATTCTCTGAGTTTATTTTGTTTTATTATCATCCTTTGGGTCGTTAGGTACCTTTTCTTTGAAAAAAAAAATCTGAGGATTATTTATTTGACCCAAATGTGAATTTCATGACTTTTGTTACATCATTTATTTTACCAACCAAAAGAAAATCTATACTGTCAACTCTCAAGATCTCCTCTTTGTGTTTTGGTTGGACCATATCTTAGCTCTTTTGGTTAGAAGATAGAACAACCACATAATAACATATCATATATTGAAGTGACTATTTCATAATGTATACATTTTGACTAAATATTTGGATATGTAAAGGTTTAGAAGATTAGACCATCACAAGATTTGGCACGAATTTTTTTGTGGCAAATGCCCAAAATCCGTGTAATATAGTCAGTTGCCACAAATTACTATGGAGTTTTTGTGCTAAATGTCCAAAAAAATCCGTAATAATAGTCATTTGCCACATTTTTTTTTTGAATTACCAGAAGTTTGGGGCCGAAATCTGTAATCTTCCAGACCTGAAACCACATCATGTAATATTAATTTAATCACAAATGTCACTCGAACCAGCGACCTCTAGGCTTTATCCGAGATATTTACTAATTGAGTTATCGGCTCTTGGTAAAATGATGGATTTATGAAGTTTTGTGGGATTTGAAGTCAAAACCAATGGCAATCATTTGCCACACATTGTCACACACACAAAATGAATGGTTATAGACTTATAGTGTCATGGCAATCAATTATCGTGGCAAATTCGTGTTAGAATTGCCACATCACATATTAGGGCGATAGCTTTCGTTTTGTTAAAGTGCGACAACTTTACCACTAGTTGTCACATGATATCCGTAGTAAACTTACCACAAATTGTCATGCGATTTTTTTAATAGCAAATTGACCATATGTTGTTTATTCATATTACATTTTGGTGGCTTGGTTATGTACCCAAATAAGTGAATAGTTTATTAACTCCTTTTTCTTTCTTTAGTCTACATCACAGGTGGTCGATGAATTTATTTCCTAACCTTTAACAAGGAAGTTCTCTGTTAATCAACGTACTCGTAAACATGCGTATTTGTGTCCACATATAAAAAGAATCATGGGAATTTTTCAAAATACCACATTTTTAAGTTTTTTTTCCAAAATACCATATTTTTGGTTTTTTCCCCCTAAAAATACCACTTTTGTCAAAAATTCCAAAAATACCACAAAAATTAAAATTCACTTTTAACATTCAAAATTAAACCCTAAACCTCAAACCCAAACCCTACCCCTTAAAACTATACCCTAATTTTGGAATAGTTAACCCAAACCTACAAAATTTAAATTATAAACCTTAAAATTCAACTTTTAATTTTGTGGTATTTTTGGAACTTTTGACAAAAAGTGGTATTTTTGGAACTTTTGAAAAATATGGTATTTTGAGAAAAATAACTTCAAAGTTTGGTATTTGAGGGAATTTCTCAAGAATCAATACAAATTATACAATACATCAAAAATGTTAAATAAAACGTTAACGCTTGGATCAAACGTAACTCACACTACAAAACAGAAAGAACAAAAATCGTGAATGAAATATTAAAAAGAAACCTCGGTCAAATTAAGAGGCATATGCATTTTTTCATGTTGTAATAAGACATTGCATAACAAGGTTAGTATAGTAGATAATGTCTTAACGCTTCATAACAACCACCACCATGGTTTGGGGGTAGGTGCTGATGGAGCTTTCCTATAAAAGAATGTTTTGAAACCTTCAGGATGAGGAAGATCAGGTGGATTAGGAGAATGGATCGGAGATGGAAGAGGAGAATGTAGCGGTTGGAAGTTAGTGTGAGATTGCGAAAGCTTACGGTTGTTATTAGCTTCACCAAGTGCGATTAGGGTTGCTAAGAGAAAAACTAGGGTAAAGGAAACACCTCGAGACACCATTTCCAATTTCTACTAATCAATGTTAACGTTAAGATCCTAATTAGACTATTAAGGTTATATATGCATTGGAATCTCTCTTGTGGAGGGTTAGCACTAACTTTTAATATATTCTTGTGGGTTATTTTTCTTATATATTGGGCCGGCTTTGATTCTTGTTTGCATTTAAATACTCTTATTTGCAGTTGAGGCCTCCCTCTGAACAGTAAACTTTGTAAAGTAATGAATCAATAGAGAAAAAGGTTATGTTTCATTAATGCTTTTCAGAGTATTTTCACTAATTATTGACTTTGTTTTTTAAGTCCGCTCTTTGGAAGATAGAAAGTATTTTCACTAGTGATTGACTTTCATCAACGAATCACAGTTTGAGGAATTAGTCAAAAGGTTTGATTTAAACAAAACTTGGGTACGACTAACTTTAACTGAGAGTCTGAGACGCATAAAAATCCTAACCTCAAGAACCATTTAACCATTGTTTGAGAATACGCATGACCAAAATCAAACCGTAACCGTACCTTTTAAACCGTAACCGTATAAAAATGATTAGAAAACCGTAACCGTAAAGGCATATTAGTTATGGTTAAAAAAATGTGTTAACCGTAACCGTTAATTAACCGTAACCATATAAAAATGTCGGTTAACCGTACGTTTAAACCGTAAAATTTTAATCGTAACCGTTTTAAAATTAAAGCTAAACTTACGAGTCCAATCATAAAATATTCGAAAAAAATATTTACTAAAATTTAAAAAGGAATGTGTTAAATATAATTATATAATTGATCATTTTACAAAAAAATAGGTAATATTAAAGCATAATAAATTTCTAATATAAATAAAAGGATTAAAAGAAGTAAAAGAAAATAATAAGATCGTGGAATGTGGATGCAAACCAAGTCAAAGTGGATGGATAGCATGCCTATTATCATGAAGTCTAATTTTAAGAGAAAAGTAGTAAACTAATGCTAAGTTTTTAGTTAAATTCAAGACTTTAAATTAAAATAACCGTTGCCTAATTATAAATATATGCTAAATTGTTACGGCAAACAAAAATTTGAAGTTCTAAGTTCAAATATATTTCAAAAAACTAATACAAGTGAAGTTAAAAATGTTTTAAATTTTTTCATCGGTTGTATAAAAAAATTATAAGATCATTTATTAGCTATAGGTTTTTTATAGTTTCATCTTCGAAGAATCAAACATATGATTTCAATACCATCCAATTTTCAATATATAAACGAAGTTAAACAACATTTTTTAAAAATTTCACTTATTTTTTTATTCGGTTATGAGAAACATAATTATAACCGTATTATTAACCGTAATATAATTATCAAATACTTATAACCGTATATAACCGTAACCGTAACAACCGTAACCGTATTTAACCGTATATCAAATGGTTAAGGTTAAGGTTATAAAAATTTGTAACCGTAACCGGTGGTTAAATAACCATAACTGCAATAACTGTAACCGTGGTCATGCCTATTTGAGAATCACTCCTTTTGCCGTTAATTTATTAGAGTTTCTGACGGATTTCCAACTGATTATATATATTATATAGATTAATATTTATAATAATTGATCAATATTCATTGAAAAATTTCAATCCGTTTCTAACCGATTTTTATTTAAATAAATGTTTATTGAATCTATCAAAAATTTCGACGGATTAACTTACGTCAGATACTACTATATATGTTTTTCATTAGTGTTTAGTTGTTTACTAGACCAAGTAAATTTTTCATAAAAACCAAAAGCACATTTTTGTCTGGCTTAGCTTCTATCTAGAGTCGACTCTGGACCCAACTACTATACCGGTTATGTCATTCAAAGGCATATCAGGACATCTCCAACTTTACATCAAATCCTTCACCAAACCTCATTTTTGTGTAAAATTATCTTCAATCCAACACCATTTCCAACACAAAAATGGTGTAACACTATTTTTTACACTTTCAATTTATAAAATGGTCTTTCATATGTTAAATTATTTTAAATTTGATTATTCTCTATTTATAAAATCAAAAACAATAATTTGATAAATTTTAAATATATATTAAATCATATACACATTTAAATTTATATTATTTCAAAATTTTATATAAATCATATTTTTTTGATGTAGATATGTAAAATAAAGTTATAAGATTATGTAAAGTTAACATAAAATATAATGATATTGATTGATAATCAAGTGAAACATACATAAAGTACCAAAATTAAAAATAAACTACATTGATTTGTGAAAAAAAAATTAAAATAAAATAGTTAGGATGAATTTGCAAAATTTAAAAATACAGTATATTATTAACAATTATCAAAAAAATTGAAAAAAAAAGATATTTAAAATACTTTTTTTAGTGTAAAAATTGGTGTAATACATTGGAATAAAATGGTGTAATACATTAAAAATTCTCTCATAAACTGTTACAGCGGTTGAATTCGACCATTGCGGTCTCAAGAAACGTGGCAGTGTTGTTGCTGGAAGTGACAAGCTAAGTAAGCAAAGGGTAAATCGAAAGAGTTTGAAGTCTTTAATGTTTAAACAAGCTAAGAGGTGGACACAAGAACATACTTTAATAATATTAATAAGTACAGAGTATCTGTCTTGGATTTGAGTAGAAATTTACTTGGATTTGGTATCACTAAAGATGGAATTCACGTGTGTATTAATTATTCAATCCTTAGAGCATCTCCAACCATTGCATTAAATTTGGTGTGATTTTTACACCAAATTTAGTGTTTTGGTGCCAAAGTTTTTTTTCCATCTCCAACCATTTACACCAAATTTTACACTAAAAAAAAATTCTATTATTATATTATTAAATTTAAGTTTTTGTTATTTTTAATAATTTAAGAAGTACTAATTATTTTGATAACTGATTATTACAATCGAGAAATAAAAAACAGAATATAAATGACATAAAATTAATTCTCAGAATTAGTATACTCAGACCACAAATGTTCAATTAACGCATTTCAAAGTTCAATATGAGCTTCGCGGTTTCTGATTTTTTTTTGTCGAGCTAAAAATTCTTGAATACAATAATAGTTTTTGTTTGTTTGATTTTAATTTTGTAATTTGTAATTTTATATTTTCAATGTTTTAATTGCATTTTAATATGTAGTTTTAATTTCTACAATATTTATGTATTAATCTTGTTATGTTATGCAAATTTAGATTATAATTATAAATTTTATATAGTTAAATATAGAACAACAAATAAAATAGTGATACACAAAACTATTATTGTATATCTATTTTTAGTTGGTTTTAAATTCTTTTCTATATAAAAAAATACAATAAAATCATATTTTTTTTAGTGTTTTGTGAACAGTATCACACCAAATTTGGTGTTGCTTTTGCCGTTTGGTTGGAGATGTAAAGTCAAAAAATTTACTCCATTTTAGTATTATAGTGTCTTGTTGGACATGCTCTTAGAATTAGAATATGTACGCCGCATATTTGAGAAAGGATGCACAGGGTTTTTTGTGTTACATCAAGAAAAAGAAACACGATAAAGTTATGTGCAACTTGAGAAATTATTAAGAGACTGGGTAAGAGATTTTGGAGACCGTGTAAGACTAGAGAAATGGCTCTCCTTCTTGTTGGTTCAGTTTATCAATTAGTTAATGTTATATTGCATCTTCCTTCTTTGCTAATCTTGTAAGATATTTTTGGATCATCTGTTTCGACCTGCGTGTGGCATTAGTGATGCCTCAATATTTTCTTTGTAATGTTCAAATTTCAAAATGGTATCTCTATTAGAGAAGAAAGAAGGAATAATAAATAAAAAATAGACTAGAGAGCAGATCTGATAACTCAACTTGTGTAATGTTCAAACAAAAAACAAAAAATTTGTGTCTTATTGGACAGATCTGTTTAAGTCAAATGTGAAATGCTTTCTCAAACTGGTTTTAGTTAAGGGATTTTTGCTAAATTGATCCAAATTGAAATGCACTTTGTCCCACTAACCTAATATGAAGTTGTTTTTGTCCCATTATCCAAACAATTTGTGTAATTCAATTTTGCCCTTGGAATTAAATAATAAAAAAAAAATTATTTATTTTCTGATTTTCAGAAACTCAAAAATCATAGTAATATATTTTATTTCCTAATTAGAAAAATTAACTTTCCTTACTAAACCCAATTTAATACAAAAAAACATAAAACATAAATGATAAAACATTAATGAGAAAATCCTTACCTAGTTTCTATCGACAACCTCCTTCTTCGCATCCTTCTTCAAGTTTTCGTAGTCATCTTATTTCTGTCGCCTTCATCATCGAGCACCATCTTGTTTTCTCCGTCCTCCTCGTTTTGGGAAGTTTTTTTCAAAGGTTAAAGTTCATGCAAACTTGATTTTCGTTTAGATGTGTTCGATTTGTCTTAATGAAATCACATATATGTGTTAAATTGATTTGTTTTAAGTTAATTTTGATGATATATTGATCGATTACTCTCTTATTTGCTCTTAATCTTGGCGTTTTGATCGATTCCAAACATAGATAAGTATGAGTTTGTGTGTTAAATTGATTTGTTTTAACTTAATTTTGATGATATATTGATCGATTACCCTCTTATTTGCTCTTAATCTTGGCGTTTTTGATCGATTCCAAACATAGATAAATATGAGTTTGTGTGTTAAATTATTTTGTTTTAACTTAATTTTGATGATATATTGATCGATTACCCTTTTATTTGCTCTTAATATTGGCGTTTTTGATCGATTCCAAACATAGTTTCAATGGCTTTGTGTGTATGAACAAAGTTGCGGCGTCTTTTGTGATGTATTTGTTTGTTTTTGTTGCGGTTTCAATGGCTTTGTGTGTCTAATTTGTTTGTTTGTTTGTTTCAATGTTTTTGTCATTTGATTTTTCGATTGAACATTTGTTTTTTATTGTTTGTAGCTATGGATTTGGATTTACCAAAGAAGATTTTTAAGGAAGGTGGAGAACCAGAAGTTGAGAAGGTCAACAATAATTGCAGAACGTCTCTCATCGCCAAAATGAAGGCGAAGATGCCAAGTAAGTACGAGGAAGTGAAGCGAGACCCGGTCTTCGCGCATATATTGGCGATCCATGAAAACGGTTTGCACTACTCAGGCAAATTGATACACAGCTTCCTGTGTAAACAGCTGGACACTACGAAACTGCATGAGCTATGGTTTGTGTTTGCTAGGCGTCCTCTTCGGTTTTCTCTTCAAGAATTTCATGCAGTGACTGGGCTAAATTGCGTGAAGGCAGACAACTTGGACATTGAGGGATGGATTGATGATTACGGTTTCTGGAGTAGGTTGCTAAGGAAGAAGCAACGCATTACCCCAGTGTTGATAAAGAGCAAACATCTAGCGCAGGTTCACAATTGGACTCGTGGTGACAGAGTACGGTTGGTGTACTTGTGTGTTATTGTGAGCTTGTTACAAGTGATTGATCCCAAGACGGTTATTGATCACTTTTACATCAAGCTGGTGATGGATCTTAGTAAGCTACGAGCTTATCATTGGGGTATGGAGTCATTTGATAATCTTCTAACATGTATCAGGACATCGAGGGATAAATTACAACAGCCGTTGAGCTATCCTCTCCATGGTTTCACATATGCTCTGCAGATTTGGATTATGGAAGCCATTCCTGATCTTGGTTTTATGATGGGCAAAAAACTCATTGCAGTTGACAATGTGTTTCCAAGATGTTCAAACTGGAAAGGAGCTGCAAGTATCTCATACGATGAAATCAATGAACTAGAATCCTCCTTTCATTCTAAAGTGAGTAATTCTAGTAATATCTCTTTGTTAATGTTTTTGTTTCTCAATGTCTTTTTCATTTTGATTCTAATAGTAAGTAAATTTTACTTTCTTGCAGAGTGTTTGGTATCCATAGTTCGGGCTGTTGAGTACCAACGCGACGGCGAAATGAAAGATGAACAAGTTGATTGCATTATGAGATGTATTGCAGATAGCAAAGACTGGAGTGAGCATATTTGGGGAGTTCAAGAACCTCCTCAGCCTTTGCAACATCCTATGGTAGAGGAGACAGAGATGGAGAATGAGAACAGTGATGTTGGTGATGTTTCTACTCCAAATGTACATGACACGTCTGCTTCTAGTTCAAGGCGTGTTAGAAGGAAGGTTTATGATCATGGTGCACAGGGAAGGAAGAAACAATTGTTGTGCCAAAGAGCGGCAGAAAAATCAGTTGGCATCATCGAAGAGATGAAGTCTTTTTTTGAAGGTCTATTTCACTCTTCTTTCAATTCTTTTGGGAAGTCTTTAGAGAAGAAGATTCATGAGCAGATTAAGAATGAAATTGGTGAGATGAAAAGTGAGATATCAATGCTTTTGGGAAGATGGAAAGTGAGATATCAATTCTCAAACAATCTAATGCTGCAAAATCAGGCAGTGGAGAACCATCTAATGCTGCAAAATCAGATAGTGAAGAACCATCTCATGCTGCCAAATCAGACAAGGAGAAGTCGAGAAGCCGTGTTCAGCCAACTCAAAAGGTAAACATGAGACCAAAGTAAAAAAACCTACTATTTATGTTTAAAACTGGCTATGTAAAATGTGTGTAATTGCATTTGTAACTCTTTAAAAACCAGATACGTATGTCTTTAAAAGCCCTTAATTTCTGAAAATAGAGAAGTTTATATTAAGCGTTTGGCTACTCAATACTAAAGAACAAAATATGTTTTTCAGGATATGGACGCAGTGATGTACTTGTTCAGAGAGAAGACATCTTTGAGACGATGGAAACCCGAACGTGTTGGTTTCATGAGCTGCTTATTTGCTGCCCACATTAAAGCGGCACGAGAACAATTAAGGAAAGAGGCTGGATCATTCAAATTGAGTAATATTCTACTAGCTTATGGAAACGGTGAGCTTCCACCACATGGAAGGACAAGAAGTAAGTGGGATGTGGATGTCGACCATCTCTACATTCCACTTAATATCCAGAATAAACACTGGGTGTCATTGTGCGTTAGTATCAAACGTAAAACAATTGAGGTATTTGATTGTGCTAGCCAAAGGCGTATTCATGAAGTGGAAGCGTTCGCAAGCATCATCCCGCATATTGTTAAGGCAATTCACTCACATGTGGATCAGACCGATATGAACATTACTCCATATGAGGTCATCTACGTGAAAATGCCGAATGGAATCAATGTCATCCTATGCCATTGCGGACTTTATGCGCTTAAGTATATCGAATGTCACTTGCTTGGACATGATTATTCTCTAATGGATGATAGCAACATCAACTCGGCTCGTTTTAAGCTGGCTTGTGATATTTTCAAATCGGCGCATGATCCGGAGTTGATTGAGCGTATGTCTAAGTATGAACCTCGTAAAGCGCATGTTGACCTCGAGGTTGTAGACATTATGTAGGAAATACCATTCTTTTTTCATCCGTTTGTTGAAATCTTTTATCCCAGATGACAAAACTTTTTATATCTACTTTAAAAATCAAAGAACATGTCTTGGAAATATGTTTTTTTACAAAAATTTGTTTTTTTCTTAAAAATATAAAAAAAAATCAGAAAACCACTTATCCATACCATAAACTTGGCAAAACATGTAATAAAGGCTTAAAATATGTTTTAGAACAAAAATTTGTATTTTTCTTAAAAACCAAATAAAATAAGAAAACCACTTATCCATACCCTAAACTTGGCAAAACGTGTAATAAAGGCTTAAAATATGTTTTAGAACATGTCTTGTTTTTTTCTTAAAAATCAAATGAAATGAGAAAACTACTTATCCATACCCTAAACTTGGCAAAACATGTAATAAATGCTTAAAATATGTTTTAGAACAAAAATTTGTATTTTTCTTAAAAACCAAATGAAATGAGAAAGCCACTTATCCATACCCTAAACTTGGCAAAACATGTAATAAAGGCTTAAAATATGTTTTAGAACAAAAATTTGTATTTTTCTTAAAAATTAAAAAAAATCAGAAAAACCACTTATCCAAACATGTAAACTAGGCATGACCACGGTTACAGTTATTGCGGTTACGGTTTATTAACCACTAGTTACGGTTATCAATTTCTTTTAACCTTAATCTTAACCATTTAATAAACGGTTAAAACGGTTACGGTTGAAACGGTTACGGTTATATACGGTTAATATTTAGGTTATAATTATATAACTATGTAACTTTTTGAAAGGAAATATTTAAACAATAATATTATGGAATTTTTTTTTTTTAAATTCATGGTCGTGCAATCGTGGGAAATGGTACTAAAATTCTAAAACAAACGGCAAATAATTTATCTTAACAAAGTCAATTAGTCAAAATCATTTATATTGTGTAACGTAAACGACCATATTTTATTTCAAATTTAAATAAATATTTGAGTTTAACTAAAATATAACATAATTCACGATATTCTCATCAAATTAGTTAGATGTCATGTTTGTAGGCATAACATTATTACCACGATCTTTTTTTTGGTTACAATTAATGGTTTTTCTAATCTTATTTATTTTTATTGTAAATTTGATGTGTTTTAATATTATTTATATTAGTTAGAAAATAATCAATTTAGCACATTCAGTTTTAATATGTAGTTATTATTGATTCAATTTTTTCTAATTGAATATTATAAAATTAGACTCGATAAATATTGATTACACATAATTTTACTATGTCATATTTATCATACATAATTAATTATACATAATTTATTTTTATTTTAAAATGGTTACGGTTAAAATTTTAACCTTACGGTTAACCGACGGTTTTAATATGGTTAATGTTAAATAACGGTTACGGTTAACGATTACGGTTTAACCATAACTAATCAACTTTTACGGTTACGGTTACGGTTTTTCAACCGTTTAATACGGTTACGGTTTGGTTACGGTTTAAAACGGTACGGTTACGGTCCGAAATACGGTTACGGTTAGATTTTGGTCATGCCTACCCTAAACTTGGCAAAACATGTAATAAATGCTTAAAATATGTTTTAGAACAAAAATTTGTATTTTTCTTAAAAATCAAATGAAATGAGAAAAGCACTTATCCATACCCGAAACTTGGCAAAACATGTAATAAAGACTTAAAATATGTTTTTTTACAAAAATTTGTTTTTTTCTTAAAAATAAAAAAAAATCAGAAAACCACTTATCCATACCCTAAACTTGGCAAAACATGTAATAAAGGCTTAAAATATGTTTTAGAACAAAAATTTATTTTTCTTAAAAATCAAATGAAATGAGAAAACCACTTATCCATACCCTAAACTTGGCAAAACATGTAATAAAGGCTTAAAATATGTTTTAGAACAAAAATTTGTATTTTTCTTAAAAATAAAAAAAAATCAGAAAAACCACTTATCCATACCCTAAACTTGGCAAAACATGTAATAAATGCTTAAAATATGTTTTAGAACATGTCTTGTTTTTTTCTTAAAAATCAAATGAAATGAGAAAACTATTTATCCATACCCTAAACTTGGCAAAACATGTAATAAAGGATTTAACGTATGTTCTTCTCGTGTCTTTGCTTTGGAGAAGACCACGCAGCTAGAATGTGAAGTTCATACATCGAAAACAACAGTGAAGAAAATTGGGATATGTGTTGTGGTAGTGGGATGTTTATCTCTTTACCTTCGTTTAATTTAGGATTTAACGTATGTTCTTCTCGTGTCTTTGCTTTGCTTCCGTTTTTATTTTAGTCAAACTTAAACGATCATTACTTGCTTTGTAATTTGAAAGAAAATTCTCAAGTTTTTATTGAAACCAAAACGTAGTACACCACAAAAGAAATTGAAAATGGATGTTCTTGAAAGGTTATAAGATAAATAAAGCTTGAACCATCTCTACAATGGCATATCACATGTTTGTCTGTTGTGGTCTTGTTGATTACACCGCCCACACTTGCGTCGCTTTGATCCTTGTGATCTTATCTTATCTTCAACTAATTCGAACCTGCGTTTCCTTCGTCTATCGGCAGCTCTTCGTGATAAAGGTGGTAAAACGTTGGCAGCTTCAACGTCTGGTGGAACACGCCATGCATCCTGAGGAGTACGTTTTGGATTAATGCTTTCCTCATAGAAGGATCTCCATGCCTCAGTTGTGTACGTTGCGTCGGTTAGTGAATGTATCTCCCTTCCTACAGATAGTGCAGCTTTGATGGCATGTCTACAAGGAGTTTTGGCCAAGTTGTACTTTCCACATGAACAAGTTCTCTCAAGCAAATCGAAGAGGCAAATGACCTTATCGCCAGTGACGTGAAATCGGTCGTCATTAATCGCATAAACACTGAATGTTTTACCCTTCTCAATCCTTCTTTCAATCTTTTTCTCCACTGCAATAAGTTAAAGGGTGGTTATGGTTTGTGCTCGTTGTTCTACGTTTATGAAACCATCGGGTTAACATCTCTCTGATGCTGTCCAATAGCAGAATTATCGGATACTCTCTAGGTGATCACAATGCAGCATTAATCGATTCAGTAAGGTTTGTGGTCCTAACATCGTATCGGAAACCTGGAAATCGACAACGAGCCGATTTTCTTATGTCAGCCTAAATGAGATATAGTCCAATTGTTGGACTAGCATTGCACAGAGCAGTGAACTTCTTCTGAAAATCAGGAACTCTATACATTTTCGAAGCCTCAGCAATCATACTAGCAAAACCCTTTCCTTGATGTTGTTGCACCACGTTACTGATCAGATGGTGAATACAAATGTCATGTTTAGCTTGCGGATAAACGTTCTCAAGTGCCTTTACAATTGAGGAATGTCTATCTGACACAAAAGCCAATCCATGCTCGTCTGGAACAACAACATTTAGCTGCGTCATGAACCAATCCCATGAACGATCGTTCTCCGAATCAACAACTCCAAATGCAATTGGATACAAGTTAGAGTTCCCATCTAAAGCTGTAGCTACAAGTAGAACTCCTTTGAATTTATTTTTCAAAAACGTACCATCAACAACAACCACTTTCCGAATGCCTTTGTAGAAGCCTCTTATAGATTGACCAAATGAGAAAAATAGATACTTAAATCTACCATCGAGATCGGTTTTGTAATCATAATGCGAGCCCGGATTTGCAGCCTTTAGCATATACAAGTATTTCAGTATTTTTCCATAGCTTTTCTCTGGTATACCTCTAACCACGTTAATTGCATACTCTCGTGCATCCCATGCTAAAGAATAAGTCAGCTCGACTCCATGTTCCATACGCATAAGTTGGATCACATCATTCGCTTTAGGTCCTTCTTTGGTACCCACATATCTATGCATAATCAACCTGCCAATGGTTTTTGCTGAAGGTGTTTTCCCAACATTTGTTTTGCTTGAAGGAGCGCATGTATGTTTACCAACATACTTGTTGATGATGAAATAGTTTGCCCCTTTGACACGCACCGCACGAAGACGCCAACTACATACATTATCTACGCAGCCTATATTCCACAGTTGAGTAGTAGATTTATGAACCTTATAGTCGAAGTTGTACTTCGTGGCACACATTTCCAATGTTGCCTTCAAAACTTGTTTGTTTTTGAAACGTTGATGCTTTCTTACCACAGTCTCCAAACAAATGAGTTCACCCTTTGCCTTACCTTGTCTTCCATCATCATCAACGTCACTATCAACATCAACAGATTGGGTATTGGTTTCCAAACAACTATTGATCTTAACATGAGACTCTTTTGGTGGATTTTTTCAGCCACATTGGCATCATCTTCTTTACTTTTTCGGGACATATCACCATGAATCTCATATGAAATTTCTTCCTTCTTATCCACTTGAGTATCAACAATAGGTGTAAATGTAACACACAATTGTATCGACGGATTTTTCTTCACGTAACTAACAAAATTTCTTACTTGACGATCATTTGAGATTAATACTCGTGGAGTTGCTAACATATTTATCATTTTATCCGGTAGGAAACTACACTCAATCTTAATATCACGTCGCTCAATATCATAGTCCTCTGAAATCATAGTATTTATGTCCTCAAGAGTTGTTGTCGATTCCAAAGCAAGTAACCTAGCTCGTTTTTCTTCATCAACAACAAAGGTCCATTGATTTTCGGCGGAATGTATCCATTGACCACAACTTACATAGATATGAGACATTGTAACTAACACAAAGAAGAATCAAAGGAATTTAGGTTGTAGGAGGTTTCAAAAACACTGAAAAAAAGAGCACGATCAGAGAAGAAACAGAAGAAGAATATTAGATTTACGAAATATTTTTTAAATATATTACTTAAGGAAAGTAGATAAACACGGTTTATATGATCCTAGATTTAAGGAAATTAAACTAACTTTGCTAGAAACTACCTTCTACCAACGGTAGAATATAGGTAATATGTAGATGCATGCGGTAGAATACATCTGCTACATGGCGTAGAAGACAAGCGAATGGCAGAAACTAGTTTCTACATTTGGCAGCAACAAGCCAAATCGTGGAACTTGCTTTCTGCATTGCGTAGAAATAGAACAATTGGCAGTACGTAGGTTTCTAGCCGTCGCAGATTTGTGTTGTTTGGTAGAAAGTGCAATCTGCGGGCCGATTTGACCTTGGTAGATGGAAAAAACATTATTT
Organism: Arabis alpina; assembly: GCA_900128785.1. Classification (NCBI taxonomy): domain Eukaryota; kingdom Viridiplantae; phylum Streptophyta; class Magnoliopsida; order Brassicales; family Brassicaceae; genus Arabis; species Arabis alpina. Next base: position 23,850,661 of record LT669790.1, read on the forward strand.
TTCTAACACTTTTTTATAAAAAAAACTATTAACATGAATCTATATACCTTCTACATGACTTTTTTGCATTTTCCATATTTTTTAAAATTAGAAAACCTATTTATTTTGATTTTCAATGTTTAGTGAAGGGTAATTTAAGGAATTTTTAACACAAAAAGGTGTTAGGTTAGTGGGACAAAATACCTTTCAATTTGGGTCATTTTAGCAAAACTCCCATTTAAAGGTTGGATTTCAGTAAAAATTGGTTGTAGTAACCAAAAGAACCAAAATCGACAGAAGCCCCAAAAAAAGAAAGAATTGAGCTATGCAAAATTTGCACTATATTAAAGATGGACAAACAAATATTTTATATACAATATACAGTAAAAACTCTATAAATTAATATTGTTGGGAACACAAAATTTTATTACTTTATAGAGTTATTACTTTAGAAATAATGTTTAAAACAAATATTGATAAATTCATAATAAAACACAATTTAACTACTTTTAAAATAATTTATAGAACATAAATCGTTAAAAACAATACAAAATTAATTAATTCTCTAATAAACGTTGAAAATATAATATAGTTTGAAACAATTTTTTTCTTTTGAAACAATTTGTTTCTTTTAAAACGTCACTTACTATTAAATGAAAGAAATATATAACAGTCATTATTTTATGATAATAATGGAACCATATTTGTATAGTATTTTTGAAAAATTTATTATTTTTATTATCTTAGCGATTTGTGTTAAATTTTGTACTGGCCCAATTCGGGATTGGCAAAATTATTACTTTATCGAATTTATTATTTATAGAGTTTTTACTGTATCTTTATTATATTTAGACATCGACAAATTATATTATTGGAGATAAAGATCATAATATCCTACTTTGATAAGGTTTAGAGTTATTTTCCAAGCAGGGCTTGCCCTAAGAGCAAGATCGAGAGGTATGGTCTTGGGCCTCCAAATAATTCTAATTTTATTATATATAAAAGGGGGTTAGTTCAATGAGAGCTCGACACTTAGACATAATTGTAACTCAGTAGATCGCGACACATGTGTAATATTGATCGAGATGATAATATGTGTTGAATTTTAAAATTAATCTAGAAAAAGTAAAATTGAAAATAGAAAACTTAAGCAAATTGTTTTATTAAGAAACTAACCAAATAGTAAAAAATAGTATAATAGTTCAAACTAATTAAAAAAAAATTAAGATAGCCTAAACTAATTAGAAAATAAAATAAAATGTCAATAGACCAAACTAATTGTGTAAAAGCTAAAAAAGAAATAGAATTAAAGTCGTAAAAAACAACAAAAAGTAGAGAGGAAATATATATTGAAAAACCATAACTTAGAGAGAAAATATGTCATAAAAAAGTATAGATAATTTTTTGTAAAAAAGACGAAAGATAAAACAAAAGAGGATATATAATTAGGAAGGATAGGAATATCTCCATTTAAAAATTAAGACATGTACAACCATGTCAAAAAACAACAAAAATATATAAGCATATATATTTTTCAACATAATTAATAATATCACAAAATGGAAAATTTTTACTTATACTTTCAATTTGTTTAAAAATAAAATCGTATAAAATGAAAATTATCGAGTTATTTTTACTATTAAAATATTTTTATAGGTTATATGAGATTATTAACATGATTTCTGATTTAATTCTACATTATTTGAATTGCTTTACCATTTTATCACATAATTAATATATATTCATTATGAGTACGAATATAGTAATTGTTTCCTTTGAATAATGTGAATTAAATTATACTTATATAAATTTTAGGATCTGCATGGTATAAACTAGACTATGAAAGTAAAAATTGATATCTAATGATTTAAGATTCATGTTTAATTAATATTACAAAATATTTTAGTAATTCAGCGAGTTACCAATTAAAACTTAAATATTTATATGAATACATTTTAATATGGTTACGCGCGTATTAACGCGGACCATAGTCTAATTTACTAATATGAAAAATAGGTTTTTAGCAAAAAGACCCCAAATTTAAAATATATATAATAAAAGTGTTAAAAAAATAAAATTTGGCTTGGGCCCCTTAAATTTCAGGGCCAAACATGCTTCTAAGTTGAAAGAGTTTTGTGTCTATCTTAAATTAAGATTGTTGTGTAAAAATACCTTAAACATTAATAATAAAGCAAGTACATTTCAATGTCTAATTCTGCATGCATTAGCCAGTTTGTTAACCAAATAAGGTGATCCAAATAGGGTTTATTACAATCCTAGAGTGTGATACAATTTGAGATACCCACATCAGAAAGATGAAGGGGTCTATAGTAATATATAAAGAGATTGGACTTATCCAACAATTGTTTTTGAGTTGGAAACCCATAAAAGTTAATATGACAGCAGAGCACATTGTCTCGATATCTAATTCTACATGTATAATTCTAGTTAAAACTTACATTAAAATCTTAAAACACAACTTTTTTATAGACAAATAAAGAAAACGTAAAAGACATTTATTGTTTGAAACTTATGTATTCAACTATTCATTCGCTTGGTCCGGCTTTGATTTTCATCATGTTGAGTTTGGTATAAAAGCAACACATGCATTTTATTCTGTTTGTTTTGATTTAGTGTAAAGCAAAGATGGTCCATGTATCTAGTCCTTCTAGTACCACTTATGGAATATGTATGGAATGCATATATTAATATATAAAAACATTAGGTTTCAGAAAAAAATATATATATAAACATTGGTTGATGTATTTATTGCCAATTAATTTTGAACTAAAATTTGGTGGCTCTTTCAAATAAAAGCAACAGCCAAGTCAGTTGATCAACGAAGATGTGAAATTACCACAAAGTAAAAAGAATTAACACAATACAACAAAAAGGATAAACAAACCGGTTAATGCATGGATCAAACGTCACTCACTCTACAAAGAGCAAAAATAAATAATCGTGATTGAAATATATATCGTGAAAATCTCGACGAAATTAAGAGACATCAAAAGCATTACATAATCAATGCACTTATGTCTTAACGCTTCACAACAACCACCACCATGGTTTGCGGGAAGGTGGTGGTGGTGGCGATTTCCTATAATAGAAGGCTTTGTAAGCTTGAGGAGGAGGAAGAGCAATCGGAGTAGGAGGAAGAGGAAGATCAGCCGGAGGAGAATAGACCGGAGAAGGAGGAGGAGGAAGATCAGCCGGAGGAGAATAAACCGGAGTAGGGGGAGGTGGAAGATCAGCCGGAGGAGAATAGACCGGACTTGGAGGAGGAGGAAGATCAGCCGGATGAGAATAGACCGGAGTAGGAGGAGGTGGAAGATCAGCCGGAGGAGAATAGACCGGAGATGGAAGAGGAGAATGTTGTGGTTGGTAGTTAGTGGGAGTTTCCAGGAGCTTTCGGCTGTTATTGGCTTCACCAAATGCAATTAGGGTTGGCAAGAGAAAAACTAGGGTCAAGGAAAGACCTTGAGACACCATTTTCAATTAATGGTTGTGTTCTTTGTACTAAATGTTAAAGTTAAGATCATAATTAGACTATGTTTACATATATGTATAGTTCCATTAAAAGCTCTCTTAATTAGAGGGTTCCCACTAACTTTTTAAGTTTTACTTTCAGGGATTGTAGTTCTGAATTATATATTGAGCCGGCTTCTTTTTTTGGGTGTAATTTCGAATTTCTCTTCTTTGCTTGTTGAGGCATCCCTCTCAACGGAAGCTTTCTAAAGTAGTGGTATTAAAATATCAAGCAAAGAGGTTGTTTTGTTTAATGATTTCTAAACAAATTTAAGAGATTATATTTTCACTAATTATAGAATTTTTTTGTCGGCTCCTTTCGGTAAAGATATAATAAGAACTAAAGGAAAATTATAGATATTTTTATAAGCGTATTACAAGATTGGGAATCAGTCAAAAGGGTTAGCTTTAAACAAAACTTGGGTACTCTTAAACTTGATTAAGTACCCATAAAACCCTAACCCCCTTAGAATCATCACCGTAGCCGTCAATTTTTAAAAGAACTTGCGTTACCTAAATTCTTCTACCAAAGTTCCTTCTAAATTGATACTATCACTTCCAACACAGAAACAAAAAAAAAATCAGAAAATGATTTATATAGTTACTACTCAGACCTTTCCTTTTGTCGCAATCCCTTTTCACTGATTCCACATAGTGAAAACACCACCAGGATTCGACCCTTGAACAGACTCACTGGTCCAGCCACCATACCCTCCGGTGCCATCACTCGAAGGCATATCGTAATCTGTTTTTACGGTAGGAAACTCCTCAGTCGATCCAACGGTCGAGCTCGACCCAATACCAATGCCGTGGTTGCCAAGAAACGCTGCAGTGTTGTAGCTCTCACTAGAGCCTCCATTATTATTATTGTTGTCAACAATAGAGGTGGAAACAAGGCCATGAAGCAGAGCCGGATTGCTGTGGAGATACGCGTTGTAGAGCTGCTGCGAGTTCTGGCTCGATTGCTGCTGCAAGTAATTGTTGGTTTGTTGGTGAAGATGAAGCTGCGTCTGGATATAGCTATGGTGATTAAAAGAGGAGGTATCATGAGCACTGTTGTTGTTGTAATGAGAGATGTCATTGTTCTGAAGAGATAGAAAAGGCTCTAATGGTTGTTGAATGCTTAGAGGGTAAGGTTGAAGCTGAAGCCTTGATGAGCTTGAGCCAGTGCCTGAGCTTGAGCCACCACCATATTGGAAACTTGAACCAAGAGCTATCATCTCGGCCTCGCGTTTTCTTGAAGATTCAAGAGCTTGAGCCTCTTTGAGCCTCTTAGCAGCGCCTCCTCCTATGGGAAGAGTGCTGCTCTCTAGGATGGCTTTCACGTCGTACCGGTTAATCTCAAAGTTGGTCACGGCGTTGAGTCCTCTAAACTTAATCGCGGCTATATCGTAAGCTTCGGCTGCTTCTTCCTCGGTGCCTGAATAGAACAAATCATATGGTTAATGGTGAACTAGGATTATTTTAAATATTAGATTCACGTTGATTTAAACTTGTATGTTTTAGAAAATTTGAAATGACTTTTATATGGTTTGCGAACCAAACGCAGTCAAGATCTAATAACTAAGTACTTACTAAAGGTTCCCAAGTAGAGGTCTTTGTTTCCGGCGACTCGGCCGATCCTTGCTTGCCATCTTCCATGTTGGTGATGCCTGTATATATGACAAAGTGAACATGTTTAAAACTTTGGAACATTTTTATATTACTATATGAGTGATATAAATGTGAATATAGATATATTTAAACCTTGTCACTCCTCGATACATTGAAGCTCCTCGTGAGAATCCGCTACTTTTCCTGTTATTAACGCATATATGAAGTTGTTAATATATTACTGTAGATAAGTTTCGATTTATATGAAAAAGGTCTCAGAGAAAACACAAAACAAAGCACCTTCTAATAGCAGCCACGAACTCTTGTCTCGTCATGTGCTTCATGTCCTCTACTTCTTTTTCGTAGTTAGTAATCTGATATATATTATTGAATCAAAGCCTTGAAACATACATAATTAATAATCAAGAGATATTTCAAGAAAATTTGAGTTAAAATACCGGGAAATTAGTAGTAGTTGAGGGACCCCAGTACTTAAGTGCAGCTAGATCATATGATCTTGCTGCTTTATCTTCTTTGTCATACCCACCTATAGCAAGAATTTGATTTAATTTAGGTTCCTATTACGAAAGAATATAATTAATCTAGGAAGGTGGTAAAGAAGAATACAAATAGATGTACTCACCCAAGTAAACTGGAAAATGTTTATTGAATCCCCAAGATTTTATGCATCCAGATCAAAGAATAAAGAAAGTAATTAAACATATATAGTTAGCGTAAGCCAAATAAAATTTAAAAGGTTAAACCTGACTAAGTCTAAGTAAATTACTTACCTTGTCTTCCTTTCCTAGACTGGCCTTCCCTTCTACAACTATTATCCCAAAGATGAGCTTCATATCGACCGGTCCATCGATGCCTAAATATAATTAAACACATACATATCTTCATTTCATCAATATTGCACTCAATTTAAGATTAAAAAAAAATCTTTAAAGAATCAATTAAGTGAGTGAGTCATGAGTCACATATGTAACCTTGTGACACCACGATAGATCGAGGTTCGCTGTCCGAAAGTGTCCAAAGCCCGTCTCGGTGTGGCCGTCTCAACAACGGCTAGTGCTCCACCGCTAGTGTTATCTCCAGTAGTCTCAGATGGTGAAGCTTTGGCTGCTGCGTTATTACCAACGGTGGTCCCCATGGACAAAGTGAGTGACTGTAGATTGTGAGCACTCTCTTGAAGCTCATAGCTATTGTTAGGAGTGTTGAAGTCACAAGCTACTACGACGTCGTTTGATTGGACGGTAGGCATCAAGCTATTGGTATGGAAGTAGTAATCTGAGTCGTTGTAAGCTACGAGGTGGTCGGATTGGTTTTCGTCCGGTTTACTCACACCGAGAAAATCGGCCACCTTTGGAACCTCTCCTCCTTCACCTCCTCCACCTTGTGGATTAACCATATTCCACTCTACAAACATATGATTGTATTTTTTGAGAATATTTTATATATACACAGAGAGAATCATATATGTATAGATTTAAAGATAATTACCTTGTGTTTGAAATGGGTTGTCCATATGGTCACTGACCAAGCCAAGGTTGTATTCATGAGGAGGCAAAGAAGAGTGGTTTGGTGAAAGAGGAAAGCCAAGCCAGTTGTTCGAATTCATCGTCTTCTTCTTCTTTCTTTTATTCAAATCTGTTTTTGTTATGTGTTTGGGTTAATCAATCACTATGTTTCTCCTAGCCACTTTGGTATGATCAATATACCAAGCTCTAAGCCAATCAAAGAAGAAAGGAAGACTTTTCCAATAATCAAGGATTGGGGAAAGAGAAATTAATGATCAAGACTACTTTTCCAAGATAGGAGAATATGTATATATATATAGGTAGAGGTCTTCTTCACATTTATTTTTCTCTCTCTCTCTTACTCTCTCTCTCTCTCTAAGCTAGCAACTCTATTCTAGTTTTAGGGTTTTAACAAAGGGTAAGATATTTGTAAGAGATGAATTTTGAGGAAGACCAGAGAAGTTTATGGTTTAAAGTGACCCCTTTATTAATAATAATAATATGGACTTAAGCTCATTAGAATATAATTTTTAGAGATGCTGGTATAACTAATTATAGATGCAATATACATGACTATAGATTGCTTATCATTATGATTTGAAAGAGTTCAATTAAGATCAGCATCGACATTATATTGTTTCCTAACAATTTACCAACGTATTCTGTCGGATTAAAATCTCGGCCGTATACGGCGAGGGACAACACTAATACAAAATAGAAGATCATCATCGATAAAGAGTAATTTTGCAACGTTATCTAAATAATCCTATGTATCATACTACTATATATGACTGCAATAAGTAAAGGTGCACGATTGACGTAAATAATTTATACTTTTATATGCAGCGAGGTCTGGCACATGCGGTTTTGCACCATTCGAAATATTTTATAAATGCATAAATACAGTATATTGTTATACATGCATATACTAATTAATTTGTATCCACACATATATAACATTTGTTATACACTTACACGCATAGAAAGAAATGTTTCCCATTATGTAAAACTTATCTAAATTACCATAATAAATTTAGGGAGAATCACAAAACTGCCACATTTGAATTATTATTTCACAAATATGCCACACCCAAAACTGATTTCACAATAATGACATAAATTTCGTTCCAAATGACGAAATTATCCATGAAAAACAAAAGTCATTCTATAACAATTTTTTTCTTTCTAATTTACGTTCTCTCTGTTCTTCTCTCTCTTCCTTTTTTTTTGTCTCTCTTCTCTTTCTCTCTACAACAATGGTGGATAAAGATCTCTTTTTCTCTATGAAGCTAAAGACAACCAAACAAATACGAAATATCTCTCTCTAGTATAGATCCAGATCTAGATCCGATTTTGTCAATTTTTGTTTGAGATTTTTTTAATTTGTGTCTCTTTCTCTATGAGGTTGAAAAGACAAAATCAATATGAATATCTCTCCTTTTCATATAGATCTGGATCTAGATCCGAATTTTGACAATTTTTGTTGTAAATTTGGTTTTATTTTATTTGTGTTGCAAATCTGGGTTTTTGATTTGGTTTTCGTAGAAATTAGGGTTCCATATCTGTTTTTTTATTTTTTTCTGGGTTTTGACGTTTTTTCCCATCACTGGTCCTTATAATTTTTTATACGGTTTATAAGCATTTTGTATGGCTTATAAACTTTTTGTAAGGTTTATAAACATTTGGTAAGGTTTATAAACACTATTGTATGATTTTCTAATGTAAATAAAAACATTAAACCCCAACCCTACACCCCCCCCCCCTTCCCAAAAAAAACTATACCCTAAATATAAAATAGTTAACCCAAACTAAAAAAATTAAAAATATTTTCGACTTTGCGTCTGGGTTTGCATATGAAATTTTACAAAAAATATCAAAATTTTTTGTAAGGTTTATAAACGTTTTGTATGGTTTATAAACGTTTTGTAAATTTTACAAACGTTTTTTGTAAGGTTTATAAACGATTTCTATAGTTTATAAACTATTTTTTATGGTTTTTGTACAGTTTATAAACATTTCTTAGGAAATTTGTGAGACAGTTTTAATGTAAATAATGATGTTAAACCTTAACCGTACCCCAAAAATTGTACCCTAAATGTAAAATAGTTAACCCAAACTTAAAAATTTAAAAACGTTTTGTGTGTTGCGTTTAGGTTTGCATATGTACTTTTCTGAGAATATTCTTCTTCTTCTTCTTTCTTCTTCTTCTTTTTCTTCTTCTTTTCAAATCCACGAGATCCAATTTCATATTCATGTTTTTTCACCAAAATTTCTTTTCGGATTTTTAGAGAGAGGAAGATTAAATTTGGTTCATAGTGAGAGAGAGAGATAAGATCTCGTAGAGATGAGACGAGATCTGATCTGATTCGATTCCTCGATTTTATAACAACGAGATCTCAATCTAAGATCGAGAACGAATATGAAGAAATCGGAGATCTAAGATGGAGAAATCAAAGATCGGATGTTATAGATAGAGAAATCAAACATCGATGTAGAGATTTTGGGAGAGAAATGAACAGATCTGAGAAAGAAAGAGAAGATTTGGGGAGAGAGAGGATGAACAAGAGAGAAAAAAACAGAATGAAAAAGAAATGAGCGTGAGAGAAAAACCATTATTTTATCATTAAAGGTAATCTGGGAATATTAAAAAGAGACTGTGGCAGTTTTGTGAAAATGTAATTACACGTGGCATTTTTGCAAAGTGGCATCTTGAAAGTGATAATTCTCAAAATTTCTCATAAATTTTTATTTTGTTAGCCGAAAGAAATTAGCATATATATATGTATAGTAATGCTTGAAATATAAATGTATTTAGTAGTTTTTTTCTAAGTTTTTATACAAATTTAAATTTGTTTGATCTTTTAATTAGTTTGATTTTTTTTTATATTACTGGTTGATTTTATTTTAGTTAATATTGTGTAATAAAATTAACAAAGTTTCAAAACCAAAAAAAAACATCTTCTAAAAATACAATTAGCGGTCTCCCCTCCGTGTAGCTTACAAAACCTAAGATTCCAATCGGAAAAATCCAACCCTTGAGGCAAAATAATTTCCACTCACGATAACTCTCTCTCTCTCTATAGCTCGAGCTTCTCTCTCTAAACCCCACTAGGATTATGGGAACTCACGTCCTCGTTTAATGCGATTCATGACTCCTCAAAGCCCAGCATTCCCACACTCTTCAAATCACCTCTTAGCCTTAATTACCATCTGACCATTCTACGTCAAATCTCTCTCCCTCTCTCTCCCTTTTACTTCCCGTTTTTGATAACTCTCTCTCTCTCTGCTTTGCTTTGCTTACACCAAGCATGACCTTGCGTATCGATCGCTTTATGCATGTTTAAGAGTACGCCTACGCCTACGTATGTACTTAACTAAAGATAATTTACAGAATAGAGCAAATGGGGATACTCTATAGAAGGAATAAACTATTGTAGATCCCCGAAATCTCTCTCTTCTGCATGTGTACGATCATGCAATATTATAAGAGCCAATCCGTTAATATTAAAATCGCATTTGGAAAGAGATACAGTAAAAGTGTCACTTCGTTCAAAAAAATAAACTTGCATGAGAGATTTCAAGAGAAAAGTATCTTCTTTTAATTGTTAGTTTAAAGTTTACTCATGGGGAAAAGAAGATTAAAAAAACGAAAAGAAAAATATTTAAATAGGTAGGGGAATTTGTTTTTGTCTCCCCGAGTAAAAATCTGTTGACCGCTTAATCGGTCTTCGCACCCGTCAAAACAAAGTTTTTTTATTGCATATTTAAGATTAAAAGTTATTACTGGTTATGTCATTGTATTGTGCTAGGAGCCAGCCCTCTTGTTTAATCGCATGCCTTGTGTCAAGTGTCATCCACTAATGTCATTCGTTTTTTTTTGCTAGAACGTTTTATAATACTTACTACTAGTATCATTTATCAATACGTACATATACAACGATAAAAAATAAATACGTACATATTATAAATGTATATGTACATGTGCACCAAACTTGATTTCACATGTATACATTTTAGTATTCGCTAGTACTAAGAATCAGGTTCACAAAATAGTAGGCATATGTACATATCTGTTTATGTTGTCGCAATATAACCAAACCTGACCTTCGTCAACTTCATTGTATCTACTATGCTATTAATTGAAACTAAGTTGAGCAGGTGATACTGAAACATTTAAAAAAAAAGAAATGATTTAACTAAAAGTATACATGTAAATTCAAATGAAAATGTTTCCGTTACCTCTTTTTATATAATGTTTAAACAAAAAGCTTACACAAAAACATATTTAATGTTAACACATGCATACGAAAACAACAAATGAATTTAGAAGTTCAAATACAGAATTAAAATAATAAACACTACATATCTCTACCAATATCCAGCAGGTGTAGGTCTGCTACAAGGAAAGTTCTTATTCCACTTTTTAGATTTTGCCATATCATTCTCTCACTTTTGTCATTTATTTAAATATAACTAAAGTCTATCTGTGAATATATTCCTACGAGTGAGAAAACGAAAAAATAGAAATTTATAATAGAAAGTTTCCTTTTATAGCTTTGTTCCAGACTGAACGACTCAGAGTTTCAGTCTGCTACACGTACAATCTAAACCCAGAGGCCAGAAGAATAATCAAATGACATATTTTTACACTAGTTTTCTAAGTAAGATAAATAAATAGAACTCAGGAATTATGATATCTGTTACCTTTTATGTGACAATTTGCCGCCGAATTCGTTTCCTTTTTTCCTATATCAAGGTTTAAATAAAATAAAAACAAATTATAAAGTTAAGTTTGAAATATTTATCTATTTAATATCAACTTCTACCAAATTACTTCACTAAAAAAAACCTGTTCTTTTTTATCCAACTTAATTATCTTTTGAAATATCTTACAAAATACTCCTTATGTATTTAAAAGAATGATGTTTTGGATTTTTTTCTTGTATTTGAAAGATTGATTTTCTACTTTCAATTAATGTTATTTCAGTTTTACGAAGTCCATTAATGTTTTTTCTTGTTGTGCTATTAGATATAATTATTGGGAAACAAAAAAAGTAAGTAAAAAAAAATAGTAAATACAAATAGTTATTACTCCCTCCGTTATTTTTTGTTTGATGTTTTAGAGTGATTTTTTTGTTTTGTTTAGATTGATGTTTTCAATTTTCTATGCAAAATTAATTGTGATTTTGAGTTTTTGACTGTTTAAATTCTGCAGATTATTTTTTTATTGGTTGATTTATTTTGGAATTGATGATAAAACATGTTTTGTTTTGAAAAAATTAAAAATTTAATGATTTCTTAATTTGTGTGTAGAAACCTTAAACATCAAACAAAGAGTATATCTTAATATGTGTGAAAAACTTAAAACATCAATTTTTTAAATACAGAGGGAGTAACACTCTAAAAATTTGAGATAAATTAATTTGTCACCTTGTTTTGCCTCCACCAATAGAGTGACTCGGTTTTTCCAACAACAAAAAAACAATTCAAATTTCCCATGTACATATTAACAAAAGATATGATAATGAAATAGTTAGCTTTAAAGTATGTGATCACTAGAATAGCTTTGCTGAAAGTTGGGCGTTTTGTTTGTTTTGGCTCGGGTCAGGTTTTCAGAATGTATATTTTATTTATCTACTTATTCAGATTCAAACAGATAAAGACAAAAGTACACATGAGAGACAGAAAACGATGAAAATATCAAAGATACATTAGGAAAAAGAAGAGATTTAAAATAAAGAACTTTAGTCACGCATAAACAAATAAAACGACGATAAACCCTAGAAATTACAGAGTTACTGGTGATCAAAGCTTCTACGGTATATAATAAAGAAAGTTATTTATGGAAATTTAATAAGATTTTAAAAAGGAAAAAGATGTTACAGAAAATCGGAAAATTGGGAGAAGAAAAGAATCTAAGAGCTTGGGAAGGGTGAACAGAATGTGCAATTTGGCAGACTAATAAAGTCTTTTCTTTCTTTTTTTCGGCCATTTACTTCTCATATTTCACCGCTTCCTTATGTCTTTCCTCTCCTCGGTGAAATTGATAATTCTAATCAAAATTAGAAGTGTCAAAATGAGTCATCAACTGATTCAATTTAAGTTAGGCATTTTGTGAATCTAAACTTTGTTCTTTTAAGTTTAATCAATAAACAAGTTAACTAAGTTTATTTGAATTAAGGAATTATGCAAATCAGCACTAATGGTTATGCTCCGGTATGTTGGAACGGTTTTTTTTAACATAAGGCCTTTGGGCCTTATTAAAAAATATGTTGAGTGGTGAAGAGAAATGGGTATTAAGTTTGTGGGCTAAATACAAATTGGAGTAAATAAAAGGGATATGTATAAATTTGTCCCACATCTATTATGTGTAAAATATTCCTCTAGTATATAAGAGAGGAAGCTCATGTTATAGTTTAAAAACATGGAGCTTGGGTGGAGATAAACTCACGCGAGCCAACCCGGACTGAACCGAATCTAACCGGAAATGGGCGTGGGCGTGGTCGTGGTCTTTATTTGACACTTAAGACACTTAGGGTCTTTGATCCGTAATAGTTTTTAAATTTTGAATTTTTCATTCAATTTTAATCTGGTCAAAGATGCCATGTCCATTAAGTCTGGCCATAAACTCACCCATTTATTTCACATTTTAATTGATAAAACGTTACAAACGTTTAGAATTCTAAATCACTCCTTAGGTTATAAATATGACCTCTCTGATTCTCATTCTACTCACTGAGAAACGAAAATCAAAAAGAAAAGCTATCCAGCAATCTCTCTCAAAGTAAGTTTGTGTCTTGAGAGTATCATAGGTATTCAGTTCGTTAGAACCGTGATTTGAGTGATTGCAAATACGGTTAATTTGTGGTTGTATCCTGGGATCATTGAATCAGTCATCTCGTCGCACTACGGGTGATTCAAAGGGTTAAGGAAAGAGATTCGTCTCGCCTCCGCAACTCTCTTCTTCCCTTAAACGTCTTTCTTATCGCAGTTTATCACTGATTCGTAGTGTTCTATAATTTTGGTCCTACACGGTCTTTTATGACGATCATGATAGAAAACAAGAAGAATTCCGATTAAGTTTTTGAGGGATTGTAAGACCACTTTAGGTTTTTTCTTTATGATTCTAGTTTTTGCTCTCCCTAAGCACCATTAATGGTGAATTTTTAGTGGGGGTCTTTAATTAAATAAATGGTAAATTAAAGACAAAAATAGGAGAGAGAGAGTTAAGAGGGTCAAAAATGTCTTCTTATAGAACCGATTAGCAAAAGTGTCTGATGTTATTTAATTATTTAGCTTAATTTTTAATTAATTAAAATTTAAATAAATAAAAAATCTGTTTTTAAACTATTAATTTAAAGACACAACCAAAAACTCACCATTAATGATGCTCAATGTTTATTCTTCTTTTTTATTCAAGAGAGAATTTATTTTATTTTTTGGTTGAATTCAAGAGAAATTTTATAAAATTTTATTTTTCAAAAAATAATGTACTTCAAAATTTTTTTCATAAAGTTCCACTAAAATTATATCATTTATAAGAAATATCATTTAGGGTTAGGTTAATTATTTTAAGTTAGGTTTATAGTATTGTTAAGATCAAAACATTTTTTAAAGTTTAGGATTTCAGGTTTAAATTAAAAAAAGAAATCTTAACTAGTTGTATTTAAAAAAAAGATAATTTATAGAGACATTTTAGAAAATGAACAAACCAAAATTGACATTAAAAAAAAATTGTTCCTTCATTCAAATATGTTTATTCTCGTTTTCATTAAATTAATAATTATATTTTATATGTATTGGTAGATACGTTTAAATTTTTATCTAGGTTTACTTTTGTCACCGAGGTAGTCGACTTGCATGCGTTGAACAAAGACGTATATAACTATATATACACTTTAAAAAGAGTAAAGTACTAATGGTCAAATATTGACCGTCGTCCTGCAATGTTTTTAAAACCGGACCGGCGACCGAACCGGATTTTTTTTGCTCGTGGATTAATATGGTCCGACCGGGTCTAACCGGGTTCAACCGGATTCAATAATATTTTAAAAATATTAGTATATAGAATTTGTTCTTTATATGTACGTGCATAACTATCCAAATATCAAATAAAATATTAAGTTTAGTACAAATATTTAGAAAAACAAAAAAAACTTCAATATCTATAACAAAACTAAATAAAAAATGATGATATTTAAATACATAATTAATCTTTTTTGTCTAAAAAGATTATAATTATTTGGAAAATGTTTTTCTTTTCACTGAATATGATTATATTAGAGAATATGTTAAACTTTTATTACTATTTTATTATATATAAACCTTATTTTTCTAATTTTAATTTTGATAAACACATTAATTAAAGAAAAATGAAATAAAATATGTTTTTTTAATTAAAAAACAGTTGAACCCGGTTTGATTCGGGTCAACCGGTTCGCCGGTTCCCGGTTTTTTGCCGGTCCGACCCGGTTCAACTACATTTGAGTTTTTATATTGACCCAAACCGGACATGTGACCGGTTCGCGGATGAACCCGGTTCAACCGCCGGTCCGGTCCGGTTTTAAAAACATTGTCGTCCTGTGACCATATAAGTTTTTCTTCTAAATATTTCACATTTCCAATATGCCCCTTCTCATTAGTTAGATTTTGTAAAGAGTGTATCTCTTATATGGTTTGATCTAATATATACTATACTTATTGTAAATGATGATTATACATACATGCTACAAGTAGGGGTGAACATGCGCATGTTCATATATGTGTACACGTTTGAACATGCGTCCATTTGAGACCTTTTTAAAATGAAAAATCAGTAAACGTTTTTTTTTTTGTAGCATAATAGTAAAAAGCGTTGGATTTCATATTTTTCCACTCAGACTGTTATTGTAAGAAATGCTTAAACGTATAATATATATTCCAAGGGAGGGATCATTGGTTATAAACATGTAATCTTCGTCGTATATGCCTACATATCTTCTTTCTTTTAGATTTTTTTTCTTTTTTCTTATTGATCATCTTTTTTTAGATTTCTTTTAGATCATCTTTTTTTTTTTTTTTGAGATTTCACACCATATATTTATCATCTTCTTTTTTTTTATAATATATGCATTCATATATTTTATCCCGAAAAAATATATATATTTTTAATAATAGGTGAACTATATACCAAAACAAACAAATGTTTTACAAAAGCTTGGTGAAGCTTAAAGGGTTTCAAAAAAAAAAAAAAAAAACAAATCGAAACAAAATGAAGGATAACTAATTTCAAAAGATACAATCACCTATTTAAACGCGAACCAAATAGAGAGAAGGTACTTGAACGATTTACGATGTCTACGAGCTAGAATGATGTCTTTGATGCATCTATCCATTTGCTTGAAGACTTCCAAATCAAAGATAGCCATCTTCTTTGAAAAAGTGGACGAAAGCCAAAATATTAGATTAGACCAGTATAACAGGGTTGATCGAGTCGCCTCAAAACATGAGTCCAAACGAAAATTGAAATCACAATGCAAGAAGAAGTGATCTCTGGTTTCTACTTGTTGGTTGCACAAACAACATGAAGCTGTAGTATTAATACCCCCAAGAGACCAGCCTTGACCGCATAGGAAGACGATCTAGGTGTAAGACCCAAATTGTGAAAGCATGCTTGGGAATAAAGCCTTTGAACCACACTACTTTCGACCATGTCTGGAATTGTTCTATTGGCCGGAACGGCTCCCAAGTTTGGCGTGATGAAAAGCCAACATTGGAGGAGCTACTAGTGTGCAAATAGTAGGAGTCTGGGCCAACATACGAAGTAGGTGGAGTAATTTCCAAGAGCTTTGTCTTCGGAGTTGTTAACGCCAAATTCCTTGTTATAGAAATGGGTAAATATCAGCCTGCAGAGCAACAAGCATCTGCACAGTACAAGACACATTTATTCCCATCAAAGAATGACCATTTGGTCCAATAACCTCTATAAGAGATCCCAAGTTTAACCAATGATCATACCAAAAGTTGGTAACTTGACCATCCCGAAAATGTTAACTAGTAGTAAGTAGTTAAATCACATATCGATCAAATATAAAATAAACAAAATAGGTTTTTTTTGTCAACCTAACTTTTAATTAATAGAATTATGCCGGATTAGATAGCTAATTAGGAAGAAAACTACTTACATACGAGAAATGAATATCACGTAGTCTTGCAGAGCGGGTCAAGCAGTCCACTTTCATATTACCCGAGTGGGGATTAAGGATAAGGAGAAATTAGGGAGACGATCTTGTAAGCTCTGGATCTTGGTTGATAGGATCAAAAATGCCGACTACTCCTCCGGCTTCTTGACAATATCGACAAGGTCAGAACAATCAGTCTCGAATGATTGACAATCCACTCCTCTTCTATAATGCAAGTCATTGCCCAAATCAGCGCCTCGACCTCTGAATTCAATGGTAATCTGCATTGACTTTGTCCATGCGCCTCTAGAAGCACCCTCTGGTCTTGGTGAAGACAGATCCATCCCAGTCCAGACGTTGTATCGGTATCTTTCCATGACCCATCCACTTGACATCAAAGTCATGTCGATGATGTTCCAATATGACTTTGTTCCCTTACAATCGAATCCTCCTCCTCACATCCTAATTGAGCATTCGTCCATGCTAGATACTCACTTTCCGCCAACTGCATAAGTGCTAATGGTTCAGCCTCTATACCTTGAGAGCATTTTTTATTCCTTGATGTCCAGATATACTAAATCAGCCATGAAAACAAAATAGGTTATGAAATAGGATAATTGATTAGTACTTCTTTTGTTTCACATTAAGTGAAGTTTTAGAATTTTTTTCATATTAAGTGATGTTTTTAAATTTTAATGTAAAATTAATTATATTATTTTTTGTTTTGACTGCTTAGAGCAACATTATAGGTGATCCAATTGAGTATCAATTGGGTATCACAAGCCCACTCGCAATTTTTAAAGAATTGATGGGTCTGAGTTTAGCCCAAAAGAAAACAATTTTGTGATCCGAATTGAACAGTGAAACGAGACACGCATCTTGTTGTTATTGGGCCGTTTCATTTTCGTGTGTCAGTGTAATTTTGTTTCCTTCATTTCGCGATAGAGAAAGAAAACATGTTTCTCTCTGAAGCGACAGAGAAGGCAATTCCGATCCCCTTTGATCGTCTTCGATCCCCTTTGATCGTCTTTGATCTTCTTCGATCATCTTTTCTCATCTTTTATCATCTTCTCTCATCTTCGATTGCTTCTCTTCTAATCGAATCTCTCTGTTCCCTAGCGAATCGAATCTTCAAACAAATCAAATCTTGCATGTCGATTCATCTTTCTTCAGTCATCGATCCGGTTATATCTGTGAAGGTTCGATCTGTCTCTGCCATCTTAGTAGCGAAGATCTCTCAATATGTCATCTCAGAAGAACCCTAACAGATAAGTCTTCTTCTTCGAACACATCTCTCGATATGTCATCTCTCGATCTGTTTGGATTTATTGTTTCATATTTGTGATTGAGACCGATGCGATGTTAAACGAGGCCATTTATTTTGATTCTGATTTAACAGATTCTAATTCGCAATCTTTCAATTTTCAGGTTACAAAAGGAGGCTAGTACGATAGTTGGTTTTCTGACAAGGAAAACGAAACTGATCAAAAGCCACAATCATGATGTATCATGTCAGTTTTTGTGTCTGTCTGTGTTTGTCTGTTCTTAGATGATCATAGTTAGGTTGTGTGTGTGTTTGTCTGTTCTTAGATGATTATAGTTAGGTTGTGTGTGTGCTATAGATGACTGTGTGTGTGTTTGTCTGTTCTTAGGTTGTTCATAATTGTTCACTGA
This sequence comes from Arabis alpina, assembly GCA_900128785.1. Lineage (NCBI taxonomy): Eukaryota > Viridiplantae > Streptophyta > Magnoliopsida > Brassicales > Brassicaceae > Arabis > Arabis alpina. The sequence goes on from LT669790.1 coordinate 23,869,118, forward strand.
ATGAGAGTATTGTTGTTTTAAATTCTTCTTAGCTCATAATTGTCTGTGTGAAATAACTATTTTATGTTTCATGAAGTTTCTGTTTTAGTTTGAATAGGTTATAATCCAATCAAAACAATATAGTTATCTTGCAATTAGGCTAATTCAAATTCGTAGCTTAAAACTGTTATACAATTTGTATGGTTAATTGTTATGCGTAGTAGGTAGACACGTAATTGCTTACTTGTTAAAAAAACTTAACTAAAATACTTAAACAACTCTCAACTACAAAAATTAATAAAAATTGATGGTGATGGAGACATTAGGCAGTTCAGCCAGTGTCTTCAACCACTTGCTCATTTACTGAAATTGTTGGTTTATAATAACTGCATAGCTTAAGAACATTTAACCAAACACTTCTAAAACCATCTACTTAACCCAAGGATTTGCTTCTTATACATTCTCCTTCTTTCATTTGAAGTAAAACGAATATGGCTTTTACGAAATCAGTCAGCTCCTCTCAAACACAACAACCTCCAAACACATTCACCTTCACCAGTCTCTTGAACACCCCACCAGAGATGATGTCTCAACAAACCTATTACCAAACACAGTCCCCTTCTACTCAAACACCTCTTCCTTCTAACCAAACACCTTCTCTTTTTAACCAAACACATTCAGCTAAAAAACCCCAAAGTAATGTGAGATGGAAAGTGGCAAAACAGATAGCACTTATAGGTGCTTGGTTAAACACCTCTAAAAATCCAATAGTGGTTAATGAGCAGAAAGGAGGAACCTTTTGGCAAAGGGTTGCAGCATGTTATGCTGCAAATCCTGATGTTGCCAAATTTCCCAAGAGTTATGTCAATGTATGTAAACAGAAGTGGACGAAAATAAGTGAGATTGTTAGCAAGTTTAATGGTTGTCATGAGTATGTGAGTCGTACGTACCATAGTGGATGGAATGATGAAAAGTATATGCAGACAGCGCACGAGATGTACTACTCCAATCACAGCCTCAAGTTCAACTTGGAAGACATTTGGAATATCCTCAAAACTGAGCAGAAATGGTATAATTTGGTCACTGACAAGACTCATGCAACCTCCAAAAGAAGTAAGCTAGGTGATTCCTCCAGCTCCAACACGGTCTTTAATGTGGAGGATGAAACAGAGGAGAGACCCATGGGTGTTAAGGCGGCGAAGATGCAAGAGAAGAAGAGAAGTAAGGGAAAGATTGAAGAGGCAAAGGGGAGTTCTCAAACCCTAAAGGTGATTGAAGGGATGTGGAAGGTAAAGAATGAGGATTGGAAGCTAAAGAAAGAATGTCCAAGCATAGAATAGTTGAGTGTCTCATTGCCAAAGTGGAACCACTCTCGGAGATGAAACTCAATCTCAAAAACAAGCTTATGGCAGAGATATATAATGAAGAAGGTACGATTATTGTGATTTTGTTTTGAGTTTACTTGTCTTCTATTTTGTTTTTAATCTTTGTATTGTGTTTTTGTAAATGTGGTTTAATATATTTGTTGTTTGGTCTTTGGTGCAGGTGAAAAGGAAATGAGTGATGCGGTGGGTCTGGTCTGGACAGAAAGAAATGAGTGATGCGGTGGGTGTTCTTGTCGATTTGCAGAAGGAAAACAAAATTAGTGACGCCTTGTTCACATGTGATTTGTCTTTGTCTTTATGTATTCGGATTGTGGTCATGTAGTACTTGTCTTCTTGTCATTTTGCTTCACAAGATGCATAGTACATGTAAAATGTGGTTGTAATTTGTTCTTCATTTATGTGGTGAAAAATGTACTCAGATATTGGTAAACATGTTTCTCTATAAATGTAGTATTTCGATTGTATGTTGTCATTATCATTTCTCTTCTTATTCACAAACTCTCCCAACAATATTTCTTACAATATATTCTAAATTACCAAACAAAAACATCATGTCTTCTTTTCCAAACGATGATCCAAATTTTTATCAAATTTACGATAATTACGAGCAAATGTTTGATGAAACTTTCGATCAACTTTTTGATCAAGGATATGAACAATGTCTAGAAGAAGTCATGCAAGAAGAAACAACAAAAAATAAAGAAAAGGATGAATAACTATCGAAAGAAGACGCGAGGATGGCCATAATCAGTTATGGAAAGATTACTTTAGCGATAATCCAGTTTATCCCGCTGATAAATTCTGACGACGTTTTAGAATGAACAAGCCATTGTTCTTGCGTATTGTTGATAAATTCTCCAATGAGGTGTCATACTTTGAACAGAGAAGAGATGCTACCGGAAGGCCTGGTCATTATGTTCTACAAAAATGTATAGCCGCGATTCGAAGATTAGCATATGGTCTGTCAGCTTATGCAATGGATGAATACCTCCGGATCGGTGAAACAACTGTCGTCAAATGCTTAGATTATTTTAAGGATGGAGTTATAACTTTATTCCAAGATGAGTACCTGAGATGGCCAACAATAGAGGATCTCCAATGATTGCTCGAAAATGGAGAGACTCGGGGATTTCCCGGGATGGTAGGAAGCATTGATTGTATGCATTGGCAGTGGAAGAATTGTCCGACGGTATGGAAAAGACAATATTCACGAGGACATGGAAAACCCACAGTCGTGGTAGAAGCAGTGGCTTCACAAGATCTCTGGATTTGGCACGCATTTTTTGGACTTCTAGGTACTCTTAATGATATCAATGTTCTTGACCGCTCACCAGTGTTTGATGATATATTAGAAGGTCGAGCTCCAGAGGTCAACTACACTGTTAATGGTCGCCAATACAATATGGAGTACTATCTCACAGATGGTATCTATCCGAATGGGCAACTTTCATCCAATCGATTTCTCAGTCCCAAGGTCCAAAAGTTTAATTGTTTGCTACTCATCAAGAAGGTGTAAGAAAAGATGTCGAGCGTGCTTTTGGAGTGTTGCAAGCTCTATTTGCAATTATCAAAAACCCAACTCTTAGTTGGGATAAGGTCAAAATAGGAAAGATAATGAAAGCACGTATCATATTGCACAATATGATAGTAGAAGGCGAACGGGAGCAGGAGATTCCGACCAATCCGCTAGAATTCACACGAGAAGAAGGAAGCTCGACTTTACAAGTGAACTACGCGTTTGCTAGAACAACATCCATAATTGCAAATAATATGTTGGTGAATCGAGCTCGGGTTCATGAGAAAAAAATGCTTCTACAATTGAAAGCTGATTTGGTCGAGCATATTTGGCAAAAATTTAGCAGAGCTGGACAATAGACCGAGTTAAGAAGTTTGATCATCATCTTTTTTTATCTTTTATTTTTACCTTTTTTGTATTTTACTATATGCGATTTTATGTTTTGCTTTGTTTTTATGATGTGTAATTCACCTTTACGAGGTTATGAACCATAATAAATTTGTGTTTGTGTTTTTATAAAATCTTTTATATTTAGCCATAGTAATTTGATTATTCTTTGATTTTTATTTTTCACAATTTTTTATTCTAAACATAAATTAGTTTTTAATTCTTATGCTACGTATCACCAATATACCGTTAAAAACTACAAGTATCATATTGGGTCTTAACTAACACAATTATCTTTTACTACTAAATCATAAGTCACTTGTTCAATAAGAGAGTGACAAGTGGCATTTTATTCAGTTTAATTAACAAAAGAAAAATGAATAATGTCTAATACATTCAAAATTAAGTAAAAACAATTTAAATAGATGTTTAAAAAAAGTAAAAGCAATTTAAATTTAAAACCATTTTCTTAACATTTCCAGTTACCCACGAATCCTATAATTTCTCTCTTTTTTTCTTAATCTCTTCCATTCCGATATAACCACCATTTTTTCCAGAAAACTCCATTTTTCTCCCATGAAAGATATCATTTTCAAAGTAAACTCACCTATCTTTTTACAAGTCCCGTTTTATGGTAAATAAAAGTAAGCCTACTATTTTTAGGTTTTTTATTTTTTTATATACAGTTCTGATTAATGCGTTGCTCTAATAATGTTAACATAGATTCTTTTGAGGCACTACGAAGGGCAACCATATCGACGATTTATCCTCTTTTATCAGTAAGTTATAATCGTTTTTTGTTCCACAAACTAAAATGATTTTTTTACTTAAAAAAAAAGAAGCTAACATGATACGTGGATTGGAAGGTTTTCATTACGGTGAGGAAAGCAATGTTCTTCGCGATCATTGGGGCCACCGATAATTTCAGTTACATTTTAATCGTGTCATAGAAATCTTAATTATTTATGTAAGTTTTAATGAAAAAGTAAGTAATTGTGATGTCTTTGTAAATATAATTCATTACCCCGTTATTTGTATTTGCAGAACTATCTCAAGCCTTAGTTTTCAAGTGGATTATTAACAACTTGCGTTGTTAATCTCAATTAAAATGTAAGATTCAACAAGCCTAAAGATTATTTTTACTAAATATATTAAAGGAAAACAAAGATGGAAGTAACTATTTTGAGATATAAAACTAATTATCTTGATCATGTATCCTACCCGTACGTAGTACGGGCATATACTAGTTACTAAATAATCCTAATGACACTCATAACAAATCACCTATAATGATGTTCTTAAATTCAATAAATTAATTTATCATTGATTGTTTTAGAATTGATAGCAAAACTAAAATTTGAATGATTTATTAATTTTTGTGCTGCCTTAAAGATCATATAAAGAGAAACATAAGGATTACTATAATGTCCAGAGTGACTACTGTACACATGGATATTCCAATACTTCGTGTTTCTAAGCATATTAATGACGATTATACCTTATGTCTTTGTTGATTTTTATGCATAAAATATTGTGCAAATGTTACTTAGCCACCATATTAAGAAGTGTATGCGAAATCATAAATATGCAAATGTTTACTTATATGATCAAATGGGAAAGAGAGCCTTTCGAGCTTATCTGACATACTATGATGCTGTGGTTTTATCTAGTTAATCACACCGAGAAAATTGTTTTGTGGGAAACTCATAAATGTGTATGCATATAAACGTCAATAAGTGCCAATTGATGGTTTGAAGCCTGCAATAGTTTGATGTAAAAGCATGGGGCCTGAGGTTTAATATTAATTAGTTACACATATATGAATATAAAAAGTGAGGCAAAGACATTGAAATCACGAAAACCGGTGGCAATTTCTTGGAGGTAAAAAATGTGTGTGTGAGAGAGAGAGAGGTCACACAGTCACGGGAATCCAGAGAAAGGCTTTGTAGAGTTTCCATGGAGAAATGTGGTGTGGTGGTGGGAGGAATAGCCGGTAAAGTGCTCGTGTCGCCTCGAGATGAGTCTCCTCTTTTCCATTTATTTATTCTTTTAATTTTCAATACTATTATATAGTATCCATTAAATTTTATCCTTTTATGGGGATTTGCTGTGCTTACAATGGATTTGAACTAAGTAGGGCTTGTAAGATAGGGGTATTTTTTCTTCAGAAAAAAAGATAGGGGTAGTTTTATACTACATTAGATCGAGAGATATATTTATAACATAATTCAAAGAGGAAAAAACAAAGGCAACATATGTATATATGTATATATATATATTTTTTTTTTTTTGCTAACCTTATACTCCCTCTGTTCCTAAAAGATGAATTTTTTACAAAAAAATTTTGTTCTAAAAAGATAGAGTTTTTACAGTTTTCTATGCACTTTTACAAATTCCAAAACAAATACTGAAATACTATTGGTTAAACTTTATTGAAAACTGTAAATCGTAGAAATCAATGCGTTTTCTTAATAACCGTGCATTACCTTAAACATCTATTAATTAGGAACGGAGGGAGTATGTATATGTATATACATTCGAGTTTTGTTGTTGAAAAAGGTATAGGGTTCTACATAGGGTTTTTTTTGTCTTTTGTCTTTGTAAGAACACGAGACCGAGACCGCATAATATATATGGGCATAGTAGTATATTCAATGATCCCAAGAAAGGACCCTATAGGTTAATGACTACATACAAATGGAGTATGTTTATAGAGAGGCATGGATGTGGCGTTTCTGCTTGTTGTTAAGTGGTTTCAGTAGTTAATATTTGGATGTTATACGATATGAATGTTCATTATATTTTGGTGTATTGGCATGTAGGTGCTCGTCTCATTAATTGATTGGTACTGGTACGACATAATCAAATGCTTTCACCTATTAATGACAACAGCGTTTGACACACCAAATTAAGTGTCAGCGTTCATCTCGAAATAAGCTCTTCTATGTTTTAATCGTCGTCTATATTTGGATTATTTGTTTCTACTAACACGCCTAAGGTGAAAATATATTTATCCTCTAACTGAGAATTCATATATTTGAAATTAAAATGCGCGATATTAAAATATTTCTTATTTTATCCAGATTCCTAATAAGAAAATTTGGACCATGTGTTCCATCTCTAGGTAGCGACATTCTTCCTTGGTTTTTTTTACTACTTGCCTCCAAAACTTATTTATTTGGGTTTGGGATATTGTAAGTATAGGCGCAAAATTGTTTAAAGCTTATATTATTTGGTTCTAAGTTTCATTTGAAATATTAAAAATTCCACCATTATTATGTGGCGACGGATGATTAGTTTAACTCAGAGAATAACATTTTATCTGAACAATAAGATAAGTGGTTTTACATAAAGATTACAATACTTGGATCAGTAAAAAACTTATCTATAGATTTAATTACTAAAAAAAAGTTAAATAATCTGTTGTTTATTATTGAATTGTAAATCAAGTAAGACAAAGGGGGTATATAGATCTTCGTGAATGTAGAAAACCAAGGAATCACATGGAAGATTTTTCATTTTGGGGGGTAAATAATTAAATTATTAAGATTTTGTTGTCTTAAAAAATACGATTTTTCCCCTAGCTATAATCGACGTAGAATCACATCTATTGATTTACTAATAAGGACGCACAGGCCACAGCCTACGCTACTCTCATGTACACCGGTAGTCCGATGATAAAATATAGGGAAGACTAATCCTTTTTTTTTAGTAAGGAATTCATTTTCTAGAAGAAATCCAATAAAACTAGGGATTGCGTACTATCACTCTATATATTAAAATTTTATGATTAGAAAAGTAAATGAAATATATGGCGTATATATCTTGATAGTACTGCATTTGTTGGAGAAGACCATCTTATATTATTCTTTCAAATTACCCATTTCATATCACTAACTAAATACCATTTATCTAAGAAAAATACCGTCTACTAAAACATGACATGTTACGAAATATATATATATATATCTTCTTACATTATTTGAAAACTAAAATTTTAAGAAATATTTTACGTGTTAACTCCATATATATGTAATCATTTTTAGAAAAAGAAGTTATAATATATTATCCTAAACATTTGGTCACAAAATTACGATGTAAGTCACCTGTATTTGTTCTATTTGTTTTACTCTAAATATTAAACTAATTCGTAAAAAGAAAACTATTAACAACATCTCTTCCACACTCAAGCTATTATCAAGATCATTGGCAGATTAGTTCGTAACGCAATACTAGCCAAACGGGAAAAAAAAATCGTTTGGTGACCTAATGCAAATTTGGCACACCCGCACATAAGAGAATCTTTCTTAATCGTAGTTCCTTTTTTTGTTTTTCTGAAAACAATCTCAATCGTAGTTCTTTCTTAGGATCTTCCTTGATTTTTATTCTCTCTTTTTTTTGGCGAGGCTTTTCCTATATGTTTTAACCCTTAGTAATATTTTACAAATCTTCTCATATTAATATGAAACTCAAATTCTTAGCCAAAAAAAAAAAACCTATTAACAACACACATGAAGAAAATTGGTGAAACGTGTGCTCGATCAAACTGTGCCAAAATTCAAAAATCTCGATGTATGTCACCCTTAAGCCCATTTTCCTATAACTATATCATGGACTTGGATCGGCCCATTAAATACAATTTTATTTATTAAAGCGATTTGATATATCGTGGTCACATTTTCTTCACGAACATACCCCCACTCTCACAAGATACTGAATCTTCAAGTTCTGGTACTCTTTGTGGTCAGTTTGGTCACCTTTTGCAGATCCAATGTTTTTACGATTGCATGTATATGTGGGATTTGAACACGGGTGTGCCGTGTGCGTAAACATGAGTTTGCATGTTAATTTAACGTGAAGGGTTTTCTTCTTGTTGTTAATTTACGAGTTGAAATATTAACTACATTTGATTGTTATTAAATATTTTTCTTTCTAGTGTTCATTAAAACCCCATAAATTAATTAGTTTTTGGTATGTTTTAATTTTCACGGATGAAAAAAAAAACGGATTAAGCTTGAGCGTTGACAGAATTTAAAATTAACAAACTTTTTTTGTTTTTTTTGCTAAATAAAATTAACAAAATTATTAAGTTACAACAAACTATGATTTGTCTTAAAAATAAGAATACCTTAAGACAAAACAAAAATAAAATTTGGTGAAACGTAAAAAAATTCAGGGACAAGGAAAACACCAAAAAAGCTTGGTAAAAAAAAGATGAAGTTGATTAAAAAAAGAAGAAAAAAGGGGTAGATATAGAGAGGAAGAAACAAAAAAAAAATATAGATAATTAATACAATTAGTAAAGATTATATAAATGGCAAGACAAGAAAATAAACAAGTTGTAAATTTTTTTATACTCGCCATATATATTATTTTCTATATATTAAAATATTATTTCACTAATTAAAAAAATACAAATTATTATCTATATTTGTGTTTTACTCAACACAAATACAAAACTTACAAAATAAAAAAAATATGTAATTTTTATTATATTCAAAATATTATATCTATGCATTTTAATCTTTTACATGTTTATAAATTTACAACTAACAATCATCAATATTTTATGTTTGCAAATGATAAAAGCTTTATAGATTTTATTTTTGTTTTGTTTAAATTCTTAAACCAGACTTATGTTCTTTGGTTTCTGTCATTATTCAATATATCATTGAGTATTCTATATACTACATTTTATATGCTATGATATTTTATAGCTTTATAATTTATAATATACTGAGTACTAAATTTAAACATATTACGAACGCCACCTAGTAAAATGTATATATCGAAGTTACAAATTTACAAGATGAAAACACGTTAACAAAGATCAAAGAAGTAGTTCTTTATTGTTGTTTGCGTACGAGCGTATCTGAATCAAATTCTGGATCCCTTTCTCAAAGGATGTACATCGATATATATACTCGACTAGGTCGGTTTAAGGATACAACGAGATAAAGGAAATTATCCTAATTCTTCGGGATTCACCTTGATCCTATTTCTTTATTGAGTTGATCTTCTGGAAGAATCTGGAAGTTTTCCTATTTTGTCGATGATCTCTTCCTCTGAAGGCGGTTACCTCTGTGGGCTTCTCCTGATGGACTAGATTTGTTCTGGACTTGTCGGCCTGATGGATTCGCCACGCTTATCGACTAACCTGCTCTTCAGAAAAGACTCTCCTCGGCGAAATGTAGTTGACCCCGTTTAACCAAAATCTGCAAGGCATTTTGGTTAGCAGATTTCGCCTAGGCGGTTTGGCTAGCAGATTTCGCCTAGGCCGTTCGCCTAGGCAGTTCAGCCTGCTCGGCCAAACTGGGCTGGGCAGCTCGGCCAAACTGGCCTGGGCAGCTCGGCCAAACCGAGCTGGGCAGCTCGGCCAAACCGAGCTGGGCAGCTCGGCCAAACCGAGCTGGGCAGCTCGGCCAAACTGGACTGGGAGTAGGCATGACCAAAATCTAACTGTAACCGTATTTCGGACCGTAACCGTATCGTTTTAAATCGTAACCAAACCGTAACCGTATTAAACGGTTAAAAAACGGTAACCGTAACCGTAAAAGTTGATTAGTTATGGTTAAACCGTAATCGTTAACCGTAACCGTTATTTAACCGTAACCATATTAAAATCGTCGGTTAACCGTAAGGTTAAAATTTTAACCGTAACCATTTTAAAATAAAAATAAATTATGTATAATTAATTATGTATGATAAATAAGACATAGTAAAATGATGTATAATCAATATTTATCAAATCTAATTTTATAATATTTAATTAGAAAAAGTTAAATCAATAATAACTAAATATTACAACTGAATGTGCTAAATTGAATATTTTCTAACTAATATAAATAATATTAAAACACATCAAATTTACAATAAAAATAAATAAGATTAGAAAAACTATTAATTGTAACAAAAAAAGGATCGTGGTAATAAAGGTATGCCTATAAACATAACATCTAACTAATTTGATGAGAATATTGTGAATTATGTTATATTTTAGTTAAACTCAAATATTTACTTAAGTTTGAAATAAAATATGGTCGTTTACGTTACACAATATAAATGATTTTGACTAATTGACTTTGTTAAGATAAATTAGTTGCCGTTTGTTTTAAATTTTTAGTACCATTTCCCACGATTGCACAACCATGACTTTTTAAAATATATTTTCCATAATATTATTGTTTAAATATTTCTTTTTAAAAAATTACATAGTTATATAATTATAACCTAAATATTAACCGTATATAACCGTAACCGTACCGTATATAACCGTAACCGTTTCAACCGTAACCGTTTTAACCGTATATTAAATGGTTAAGGTTAAGGTTAAAAGAAATTGATAACCGTAACCGGTGGTTAATAAACCGTAACCGCAATAACTGTAACTGTGGTCATGCCTAACTGGGAGCTCGGCCAAACTGGTCAGCTCAGCTCGGCCAAACTGGATTGGATACCTTCGGTCAAACTCTTCCTGGCTAGGCCAAATTTGGTCTAGCTCTCAAATTCGGGAGTGATAGTGTATTTGGCTGCTCGACGAACCATATCACAGCGTTTTCGTCATTATCGACTGTTGTTCTCGGGGGAGGGACTTCCGACCCCAACAAATAACAAAAGCAACAAGAAAAAAAAGACATGCTTCTCAGTTTGACCGTACTTGAAGCTGAGTATACTCAATGACTTTAAAGTTTATTTATGATCGATTGTATTATTATACTCTATGAATCTTTGTAATTTAAAAAAAAAACAGTTATAGCGTAATTGGGCATAACAAACATTGACAATGAGAAGCAAACTTTACTCTCTTGATCGCAGTCCAGTAAGCGTGGCGGGTCCAAGCTCAGAACACACTTACTTATCAACTTAGTTCCAATTCTTCCAGCAAACGAGTACTCCCTTCATGCCTAATTCTTCTCTGCAATTAGGCTAAATGGCTCTCCTTCTTGTTGATTCAGTTTATCAATCGGTTAATGTTATATTGCATCTTCCTTCTTTGCTAATCTTGTAAGATATTTTTGGATCATTGGTTTCCACCTGTGGCATTAGTGATGCCTCAATATCTTCTTTGTAATGTTCAAAATGGTATTTCTATTGGAGAAGAAAGAAGGAATAATAAGGAAATTTATGAAGGAAAAAAAAACATTGACAATATGAAATCATATTTTACTGTTTTGGCACAAATGCTTGAAAACAGTCAATTAGGAGTCTTATGGCAAAAACAAGATATAAATTTAACTTTTAAAAAGTTCCAAGTCTATCAAATCACGATTAAAAGTTGTTAACCAAATACCACATTTCCTACCTCCAAGATTTAGTTTTGAAATATTTTTGCCAAGAGGAAAACAATTTGAACAATAATTAACGCTCAAGCTCACAGCAGTAATAAGTAATAACCACTTGGCAAAAATATTTGATTATTGTTCCTCACAGGCTCGCAGCACAACTGCTTACTAAGTCTAAAACTAACCAAATTCCACAACAACACAAGCTTCACAAGTGCTAGTATTAAAGTTTTGTTTAGAAAGAATAGATATTGTTTTGTTTATACGTGTGTCCCTTCCAATCTCATTATATGATCAAAGGCACTAACATCATAAAAATGGTCTTTCTCAATATTTTCCTTAATTATTTGAAATCAACAACATAAATCTCAAATTCAAATATCTATATAATATTTTAGCAAAAAAAATATCTATAAAATACATATTCGGACCCCAAAAAAAACTATTTCGTTTTTGTTTGTTTGAAGCATCTAGCTATTTCATTCCCACAAACCCTGGTCTAACTAATTAAATTCCCACCGAGAGTTCCCCTCCCACCAAGAAACCTATACGTCCCAGTGGTCAGTAGAGGTTTTTATATATACCAAATCTAACATATTTAAAGTTGTATTTATTCCCACTAAAACTATTTTAATATATTATTTATTAATTTGTACGTGTACATATATACGAAGAGCCGAATGATATTTAGAGACCGCGTGGGGGAAGTGGTCTATAGAAGTAGTGGAGGGGTTGCAAACTTTTCAGCCTCAAAACTACATAACATTTAGTGATGGTATCGCATACTATTTTCTTAGTTAAATATTTCATGCATTAGTACGTAGTGGAACGGAACTGTGGAAGAGCTAAGAAATTTATTCAAAAGAAATAAAAATTAGAAAGTGATTACATGATATTTTCTAAAAGAACGATAGGAGTTGCGCATCCGTGATTAATCGTATATTATCTTCGTACAAAATATTTCATATATAGTACTAGTGAAACAATTCTAAAAGACTAAAAAATATTGAAAATGAATTAAAAATTAGAAAGCAAATCCATAAAACTTTAAGCATAAACATACGTGGGAGGTGGATTATGATTTATGCGCAGAGCATTTACTTTGCAAGTGCAACCTTAATGGTTTACTCTGTTCTTCGATTTTGTGTCTCCCTTTAATCGTGCCAAGAACAATATAATACTCGTTTGTGCAATACACTTTTGATTTAAGTATCTTCTGAAAAATCGTTGGCCAAGAAATAATGGCCGACAGGAGTCATCATAAGTCTACTATTCTTTCTTTTTTTCCATTCAAGTAAAATATAAATTAGAATTATGATTATTTCCAAAGTTTGACAACGTGGATGGAAGAAAGAAGAAAGAAGAAAGAAGAAAGAAGAAAGAAGAAGAATTTCTGACCAAAAAAAAAAAAGAAGAATATGATTTATATATATATATATATATATATATATATATATATATATATATTATGGTATTAGGGTGTGACCAGTATATATTTACCGGTAAAATTAGTTTGCAAATAGATAACAAAATAATTTAACAATATATTTTGGATCAATAGCTATGAAATTTTCGGTTTCACGGCCTACCAATACCAATAATGGTAAGACTCAACAAATTGTTTACATTGTTTTATTGTTTAAACCCGTGACTGCCAAAACGGATAGTCGCATTATCGCAAATAAGTATAACAAACGTTAAAAACAAAAAGAAAACTTCGCTGTTTCTCTCTCTTCGTCGAGAAGTTTCTGGCGACATCTTGTTTTCGACTCGGTCGATCAAATCTACTAAAATCAAAGCTTCGATTTATTTTTTTCTGCTAAATTTCATCAATAATCCTTACATATGGAGTCCCAGAAAGTGATTTGGGAAGATCTCAAGGATTTTAGGCTCGGATCAGATGGTGAGCCATGGGTAGTTCATGAAGAAGCGCAAGCAAAATACATCAGAGAGCATAAATTATGTTTGGTTGCAAAGGGGTTCAACTCAGATCACCAAAATCCTGCTGGAATTAAGAAAGCGATGCCGGGAAAGTGGGGTTTGATAGGTAAGGTCGAAGGACAAGTGACGGATGAGGGGTTAGTTAAATTTTATTTCCAGAAGGAACATCAACTCTTTACAATCTTGGACAGAGCTCCATATGAGTATCGGGGATGGATGGTAGCAGTTGATCTGTGGAGTCATAGAAGGTCTCCAACTTTTCTTCGTACTATCCCCTTTGGAATTTACATAAACAAGCTCCCTCAAAAATATCGAAGACTTGATCTTGTCCATAGTATTGGATCTAAACTTGGCCATGTGGTGGACAAATGCGTCATAGAGCCGAATCTATCCCAAGATCGCCCCACAAAGGTTTGGGTGCAGGTGGATTTTGACATAGATAATGTAATCACCAAAACTCGCAATGTTACAATTATCCAAGGAGAGCCTCCGGTGGATTTAGAGTTTAGTTATCAGGGTCTTGAGAAGTATTGTGTTATTTGCGGAAGTCTCAGGCATGCTTATGATAAGTGTCCTCAAGCTCCTTCTCTTTCAACAACGGCTGGAACACTGATGGAGATAAGTCATGACCCCTATGCTACTGCGGATGAAAGGCGTGTTGCTATTGCTGGGATTAACTCTGGGCAGGAGTTTGGAGAGAGTTCACCTGGTATCACCCTACCACCAACTTTAGCTCCCTTGGCTACTTACCTGATGGGAGCTGAAGATATGACTTCAGCTGAAGCTGTGGATCAAGTTGATACAGAAATGCTCCCAATGCTACATGGTATAAAGAGATCCAGCGATGAAGCTCAATTGGAGGAGCAGCAAGGGGTATCAAAGAAGATAGTTGGATTGAAAGAAATGTTGCCAATGCATCAAGAAGGAGAGGCGTCTACTTCTGGAGAACTACCATTACAACAGACAATTACTAGAGCTGCAAACAAGTGCTTGGTGGTTGCCGCAAAACCACCAGAGGCACCATGAGACTTATGCACCTGAATTGTCAAGGGATGGGGAACACCTTGACAATTCAGTATCTCAAAGATGTCAGGAAGTCTTTTACACCTGACATCATGTTCCTCACTGAAACTAAAAACGGTGTTAATGTAGTAGAAGATGTTCGTAAGGAATTAGGGTATGCACACTCCTGTATAATACCGGCTCAAGGTCTTAGCGGAGGGTTAGCAATTTTTTGGGATATATATGTTAAGCTGACCATAGTTTCTTCTCCTAGTTTGTATCATATGGACATGTACATTTTGGAGGGTGATAATGAATTTTATTTATCGTATGAGTATGGACATCCTGTGGTAAAAGAAAAGAAAAAGCAGTGGAAGCAATTGACTATGGATGCTAATTCTCTTTTGTACAGGAATAAGCCCAGAGTAGTAATGGGAGATTTCGATGATGTGGAAGCCGGAATTCGCACAATTAGATTTGTAAGGGTTTCGAAATGAAGCAGAGATTTCTGAGGATAAGCTATGAAGAACAATGATCAGCAGTGACATCGGTGCCAGGCAGCCTTGGTCTCTGCAGCGCCTCCTATTGGCTCTGTGACCTCTTCGACGCTGCATTCATGACTTCTCCTGAGGTGAAGAAAACTTCGAAGGTTGCCTCACCAGGTAGAAGGTTCAAGGGACTTAGGGGTTTTCAGGAGGTCTTCACCCTTTCTTGTGGGAGAAATGACCTAGGGGTTTTTAAGAGTCTTTCACCCTTTCTTGCAGGTGAAGTGACTTATGGTTCATATTGTCCCTGCTTGTTGAAATACGTTCGTTGTCTATCATAACTTTCAACGTCGAAGCTCAGCGGGTGAAATCCGACTCCAACAGTTAGCCCCCCAGCTCGGTAGTTGTTAATGATAATAATATCGAGTTTAAGGACCATTGGGTGTCGAAATTAGCTGTTCAAAGTTATGATGTTGTAGGCTTGAGCCTTTTAGTGTTGATAACACTTTAAACGTTATTTCTCGTTTTTCGAAGGTTTTAAGACTTCGCGCTCTGCTTGCGAGAGCAAATTGCGTCTGCTGTCGACAATGGTTTCCCCACTTAAGGATTTTAAGACCTTGCTGAAGACTTAAAGACTTTGCTCTCCGCGTATTGAAGTTTGCAGAAAAAGTGTTTTTTTTTTGTTCTCCGGAGATTTTAAGACTCCGCGTTGCGTTCGTTGATGTTAACGATGTTTTTCGCAACGGGAAAGATGATTTCCGAGAATGATAATCTTTCTGAAGATTTTTGGGACCCGCAGGGAAAAAGGTTCTTTTCCTCTTTTCTCTTTATTTTTTTTTAGAGGATAAGGTTTTCCTTTCCTCTTCCTTTCTTTCTCTTCCACTCTTTTTCTTGTAGGTGCTTTTTTTTAACTCTTTTTCTCCCTTTCTTTTTTCTACGCCGCCGGCCGTTCTCTTCAGCTAACCGTCGCAGGAAAATTTTCCGGTCACCTACTCCAACGCCACCGACGCTTCCTTGACTGTTATTGGTGAGCTTCCTCTTCACTTTCATCAAAGCTTCTTTGGTTCTTCAAAGCTTTCTAGCCCCTAAAGTATGATATATCTAGTTTTTGTTTGAATGAATATGTTTAGCTTTGATGAGATCTTTGATTGTTGTAAGTGAACCAAGCTTTGGTCATTAGTGGAATAGGATTGTCCTTGTTGTTGTACTCTTATTCAAATCCATGGACTTTGAATCTTGATCTTTGATGTGTGATCTTCGATTTGGCAGAGGTGAATTGTGATGATGGATCCAAAAGGTAGGAGTGGGATTTCCGATCTCGATCCCGGTGGTCTTGGATCCGAGGCGGCCGATGGCAACCGGGACGTTCGTGACACCGATGTCATGGGACCTCGTCAGCTCATCACCGAGGACACTGATGTCACGGGTTCTCGTCAGCTCGTCACCGAGGACACAAGGGTAAGCGCCAAAGACACCAACGACACACGAGGTTGTGGGGAAGACACCGATGACCCGAGTCTTCGGTGCCCTGTCCTCGATGACCCGATGAGGATGCGTTCGTCGAGGTTGAGCAGCCGAAAAAAGCTAAGAAGGTTAAGAAAAAGGCGAGGGTGAAGGTTTTCCCTGACCCTCCTGGGTCTTCTCTCTCGAATGAGAAATCCTTACGGCTTCTCCGAAAGAAGTGCGAGATCTTAGGGGAGATTGTGTTAGTCGCTCCTACCCCTGCTGATAGAGCTGACGCCCCACCCTCAGGATTCATGACTCTCTTTGAGAACTACTTTGATCAGTGCCTGCTCTGGTTTCCACTGCCCCGCTTCCTCATGCACTTTCTAGCGGTTCATGGTGTATGTCTTGCTCATATTAACCTAGGGGCATTGGACATCTTCTTGGTATTTACGTGTTGAGCAGAGAGTGCGGCGTTAACATCAGCACCAAGAACTTATCCTACTTGACAGATTTTAATACTCGTGGGCTATGCGAAGAGCTCAAGCATAGCGTTACCAACTCATCGGGGATGGCACTCATCGTCGGGTTTCCAAGCAAGGACGACCACTTCGAGTACCGCTTCTTCTTTGCAGAGATCTCCGAGAAGACCGTCGAGGCAGATTGCGTCAACCTTGTCACGACGAGATGGGAAAGAAGAGGTAACCAATACTTAGCGATTTTTATTGTTTGCTTTGTCATTTACTAACTCTTTGAATTTATCTTTTGCAGTGAAGCCAACGATGCCTAAAGTCTCGAAGGAGTTTCTTGCTGTCATGCATAAGGAGCTTTCTTCTGGGAATGGTAATTGGAAGAGGTCGTTCAGCCGAAAGAGGATCGAGAGAGCACTTTCTGCTGAGATCCTTCTGGGGAAGGTTCTTGGGCGAGGTTTGGCGAGGTTGTCTCTCCGCGAGCAGATTGCGCTTGAGGCAGCAGCGAAGGCCAGAGGGTCGTCGGGTACCCGTGCACCGAGGGTGACGATGCCGACGACATCGACTCTGCCTGCCCCGTTGATGCGGGCGAGAACTTCACGACCTTCTGCGCCGAAGACCGCTCTTCCTCCTCCTTCTTCAGGCGACGTTGCGGAGTTCCGCAGGCTGTCAGCGGAGAGATCCCGCATTTCTAGTGGCAAAGGAAAGGGCGTCGACCGTGTGACCCCTTCGAAGAGGCAGAGGGTGGACGTGTTCCCTGTAGCAGTTGTCGGCGGAGAGCCTTCAGCGAGTGGTGGCGACGGGTTGCTCCGTGACGAAGCTTACTCGGTAGTGAAGTCACGATATTCTGAGGTTTGATTTTCTCCCTCCGCATTTCTTCCTTTAGTACTTATTATGTCTTAGTATGCTTTAACTTCATATTATGTGTTCTTCCAGCTTTCCCTCCTCTTCGACCGTTTGGTTGGAGACTACGATGATGATGTTCGCTCCAGGGGTAGCGAGCTCACTGCGGCCAAGGAGGCTAATGCCGCCCTGCAGTCGAGGCTGGATGAGACCGTGGAGTGGAACGAAGCTCTCGAGCGCGATGCTCTTGCTTTGCACAGGGTCAAGAAGGATTATGAAGATAAGCTGGCGAAGCTCAAGTCGCGGTGTGCTAAGGCCGAGGGTGAGACAGTTCGGCTGAGGGGTGAGCTTAGCTCTGCTAGTGATCTTTAGCGCTCTAGGATTGATGCCGCTGTTGCAAAGGCTAGAGACGAGATGATTCGCAGTTTTGCGGAGCGGACCAGCGAGGTTGCTGGACTACTTGCGGAGATTGGCGGGAAGGTCCAGAACGACATGTTGAACCTTACTGAGATCGATGCGAACTTGGAGTTCATCGGCCTTCTTCAGGGATCGGACCCGCCATATCTCCCGACGGAGGTCAAGACGCTGCGTCAGCGGCGTCACCCGATCTACGATGCTCACGATATGTTCGCAGACATTCTTGCTAGTGTCCGGAGAGCTCTTGAGATCCCCGTAGCTCTTGCTAGTGTTGCTGAGACTAGTTCTGCTGCTGACGATGACGTCGAGGTGTCAGACGAGGACAACGTCGAGGCGACAGACGACGACGAGGGCGCTGAGGACTGATCTTATTTGTCCCGTTTTTTCGGACTTTGCTTGTTTTATGATATTCGGACATGATCACTCATAATTTTCGGAGATAGCGTCGGAAGGTTTGTACCTATGCTATGACTATGTTTACTTCGCATTGTAGCAGTTCTTTGATTTCTATGATGCTTTGTTCGGGACTTTTGTTGCGATTGCGGTTCACGCTTCGTTTTTGACAGATCACGAAAACTTCAAAAGTAATGTTACTTGTTTTGTAGATCAAGCCTTTAGTATAGGTTGAAGGATTGTTTACGCTTAAAATGCCTTCGGCTATTTGTACCAATGCTTGTTGTCGCGTTTTTGCTTTCACCAACGTTGTTTGTTGGGTTTTCTAGACTGGCGGTGCTTTCCAAACACATCTACTCAGAAGCAAACACACCTTTTGACTTGACCAACGTGTTTTTGGGTTTCCTGAATGATTATTCGGTGTATAAACCTAAGTAATCATTGGCAGCTACTTTTTACCAACGGTGTTGTCGGGTTTTTGAATGAACGTCCAGGGTCAACAGCCCGGGATTCGAACATTAGAAACAGTCAGGTGTTGTCGGGTTTTTGAATGATCGTTATGACTTATATAGCGCGCTTAGGATCCGATGACGGATGTCAATGTGTTCAGGTTCACACATTGTTGTTGTGGCCAGCAGCAACGACAGTGGATTGAACTTTGATTTTAAAAAGGCTTTGAATAATCCCTGGAGGATGTAATTGACAACATTGCTTAAACAAAGCTTCGAGTAATCCATAAAGGAGATAACAAATGAAGTCCATGAGACTTGAGTCAAATGCCTATTACTTGAAGCGTATACTAAGAATAAAATGGGAGTATACGAGTATACGTACCCCACTCCCCCCCCCCCCTTTGACGGAGGAGGGCAACTGAACTCGTCCGAAGACAAGCTGCCTGTGTACCCTTTGCAAGGATCAAGTCACCCCGTAGTTCGTTAAAGCATTTACTTCCCCCCCCCTTTGAGACGGAGGAGGGCAACTGAACTCGTCCGAAGATAAGCTGCATACGTACCCTTTGCAGGGATCAAGTCGCCTCGTTGTTCAAGGCAAGAGCCTTAGAAGAGGATTAATGATAGTACCTCTTTAAGTGCTTCGCGTTCCATGAATGGAGTATTGGCGTGCCAGCCATGGTGGCGAGCTCATAGACGCCGGGACGGACCACAGCGGTGACTTTGTAAGGTCTTTCCCAGTTAGCTCCTAGTTTGCCTGCATTCCGCTCTGCTGTATTCTGGAAGACTTCGCGCAAGACCAAGTCACCCTCGCGGAAACGAGTTTCTCGAACCTTGGAATTGTAGTAGCGTGCGGCTGCGCTCTGATAGTTGGTTATTCTGATGAGTGCCTGATCGCGCCTTTCGTTAAGGAAGTCAAGTTCATCAAAGAGGAGTGAATCGTTGAGTTCTTCGTTTTCTGGTAAGAGATGACGTCGCGGTCCTGGACAAGTGACTTCGGAGGTTATGACACATTCAGTTCCATAGACAAGAGCAAAAGGAGTTTCGCCCGTTCCGCGTCGAGGAGTGGTGCGGTGGGACAATAAAACGCATTCCAGCTCATCTGCCCAACGACCCTTCTTTGCATCCAAAACGTTTCTTAAGGCCATCAAGAATCGTCTTGTTGATTGCTTATGCCTGTCCATTTCCTTGGGGATGACGAGGAGTAGACTGGCTGAGTCGAATTTTCCACTTTGCGCAGAAGGCCTCGAACCTGTTGGAGATGAATTGAGAACCGTTGTCGGTGACAATTTCGAATGGAATTCCGTGACGACATATGATGTTTCTCCAGACGAAACTTTCAACTTGGGCGTCTTTGATACTTGCGTAAGCTTCAGCTTCTACCCACTTCGAGAAATAATCTGTCAAAACAAGTAAGAAGCGCTTTTGTTTTGACGCATGCAGAGGTCCAATGATGTCCATCGCCCATCTCATGAATGGGTAAGGAGAGGTGACGGAAGAAAGCTTCTCCGTTGGTTGATGAATCTTTGGAGCATGACGTTGACATTTTTCGCACTTGGCTGAAAACTTAATGCAGTCGTTCACGATGGTAGGCCAGAAGTGGCCATGTCGCTTTATCTTGATTGCCAAGGCTTTGCCTCCTGAGTGATTTCCGCAGGACCCGCCGTGTACTTCTTCCATGACTTGTTTCGCCTCCTGTCCTTCTACGCAGGTGAGTAAAGGACCTGAAAATCCCCGCCTGTAGATGTTATCGTTGAACAGGACGTACCGGGCATCGGTGCCAGGCAGCCTTGGTCTCTGCAGCGCCTCCTGTTGGCTCTGTGACCTCTTCGACGCTGCATTCATGACTTCTCCTGAGGCGAAGACAACTTCGAAGGTTTCCCTCACCAGGTAGAAGGTTCAAGGGACTTAGGGGTTTTCAGGAGGTCTTCACCCTTTCTTGTGGGTGAAATGACTTAGGGGTTTTTAAGAGTCTTTCACCCTTTCTTGCAGGTGAAGTGACTTATGGTTCATATTGTCCCTGCTTGTTGAAATACGTTCGTTGTATATCACAACTTTGAACGTCGAAGCTCAGCGGGTGAAATCCGACCCCAACAAATGACATCAAGCATATCCAGGAAAAGGAGGGTGGTAAACAAAGGTCTGAGGCTTCTTTTTCTCTCTTTAAGCAAATGCTTTCCACTTGTGGTTTACATGATGTCAGAACTTATGGTGGAAGGTATACGTGGGTTGGAAATAGATATAATCATATTGTTCGAACAAGAATTGATAGAGTTGTTGCTAATAGTGACTGGTTAGATCTATTTCCCACCTCTTATGTTCAACTGCTACCATGGCAGTGTTCATATCACAGGGCTTTATTGTTGGTCACAGATAGGAGGCCATGGAAGAAGTTCAAGCCATTCCGCTATGATAATAGGTGGAGATTCAATGATGAAATCAAGACTGAAGTTAATAAGCTATGGCACAACTCAAGTGAGTCCTCTCATCAAGTAAAGCTTACTTCTATGCTTGAGTCTTGTCGCATAGGATTGTCAAAATGGAAATCTAAGAACAACAATAACTCCTCTACTCAGATACATGAGCTTAAGAAGTTGATTCAGCAAGCTTATGAAACTTCTCCAGTAAATTACCATTATCTTGGAGTTCTTAAATCTCAACTTATTCAAGCTTATAGGTTAGAGGAGGAATATTGGAGAACTAGAAGTAAATCTTTATGGTTGCAAGCAGGTGATAAGAATACTAAGTATTTTCATGCAAAAACTAAGCTAAGAAGATCCATCAATCGAATCACTTCTTTGCTAAACTCAAATAGTAGACTCTGTGGAGATCCACAAGATATAGAAAGGATTATTACTAACTATTTCAAGAATTTGTTTACTTCTCATAGTGTATCTGATACAATGGATTTTCTCCAATACATGCAGCCTCGGGTAACAGAAGATATGAAAAGAATACTCACAAGACCTGTTACTAAGGAAGAAATTTACAAGGCACTCAAGCAGATGCATCCAGACAAGTCTCCGGGCCCTGATGGCTTTACTGTTGGATTTTACAAGGATCATTGGAATGAGATCAAGTTTTCGCTGGTTAGTACTATACAACATTTCTTTGAAACCTCTGAACTTGACCAAACCTTAAATAAGACTCACATCTGCCTAATCCCAAAAGTAGAGGCCCCAAATGATATTAAAGACTTTAGACCTATTAGTTTAAGCAATGTTGCTTACAAAATCCTCTCAAAGGTGCTAGCTAAAAGGTTGAAACCTTTGTTGCATAAGATTATATATGAGAACCAAACTGCTTTCATTCCGGGCCGGCTCATTACTGATAATGTTTTAGTAGCACATGAATTATAGCATTTAATGCATACTAGGCCGATCACTCAGTCTTATATGGCCCTAAAGTTAGATATTTCTAAGGCTTTTGATAAGCTCCAATGGTCTTTTATAGAGGTTGTAATGAGGAGATTGGGTTTCGCTAAACAATGGTGTAGGTGGATCATGACCTCTGTTAAGACAATTTAATATTCGATGCTTATTAATGGTAATCCAACTGAGGAAATCTTTCCCACTCGGGGTATTCGTCAAGGATATCCCATTTCACCTTATTTGTACTTATTGTGTACTGAAGGACTATCTTGTCTCATTTCACAGGCGGTTCAGCAAGAGAAACTCACTGGCTTCAATGCTAGCCGCACTGGGCCAGCGGTCTCACACATTTATTTGCAGATGACTCACTGTTATTCTGTAAAGCCTCAATGCAAGAATGTAACCAGCTGTTACATATCCTCAAAATCTATGAAGCAGCCTCAGGACATGCAGTGAATTTTTCTAAATCTGCAATCACTTTCACTAAGAATACACCGCAAGAACTCAAGGATGCACTTCTTCAAGCTACTCATATATCTAAGATAGGAGGACTTGGTAAGTATATAGGGCTTCCGGAATACGTGGGACGAAATAAGAATGACGCCTTTGCTTATCTTGCATAAAAAGTGACAAATAGAATGGAAAGCTGGTACTCTAAGCTTTTGTCACCAGCAGGTAAAGAGGTTTTACTCAAGTCCGTCATAACAACATTTCCAACCTATGCAATGTCCTGTTTTTTGTTGCCTCATAGAATTCTTAATCAAATGGTCCAAGCCTCTAGAAGATTTTGGTGGTCATCTCAACCGAACAAAAGAGGAATTAGCTGGATTGCTTGGGATCGTGTTACAAAGGCAAAGGATAAAGGCGGGCTAGGAATACGAGATTTCAAGGATTTCAGTGTGGCTTTACTTGCTAAACAAAGTTGGAGGTTGCTGCAATATCCTGATTCCCTGCTGGCCAGAGTTTATAAAGCTAAGTATTACTCCAAAACTTCGCTTATGCAAGCTCAAAAAACCTGGAATTCTAGTTTTGCTTGGAATGGCATTTTGCAGAGTAATAAATTGATTAAGCAGGGACTAAGATGGCTTATTGGTGATGGATCTCAGGTGAATGTTTGGGAAGATCCTTGGTTGCCAGCGAGTCCATCATTTCATGCAGATGGTCTTGGAGCTACACAATTTCCTAATTTAAAGGTCAAAGATCCTTTTATTCCCAATACTTTATTCTGGGATCATCAAAGAATCAGTCAACTCTGTAATCCAGTAGACCTTCAGCTCATCCAGAGGATTCGCCCATCTCTAACTGGTACACCAGATATCCCACATTGGATCCATTCTAAAACGGGTGAGTACTCTGTGAAATCAGGATATCATCTCCTACAGCAAAATAAAGGCCAATGCTCTATCAGTTCTAATCCAATTTTTAAGAAAATATGGAAGGAGAGAATTCCACCAAAGGTCAAACAATTTTGGTGGCGTGTTGGTCATAATGCGCTCCCAGTTGCTTCAAACCTTCAGAAGAAAACTATAATTCACAATAGTACATGTGTAAGATGTGGGGAAGAGGATGAAACTCTTAAGCACCTTCTTTTCTCCTGTAGAGTAAGTAAGAAAGTCTGGGAACTTGCTCCGATAAATCAACCTACAGCTGATTTTGTTGTGTCTCACAATATACATGAAGCCTATGAGGAGTTTAAAAAGTTGAATGAAGATAATGAAGCTAACATTGTGTTTCACATGATTGGTTGGCATTTATGGAAGCATAGGAACGATTTGCTATTTCAAGGGAAGAAGGCCTCTTTACCAAATCTTCTTAATCGGGCTCTCATGGATAAAAAATTATGGCTTGAGGCGGAAGATTCCAATCGGAGAATGCAGGAATCTTTTCAAAGCAGATATACATCAGCTCTCATAGAATCACATTCTATGCAACAGGCTTCTAATCAGGTAGAGCATCTCATTTGTTATGTTGATGCTTCCTGGATCTCCCCTTCTTCTGCAGCTGGCATTGGATGGATACTGATAAATACGTAAAATAACCCACTGATCCAGGGCAAGGGAGAAATCAAGCCAACTAACACTCCGTTGGAAGCTGAGGCTGAAGCATTGCGGCTTGCAGTCACAAGTTTGGCTACTTTGAATAAAAGGTGTGTTCTATTCTCTGGAGATTCGCATACTTTGTATCGACCTTTGCAGGAAGCAGTCTATGAGGAATTGGAACAAGAAAGAAGACACTCTACTATCTCTATCCACTTACAAGATCTACTTAACATTGCCACTCACAACCAATTCCGATTTAGATATATTGGTCGAGACATGAATACACAAGCGAATAACTTAGCCAAACAAGCTAGATTAGACGCAAGTAATTATGTTGTACGATGGATTGTGTAACACTTTTAAAAGCAATGCAAGTTATTTGACGCCAAAAAAAAAAGAGTATAACAAACGTTATAGATTTTTTATTTTTATATATTCACAGAAAATGACTGGAACACAAAAACGAAAAGAAAATGGGGATTCCTTTTGTGGGCTTAGTAGTCTCTTTCTTAGAGAGAGTCTTTGATTTCTTTCTTAGAACGAGCTTTAATTGGTTTTCTCGAGTACCGAGGTAGCTTTTAGTGTTTGTCCTAGCAGTTTGTGGATAAGATCTGGTTTTTTCCTTCCTTGTTCTTGATTCAAAGTTTGTATTTGGTGAAGTTGGAGCTCTTGTTTAGCTTTAAGTGCTGAAGTAAGATGATGGCTAATATCGACAAGGCGATGCATTCAATGAGGTTGGAAGAGGAGGATGTTCCTTTCGATCTCCCAGACCTCCCTGAGTTTAGCTCGAGTGAGAGAAACGTTCTCAGTATTATGGGCCGGATTCTTAATCCGGACCACCAGAAGGTTTCAGATGTTGTGTACGATATGCCGAGAAAGTGGTTTATCAAGGATAGAGTTCGTGGTGTTGTGTTATCGAAAGATAGATTTCAGTTTATTTTCAAGTATGAAATGGATATGGAGGAAGTACTTAAGAAAGGGGTTCACTGTTATAATCAATGGGCTTTGGTTTTGGAAAGATGGGTTGCAAAACCACCGCCTGATTATTTACAGTTCATCGAAGTGTGGGTTCAGCTGAGGAATATGCCGATTAACCATACAACAGAAGCTTCAATCATAAAGTTTGGAGAGTTCGCTGGTACTGTGGTTGATGTTGCTTATGATCCGGATAGAACTCGTAATAAGGAGTATGAAAGAGTGAAAGTCAGGACTGATACTTCTAAATCTTTAAGAAGATCGAAGGTTGTCAACATCCCAGGTGGGGAATCGATCACCATCAAATATGACTATGAAAGACTTCAAAAGAGATGTTTTTCTTGTCAGATGTTAACTCATGACCAAGTTAAATGCCCTGTTTTTCTGGCTCAGAATAAGGGTAAAGATACGAGTCATCCTGGTGTTCAACTGACAAGGAATGATATCGTCTCAGATGTTCTAAAGCATGATGATCCTTTGTTTGGGGTCTTAAGGGAAGATCAAGTTGGGTTAGATCCTCAGACAGGACGTCCCAGGATTGCTGAAGTAGTGTTAGAGGAAATGAGGAGGTACTTGGTTCTTGATGATGGTACAAACAGGATGGTTAGAGAAGAAAAAGTCAAAAGCTCTGTGAAAGAGTTGGAAAATGATTTCCTGGGACAGAAAACTATTCTCAGGATGGAGCCTGCTCCTTTAATTTCGCATGATCCTGATAAAGGTAAGGGTATTGTGTTTGATTTTGAACTGCAAGCTCGTCTTGAAGCTGAAGCTACTGTTGGCAGAGGTAGTAAAAGACTTTTATCAGATGCTATTCGATCTGGTAGGGCGATGGGAATTGATCCTCTTGAGCATTTTACTCAGTCTGAACAGGTGGCTGGGAACTTCGTGGCTGATATGTCTGTTAGCCAAGCTTGTTCTACGGTTTTTAGAACCGGCTCTTCGGAAGCTGGTTTTTCCGGGACAAGTTTGAAGAAAAAGAAAATACGAAGGAGACCATCCAAGGCTAAAAGAGGACAAAAGAAAGTTGAAGATGGTCAGTTACTGGAGGTGGTGGTGAAGAAGGCTCCTAATAAACTTTTCGTCAAAGGAACTGGTCATGCTGTTGAACCAGGTCTGAGTGATGGTCAAGATGTGAATCCAAATGAAAGAGTAATCAAAAGAAAAGGCTTTGTTGGTTTGGACCTTGAAGGTTCTGCTAAAAGTCTGAAGATAGCAAAAAAAGTGGGAGCCTCATGGAAGGGGCTTGCCACTTTCCAATGAGTCTCATGAGTTGGAATTGTCAAGGTTTGGGCACTAAAGAGGACTTGACAATTCCTAGACTCAAGGAAATGAGAAAGAACCATTTCCCTGAAGTTTTATTCCTCATGGAGACTTGCATAATAGAAATGTTTTGGTGGATTTGCAAGTTTGGTTGGGATATGATAGAGTATATACTGTCAATCCTTTAGGCAAGAGTGGAGGTTTGGCTGTGTTTTGGAAGAATAGTGTTGTTCTTGATTTCAAGTTTGTAGATAAGAATCTGGTGGATTTTCATGTCCAGTTTGGTACTTTCAGTTTTTTTGTCTCGGGTGTGTATGGAGCTCCAGCTGTTGGAGATAGAGCCAAAGTCTGGGAGAGGATTACGCGTATTGGGGTAAACAGGACAGAGAGTTGGTGCATGCTTGGTGATTTCAATGAAATTTTGCACAATGGGGAGAAATTAGGTGGACCAACAAGGCGTGATGTTTCTTTCATCCCATTTGGGGATATGATAAGAGCCTGTGAGATGTTGGAGCTTACTTCCACAGGAAATAGCTTTACTTGGGCGGGTATGAGGTGTAAATTATGGATACAATGTAAGCTAGACAGGTGTTTTGGGAACAAGAGGTGGCTTAACATGTTTCCTGACTCAAATCAAGTTTTTTTGGCGAAAAGAGGGTCAGATCACAGGCCTGTTTTGGTGAAACTTTTCAACTCTTCTCAAGCTTATAGAGGCAACTTCAGATTTGATAAAAGATTTCTGAACAAACCTCTAGTGAAGGAAGCAATTGTCAGAGCCTGGACTGGTGGTAATCAGAGATGTTTGGGAGTGGTGTCAGATAGAATTAAAGGTTGCAGAGTTGCTCTGAGTCGTTGGAAAAAAGAGAATACAACGAATGCTTTAGACAAAATCCAACTTTTGCAGGATGCTTTGGAGAAGGAACAATCTTCAGACTACCCTTCCCTTAGTCAGGTTTGGTCTCTGAAGAGAAGGCTTGTGGAAGCTTACAAAGAAGAAGAGGAGTTTTGGAGTCAGAGAAGTCGTGAGAGATGGCGTAAAGATGGTGATCTTAATACGAAATTTTTTCATGCTTCTGTCAAAGCTTCCAGGTCAAGGAAAAGAGTAGAAGTTTTAAAAGATATTAATGGGAATTCTCATTTTGGGGAAGCTTCCAAAGGGGAAATTGCTGCGGCTTATTTCTCAACTCTTTTCAGGTCTTCACATCCAGGGGATTTTGATGAGCTTTTTGTTGGGTTCCAAAATAGAGTATCTGCTTTGGTCAATGAGGCTCTTGTGCCAATGGTTTCAGATCAGGAAGTTAAGGAAGCGGTCTTCTCCATTAAACCTTCAAGCGCTCCTGGTCCTGATGGCATGAATGCCTTGTTTTTCCAAAAATACTGGGATATTGTTGGTGATCAAGTCACTTTTGAGGTTAAAGAATTCTTTGTTGATGGGGTTATGCCTAAAGATTGGAATTTTACTCACCTTTTCCTCTTACCAAAGACAATTCAACCCAATGTAATGGCGGATTTGAGACCAATCAGCTTATGTTCAGTGTTGTATAAGATCATCTCAAAGATTTTGGTCTTTAGAATTCAGCCTTTATTGCCTCAAATTGTGTCTCCTACGCAGACGGCTTTTGTTGCTGATAGGCTAATCTCAGACAACATTATGGTGGCTCATGAAGTAGTTCATGCTCTGAGAACTCACAAGGATATCTCAAAGGATTTTATGGCAATAAAGTCCGACATGTCAAAAGCATATGATCGAGTGGAATGGTCTTACTTGAAGAGTATTTTGCAAGCTATGGGTTTCCATCATAAATGGATTCAGTGGGTAATGTCTTGTGTCTCCTCTGTTTCCTTTTCGGTGCTCATCAATGATCAGCCTCATGGCTTAGTTATCCCTGAGAGGGGTTTGAGACAGGGAGATCCACTTTCACCCTTCCTTTTCGTCCTCTGTACAGAAGGCTTAACCCATCTGCTGAACCAAGCTGAGTTACAAGGAAAGATTAGTGGAATCTCTTTCGAGCCTGATGGGCCTTCAGTTCATCATCTTTTGTTTGCTGATGATAGTTTGTTCCTCTGCAAGGCCTCTGTGGAGCAAGCTACTGCTTTGCAAGACATTCTAAACCTTTATGGTTCTGCTACTGGGTAACAAATCAACTTGGACAAATCTTCAATAACTTTTGGTTCTTTGGTTGATAAACAGGTTCAAGAAAGGATTAAGGGTATCTCTGGAATATCAAATGAAGGTGGAGCAGGTATTTATCTTGGCTTACCTGAGTGTTTCAGTGGATCAAAGGTCCAGATGTTGGATTTTATTCAAGAGCGCTTGAGTTCAAGGTTGAGTGGTTGGTTTGCTCGGACTTTATCCATGGGAGGGAAAGAAACTCTTTTGAAATCTGTAGCCCTAGCTCTTCCTGTCTACGCAATGTCTTGTTTCAAATTGCCAAAAACAACAATCAGAAAGTTAACCTCTGCTTTGTCTTCTTTCTGGTGGAATGCGGTTGAACATAGGAGGACGATTCATTGGCAAAGCTGGGACAAACTTTGTTTACCTAAAGGTCTTGGAGGTTTAGGATTTCGTGATTTAGAATGCTTTAATCAAGCCCTTCTAGCAAAGCAAGCATGGCGTCTCCTGAGTCAGCCTGAGTGCCTTTTTGCTAAAATTTTCAAGAGCAGATATTATCCTGAAGGCTCATTGCTAGACGCCCACGTTGGTGTAAGGCCTTCCTTTGCTTGGCGCAGTATATTGTTTGGAAAGGAATTTCTTGATAAAGGCCTAAGAAAGATGATTGGGAACGGATTTTCAACAAGGGTTTGGACTGAGTTGTGGCTTTTTGATGGTAGAAGAAGGAGTCCTTTATTGAGAAATCCGATTGTTGATCTTGAATTAATGGTGAGTGATCTAATTGATTATCAAAACAGAGACTGGAACTTGGAGATTTTAAATGAGCAATTTTTTCCGGTTGATGTGAATCTCATCATTTCTAAGAAGCCAGTTGTGGCTGTTGAAGATTACCATTGTTGGGTGCATTCCAAAAGTGGTGAATATTTTGTTTGTTCAGGGTATTGGCTAGCAAATCAAGTGAAGCATGTGGATCTTATCAGAGAAGCGAGTGTGTTACCTTCTCTTAATGGGATCACGAATCAGATTTGGACCCTAAAGACCAATCATAAGATCAAGTTGTTCTTATGGCGTGTGTTAGCTGGTGCCATTTCAGTTGCTAAACACTTGGGGAAGAGAGGAATGGATTTGGATCTTCGGTGTCAAGCTTGTGGAGTAGAGGTGGAAACTACTAATCATGTGCTCTTCACTTGTCCAGTGGCTAGACTAACTTGGGCCCTTGCTGACTTTCCTAATCCGGTTCATGGCTTCGATGAGTTTTCACTTTTTTCCAACTTCCATTATCTTTTTATGGTGGAGAAGAGGAACTGCATAGGTAAAGAGGTTAGACAAAGTTTTCCCTGGATCTTGTGGTATCTTTGGAAGAACAGAAATGCTTTCTGTTTTGAAAGGAAAACTTTTGTGCCTACAGATACAATTGCAAAGATAAGGGATGAGACTGAAAAATGGTTCTTGGCACAAAGCCTTGATGAAAGGCATGAACAAGTGGGCATCTCCTTAACGCATAGAAAGGATTTGAAGTGGAAGAGGCCTCCTGCACCGTGGCTTAAGTGTAACATAGGAATGTCATGGTCAAAGAGTACTTTGGTAGGTGGTTTCTCTTGGGTGTTAAGAGATGACAAAGGTGTTGTTTTATTGCATAGTAGAAGATCTTTCAGTGGTTTAAGAACTTTAGAAGAAGCGCATTTCAAAAGTCTTTTGTGGTCTATGGAGTGCATGATCTCTCATAATATAAAGAAGGTGATCTTTGCTTCTGATGCGGTAATTTTGGTGAAGGCAATCAATAACCCAAAAGGTTGGCCTAATTTTTGGTTCCATACATCCGAAATGACTCGTGTTTTGATCAAGTTTGAAGATTGGAGTATGGTTTTTGAAAGTCGAAGTGCGAATCGAGGAGCTTTCTTGATTGCTCAGAGTGTTACTCAAAGGAATCTTTGGCAATCATACATTGCTCAAGGTCACCCGTCATGGTTGACCGAGCTCTTTGATTGTGAGAAGGGCTAATCCTTTTTCACTTCTTCTGTGATCTTTTTGAGCTTTGGAGTTTGTTTAAAAGGTTTATGTCTTTTGGTAATTGTGGTGTCTTTGACCTTTTGTAAAAAACTATCCAGGTTCTCTGTTTAATATAAATAGATGATCAAAAAAAAAAAAAATATTCACAGAAAATGAGATAAAAACTAAACAAATTGCAATCATGACATCAGACTCCCAAATTTCATGACTTTCTTTGCAATGAAGGTTATTTTATACATAATACTGTAAAGTTATAGATTAATGTATTCGTGTCATTGACTCATTACATATCAAAACCACGGGAGAATAAAAATATGGAGTGGGGGTAATTATGTTCATAGTTGGATAAGAGGCTGAAAGGAAAAAGTAAGATAGGATTACAGTGTGAAAGATACATATTGTGCCCTAAAGTTGGAACTCTTTCTCTTTTAAAATTCTCTTCTTAAAATCCTCTCTCTCTCACTCTCTCTCGTTTCTGAAACCATTACAAAAGCATACTGTTGTATTTTAATTTTGGCGATTGTGCATCCCACGTGACCTAACCCACTTCCTCCCTTCTCAATTGTTTTTCATAATCAATAATTTTAAACTGTTGTAAAAAAACAATAATTTTAAACTGAAACAAATTATAGGCCTGTTCGTTTGGCAGTCGCAGCAGCTTGCGGCTACGTCATGCGGCAAAATGTTGTTCGTTTGCCTACCGCAGGTACTTGCGGCTGTGTCATACGGCCAGACGCTGCGTCTTGCGTCAGGAATTCGTTTAAAAATTAGCGTTACGGCTAAAATTTCAGCCGCAGCCGCAGCGGCAGTCAAACGAACAACGACTAGACGCTGCGTCAGGCCGCATGACGCAGCCGCAAACCACATGCGGCAGGCAAACGAACAACAATCGCAGCGTCTGGCCGCATGACGCAACCGCAAGCCGCAGCCGCATGCGGCATGCAAACGAACATGCCTTATATCATAAAAACGATTCAAAAACTATTATATAACTAATTATTTTTAGCCTCTAAAAACTATACCGCTTAAAATTAACAATCGGATTTAAACTTTTTCATCGATAATCAACTAAAGGTCTAGAAAGTGTAAATTTTATAATGGGTAACATTTGCGTTTCATATCAAATATCGCATACTCTAGTCTAGACTATGGGCTTGATTGGTTCACCCGCTACCACCCGCAAACGCTGCGTTTGCGGGCAGTTGCGGTTGGTAGCGTTTGACACCAATTACAGAAAACGCTTTGTACCGCTCCACACCGCTCCGTACCGCTCAAATTCAAAAGCTACTTCCCTTGAGCGTTTGCGGTTGCGGACGGACAATTACAAAAAAAAAATTGAAAAATAAAATAAAATTCATTTAAAAATATATAATAAATTTGAAAATGCAAAATTTAAATATTATAATTATAAAATATATAAATAATTTAATATTTCTAATTAATATTCAATAACCTATACATTACATTTTTTTTATAGAATCTTCAAACCAAAATTTTCTTTATAAATGTTGATAACTAAAATACAGAAATCTATCAATTTAAAATTTAAAACTAATCTCTCCAAATAAATATTTTTTTCTTTAAAATCATAACTTTCATTCAATCAATTTTTTGAAAAAAACATAAACATTATATAAATGGTTTTCATTACTAATTATATTAAATACATAATTTTTATATTTGCAATAATAATATGGTTTTTCATATTTTTTATAACTATATAATGGGTTTTTATTGTTAATCTATTGTTCAACCACTACCGTTTCTGTTAATCAACCAGTCATAAACATTCCGCAAACACACATATTTTTAATCGATGCACCAGTCGTATAAATCGCTGAGTAACGCTTCAAACCGCAACCACCCGCTTCCGCAAACTCCCGCAACCACAACCTCAACCGCTGCGGCTGAACCAGTCAGACCCTATATTTTGTTTATTTTGATGTGAAATCTCTATCAAAGAAAAATATATATTTGGTAAAACTTTATTTTCCTCACCGATCAGAATGTGAAACAAATACACTACCCGAAATTCAGGTATAGGTTTTATATTTATATATTTCTAAATTTTAATACCATATTTTTGTTCATTTAATATATATTTTCTCTCAAGCACCTTGTGGATTAGAAATATGACAATTGCGTCTCTGATTATTTATAAAAAAAATACATTAGTAGTAGGACCATATGTATCAGTTTTGTCAAGTTCTTCTGAGTTGTTACAATCAACCACCAAATGTAGTTGTCATCATGTTTTGTGATCCAGCAGATCTTTTCTTGTTCTATGTGTCTGTATAAGAAGGATTTAGCCAATTAACGTAAATGGTTTTTTTTTTTTGTCGTAACGTACATGGTTAAAACATAAAACTACGTATACTATTAAACAGTAATTTCGCAGAAAAGTTTCTAATTTGTTGATTGGTAAACTTTCATGAACGTTTTCATAAAGTATTTTTACCTTCCAGTTTTAAACTAAACGATAATGATGATGAAATGTATTTTTTATTAAATGTATTAAAAAAATACATTTTTACATTATCTATGAAATGTATTTTTAAACATAAAATAGTATTTTCAAAACAAAAAGTCATCATTTTACGAAAAACAAAGCAAACATATCAAATAAAATACCGTTAGAGTTTGTTCATGGGGAGATGGGAATGATGACAGTGCTTGTTTCACTGCTGATCATATGTATGACAAAAGATTATGTCACTCTTTTTCTCCTTTGTGAGGTTAAATTTTATGTACCTTAGAGCATGTTTACTAATAACCCTCTCTCAAAAGTTCATTTTTAGTAATATATTGATATTTTTAATATAAATAAATAAAAAAAATTAATTGGAAAAAAAAGAGTCAATCACAATTGCACACTTAGAAAAAAATTGTCGTTTGAGTGTTAACCCACTAAACCAAGTCTTTATCTTTCTCCACTTTTTTCCATTTTTCTTATTTTTAATATTCTATAACACTTCATATGAACAACCGATATTGATGCTCTTACAAGTTACAAGAAGAGTAAAAAATCGATTAGATAATTGTAGAAAATTAGCCATGAAACATAGATATTTATGTGATATTTTGTGGCTAATTTTCTACAATTAGCTACAATTTTAATATAGCTACGCGTACGTATTTAGAAGATATAGTTTTTAGTAAATTTGTAACAATTTCATTTAGTTACAAATCAGAAACATAGCCACACAATAAATGTAGCTATGTGATCAAATCGTTGTCAACGTATATACGTAATAATAATATAACAAGTCGCTACTTCTAATAAAGTGAATTAGGCATTGCTTAATATACGACCTATACAAAAATAAAGAATTAATCGGATCGATAAATGAAAGTAGGTTTAATAATTGTACGGGCGTGCTAAGTGATTAGCACTAAACAAAGATTTAGCTTTAGATTTAAATGTGGTAGTTGCAAGGCTC
The DNA here is from genome assembly GCA_900128785.1 of Arabis alpina. Lineage (NCBI taxonomy): Eukaryota > Viridiplantae > Streptophyta > Magnoliopsida > Brassicales > Brassicaceae > Arabis > Arabis alpina. The sequence continues at coordinate 23,903,318 of LT669790.1, forward strand.
CAGTTTGGCTTGTCGACACATTGGCTCTACTGCATTATGTTACCGCACGTGTTCCATTATTTCTACTCCTTCATTATTTGCCTTCAGTTTTATATTTTTCCTTGTCGTGAAGGGGAAAAGAAAAACAAAAGAAGATGACATTATTATCATTGTACACATGAGTATACTATATGTAATTAAGATTTAAGTCTCTTTTTTTTTGTCGACAACCTGGATTTTGCATTAATAGAAAATTCTACAAAATGATTATACAACCCATGACACTATATAACATTATATATATCTAGAGGAGTGAAATCTAACATTCTTAGCCCGCATTAGAATGTCGTTGATGATATTTGAAACAAGAATATCGTTGATCATATTTGAAACATCTAAGTGGTTTCAAGTGTCTTGATCGTGACCGGCTGCATAGTTTTACAAGCGATTAAAGATGGTTATTGAGAAGATTTTAAAAAAAAAAAAAAAAAAAAGACGGTTTTTGAGTCCCGTAAAAGTAACATTAGTGTCTTTAAATTTCCTTACTTCAAATACTGCCTTTGCTTCCAAATAATTTAGGGTTGGAATAGTTGATGACGACTCTTTAAGAACCGGTCTACTATTCTTTTGACGAAGAAACCATATATGATCTATCATCATCTATCTACAAAACATTGTTACTTTAAGAAAAACCTTCTCGACGATTTAGGATAAATAGATACCGCATCGGTACATATGTTTGATCATATTGTTCATTAATCATTACGTACTCTGCATTATTTTTTATCATTAGTTGAATTGTTTTTAATTAACTATAGTTTTACTAATATTTGTACTTTTAGTTAAACCAGCTCATGAAAAATAACAAAGAGAATATTAAATTAAGTTAGTTCGTGTTATATTATTTAGTACTAACGTTTAGTTTATATATTGGTACTCGTATGTGTTTGTATCCTATTAAAGAAAATGAAATTCTAGATTATATTACGTGTGCATATATCTTCCACAACCATTTTTAAATTAGACCAGCCATCGATCGCCATAATATAAGGGAAATAATTAGCAATTTAAAATAAAAAATATTTGCATTAGAGACAAATAACAATTAAAGAAATTTGAAGGCAACGATAACGATAGAGTTACATTATAAATAGAGAACAGAGGAGACCATTAGGCAAAACTTAGACCCACTCGTCTCTCTCCACTCACACTCAATGGAGCCATCACCGTCGTCCCCACCGCCGGAGATTCTCAACCTCGATTCAATCAGAGCTCTCAAAATCCTCGGTAAAGGTGCCACAGGAACCGTCTTCCTAGCACACGACGTTGTATCACTCTTCGCCGTCAAGCTCGTTCACAAATCCTCCTCCTCTTCTCTCCGCCGTGCACGGTGGGAAATCGAGGTCCTCCGTCGTCTCTCCGTCGAATCTAACCAAAACCCATTTCTCCCTTGTCTCTTATCTACCTTCGAGTCACCGGAATTCTTCGCTTGGGCCGTACCTTATTGCTCCGGTGGCGATCTTAATAACCTCCTCCGCCGTCAAAACGACGGCGTTTTTAGCTCCTCTGTTATTAGATTCTACGTGGCGGAGATCGTATGTGCGCTTGACCATCTACACTCCATGGGGATTGCTTACAGAGACTTAAAACCAGAAAACATTCTGATACAACAATCCGGTCACGTTACTCTAACCGACTTCGACCTTTCTCGAAGCCTAAAGAAACCCACCCGACCTCAATTCTATCAACCCGACCCGGGTAGTAAAAAAAATCGAAGCTTTTCTCGTTGGATCTCACCGGAAACAGAGAGTAACAAAACAGGGTTAAAGAAACCAAGATCCGCTCGGGTTAACCCGATTACTCGTCGGAAAACGAGTTTTTCCTCCGGTGAACGTTCTAATTCTTTTGTCGGAACGGATGAGTATGTTTCTCCGGAGGTAATTCGCGGCGATGGTCATGACTTCGCCGTTGATTGGTGGGCTCTTGGAGTTTTGACGTATGAGATGATGTATGGAGAGACTCCGTTTAAAGGGAAGAGCAAGAAAGAGACTTTTCGTAACGTGTTGATGAAGGAACCTGAGTTCGCCGGAAAACCTAATGATTTAACCGGTTTAATACGGAGTTTGTTGGTTAAGGATCCGAATAAGCGGTTAGGTAGTAACCGTGGCGCGGTGGAGATAAAGGAGCATGCTTTTTTCGCGGGTGTGAGATGGGATTTGTTAACGGAAGTGTTACGACCTCCGTTTATTCCGTTAAAAGATGACGTGGAGTTAACGGTTGGTGGGTTTGATATAAGAGAACATTTTGAGAAACAGAGGATGATGATGACATTATCAGCTTCTCCGTCACCGTTAACGTCTCCGTCCCACGTGTGCCATAAAAATGATCCGTTTATTGATTTCTGATCCACGTGTGGGGAATCTGACTTGTAGATAAATTCTTTTTTTTTTTGTGTGTGTAATTTTTAGTTTTTCTGATTTTCGATATGTATGAAAATCATTGTTAGAACAAGCTAGAAATGTATTTCCACTGACGTGATAATTATTTGAAACAATAATCCTTTGAGTATAGAAGAGTTGGCTTTGCACAATCTGAAGAAAACATTTGAAAAACATAACATAATTTAGATTAAAATATAGTTTATGATCACTATAAAGAATCATTAGGTTAGAATGTCGAGGAAAAGATGGAGTTAGTGGGTATTGGATTGGATACGAATTATCATCACAAGGTTGGGTTGAAAATGTAGTAGAAATAATAAAAATAAGTATACGTCGGTAACAAGATGGGAATGTGTAATCATAATTACACGGCCTAATTCTTTCCGTAAAGCACCTTAACTGATAATTACTCGAGAACCAACAATTTTTAATGTTATTTTTCTTCTTTCACATACGCAGCACTCAGAATTTATGTCACCGTAAAAAAATACTAAAAGGTCAAAATATGGTACGATGCTTATTGATAAGCTTTTTTCTTTTCTTTTCTTTTCTACGATATAAAAAACTGATTTTGGATCATCAGTTTTTGTAATGCGGTAAACATTTTTTAATGATTAGAGAAAAATAAATTGAAGTTAAGATGTTAGATGTGCTAATAAGAGATGACCGACCGGACACTGTAGACATGTTTGTAAAAGTGTTGGGGCACTAAGATGTCATTTTTTATTACTTTATTGATTAATAATGTTTTAGTTGACAAAGATCTACTCACCGATAAGTCATTTGCATTGCATTTTCTTATGTTAACTATCTCGAAAAAAGTTAATCCCCTTTTCGGGCTCAGCACTCTCCAATACAATCAGAGTCTTTGCTCTTGGTTTGTAGAGGAGCAAAGTATACCAACACGTGATAGTTAAGTGAATCTGAGGAATTAAGTGTACTCTTTGCATTTAATTCTTGTAATTCAATCGGTCGGATAGGGTTTGTTGTTTTGACGGCGGCTGAGCTATTAGGTTTCTTGCTGTTTTAAGCTTGTGTGAAGTGAAGAGAAGCTAAAGTTGTTGTCCAGTTTCTTCAGATCTGTGAGTGGGAAGGTTCTAGTATGACTGCATCAATGGATAGAGCTATGGCGGGTATGAATCTGGAAGAAGAAGATATTCCAGCGGCTATGCCCAACTTACCAGAATTCTCTTCGGCTGGTGATAACGCCCTAAGCTTGATTGGGAGAGTTCTCAATCCTGATGGAGTGAAGATGTCAAGCCTGATTCTGGATATGCCTCGCAAGTGGCTGAAGAGTGAGAGGGTAAGAGGTGTTGCTCTTTCGAAGGAGAAATTCCAATTTTTCTTCCAATCTGAACATGACCTTACTGAGGTCTTAGAAAAAGGAGTTCAAACTTATAACGAATGGACCCTTGTGCTGGACCGTTGGGTCGAATTCCCTCCTCCAGAGTATTTGCAATTCATACTCTTGTGGGTGCGAATTCGCAGCATTCCTGTGAACCACAGGCGAGAGGCTGCGATTACTTGGTTAGCTGAGTTCGTGGGGGAAGTTAAGGAATTGGTATTTGATCCCCTTAAAGCTCAAAGCCAAGATTTTACAAGAGTGAAGGTAAAGTTCGATGTTTCCAAACCTCTGAGGGGTTCCAAATCCATTATGTTACCTTCTGGTGAAACTACAAAGGTTTGGTTTGACTGTGAAAAGGTTCAAAAGAGATGTTTTGAGTGTAAAAGACTCACCCATGAGAAAGATGTTTGCCTTCTGCTGGTAAAAAAGAGACAGATCGAAGCGGCTGATAGAAGGGCTAGGAAGGAGCCTCAAAAGGTGACTCCGCAAAGGTTTTATCTGAATCGGATCCTCTGTATGGTGTGCTTTCTGAAGATCAAGTGGGGATTGATCCTAGAACGGGCAGAGTTAAGATAGCTCCAGACGTGCTCCAGGAGATTATACATTATTTGATGGTGGACAATGGAGACAGCAGAGTGGTTAAAGAGAGTAGAGTAAAGAACTCTGTTAGAGAAGCTGAAAATGATCCAAGAACTCAGCGATCTTCTCTTAGGCTGGAGCCAGCCCCTCTGGTAACCCAGAATATGGACAAAGAGAAGGGTTTGGTTTTCAACTATGATTCTGCAGGCTCCTCTTCGTCTGCTGGTATGAAGCCTGGTCAGGAGTTGGACGAGCTTGACATGGCAATTAGATATGGTAATGCAATGAAGTTAGTGTCCAATGCTTCTTGTACTATCAGCGTCGATGCTGTGTTTGCTAACCAGTCTCTTCCTTTTTATGTTGGTTCAACGGCTAAAAGGGCTGGTTTCAATGAGGCCAGTTCTTCCGGAACCAATGGTAGAAAGGGGAAGGCTAGAAGGAGACCAGTTAAAAGAAAAAGATTTCCTATTCCCAAAGATCCGATGGTTAATCCATCAGATGTGGTGATGAAAGTGGGTGCAGAGATAGGAATGGGTGTGAAAAGACAAGCAAAATAGGAGCTACATGGTGGTCCTAAGGGTACAAAGTGCCAAAAACCAGAGATAGTCCCAAATGAGGGACTGTCCAATGCGCAATGAGCTTCATCAGCTGGAATTGCCAAGGACTTGGACGGTCTGAGGACTTGGTCATTCCCCGTCTTAAGGAAATGCGTAAAAAACATTTTCCTGAGATGATTTTTCTTATGGAAACAATGTGTAGTAGAGATAGTATTGTCGACTTACAAGTTTGGTTGGGTTATGATAGAGTTTTCTCCATTGAACCTTTGGGAAGAAGTGGAGGTCTAGCCTTGTTTTGGAAGAATAGCCTGGAGGTGGAGCTCCTGTTTTCATATAAGAACCTGTTGGATTTTGAGGTTTTGTATGGGTCTTTCCAATTTTTTGTGTCTTGCGTCTATGGTGATCCAAGTGGAAACCGTAAGCAGTACTTGTGGGAAAGGTTATCTCGGATTGGTGTGAATAGGAAGAACAGTTGGTGTATGTTTGGTGACTTTAATGATATCCTCCATAATGGAGAAAAAGTAGGTGGTCCTGACAGAAATGATGGTGAGTATAGGATGTTCAATGAGATGATCAAAGCTTGTGAAATGGTGGAGTTACCTAGCAATGGAGATAGTTTTACGTGGGGCGGCAAACGTTACAAGCTATACATCAGGTGCAAACTGGATAGATGCTTTGGAAATAAGATGTGGTTTAAGATGTTTCTGGTGTCTAACCAAGCTTTCTTAGAAAAAAGAGGTTCAGATCATAGACTTGTGCTAATTAGCATCCTGGCAGCTAAGGAATCTTACAGAGGATCCTTCAGGTTCGATAAACGTTTTTTGAACAAACCTTTGGTAAGGGATACAATCTCGAGATGCTGGAGTATGCACCACAAGGGAGGTTTTGGATCAGTGATGGATAGAATGAGGGAGGTTAGGAAAGGGCTGAGCATCTGGAAAAAGAATTCAAATGTCAACTCTAATGATAACTTAAAACAGATTGAGATTGCTCTTGAAGTGGAACAATCGAGCTCCTTTCCTAATTTCAACCATGTCAGATACTTAAAGAAGGAGTTAATGTTTGCATATATAGAGGAAGAGGCTTATTGGAGCCAAAGAAGCAGAGATCACTGGGTTTTGGAAGGTGACAGAAACACTAAGTTTTTCTTCAACTCTGTCAAGGCTGATCGAAGCAAGAAAAGAATTGAGAAGCTCAAGGATGCCAATGGTGTTTTTATGCGATCTGAAGGTGCTAAAGGTGATATTGCGGTCAAGTATTTTGAAAATTTATTCAACTCTTCCTCTCCTTCGGATTTCAGTGAATTGTTTCAAGGGTTTACTCCTAAAGTATCAGACTACATGAATAGCCAGCTTATTAAAGAAGTGACTAATGAGGAGATTACAGAAGCTGTTTTCTCTGTTAAAGCAGCCAGTGGGCCTGGTCCTGATGGTATGTCTGGTTTGTTTTTTCAGAATTATTGGGAGATTATAGGGCCGAAGATTATGGAAGAAGTTAAAGATTTCTTTCGTTGTGGGATGTTCCCTCCAGAATGGAACTATACCCACCTCTGTTTAATTCCAAAGATAGTCAAACCTTCAGAAATGTCTGACCTTCGCCCTATAAGTCTCTGTTCTGTCAGTTACAAGGTCATTTCGAAGATCCTTGTTAAACGCTTACAACCTTTTCTGGAACAGATTGTCTCTCCTTTTCAATCTGCTTTTGTTCCTCAAAGATTGATATCAGATAATATTTTGATAGTCCATGGATTGAGAACTCATCCTACTGTCTCAAAGGAGTGCTTAGCTATAAAATCAGACATGTCAAAGGCGTATGACAGAGTTGAGTGGAGTTACCTCAAAATGCTACTGAAATCTTTAGGGTTTCATCACAGGTGGATCAATTGGATTATGTTCTGTGTGTCTTCAGTAACTTATTCAGTTTTGATCAATGATCAACCCTTTGGTCTCATCAAACCAAAGAGAGGTTGGCGTCAAGGAGGCCCTTTATCCCCTTCTCTTTTTGTCTTGTCTACAGAAGGTTTGACACATCTTCTCAATAGGGCAGAGTCTAATGGTAGCATTAATGGGATCAGCTTCTCAGATCAAGGACCTTCTGTGACCCACCTGCTTTTTGCAGATGATAGTCTCTTTCTGTGCAAAGATGAGGAAAATGAAGTTAAAACTCTGAATGACATTCTCAAGGTGTATGGTGATGCCACAGGCCAGATCATTAATCTGAATAAGTCCTCAATCACTTTTGGAGACAAAGTTGAGGAACCAATCAAGATCAAAGTTAAACAGATTACTGGTATCTTGAATGAGGGAGGTGCATGTACTTACCTTGGACTCCCAGAATGTTTCAGTGGATCTAAAATTGATATGCTTGCCTTCATTCAGGAGAAACTGAAGAACAGGCTGTCTGGTTGGTATGGTAGGATGCTGTCTCATGGTGGTAAAGAAATCCTCTTAAAATCAGTAGCTTTAGCTATGCCTGTTTATGCTATGAGTTGTTTCAAGCTCCCGGTGACTACGGTGAATACTCTTACAAGTGCAATGGCTCAATTTATCTGGAATTCTTCTGAAGACAAGAGGAAACTTCACTGGTTATCTTGGGAGAAGCTTACTTTGAGTAAGGATTTGGGAGGACTTGGTCTGAAAGATATTCATTGTTTCAATCAAGCTCTCTTAGGAAAACAAGCGTGGAGGATCCTCAACAATCCGGATTGCCTTCTTGCAAAGTTACTGAAGAGCAGATATTTCTCTTATTGTGATTTTTTACAGTCTATTGAAGGTACAAGACCTTCTTTTGGGTGGAGGAGTATTCTGTTTGGGAGAGAACTCTTGAGGAAAGGCATAAAAAAGAAGATAGGGAATGGGGAAACGGTTAATGTCTGGACTGAGCTATGGATTGATGATGTAAAAATGAAAGCTCCTCTGATTAAAAGTTGTTCGATTGATCTAAACCTCACGGTGAATCAGCTGGTGGATTTCAGAAATAGAACTTGGAATAGAAGTAAGCTGGAAGAACTATTTTACCAGGAAGATATCAATCTAATCCTCAAGATGAAACCTATTGTTGAGTTAAAAGATTTCTGGGTTTGGAAGCATAATAGAAGTGGTGATTTCTCTGTTAAATCTGGGTATTGGTTGGCGCATAAGGAGAAAAACTCAGAGCTGATCCGGATGACTGAAATGAAACCATCCACCTTAGAGATTAAGCAGAAGATTTGGAAGATCATCACAGTACCAAAGATAAAAGCCTTTTTATGGAAAGCAGCAAGTGAGGCTATTCATGTGGTTGAATTGTTGGAGAGAAGAAGTATGGATACGGACTCGAGATGTCAAGTATGTGGTAATGAAGGTGAAACTATCAACCACGTCTTGTTCTCTTGCTCTTTGACAAGACAAATTTGGGCTTTGTCTGGTTTTCCTTGCCCACCAGGTGGTTTCGATGATTCTTCCCTTTTCTCTAATTTTCACTACTTATTGGAATCATACAAATCCAAACTTATACCTCTGGAAATTAGACGTGTTTTTCCCTAGATCCTGTGGTATGTTTGGAAGAACAGGAATGGTCTTTTCTTTGAAGGTAAGGTGTTTTTGGCTACTGAAGTTGTGGCTAAGGCAAACAAAGAGGCCGAACTGTGGTTTTTCGCTCAATCTCAAGATAAGCAAGAAGAGATGGGTCTTCCTCCTAAAAAGATTTGGGTAAAGAAGAAATGGACAAAACCTCCTGATCGATGGGTGAAGTGTAACATTGGAGTGAAGTGGTCTAAGGAACATAAGGTATGTGGTGCTTCCTGGATTTTGAGGAATAGAGTTGGTGGGGTGTTGTTGCACAGTCGTACGAGTTTCTCTAACATTCTCACCCTTGAAGATGCCAATTATCAAGCGCATGTTTGGTCGTTTGAAAGCATGGTCACTCATCATGTTTCAAATGTCATTTTTGGGACATGTGAGGTCCAACTGGTTAATGCTCTAGAGAGACCGATGGCTTGGCCCTCCTTCACATGGCAAGTCCTTGAATTCAGGAAAGTGCTGCATCTTTTAAAGGATTGGAAACTGGAAATTGAATCAAGAAGCTCAAACAAAGGGGCTTGGTTAATTGCGAATAGTGTGATTCGAGACCATAGAAGTCATTCTTATGTTTCAATTGGTGCTCCCTCTTGGCTTTTACCTCTTTTATCGCAGGAAAGTGCAGCCTAAGGTGGCTTGCTTTGGGCTATTTGATTAAACTTTTTGAAGGAACATTTGCTTACTAGTTTAGCTTGTGTTTTCTTTCAAATAGCCTTGTATAGAAGTGTAACCAATCTTACTCTTTCCTCTCTTAATATATTTCTCAGATGACAAAAAAGAAGAAGATCTACTCACCGACGTGTAAGATCACGTCGAGTTGCCATAGCAGTGTTGCGACGATATCGAAGGAGATTTTTTCATCTGAATACCGTATTCATTTTTGTAGCATAGCAAGAAAATGTTAGCTGGGAACTGAATTCATAATACAATAGATATAGATGTTAACAATCCTTCTCGAATGTAGCGGTATACTCAAACGTGGGTTCTGAATGTATACCCCAGAGTGGTTTTTTCGTCCTATTTTTGTTGATCTTTCCAAGTTTCTATGCAAAATTTATTATTTTTTAATTGATTTTGACTGTTTAAATTATTCAGATTGATTTTTCATTGGTTAAATTATTTTGGAATTGATGATAAAACACACTCCCTCCGTAATGATTCTACCAATGAAAAAATAATTTACAGAATTCAAACAGCCAAAAATAACAAAAACAAAATAAATATTACATAGAAAATTGGAAAAATCAACTAATTTGAGACAAAAAAATTTCTCTTAGAAGATCACCTAAAATGGGACGGAAGGAGTATTTTATATTAAAACAATAGAAAATTAAATGATTTCATAATCTATGTGCAACAACCTTAAAAAAATCCTTTAAAATGGGACGGAGAAAAATTCAATTATTTTTTAACTAGTTATCAGAAATCAGAGACATTTGGCATCGATTTTATCGCTTCCTATCTATGGAAGAAGAACTTGTCTTATTCATGCTTTTGCTGACATTCTAAAGTGATCTCCAAGCATAATCCCAAGGAAGGGCCTTCTCAGTTTTCGGTGTAAGCAATTTAATTTTTTAACTTGTTTCTTTTCTTTTTTGTGTACGTTTTTCAATATAAGTTGGTTATTTTAGCCGAGTGAAAAGGAAAATATCAACTTGAATAATGAAAATTATTTAGAATTATTTGTAACCCTAAATTTTCTAATCAAATCTCTCTAAAATGCAACTTAGTTTCCATTTTAATGGAGTTGCTATTTGGTACCTCCACCTCCACCTCCACCTACACCTGGTGGTGATTTGGCTTTTATTTTGTTACCAAATGGTGGATTTACCTTAACCATACCACCTCAACAAGAATTTTACCTTTACGGTTACTCTAAATGGTGGTGAAGCTGCTTGTAATTAGGGTGAAGCTTGCGTGGCAGCTACTGGTAATGATGGTGATATGAATCACACCATTAATCACACAAAAAAATCTGATAGAATCACACCCATTTAACGAAAGTAATCCAATTTCACAATTACTAAACACTCATAACATCGTGAAACCATCATTAAGCAAAAGAATTTCAGTAATACTGTCCATATAGAATCATAGATTTAGGAAAGAAGCAAACTAACTGGATAAACACAACATAAATACTTTTGAAGAGTCGTTAACGGCTTTTCCGTGAGCATCCGAAGGTAACTCACTCGTTAAACAAACAAATTTTTCCTAGCTTTAAGGGATTTTATACCGTTTCCGGATTCACTTTAAATAAAAAATCTCTACTGTTCAAAGTTCAACCCAAAAATAAATCTGAAACTGAAAATACAATCATGGTCGTTGAATCAAACATTTTGTTCCATACAATCGTCGTTTTACTTTGGAATAATTTGCCCAATAACCATAATTGAAATCTTATTATATAAAGTCGGACGCGCATCAAATCGTAACTCACGAGATTTTGACATGTGTCATTGTGACATTTGTCAAATAAAATTTTCTTTATTTGTATTACTTACTTTATAAATCAAATTGTAATACAATTTACAAAATAGTAATTAAAAATGTCAATAAAAAAGGAAAAAAAGTTAAATCCAAAGAAATTTAATTAAGGAAAAAAGTATATTCACAAGTCACAACTAAAAAAATAAGGTAAACACGTTTCTTCCCTCTCCGGTGTCCGGTACTTTTTACCGGCATCGTGAGAGGGTTGAATCTAATAGTTTCTATGTTGAACATGTGATTTGAAGAGTGTTTCTGACTTTCTGACCAGAAAGATGCGAAATTTTTTCTAGGGTTTTTGGGTTATTGTGATTCTTATGTTTTTATGGGGTTTTGTCTTCCTTGTAGAAGATCTATAGTTTGATTTAACTATTTGTTTATAGTCAATTTTGGCTATCTATCTGATTTATTATTGCAGTTTCAAAGTTGTTCAACGGTTGCTTTACCAAAGCTAATTCCGGAACAAAATTGACAAAGGCAATCAAAGAAGAAGATTTATCTAAATCAAGAGAATTGTTGTCGTGTAATCGTAAAAGATATTGGAAGTCCGGCTGCTATTGTGGATTTGGGAACACCTAATCGTCTATTTTAAACTCGAAACAAGACCGAAACAATACCGTTTTGGTATCGCTAATGTGTAATCAAAGTTGTTTTTCTACACATAATTTATAGTGTGGAAATACCATTAGTTTCTCTTTGTGTTTCATCTTTTGGTCTTCTTGTAATATGGTTTGAATCAGATTCAATAAAACAACAAAGCGTTAAAAAAAACACGTTTCATACCAAATTTTTTTTTGAAAGAAGACGTTGCAATTGGAAAAGAGAAATTAAGTGTCTACATTTTTAAGAAAAAGGGTATAATATTGTCTTTATATTCAAATAACAAAAAGTTGTTACTAAAAAAAAAGGCAAAATACTATATACTTAATTAGCAAATGAAAATCTATCTAAAAACATCAAGACCATCACAATGTTAATATGTGATTAATTATTATATTATCTTAATCAAATAAGTTTTGTGTTTGAAGATTCAACAAATCGAAGTTATTTTACATTAGATCGTTAGATTGAAATCATGTTTATCGTCGTACTATCGTACATGTTCTTCGAAAATGAAAAATGTTAAAATTTTAAAAAATAACATTATAAGATTTATCGTAAAAATTATTACTAATACTATATTTTAGATCTTGATATGAAAGAGAATATAAGAATTAAAATGTATTGATTTAAGAAACCGGGTTTCTATAATATTCCAAAACATTTTGGTAATTCAATGGGTTACTAACTTAAACTAAAATATTTACATCAATAATTTTTTTTTTGGCATACCTACCCGCGTATTAACGCGAGTCCTAATCTAGTAATAATTAAATAAATAATCAAAAACTTTCTATGTGACACAATCACGATCACTAGATTTAAGATTTTTGGTTACTTGATTAATTCTTATTTCAATTATGGTTATAATTAGACATATTGTACCTATATGAGCTAAGCTATGGCTTAGTTTAACAAATAAATAATGTTCTATAGTCAGAATTGATATTTAACCACAATTAAACGAAAACACTTTGAAGATCTCTACAAATGTATTAACCGACGGTCAGTGTGATGTTTCTCTTTCATTTTTTTCACCTTCATCGCTTTGTGAAATACACTATTCCTTCTTATAAACCCTAAATTAGGTAATCCATCTCCAATAATGAAACTGAACTTTTTGCCTGATGATGGCTTTACCTTAGCCATTCCGTCTGGTCAAGAGTATACAATTAACATTAATCATGCTGGCTCTGGTGGAGCGTCTGGTTAAGGCCTACCGTTCGCGCTCGTGGAGATGGCGGACTCAGAGCCGTGCGTACAGCAAGATCAAAAAGGCTCATGGGCCCCACTCCAAACTAAGAAAATTTAGGCCCCCAAATTTACAATTATACTTTGGTTTTACTTAAGTTAACAACAAGAATAATTTATTGGATGTTATAAACCCATTTAGTGGATGCCCATTAGAGGCCCATGTTCTAGAATATTCTTAAACTCTACTTCCTCTCCAAGCTTTGTAACCCTATATATACTTTGTATATCTCATAGAATAATACACAACCCAATTCTCTTTCTCTTCTTTACTACAACACGTTATCAGCACAAGTTCTAACTCGCTGAGCAAACCCTAGCCACTAAGTAAAACCCTAGCCGCTTAAATACAAAATCCTAATCGACGTGGTCTCGATTGTACGATATAAGAAAATCTCCATCAAACCTTTAAGTGTTGCTTTCTCCGTTTCCAACACCTCTCCGAAAGTCACTCATCAAGATAAGTAGTATTTTGACTTGATTAATTTGTTAATGTGTTACGGTGATGTTGTTCATATTATAATATATGTTCATGGATTAACATCATGTTCATATTACGATTACATAAGACCAATTAACATCATGATCTTTATTGACACATGTTTTATAATTGATCGATTAGTGACAATTGTCGACCTAAACAATTTCACTTTTGCTTAATCTGATTTTACTTATTTATAGTATATGTGGGTTTGGTAAATCGTTAGTTTGAGATGTTTGGATCCTAACCAATTTTTTTACCTCTGATATGTAGTTCTTTGTTTCGATGAGCGTAAAATACAAAAGCTTTCTCTGACTAAGTCGTCTCCGATTTAAATTGTCAAGGTCATCTTCCAATCGAGATAAGTATTATTTATGTCTTGAGGATCATGCTTTATTGAATTTTATTAGTCTACCTTGTTGGTTTTAATTTTGTTTGGAAGTTCATTTGTTTTTAGTGTTGGTTCAGAGAAACATTGGTTTGAATATTTGGTTCTCATTGGTTTGATTATTTGCAAATCATTGATTTGGTATTCTCGTAATGAATAAATTATATTTTATCATTCAAAGAATGATTTCACCAATTGTGATGGTGCTAATAAGACTACTATTTAGTCTTGACTAAATAAGATGATCATAATAAAATATTTGTTCATCGTGAGATTTAATTCGAGATGGATGAACCTAAAGTTTCATCATTCGAATGAAAGAAATAGATAATCTCACATAGACCATAAGTGATAAATCCAGAAGATAATGATCACTATTTGATTATGAAAGTTCACTAAGGTGACATATCTAGAAGATTACGTTCACCGCTTGACCATAAAGATTTTGTTCAAAGCAATTCTTAAAGAAAAAGTATGATCACCAGAATGTGATATTTCCTAAAGCCTAAAATGATTGATTGATATAACCTACAAGACTTGAAGTCTTTAAGTGAATAGAATTCACCTAGGTTCAGAATTACTTACTTTCATGCAAGTAAGACACAATATTGTGAAAGAGATATTTTGAAATATCTTATCTCATTGAGGCTGAACAAAATAATGAGCTATTGATAAAATTATAGATCATATATTGGTTGTTAAGCTCCATTCCCTCAAGCAAATGTGATATCATATACTAAAGATGAAAAGGGCAATACCAATAGTATCTGTTAAGGAAATTACTATAGAACTGGTCATAAATGTTAAAGTGGATGTGAATGTGGTTATGGTCAAGATTGAAATCGAGGTCAAAAAGTCTCTATTATGAACTCATATTTTCACCAGAAGTGAGAAAATAGAGATCGTAATAAGTCAAAGATATGTGAATCATTTTGAAAATGAACGAATATATTGAGAGTACAATACAAGATAGTACATGGCTTATTGAATACTCAACAAGAGCATATATATGAATGCTCTAGAAGAGCACATTGATAATATTGCATATGGGAATGTATTTGATATATTTATGCATTTATTCTCATAAGTCTCAAAAGTTAAAAGGATTTAAGGTATAATACATGTCCCGAGTAGGATATGTTATTGATTTTAAAAAGGGATTCAATTTAAAATTTATAAAATCAGTGTTATCATCTCGAGGGGGAGAGTTAAAGAATCCCACATACCATAATAAGTGAAACATCCAGAAGATTATGTTCACACTAAAACTAAGTAAATGAATCCAGAAGATTCATAAGACTATGTTCATACGAATCCTTCGTAACATAAATTCATGAGATTTGTTTTAAAAAAAAAAAAAAATCATGTTGAGACAACAAGTAAAGGAAATGTAAATACCTCTAAATTACAAGTATTTCCCAAGAGCAAAAGTATTTTCGTGAAACTACTTGTATTTTGTACTACACAAAGATTCTTAGAATGGAGATGAAAAGATATAGTAAACCAGGAGTTTACGAAATATATTTTTATTTGGCATGAATCGGTTAGACCATTACGATTCAATGCGATGCGAAAAGTAATAAATCTAAGCAAACATTGAAGAACCAGAAGATTCTTCATAATGATTTGTCATGTGTTGTTTGTTCATAGAGAATTAATATATGGTTTTCATGAGGCTAATAGAATTTGAATCTATGAATTTTCTAAAATGTTGAGATGTTGCAGGGCTGATCACCCATCGTGCATCTTAATAACTCTAGTGAATTCATGAGCCTTTGATGATTACAACATCCGATGGGATAAATGTTGAACATCCGATAGCACATGTTCATACATAATTCGCATTATGCCAATAAATAATTAATATGTGTCCCCTATTGTAATTGGTTTTGGTTCATAACCAATTATTTTCCATCTAGGATTTTGGAAGTACAATATACATTCCAGTTGCTCCACCACAAAGTTTTAAGATGAATCCTTAAATAAGGATGAAAATATATGTTGGATATAAATCTCCATTGATATTAATAATCTAGAGCCATCCTTGAAAGATTTAAGTAAGGCATGATTTGTAGATTGTAATATACCAGTCTTTTCAACATTAGAGAGAGAAAATAAACAGCTGGAAAATAAAATAAGTTGTAATGAATTATAAATGATCCTCAGACGAAAAAATGTAAGTTAGAAGTCCAAAGGATAATTCATTTCAGAGCTTATAGCATTGGTTGCCAAATGCTTTTATGACCCACATAAAGTGATAAAGTCACTTACCAGCTGTAATGCTCCAATTATAATTGATGTACCAAAAGGACAATATCAAACTGCTAATGAGTCTAAAGATCGCATGAAACGTGATAGACCTATTTGGTTCCAAATATATCTCAAAAAGAAAAGGAGCATAATTCACAATGGTTAGATTGAGGAAACACTTATATATATGAATGATCTCCCGAAGAGAAACATGACATAGACATAAATTCAGGTACCTGAGAATAAAGAGATCTCAAATAGTTATGTCATGTCATGTCATAAATAAAATGGAATCGAAAAGCAAAATAGACGTCGTAATATTTTTGCATGCATTGAGAAAGCAGTTGATATTATGAAAAAGAGGATCAAGAAAGTCTATTGAAAAGTGTACACAAAGTAATGATTGGCCAATCATAGAAAAGAAGAAATAGACTTATAATTATAATCTCTTGTAGAGAATTTTGGACTAGTAGTCCATGCACCTGAAGTGTAAAACCAGTGGAAGATAAACAAGTCTTTGTGTGAAAGAATAGTGAAAATTTCACAAGATCTTGAACTTATTATGAAGAGATTTACTCTCTTGTGGTGGATGCAACTACTTTCAAGTTCTTTATCAATATGGCAAGAAAAAGAATGACTTGATTTATGTTTAATGGATATAGTCCATATCTTATTTATACAACCCATTGGATAATGAAATTTATATGAATATTCATGAAGGATATATCCCTGTAGGATTAATTATGTTCCTGGGAAATTTTAGTCGATCGAATGAAAGATGTAACATGGGGTATAATCATGTAAATGTTTACCCATTTAGACTTATCAAAAGATTCTGATAAAGTGATTCTTAATTGAAAATCATCGAAACTCCGGCAGAGTTATTGTAAAGTAAGCAAGAGCTTTGGGAAAACTTGATGTTCTATTCCATTGAAACGTACACATATATATACAAGAGTAGAGATAACCCCAAATCATATTCTAAGTCTATCTATACACATAATCATTATCTAACATATAGAAGAATATGTAAATATATCTTAAAGAAGGTTCTAGAACTATCTAGAACCTTAACACCCCCCCTCAAGGTGGTGCGTGTAAATTGCAAACACCCAACTTGGTTAAGAGATAATCAAAACTCGAACGTCCTAACGCTTTGGTGAGAACATCAGCAACTTGCTCTGTAGTACGAACGTGTTTGGTAGCTATAAGACGATCTCGAACCGCATCACGAACACTATGACAATCATTCTCGATATGCTTGGTTCGTTCATGAAAAACTGGTTTAGCCGCAATGTTAATGGCTGATATACTATCACAGAACATATCCATTGGACCATGTAGGGGCACACCAAGATCAGCTAACAATTGTTTCAACCATTTTAACTCCCGTAATGTCGCAGCCATGGCGCGATACTCTGCCTTAGTCGAGGAATGCGACACTGTTTCTTGTTTCTTAGTCTTCCACGAAATTGGCGAACCTCCAAGATGAACAACAAAAGAAGACAAGGAACGACGCGTTAATGGACACGACGACCAATCGGAGTCACTATAAGCTTGAACTCGTAAATGTCCACCAGCTGATAACATTATACCTTGTCCAGGAGTCCCCTTAACATATCGCAAAACCCGGATCACTGCATCCCAATGAGCCTCACGTGGTACATGCATAATTTGTGAAAGAACATGAACCGCATATGTCAAGTCGGGTCTGGTGATGTTGAGATATATCAACTTTCCAACAAGACGACGGAACCGAAGTGGATCCTTAAAGAATGGCCCTGTGTCGGACAAAAGTTTGTGATTTTGTTCCATTGGAACAGATAACGGTTTACAACCAAGTAGTCCGGCTTCGGTAAGAATATCCAATGCGTTTTTCCGTTGTGAAAGATAGATTCCTAGCCGACAGCGTGCAACTTCGATGCCAAGAAAATACTTGGCTTTCCCAAGATCTTTCATGTGAAAGCACTTGCTCAAATATGTTTTGAACTTCTCTAACATGCCTAAATCATTACAACAAAGGATTAAATCATCCACGTACACAAGTACCCTGAGACTTACGTCCCCTTTGATGTAAGTAAATAAAGAGTAATCTGAGTATGACTGAGTGAATCCAAACTGAAGCAAAGCTTGAGATAACTTTGCGAACCAACACCGTGGAGCTTGTTTGAGACCATATAATGACTTACGAAGTCTACAAACCTTATTTGGATTACTTGTTTTAAAACCTTGAGGCAGCTTCATGTACACTTCCTCCTCTAAGTCACCATGAAGGAAGGCATTATGAACATCCATTTGGTGAATTTCCCAACCTTTCGCAGCAGCAACTTTAAACAACGTACGAACCGTAGTAAGCTTTGCTACAGGAGCAAAAGTCTCCTCATAATCTTCTCCTTCTACTTGGTGATTTCCGCAGACAACTAGTCGCGCTTTATGTCGTTCGATAGTCCCGTCGGCATTGTACTTTAACTTATACACCCATTTGTTTGCAAGAGCTACCTTTCCTTCCGGTAAATCCGTAAGTTCGAATGTACCACTATCTTCAAGAGATTTGATTTCAACCCCCATAGCTTTACTCCAATATTCATCTTGAACAGCCTCCTTATACGACCTTGGTTCAACTCCAGCTGTAACGGCTGCTAAGAAGACCCTGTGGGGCTCGGAGAAATCGTCATCGCAGATATAATAGTCAAGAGAATAAGGAGAATTATTACCTCGAACCGCAGTAGAGTCCCCCAATGGTTTATCGGAAGAGAGCGGTAATGGTGTGTTATGTTTATCAGAGTAGCAGGTGGCGTTGTATGTGACATAGTCACGAAGTTTCACTGATGGAAGAGGCTTACGATGCCCTCGACCGAACTCCTCTGTTTCTTGAGGAATTTCACCATGAACCGGGTTTGCAGGCGAAACTAAATTTTTAGTGTTACCCGGAGCTTCTGTATCAACCAGAGTGTTAGGCTGAACCGGGATTGGATTTGGGTCAACCAAAACTTCGTTTTGAACCAAATTGGAATCTCCGTTTATGGGTTCCTCGATAGGTAAACTCGGAACAGGGGAAGGAGAAACAGGGGAAGCATCAACGGGTTCGCTGAAGGCAACTCGATCACTGGGAGTATTATTCACAAACGACTCATACTCGAGAAGCGGCGGAACAACTACTTGATCAACACAATCATCGGCCGCATATTTGTAAGGAAATTATGTTTCCTTAAAACTTACATCTCTTGACTCAAAGAACTTATTTGTTTCAAGATCATAGAGCTTCCATGCCCTTTTCCCATAGGGATATCCAACGAAAATGCATCGGCGAATACGCTTGCCAAACTTATCTTTGTTTCTAGGAGAATTATGTGCAAAACACAAACATCCAAACACCTTGAGTTCGTCATACCTCAGAGCTGTTTCATACAAAACTTCATAAGGAGACTTCCCTTGTAATACACTAGACGGGGTTCGATTGATGAGATGAACCGCAGCAAGAACACTCTCCCCCCAAAACGTAACGGGTAAGTTTGCTTGGAAGAGAAGAGAATGAGAGACATTTAGAATATGTCGATGCTTTCTTTCGACTCTCCCGTTTTGTTGAGGTGTGGCGACGCACGAGGTTTGGTGCAAGATACCTTGCTCACTAAAGTATGATGATAAACAGGTGAACTCAGTTCCATTATCAGACCGGACAACTTTCACATGCTTTCCAAACTGGCGGTGAGCCAGTGCACAAAATTTTGGTAACATCTCCTTGACTTCTCGTTTCTCAAGGAGCAAATTTTGGTAACATCTCCTTGCTCTGATACCATGTAAAGTAAGCAAGAGCTTTGGGAAAACTTGATGTTCTATTCCATTGAAACGTACACATATATATACAAGAGTAGAGATAACCCCAAATCATATTCTAAGTCTATCTATACACATAATCATTATCTAACATATAGAAGAATATGTAAATATATCTTAAAGAAGGTTCTAGAACTATCTAGAACCTTAACAGTTATCATAAGCAGTACGATGATAATAATATATGATAAAAGATCACTAGCTATTGATATTTATATGAAAATCCCAGAAGGATTTCAATTGCTAGAAGCAAATTCATTTTGGATTTTAAGAGTTTATACATTCTTAATGAAATTTGGAAAAAGGATTTGTTATAATGTATGTTATGATTGAACATCATTATAACTCCTAAAAAGATCTTTATATAGTGAAAGATCCGAAGAAAGGATTTGGGAAAATAATCTTGGAAAGATAAAATTATCTTCACATATCTTAAGTTGAATATCTAGCGAAAAAGATGTTAACTTAAAAGATCCTTGCAGGATATTACAGAAAATGCTCATATGTATTTGGTCATGAAGTACCATTCATAAAATGAGATTAGAGCAATTCAATGGTTTATTTCATGATTGAAATATGTGTTTGACAAAAGGGAAAGTCAAATATAATAGCTTTTACAAGAAGAGCATGAATATTATGTACAAGAGAAATGTTATAGAAAATTGTACATATATGAGATTCATGCCTTAAGTTCAAATAGATCAAAATATGATCTTCTATAAGGAAATGATGCTATAGAGCATAAGTCCAATAATATGAGATATCATATGACAATTATTTGAGTTTGTTCATTCAGGCTATGATTATAATAATTCAAAAGAGATAGCATATATGATCGGAATTCATCTCCTGAAGAAGATGTCTCCGAGGGGGAGAAACATAATGCGTGGATGTACTCTTTTTCCCTTATCATAGTTTTTATCCCATAGGGTTTTTCTATGAAAAGGTTTTTAACGAGACATCAGAACACGCAAACGATATACACTTATAGAGGAATATTATCATTATAATGATATATGAAAGTCTATCAATCTCCCATAAGAATATCATACATTAACGATAATGAGAGAAATAAAAAGAATGATCCAGATGAATCATCTAGAAGACTGATGAGTTGCAGAAGAATGGCGATGTACATGTTCAAGAGGTTGTTCAAGCGAAACTTTGGTAGACTTATTTTCAAGACACTTCCAACTATTACCTTCAAGAAACAAGTTTGCAGCATCACGAAGATTTCATGTTATGCACTCATCAGGGGAGTAAAAACGCATTGCACTCTTTTTTCTTTAACCATGGTTTTGTCCCAATTGGGTTTTCCTAGTAAGGTTTTAATGAGACAGCATCTTATGCGTATTATGATTATTTTTACTCTAATGGCATCCAAGGGGGAGTGTTATAAACCCATTTAGTGGATGCCCATTAGAGGCCCATGTTCTAGAATATTCTTAAACCCTACTTCCTCTCCAAGCTTTGTAACCTTATATATATTTTGTATATCTCATGGAATAATACATAATCCAATTCTCTTTCTCTTCTTTACTGCAACATTGGACAATTTATTTGGGATAGTAATTTAGTTTACGACAAGAGTAAATATCTACAAAGCTATTTGGGTAAATTTATGATATAACTCTTCTTTTTCCAATGGGCTTTCATATTACAAATACCCATTTAGTGCTATAAGCTAGTTTACTTTTTATAATTAATTAGCTATATAACCAAGGATTGTATAGAAATTAGGAAAATAACCAAAAGTTTTGGGATTTCTTTGCAAAATAATAGGTGGTTTTGCAAAGACTTTAGTTATTTTGCTAATTTCCATATAATCATTAGTTATCACATCCAAATTTTCATGTCTTTTCTTTATTTCGTTTTCTTCGTCTTGATCAAATTTTTTTAGAGTAATTGCAATGAATAATAGTCTAATAACAAATAATTAGGCATATGACATAACAAAAAAACTAATTTGATAACTAACATAGAATGACAAATATACTCTCACTCCCAATTAACCTAATCTCTATGTTTTACCCTATCCTAAAAATAACAAAAATAAAAAACATTATTACCCTAATTTTTTTAAACACATTTCTCGCCGCCACTTTTCTTCTTCACCTCCTTCACGTTCATCTTCTTCTCCATCTTCCTCTCGGGCTATTTCTTATCCATCTAGTTCTTCTTCTTCTCCTTTCTCTTTCTCTTCCTCTTTCTCCTTCTTCTCCTCTTTTTCCGTCACTTCCTCCTCCTTATCCTCCTCCTCTTTTTCCTTCTCCTCCTATTTCTCCGTCTCCTCCTATGCCCCCTCCTTCTCCTCCTCCTTCTTCTTCTCTTTCTGATTTGCCGATGATGTTGAGAATGTGACCGGTGATTTCTAACAAAATCACAAGTAAGTTTATATACAACAATAAGTAGTGAACTATTATAGTAAATTAACTGTAAATTGTACAAGTATAATGAACTATTGTAGTAAATTAGCATGTATATTTTTATAATAGACTATCAATGGGTCTTGTCAAATTTAATATATTGTAGTGACCTATCATTTACATGTATGTTTGATATAGTGAACTATGTAAATTTGTATAGTTGACTACAACTATTTATCAGGAACGGTTGGCCAGTGACTTTTTTTGTATAAGTATAGTGAACTATTATAGTGAATTAGCATGTATTATAATGCATGTTTGATATAGTGAACTATGTAAATTTGTATAGTTGACTACAAATGATAACATATTATCTTTTATTGTCAACATGTTTTTAGATCCACTTGGAAGAGATCGAGATGGAAGAGATCGAGATTTTCACAGTTCATCGGATTATTTTTTATGGACAACAGATTTTTAGAAATTTTATTGTTTTTACAGATTTTTTTACCACTTTCTATTATAATGTTATTAAGGGTATTTTTGTCTAATTAGATCAACAATTTGCTATTCACCTAATTTAGTTTTCCTATATGTTACTCACCTAATTAGATGTTCAAAACATAATATTCACCTAATTAACCCTTTTTTTTAATGTCTAAATCTATGAATTATTACAAATTATGAGAACAGTTAAATGAACAATTATACAACGGATAATTTTAGCCTTGATATGTGGGATCCATAGACTCTCCTTGCACCACGCTGGAAATCTCCTGTAAATTATTCCTCCAATAATTTGTATTCTCCGGACTCGAACTCCGTACCTTCTGGTGTAGAAACTTTAAAGCCCTTAGTCAACCACTGGACTGAAGGAGCTTCCACATCTTGATCAATTTTTTAAAAACATAATTTTTATATTCATTTGTTTCTTTTTTTCAGCATAATTATATAAGGAATTAAAATAAAAATGACGAAAATATGCATACAATTTTATAGATAATGTTTTTTTTATCATAGAATATATATATCAAACTCCTTTGTTTCTTCATCAAAATCAATATATATACATATTAAAATTTACTAAACATATTTTATCCACTATATTGAATATACTAAAAACAATTATATATTATATATACTTTTAAAATTTAAATAAAACAATGTTGTTAAATATCGCCTTAGGCCCCAAAAGTGCTAGGCACGGCACTAATGGCGGTGATCTTCTAGATCCTCTCTATGTATACAAATCCATCATTGCACAAAATCCTAAATCCACCTAACCCCATGGTTTTCTTTGATATGACCGTGGGCGGCGGACCGGTTGGTCGGATCGTGATGGAGCTCTTCGCCGACACGACCCCAAAGACGGCAGAGACTTCCGGGCCCTTTGTACTGGCGAGAAAGGCATAGGGAAGTTTGGTAAGCCGCTCCGTTACAAGGGATCAATCATCCACCATATGTGTCCTGGTTATATTTTCCATGGAGGAGATATAACTGAAGAGAACGGAAAGGGAGGCGAATCCATCTACGACGATAGATTCTTCGAGGATGAGAACTTCATCAGGCAGTGCACAGGTCCAGGTTTCCTCACCATGGCAAACGGTGGTGCAGACACCAACAATTCTCAGTTCTTGGTCTGCATGAGAAAAGACGAGGATCTCGGCTAAGTTGTTCAAGGATTGGATGTGATCACGAGCATTATGGCAATGAAGGAGGCCAAAACTGTGCGTGACAAGCCGCCCACAGTGCATGTGATGATAGCCGACTGCGGTCAGATTTCATAGATTTGAGAGATTTTAATCTACAATAATGGTAGTTTGTGTCGTTTTGGCCAGATGTGTTTTTGTTCTTCCTTTGGTGTTTCCCTCAAGTAAACTACAATAATTGTTTCGTCATCTTCTACCTTTTTTTTTTTCAGTTTGTGTTTTTGTTGAATGTTAATTTATCCTCAACATAGCGTTTTACACAAAAATTTACAGCAATTTTTTTTTTTGTTAAAGGTAAAAGAGAAACCAAAATCCAAACCATCAATAAAAGCAATAGAATATGCCTCAGAGTTGATTTCTTTTTCCTGGAGATTAATCTCTCAAAGTATATTTAACACCATCACAGGCATCAAGATCAAACAAAACCCAAATACACACAGAATGCAACAAAAAGATCGAATCTTTATAAACCCTGGAACAAAATAGAACCTTATTAGCAACCCCTAGAGCAAACTAGAACCTCAAAACACTACATCAAATTTACAGCAAGATCAGTTACAAAAGAAACCATTACATGTGGAGAGCAATTAGCAAGCATAGTTGAATGAGATACATTTTTTTTTTAATAGAATGTTAAATTATATTCCAACCAAAAAACCTGTTTTTACAAAGAATGCAACGGGAAATTTTTTAACTACAAAGCTTTCTTCTACATAAAGACAATTCGTTATGAGTGTTTAGTTGCGAACCATTCCTTGAGGCCATCATCGTACGAGCGATCCCCCAATAACCTTAGTGAACTTAGCCGGTTGCGAACCGTCTTGTCAATAATTTTTGAGATATTTGTTGCCTGAAGCGGATCTTTCCCATGTTTGCGGTTGTTTCTCTCTTGCCACAAGTGGTAGGTTGCAGTTTGAAGAACATAGCGGATGAGAAATCGTCGAGTGCGTCCGAAGATATCCTCACTAACCAGTGAGATGAGATCATCCCATCGAGTCGTGTATTGCCTGCCAAGAAGTTTCTGAGTAAGCTCCTTCCAAACTACGGATGAGAAACTACAATCAAAGAATAAGTGATTGCGAGACTCCTCCACGTTATTACATAAAACACATTGGCTTGGACCAGCCCATATTCTGGTTCGATCTCCTGTTGAAAGGCGGTTCACCACCGCGAACCAAACAAAAAACGAGTACTTTGGTGTTGCGTTGGTAAACCACACACCTTTGTACCAATTTTTTGTTGGCTCTTGAATGAGATACTTGTCATGAGGGGAAAAATATATTTGGAACTGAATCTATAAAAGTAGCCTTGATATATATATATAGTCCGGTGAAGCTTTCTGAAAGGAGAATGCTAGTTCTATTCCCGAACAATTTGCTACTAATTTAAGAATTTAATTTTTCGTAGCTTATTTGCAACAATTTGTGGATAATTTAGTAACAAATAATAACAACTTTAAACGTGTAACACGTTTGTTATAAAAAGTAACGAAATATTAGTGAAGCTAGGCGTGGGTATCCGGGTATCCAATCGGGTTTCGGGTTGGGTACTTCGGGTTTCGAGTTTTCGAATTTCTGAATATAAAACCCATACGGGTTATATAGAAATACGGGTTGGGTACGAATTGGATATTTTCGGGTTCGGGCGGGTTTCGGGTTTGTCATCAAAACCCGAAATTAACCCATCAAACCTGTAAATTCAAAAGCAATGTCGTAATTTACTCTAAGTTACAATTTAACAAACAAGATAATGTCTAAAATAACGTTTAAATCAAACCAAGACTTCAAATCCATACATAATGTCTAACAACCACGTAAAAAAAAAAAGCAATGTAATGTCTAAAACTAAATCAAGACTTCAAATACATAATAAAATTAAAATGCAAACTAAAAACTTAAAAGATAGCTTCCTCTTGTGATTCTCCATCCTCTCTTATCCATTCTTGATTCCTCTTATGATAAATACAAATCAAATAACAAATAGAGATTAGAGAATGATTATACAAGTTCATACGAGAAACAATTTATAAATCCAAAGCATATTAAACGATTGTTGTATTAGCAAGTGGTAATAATCAACCAATTTAGATAACATGCCTTTTTCTTTCTTTAAAGTATTTATCTTTTGCTAAAATTACTAAACAAATATTTTGTAAGAAGTTTACAGTTTATCATCACCATCACTATCCTATAGAGGATAAAATAAATGATTATCTAAGTAAAACAATTGTTGTTCCAAACATCAAACTAGGACTGGTATCTTCTCGTTATAAAACAATTGACCATAACTTGAAAAATTGACCAAATCGATTTATATAGAATCTAGGGTTTATATAATCAAATCAAAGAAATCAAACAATCACCAAAGACAAATCGATCATATACCAATCGAATTCAGAAACTATATTGAATCAAAGACAAATGTATATTTGTATACATACGTATTCTTCGGGTAGTTTGGGTAACCGTTTTATTGTCAGGTAACCCTAACCCTAATCCGAACCCAAAATTTTAAATTATAAAACCCATTCGGGTTATTAGGACTACCCCTACCCGTTCCAAACCCGGTTTTTCGGGTTGGGTTCGGGTTCGGAATATATGCCCAGGCCTACGTGAAGCAATGCGTAACAACCGTTTCAAAGTCTTACAAAGTTGCTGTAGCAAATTGATACAATTATACTGTAGCTAATTATGATACACTTAGTGACAGAATTCGTAACAATTTTATTATATTTTAGAATAATTAAAATTAGCAAACTGATAAATAAACAAATTTATAAGGTGCTATAACTAAATTGAGTTAACGGTAGGTGGTGGGTTTGATATAAGAGAACATTTTGAGAAACAGAGGATGATGACATTATCAGCTCCTCCGTCACCGTTAACGTCTCCGTCGCACGTGTGCCATAAAAATGATCCGTTTATTGATTTCTGATCCACGTGTGGGGAATCTGACTTGTACATAAATTCCTTTTTTTTGTTGTGTGTGTAATTTTAGTTTTTTCTGATTTTCATATGTATGAAAAATGAAATTCATTGTTAGAACAAGAAATGTATTTCCACTGACGTGAGAATTTTTAAAACAATAATCCTTTGGTATATAAGACTTGGCTTGCACAATCTGAAGAAAACATTTGAAAAACTTGGAATAGTTTGGATTAAAATATAGTTTACTTCAAAGGATCATTGAAAAGAATCATTAGAGCACCATTATAGGTGATATTTAATGGGTATCAATTGAGTTTTTGAATTAATAATTATTATTTGGGTCTCTATTAGATTGAGTTTGGATCACTTAACTGATACGAAATGAACAGTAACATAGGGTACGTGTCACCGTGTGAGTGAGTTTTGATTTTAATTTTTAATTTTCTTTTTGGACAATTTTCAAAAATACCACTTTAATTTTTTTCCCCAAAATACCACATTTTTCCTAAGTTCCAAAAATATGACTTTTTGAAAATTCATTTTTAATATTTAAAACTAAACCCTAAACCTCAAATCCTATCCCCTAAAACTATACATTTTGGAATGATTAACTCAAACCTGTTGGAATTCATGAGATTAAGCTCATGAATGGAGGATACAATCAACTTGTGATTGAATCCTCTTAACCCACCGAAATAACTCATTCTCAAGATACCATCAACTTGTGATGGAATCCACACATTAGAACTTGATAGATCAGAGATTACTAGAGAGTAACTCTATCCTAACAAGGATAATAGCTCTAGTATGAAGCTAGATTCGAAATAAGCATCACAACACTTGTAGTTTGTGTGCTATGGAGAAACGAATCTATGAATCAATTAGCTAGAGATTAAGACAGTAAATAAGAGATTAAAAGAGTTTAGTGAGGTGTTTATGAAGTGATTAGGCTGCCTTAAGGGCAGCCTTCTACAACCAAAGCTTCCTAAGTTCTACATTTAGAGAATAAGTGAAAATAAACAAAGGAGAAAGGAGTTCACTTCTTATTGATTCAAATCAAATGTGTTACACATATATATAAGGGAAATGAAGGCATATAGCCGTTTGAGTTGAAAGAGACATAAAGATAAGATGTTTTCAAGTGTTGAAGTGACATGAGGAGGGAAAGGAATCAATTCAAATTGATTCCCAACGTTCTCATGAAAGGGCAGCCTTGTTTGGGACCACTTCAAGCTGAAAGTGACATCTCTTCTTCTTATTTGAATCTTTTGGCTGTTGGTTCCCTCCATATTTGAATTAGCCCTTCTCTGCCTTGTTTAGCACTTCTCAACTTCTTTATAACGCCCATTTGTTAGTTCCGGATGTGTACTTGACATGTACGGATTTGTACTTGACCGTACAATCCGTACAACACCCGAAATATGCGCTTGGAGATGTTCAGCCTTTTCTTGATAACTTTGGCCTTGACTCTCCTCTTATGCTTCCTCTCTAATACTCCCCCGCAAGCTTGGTCGTCGAAACGCCAAAAGCCAGCGGCCAAAGGACCAAAGGCCAAGCTTGCCAACCGCAAATGACTACCTCATTAAAAACCTCAACAAGGAAAACCTCATGGGATAAAACCTCGCTAAGGGAAAAAGAGTATAGCCTTTACGGTGGATGAATGTAGCTTGACCCCGGTTTGAATATGAAATGATTTAGAACTGGCATCTTTCTTCCAAGTGCTTTATTCCATTCCTTAGCCCTTCTTGACTTGATTTCTCTCTCTATGGACCTCTTTGTTTCATCTAGTGCTTCTTTAGAGTATTTCCACGCATTCCTCCTTCCCTTTAACCTTCACCATGAGATTTAAAGAGAAATTTTAAAGTATATGTCGTGGGGATTAAGAAACACATAAACGAAATCATAGAGTTTGCAAATGAGAGATTTAAAGCGTAAGAAACAATATTGGACTAAGATAATGATTTTAACTAGTTTAAAATGGGATAGAGTTTAGAGAGTAGCCTTTTGTTAGTGAACAAGGCTTGCTTGCTGTGGCTATTTTGAGGTTTCAATTCTTTATGTGTGTACCCATAGAGACTTCCTCTTTCGGTCACAACTTTGATTGAAATCGCTTTCTTTGAGTCTCACCATTTGCAGCCTTGTTTCATCCTTCTTTGACACCATTTTCTTTCTTGTTTTATGCACCATTCTTTGCATCTAAGACCTCTCTTCTTAAATCACCTATAAGGGATTTCAGAAAACAATGAGAGATAAGTATAGTTTAGATGACAAGTTAGTTAGCTAAACAAAGGGAAAAAGGGACTTTTTAAATACTTATTCTTAGCTTAATCAAATTGAACCAAGCTAAGCTACTGATTTTAGCAATTCACTTCCAATTGATTTAAAGCATATGAACTTCAATTTGCAAATTCAGTTTGCAATCCAATTTATTAACCACTTCTAGGCTTTCTAATCTACTGATTTTAGCAATCTAAAACAGTTCTAAGTGAATTTTAATTGTCTAAGCATATTGAAATAGATTAAGGTAAAGAAATAGCCTGATTTTGTTTGGAGTTGCTTTGATTAGGCTGAGAGTTTGAATCTTCAACTCCCCCGCAACTTTAGGCTCCCACAAACGCTTTGGATTGATTCATAGTCTACCACCAGCTTACCTCTCCACTAGAACTTCCACCATAGCCACCTTACGAACTGCTATCATCAGGTCAGCCTCTTCGGTCTGCCTCTTCAAGTCAGCTCGGTTAAACTAGGTTGGGCTTGTCTTGTGGTCTCTGAAGCTTGATGGTTATCTTGATCAAACTCCAAGCTTGTTGATGTGCCTTCTTAGGACTTGTTACTTCTTCCTGAGATAGCACACGAGCTCAACACCATCTTCAAGGTTGAAACTGAAACTTTGGACAGCTTCTAAACAAGGGATGGTGAGAGATTAGAGTATAGAGTATAAAAACCGAAAAAGAGAATTTAGAGTATTATAGAGATTATAGAGAATATGAAGTATTTAGAGAGTTTGTAATAAGAGATTTAGAGTATAAGCAGAATTAAAGAGAATGGAGAATAAGAGGATAGAAATTTTGGACATTGACAAGAGTTTGCTCTTTGTTTATCCTTCAACATCTCTGATTTTTTTTTTTTTTGGGAACTTCAAATATTCATCATGAACTTTGAAGAAATCCAGTAACAATCAAGAGTGTTTTATCGAGTTTTGCTCAAGATTTCTTATGGACAGAGACTTGGCTCTGGTTTCTTGAGTTTAGCGGAAGCAAATGGCAGCCAAGAACACCAATAATCACAAGACTATTGTAACACCCCAGATTCTAGAAATGCTTGGTGCATTGTCTGAGAATATGTGGTGCATGCGGAGAGGCTTAAAAAAATTGATTTGGCTACCTATGTCACCAAAGTGCACTTATCTTTTCGGTCACTTGTCTTGAGAGAACTCCAGAGTTAAGCGTGCTTGAGCTGGAGCAATCGAGGGATGGGTGACCTACTGAGAAGTCATTTCCAGTACCGGGCGAGTGAGGCCAAAACTCGGGAAAAGATCGCGTGGTGATTGCAGGGTCAGTAAACATGCATTTCGAGTCTCCCGGACTAACGCACCGACCGTCGGAGAAGTCTCGGCTTGCGAGCCGAGAGTGGGCGTGTGGCCCACGGCAGGGCGGTCGGGGCGTTATAAGTGGTATCAGAGACGAACCTTGACGAGTGTGGGTATGACACTGTCAGGGTAACGGTCTTGGTACGCAACGAGGACGTTGCGCGCTGTGAGAGGGGGTGATTGTAACACCCCAGATTCTAGAAATGCTTGGTGCATTGTCTGAGAATATGTGGTGCATGCGGAGAGGCTTAAAAGAATTGATTTGGCTACCTATGTCACCAAAGTGCACTTATCTTTTCGGTCACTTGTCTTGAGAGAACTCCAGAGTTAAGCGTGCTTGAGCTGGAGCAATCGAGGGATGGGTGACCTACTGGGAAGTCATTTCCAGTACCGGGCGAGTGAGGCCAAAACTCGGGAAAAGATCGCGTGGTGATTGCAGGGTCAGTAAACATGCATTTCGAGTCTCCCGGACTAACGCACCGACCGTCGGAGAAGTCTCGGCTTGCGAGCCGAGAGTGGGCGTGTGGCCCACGGCAGGGCGGTCGGGGCGTTATAACTATGATGTTACAATGGCTGGAACATAATGGAACTGATGGAAAATTGATTTCCCCACCGATTTAACACAAGTACTCACAGAATAACACATGAACAAGTTGTTTCCCAAGAGCTATAATCAACTAGGACCACGAAATAACACAAATTTTAGTGTTTTTCATGGTTTTAAAGAAAAGAAAACTAGACCAAAGATCTTCACCATGTAAAAGCTATTATTCATTTGATAAAGCTAAGGTTGAAGATTTTGGACTTTTAGATCTATTCCCTCCCTCAAGCTTGGTCTAGGATCTCCAATAAAGACCAAAACTAAACGAATCCAAGCTTGTACACAAATGGAAGAGTATAGAACAAAAACAGAGAACTTCACTATTGTCCTCTTAGATGAGTCATTGGACAATATGAAGAACACAAAAAACAGAAATGAGAATTGAGTTTTAGGTGGAACCAAGAGAACCTTGCTCTGATACCATG
Organism: Arabis alpina; assembly: GCA_900128785.1. NCBI lineage: Eukaryota > Viridiplantae > Streptophyta > Magnoliopsida > Brassicales > Brassicaceae > Arabis > Arabis alpina. Next base: position 23,934,684 of record LT669790.1, read on the forward strand.
TTGGAATTCATGAGATTAAGCTCATGAATGGAGGATACAATCAACTTGTGATTGAATCCTCTTAACCCACCGAAATAACTCATTCTCAAGATACCATCAACTTGTCATGGAATCCACACATTAGAACTTGATAGATCAGAGATTACTAGAGAGTAACTCTATCCTAACAAGGATAATAGCTCTAGTATGAAGCTAGATTCGAAATAAGCATCACAACACTTGTAGTTTGTGTGCTATGGAGAAACGAATCTATGAATCAATTAGCTAGAGATTAAGACAGTAAATAAGAGATTAAAAGAGTTTAGTGAGGTGTTTATGAAGTGATTAGGCAGGCAGCCTTCTACAACCAAAGCTTCCTAAGTTCTACATTTAGAGAATAAGTGAAAATAAACAAAGGAGAAAGGAGTTCACTTCTTATTGATTCAAATCAGATGTGTTACACATATATATAAGGGAAATGAAGGCATATAGCCGTTTGAGTTGAAAGAGACATAAAGATAAGATGTTTTCAAGTGTTGAAGTGACATGAGGAGGGAAAGGAATCAATTCAAATTGATTCCTAACGTTCTCATGAAAGGGCAGCCTTGTTTGGGACCACTTCAAGCTGAAAGTGACATCTCTTCTTCTTATTTGAATCTTTTGGCTGTTGGTTCCCTCCATATTTGAATTAGCCCTTCTCTGCCTTGTTTAGCACTTCTCAACTTCTTTATAACGCCCATTTGTTAGTTCCGGATGTGTACTTGACATGTACGGATTTGTACTTGACCGTACAATCCGTACAACACCCGAAATATGCGCTTGGAGATGTTCAGCCTTGTCTTGATAACTTTGGCCTTGACTCTCCTCTTATGCTTCCTCTCTAATAAAACCCAACAATTTTAATTTCTAAAGCTTAAAAATCAACTTTTTAAAAAGTGGAATTTTTGGAACTTTGGAAAAAAGTGGTATTTTTGAAAAAAAAAACTTTAAGGTGATATTTTTGGAAAACAAAATTCAAATGGTGGTATATGATAGAATTTCTCTTTCTTTTTTTGTAAAAATAAATTAGTATTTTTTTTTTGAACTTTAAGTATCACCAATAAACACTAAAAAAACAGAAGTATCAGATTGAATCTCAACTAACAGAATTAATACTAAATAATGTCAATAATGATGCTCTTAGGCCATCTGTATTGGTAAACTTTAGGAGGTTTCTTTAAATAAAGTAATAATTTATGTTATTAAAAGTTAAGAAGAGAGGAAGGAAAGTGTCTGCTAAAGGAAACTCAAGATACTAAGACACTCAAATATTATGTGTCATTAAATTACTGGTTCAGAATTAACATTTGTCATTAAATTAGTGAATAACAAAAGTAAACTTAAAATATTAATATTGTACTTAAAGAGAGACACTTTGCATTGGTTTAGCAATAAGGCCATCATTATTGGTAACATTTGATGAGTGTCTTACTTGATTAAATAATAAAAATAAATAAAAAAGCATGAGAGAGAAGGAGACACTTCCCTAAAGTTTCCACCGGACGAAATAATTTTTCAGTTTAAAGACATTTTTTGCCATTTGTCATAGTTTAATTAGTTGATTTTATTTTTTGTTTAAATAAATAGTAAAATTAAATTTAAATGATTAACATAACATATCTTGTAACACTTATCAAGTGTAACCAATAATCATGCCCTAAGGGTGCTCTTAGGTTAGAATGCTGAGGAAAAAGATGGAGTTAGCGGGTATTGGATTGGATATGAATTATCACAATGTTGGGTTGAAAATGTAGTAGAAATAGAATAAAATAAGTAGAGATAAACAAGATGGGAATGTGTAACCATAATTACACGGCCTAGTTCCTTCCATAAAGCACGTTAACTGATAATTACGCTTGAAAACACACATTTTTATATGTTTTCTTCTTCTTTGACATACGCAGCACACAGAATTTATATACTATATATCTCATACTGTTTTGATCAAAAAAAAAAAAAACCTCATACTGACTCATACATCAAACATATAAAAGTAATGATTTAAGCAACGGATTTTAGATTATCAAAGTTTTTGTAATGCGGTAAATATAGTTTTCAGCAATTAGAGAAAATAAATTAAAGTTAAGATGTGCAAGTAAGAGATGACCGACCATATACTTTAGACATGTTTGTAAAAGTGTTGGGGCACCACGATGCCATTTTTTTTATTACTTTAATGTAAGATGTATCAGTTGACAAAAATCTACACATCGGCGTAAAATATCACATCAAGTTGCCATAACACTCTTATGAAGATATCGACGGAGATTCTTTCATCTGAATTCTGTATTTATTTTTGTAGCATAACATTCTCATCTGAATTCATAATATAATACAAATATACAATATATATATAGATGTTAACAATCATTGCTCGAACGTAGCGGTATATTCAAACGTGGATTCTTAAAATCAAACGTATATTCTAACTAGTTATCAGAAATATCAGAGACATCTGGTCTTGCTGGAGAATTCATCTCTCCTTACATCTCAAAGAAGAACCACTCGGCTTATTCATGCTTTTGCTGACCTTCTAAAATGGTCTTCCAAGCATAATATATCTCAAGGAAGGGCCTTCTCAGTTTTCACCAAGTGAAAGTACTTTTTTTTATATGAAAAATGACAAATTGCGAACTGGACCATGCAGTATACATCTTGAAAATACTAGAAAAGATGGATAGACGTTTAGTTTAATATGTATATTCATCTTTAGTAATAAAAGTTTTACATATGATTACAGATAGTGTCATTTTAAACTATCAGGGATACAAATGAGATATGTGAAAGAGTAGTTCAAGATCCTTTTGACGATGGATCTAGAACTTGCTTAATCTATATTTGCATGATACAATAATTTACCAATATGTTGAGTTATCTTATCTTCTATATATTAAAGGAGAATCATTTTTAGATGCTCCTATTTTCTTAGTTTTTTGATTTAATTAATCACACTATTATTAATTACTACTATACTCCTATCCAAACATTCTATATTCTTTAATTATCTAATATTCCATTTGCTAAACACTATTCCACTTGCTATACTTATTTTAACTACATTTAATTCAATTGCCAATACATTACTAATTCTAATAAATATTAAATTGCTAGGCATTGTTAACTACATTTAATCAGTTATATCTTATGTTGATTACACTTTTAAAACATTACCAATTAAAAATCTTAAGAATGAAGACATCATTATATATTATCTTGAGTTTTTTGAAAAAAGAATATATATATATATATATATCTACGGTAGCAAAATTAAGTAAATATTACACAAATATCGTAATTTAGAAAACTATTACTACATTCTATTTGATTAGATTGAAGTCATAAGTTTTTGGGAATGAAAATAAAATCTAATAAGGTAACCAAATAATTCAGATAAAAAATATATAGAACATTATTGATAAGTCCTTACATAAATATAAACATATAAAATTTTAAAAATATATTAGTATAGATAATTCGTACTAAGAAATATTTGTTTAGGTATGACTAATCAAATAAGTATACACATATAAAAAATTTAAAAATATATTAGTATAGATAATTCATACTAAGAGATAATATCCATTAATTATTATTGAGATTTCAAAAACTAAATGATACCAAATTTTTTAATATTTCTATATCAAAATAAAATAAATATTTTACTAAATTAATTTATTGGTTACAATTAAATCCGTGTAAAAGCACGGATACTAACCTAGTATACATTATTTGGAAGGTGATTTGTGAGAATATATTTATGTGTCACCTATATATACAATCATTTTCACAAAATTGATTATAAATCATCTCATGGCAACACACATTCACTCATCTTTTTTTTGCAAATCTTTTAAATCTAACAAATCAAATATTAGTGCCACATAAAACCGAAACCCAAACACAATAATATGTCTTGCCCTGACACTATAATATATATACATAATACATCCTCAATCCCCATTAATGATGAACTGGGAGCTCTTGAGCAACTCAATAAAAACTACAAAATGGGGTTCTAAATCGTTTAGCCGAGTCCAATGGTCTCTATCACTAATAATTATCTTTATCCCTAATGTTGTTGCTTTTGTGTGTTTTTAGTCGTTTTGTATATGTATGTTGTTGTTGTGTGTTTTTAGTCGTTTTGTATTGCAATCTATGCCCCGTATGTTGTTGTTGTGTGTTTTTAGTCGTTCTGTATTGCAATCCCTATTTCTATGTTGAACATTTTCTTTAATCAGTTATCAGTTATCAGTTATCAAGCATGTTCACCTAGTTTTTATTTTTTAATTAATAAACATTTGTAATATTATATGTTTGAGATCTGAGATGCTTGATAATGAATATAGACTTAATTAAATAGAAAAAAATTAAAAATTTTGTGGAAATGACACATAAGCGAAAATGGCCTAAAATGTTTCTCCTTGAATAATAGAGAATTGGTAACATTTTTGACTTAAGTTTAACTTACACAAATAACTTAATTTTTTAATTAGTGATAACTCATGTTTATCAATCACACCCATACTTGTTTTTTTTTTAAGTCTTGCACAATTTTGGTACATTTAGTATTTTAAGTACTTACATTTTTTTTCTTGTTCTATAGTTGGGATACGAAAATACTTATACAGTATTGATGGTTCTTTGTTGGCCATATAGATCTCAATCTTCTTGTTTCGGTGAAACGTTTCTATTTCGACAACGAAGCTCACAAATTCATTGATTCATGTTCTATTGATTCCTACAAGAAGTGAACCATGTAAATGAGGATCGTTATCCATTGATTCCAATGGAGGCATTACTTGTATTGGACCCACAAGCTTGAGCTTGAGTGAGTTTTTTCTTCGTGTTATATTTTTACAATCTCACAGAAAAGGATGTAAGTTCATTTCATGAACCAATGCTCATTAATTCGACAAGTCTTCCAGAACACTTTTACTAAAGAAATTTTTTTTGATAAATTAAAGAAAAATATTAGTTAAATGAACTCCACAAACAGCCCAATTAACTATTTGTAACCCAAATTTATTATCTCAAATTTAATGGAGTTCCTATCTGGTGGTGGTTTGGCTTTTACCTTTTTTACCAAATGGTGGATAAACCATACCACTCCTCAACCAGAATTTACCTTTACAGTTAATCTACATGGTGGTGAAGCTGCTAGTAACTAATAAGTAGTAATTGTGGTAAAGCTTGTGTGGCAGCTGCTGGTTATAAACTTATAATGGTGAAGTCTCATGAATCACACCATTTAACTCTCCCATTTAGTTTGTTAAAAAAATTCCTACACAAAAAATCTGATAGAACCACACGTCCATTTTACGAAAACAATCCAATTTCACAATAACTAAACACTCATAACATCGTGAAACCATCGATGAGCAAAATAATTTCAGTAATATTATCTTTCCCTATAAATTAAGGAAAGAAGCAAACTAACAGGAGACACACAATAGAATTACGTTTGAAGACTCGTTAACAAATTTATACCGGTTCCCGATTTTATACCGTGATCATCCAAAAAAGTAACTCCTCCTTCGTTATACAAACAATTTTTTCCTACCTTTAAGGGATTTTATACCGGTCCCGGATTCACTTTAAATAAAAAATCTCTACCGTTCAAAGTTCAAACCAAAAATAAAACTGAAACTGAAAATACAATCATAGTCGTTGGACCTAGGTCTCGTTTATTAAACAAGTAACCAAAGACTCCCTATATATGTGACACAGTCACAACCACTAGATTTAGGATTTTGGTTACTTAATTAATTATTATTTCAATTATGGTGTTACTTATTAGCCAGGCCTATCTTTTCGAATATATGAGCTAAGTTATGGCTTAGCTTGACAAATTAATAATATTCTCGTTAGATTTGATATTTAACTTCACTGAAACTAAAACACTTTAAAGATCTCTACACATGTATTTAACCGACCGTCAGTGATGTTTCTCTTCCATTTTTTTTCACCTTCATCGCTTTGTGTAATACACAAAATCACGAATCCTTCTTATAAACCCTAAATTAGGTGATCCATCTCCAATAATGAAACTGAACTTTTTGCCTGATGATGGCTTTAACTTAGCCATTCCGTCTGGTCAAGAGTATACAATTACCATTAATCCTGCTGGCTCTGGTGGAGCTGATCAAGGCCAAGGGCTTACGATTACCGTTCCCGGGGGTGGTGTTGTAAGATTTCATCCCCCTGCTCTTGGAGATGGCGGTGAACGTACGTCTAGATCTTCTCTCTATGTATACGAATCCATCATTGCAAAAAACCCTAAATCCACCTAACCCTAAGGTTTTCTTTGATATGGCCGTAGGCGGCAAACCCGTTGGTCGGATCGTGATGGAGCTCTTTGCCGACACGACCCCAAAGACAGCAGAGAACTTCCGGGCCCTTTGTACATGCGAGAAAGGAATGGGAAAGCTTGGTAAGCTAGCCACTCCATTACAAGGGATCAATCATCCACCATATAGGAGATAGAACTCAAGGGAACGGTAAGGGAGGCGAATCAATCTACGACGATATATTCTTCAAGGATGAGAACTTCTTCAGGCAATGCACTGGTCCAGGTTTCCTCGGCATGTCCAATAATTCTGTAGATAAGTCCAACGGATCTCAGTTCATGATTTGCATGGTAAAGGATGATTATATCGCCTACGAGCACGTCGGGTTTGGCCAAGTTGTTCAAGGATTGGATGTGATCACGAGAATTATGGAAATGAAAGAGGCCAAAACTTGGCATGGCAAGCCGCCGAAAGTGCCTGTGGTGATAGCCGACTGCGGTCAGATTTCATAGATTTGAGAGATTTTAATTAATCCCTATAACTACAATAATCGTAGCTTGTGTCGTTTTGATGTTTTGGTCAGGTGTGTTTTGTTCTTCGTTTGGTGTTTCCCTCGAGTTAAAAATAATTGTCTCGATTTTGTTTACTCAATTTACATTATGTTTAATTTATTAAAAGCTTAATTAACATAGCAGAGCTGTTACAAATAAAAGAAACAATTACATGAAGAGAAATACTAGTATTACCAAGCATAGTTGAATGATAAACTTTTCATGGGAGGAAATTAAGAACTTTGGAACCAAATCTGTAAAAGTCAGCTTGATAGGTCCACTTTACAATTTACAACTTCAGCAAACAATACTTGGCTCTTGCTCTTCTTTATTTCGTTTTCCATTTTTAAATTGATATTTTTCGTTTGTTAATTTTGTGCATCTCGAATGTTTTTGTTTATAATGTAAAAAAAAATTGTGAATAATTAGCAGAAAATATCAAACTAAAACAAAATGAAGTTTTACTTGTGAAGCAAAGGTTAGAATGTTTTATACAAGTTTTGCGATATAATGTAAGATGATGTTGTCCTGAGCATACATGTGTTGTGAAATACAAAAGATAAGTCATCAAAAACCAATATAGAAAATAATGAGAAAGAAAAAAATGAATCTTTAAGTTTGACCTCACATCAGATTTTGACATGATCTATAAGAATCATTACCGTTCAAATTTTTGAATAACAACAAAAAAAGATTATAGCTATGTTATTGATGATAATTGAAATAGTTTTTGAACAGTGGATCCGTCGTATACCATTTTAAATAGTCTTTGAACAGTTGGATCCGTCGTATACCATTTTAAATAGTCTTTGAACTGTGGATCCGTCGTATACGATCAAAGTTGATAATGTAGCTATAATCTTTTCTTTCCGTTGACAAAGTTTGCATCATCAAAGTCTGACTACGTTAAGTTATAATTCATTCAACTGGTTTTAGATCATCAAAGTTTTAGCGATTAGAGACAATATATTGAAGTCAAAACCGCAAGTAAGAGATGGCCACTCATTAGACATGTTGGTAAAGGTGTTGGGGCTCCATGATGCCATTTTATATTACGTTATATATTAGTAATGTTTCAGTTAACAAAGATCTACTCATCAGCGCAAAAGATCATGTCAAACTTCGATAACATTCTTATGATCAAAAATTGTTTCATCTGATTTCGCATTCATTTTTGTAGTATAGTAAGAAACTAAATTCATAATACAATAAATACTGATATATATCAGCAATCTTTTTTCAAATGAAGCGGTATATACTCGTCGATTGTTGATATACATATATGACAGATTTGTTTTTTGTTTATAACTAGATATGAAAAATGTACAAACACATTCTCCCCGTTAGACAAGCGTACTTTTTTCCTAGTTTCAAGGGATTTTACACCGGTTGCCGGTTGGAGAGATTCACTTTTCAATGAGAAAATCTCCACCAAACAAAAAAAAACTATAACTAAAACAATATCTTTGCACAGCTTATTTTTCGAATATACTTGCTAGTTTTTTATCTTCATCGCTTGGAAATTCTCATATATTAAGGGTTGATTCAAAGCCACAGTTAATTAACCTAAACACGTAAAGATCTCAACACGTGTAACGGTCAGTGACATCTTCCATTTTTTATCTTCATAGCTTGGAAACCCTAAATCTCTAATCATCTCCGAAAATGGAAGTAAACTACTATTTCCCTAATGGTGACTTTACTTTAACCATTCCGCCTGGTCGAGGGTTTACGATTAATGGAGCGCCTGATCAAGGGTTTACAATTACCGTTAATTCTTCTGGACCTAGTGGAGATGGTGGTAAACTATGTATGAATCCCTCCTCGCAGAAAACCCTAAATCCATCTCCGGCAATGGCTAACCCTAAGGTTTTCTTTGATATGACCTTGGACGGCAAACCAGTTGGTCGGATCGTGATAGAGCTCTTCGCGGACACGACTCGGCAGAGAACTTTCGGGCCCTTTGTACCGGCGAGAAAGGCATAGGAAGGCTTGGTAAGCCACTTCATTACAAGGGATCAATCATCCACCATGTGGACCCTGGTTTTATGTTTTGTGGGGGAGATTTCACTGCCGGGACGGAAGCGGAGGCGAATCAATCTACGGCAATAGATTTTCGAGGACGAGAACTTCATCAGAAAGCACACCGGTCCTGGTATCGTTTCTGAAAACGTAACAGCTACTACTTCAGATAAGTTCTAGAACTACTGCAGGATATGAACACTACTAATTCAGATGTGAATGAATAGTGGGAACACACAACACACGAGATTCTCTTTCCAGAAAATATTACTAGATCAATTGTTGAATAAACATACAAGTTTCACTCACCATGTTGATCCTAGCCTCACTTGTTTTCAAGATCTACACACGATCTGAAAACCTCTCTCTACCCTTAGCCCTGAATCAGATTGTTTTGTCAACCTAAATTCCTTTACTAAGAATTTTTTTCTCTAAGTGTTCAACCTTGCACAACTGCACGAACACCTCTATTTATACCAAATAGGAAGTCGGCTAAACCTAGCCTTGCTCTCTACTCCTCAAAGATCTTCATATCTTTTTGGAGATATTCTCTCTTGCCTTATTTCCTTATTTTTCTCAAGTGATAAGGCAAGTCTTCAAGCCATCTTGATCCTCACGAAAGATCTCCTCCGGCTCAGTTACGTCGTCTTGGGCTCGTCTCATTTTGCAACGTCCAGCCCAGCCCATCTCCTCAAGCCCATGCGCACAAGTCTTGAGTAATCTTCTCTGCAACACTTCCTGAAGTACTTCGTCCAGCTTCAGGAACTTGCTTCAGATACTTGCATCTTCAGTTTCCATGTCCAACCGTGGTCCAAACACCAACGCATCTCAGTTCATAATCTGCATGACCAATACCAATGAGATCGACGACATACATGTCGTGGTCGGCCAAGTTGTTGAAGGATTGGATGTGATCAGTAGCATTGAGAAGGAGGTCACAAATGAAATTGATGGTAATTGTAAGCCTTTCAGGCCCGTGGTAATTGCCAACTGCGGTCAGATATTATAGATGATCTGATAGGTTTTTTATCCTACAACTATAATGGTAGTTTGTGTCGTTTTGATGTTTGGTTAGGTGTGCTTTTATCCTTACAAAATCATGAGAGTCTTATCACCGCTATGTAAACAAAACAAGCTAATAACAAACTTTGGAAAGAAGAGTGTCACATTCATCAATAATGCAAGCCAAGTCTCTCTTCTTACTTGGTGTCATTGATAAGCAAAGAAACAAAATAAGTCCAAACGTACTAGTCATAAAATTAATGGATTTGGATAGATTCGCATCAATAGCTTAAACTTGCATATTACCACAAGTCATAAACAAGTTGTGTTTGACACTAAGCCATAAAAATCAACATCATACATAGTCCCAATTAGTTTGGGCTCTAAAGGAGCCCATTTACAATTTTCTTAAAACAACAAATTGTACATAAAACATTAAAAGACAAATAAGAAGTAAATGCAGAGTAGACCCATGTAGTGAAGCAGCGACAGGTCCTGAGGTCACATTCACCGCAAAATGCTTACAGAGTTTCACATGCAATGCTTCTGCCCATTTATTCTTTATTGTACCTTTATTATTTTTTAACCCCACACCTCTTTCTATTAATGTTTTCCTTTATTTCTTTTTCCTCTTCTTCATGTGATTTGAATTTTTTCACATTAAATTCCTCTTACCAATTTATATATCTAGCTCTACAATAATAAATGTTGTAAAACAAAACCAAGTTAATACTACTACATTCTACATAATGTAACATATATACTTGTGGCAAAAATAAGTTTACTCAGGCACTATAAATCTAGCTAGCTAGCCTATAAATACAAGCGTATCCGTATGGTATTTTCAATATTTGTAGATCCTCTTTTCGGATATTTCCAAATGTTGACTCTTGCCACTCTATCTAATAAAAATGCTATTCTTTTTATACTAACTGCCAAATTATTTTGAAAATTGTGGAAGACTTTTTGTTAGATTGATCAAATATTTAATGTTTTTTATAAAAAAAGGGAATTTAGTTATTTATGTAAATAAAGTTTTATCGAAAATTTCAAAATATTGCAAATTTGCAGGTTTTGTGACTTTTGTCATAGTTATATGTTAGTGTTATTGATGAAACTATTTATTTAAATGTGATGCAAGTATAACCGTATGCCATTGTCATATATAGTATGTGTAGTTTGTAAAATTATCAGAATACAGTATGTGTTACATATGTCAATATGTTGATATTGTAACAAACTGAGAAACAAAACAATTTTTTTTGTAAAAAAAATGAGATTAATCGTTTGATAAACTGACTTTTTAATTTTTATATAATGTTGGTCATAAACCCACAAATTCAACTAAGAATTAAATCATACTACAACACAAAAAGATAAGCAAACATTTATATATAAATTCTCTTTTTTTCCAATACATAAATCATAAACATAACAGTTCTACTAAACAAAAAAACCAAATCAGTTTCTTAAACAAGCCCTTAAAGGTTTACCACAAAGACAATCGTTAAACATAAACGACGCCGCTTCAAGATGATCAAACGGCGAACCAACAGGAATCTTCCCACAAAGATGATTATGACTTAGATCCAAATGTCCAATAAACGAAGCACCAGAGATCGAACTCGGGATCGGTCCTTTAAGATTATTATAAGACAAATCAAGAACAGTGAAGTAAGACCTTGGTCCAAACCCTTCCGGTATCTTCCCTTGTAAAAAATTACGACTCAAATTCAAATTCATAACCGATGACGTCATCAACGTTAACGGAATCTCACCGGAGATTTTATTCCCGTCGAGATTTAACGTCGCTAAAACCGCCATACGACCTAACGACGGTGAGATCGTACCGTATAGTTGATTACCGGATAAATCTAAATCAGCTAACCGGTAAATTTGGGTTAACGATTCAGGAATCCGACCGGTTATTCGGTTACCGCTTAGTAATGCACGGCTAAGCATAGTTAACCGGCCGAAATCAGAAGGGATTAAACCGGAGATTAAGTTGTTACGGAGATCTAAATGCATTAAGGAAGAGAGATTGGTTAGCGATTTCGGTATTGTACCGGAGATTCGGTTATCTGCAACGTTTAAAACAGCTAACCGGCGTAACCGGCCTATATCGGTCGGGATTGTACCGGAGATTTGGTTTCCGATTAGGTCTAATGTACGGAGGAAAGGAAGACGAGTTATACATTTTGGAATATCGCCGGAGATACCTTTCCAATCGGCGATTGTGACGGCGGAGAGACGAGTAAGGTCGCAAATCGCCGGTGAGATTCGACCGGTCATGTAACCGGTTCTGTGAGCTCGTTCGAAGATTGGGTCTTCTGATTCGCCACGGAGGTTTATGTCAGCGACTCGGTGAGTGATTGAGTCGCAGCTAATACCGTACCAGTTGTGACAACAGTCTGTACCGGTCCATGAGTTGAAAATGCCGAGGTATGGTTCGTGTAGAGCTGATTTGAAAGCTAGAAGTGCACGGCGGTCTGACGGAGGACAACACGTGGCGGTTGTGATTAGAAGGAGAAGGAGGAGGGGTAAAACGGTGACGTTTGGTTTCATTTTGTTTGAGACAGTGTTGGGAATTGAGACTTGATGGTGAGTGGAGAAGATAAACGTTCGTGGGATATAAATAGCCAATACTCTCTCCCTTCCAAAAATATAGATGTTTAAAGTTATTCACACTTATCAAGAAAACGCATTGATTTCTACGATTTACAGTTTCCAATAAAACTTAACCAATAATATTTCAGTATTTGTTTTAAAATTTGTAAAAGTGCATAGAAAACAGTAAAAATTCTATCATTTTTTACGAATAGAAGGAATAATAAATAAAATGATATTTTTAAATAAGGAAAAAGACAAGATTTGGCTTTTTTTTTTTTTTTTTTTTTGTCACACAAATTATTTAAATAATTCGATTTAGTTATATGATTAGACATTTTGGACAGGTTACAATAATGAAAGTTGAGTGTTCGTGTAATCTTTGATTAATCATGAAATTCTTTAAAACAAATTAGTCAACAACAAGTGTCAAATTGATGTAAGATCTTTAACTAATTAAATTTGGTATATAGCTTTAGTTAACATGTGGGTTTGTTTAATGAAATAACATGGGATTTAAATGGTTAATTATTAGAAGCATTATTATTTATATGGATACAAATATGGAGAAAACATACACATGTTATATAATATGGAGCACATTCATTAGTTATTAATGAAAAAACTTGAGGACAAATTAAAGATAGAGACAGGAACTGAAAGTGGGGGAGAGTTCCCATGCAAATAATTGAAGCTACGATTAGATTTTCCGATGCGACTTGCCGGTTCGGTTGGATAAGCTTTGCTTACACAATTATATCGAAGGGTCAACACTAAGCCACGTGGTGATGTTCTTACATTTTAAAACTTTTGTTCTAAGCATTCTTATTAGTATTTCTTTTTAATCTTGTTATGAGATGACGATACACATCTTCGAGTCGCAAATAATTGTAGTTAACGTTGACAATGTTGGTTTATTCAATTACTGGCTTTTTGGATTGAGCTTTCTGATAATATCATGGATTGGGCTAAGATTAGGCCCAGGTTTTGAGAGCACAGTTAAAAGAACAGCCCAGTAAAGCCCATTTAAGGGTTTTGCTTGGTTCGTCCCCATCTAATTCAGCCGCCAGCACCGACAGTTTTGTATTAAACCGCATGCACATGAAACTCAGTGACATAACTGTGAGACATGTTTTTGTTCTTGGCATTCATGGATGTGTGGCTATTTGTTGCCAGATCACAAACAATTTGACTATTTTCACGTGTAGAATTTGTCGAAGTTCTCAAGATCTTTTTATGATATTTTGTTTTTAACCATGTTTTCAAAGTTTTTCCATCTAGCATTAAATCCAAGTGAACTATTGGTGGTATTTCTTGGTATTTTTTTGGATTGTCATGTGGCAACTTGAATTATTGAGGGTATCACACTATTACGTGTCAATAAATTACACTTATTGCTTCTGGTAATGAGTGTTCATCATCAACGAACTCCAAAGTATTGGTTAGGTAACAAGGTGTCAAGGTATATGGAAATGATATCAACCAGATTAGTGCGAATAAAATGACACAAGACAACTAATAGAGAAACAATAATCGATGGGTAGATTCTGATTAAACCTTTTCTTAATGAAAAGGATAAAACCATTACAAGACAAAGAAAAATGTTTGTGTTAAGAGCTCTCAATTGTCTTTTACAACATAGGCATACAACAAACAAACATCTTCATGCTCCAAGCACTTGTTTTCTTCTCTACTTTTTTCTTTAATCCGCTATTAAGATGTGACATAGTTGTGTATATTAGACAGAGAGTAAACTTAGAACCTGAAACAGAGACTAAGAATACTCTTTTTGCTACGAGCTAGAAGAATCTGTTTCGTTGCTCCACCAGAAGCTAACCGAAAAACTCATTGTTAAGGACCTCACGTAGTGCCACCATTTGGGAGGGATGTACAGCATTTCGCCTTCCTCTAGGATACAATCCATAAACTCTAGCTCCATTGCCTTTGGGAACTCGGTCTTGTCAATGTTATCAAGATCAACCTTCAAAGAAAATTTAAAACCACCCGGTTTTGGACAGAAGAATCACGCATCAGCTTCCGGTTCTATGTTTAACCCGAAATCATAAATGGATTTAGAACGAGAAAACTTACCTGGCTAGAGTTGCAGAGCATTGTCTCAGAGTAAGGGTATAGTTCGTCTTGCAGTGAGGATGGGTAAAGCCTTACATACTTCTTGCCAACAACCTGAAGCACAAATGTTACCAAAACTTCGGTAAGATGAGAGAAAATCATAACTAAAGAAGTTTACGTATACTAGAAACATTATTGCAGGCGAAACGATTTCTAGTTTTGTTCAGACATCAGGCTTCAATCCAGCGAGATGATCAGGCTTTATTATGCAAGAACATCCAAGAAGATAAAGCTTGTTAAACACTTACAGAACATATATTTACATCGAATAGCGTAAAAGCAAGCGAGCACAGACAAGAAGCCATGCTCATTTAAAGAAAAGATCTGTGACTATAAATACCTGAGCAAGAATATTATGATGCGGATCATGGTGTAAAGGAGTAACTGTCCCAGCCGGGCCAAACCACGCATTAAGTGACTGGAGTTCGCCTCCACCGACAAAACAGTAATCAGGAATACATATATCATCTCTCAGTTCATTTATCTGCACATTTGTGTTAAACCAATAAGCCATAGGTTCAGCATGAAGCACATTAATACCGATCAAACATACACATCAAACATCCTGGTACAAGCATACCTGATCAAACAACGGATGCTGGGCAAGATAAGTAGGTTCCGCGGAAGAAGTTTTCTTGGTGCGAATCCGTTCAAGGAACTTAGAAAATGTCACAAGCTCTTGCTTCCAATCAGTACACAAATAGTTTTTCCCCACCTGAATAGTATCATAAACTTTACCAGCTTTCAGCTACTTAAAAGCTAATTCTCATCCAATCCATCTTCTAACTAAAGAACTCAACACTCACAACAAGCTAACTATAGTATGTTTACAGATAAGTCACCTCGACGGGAACGGTTCGGTTACCGGCGACCGCATTGAGATAGTCCAAGTTGTTCCACTTGGTCCTGGCTGGCCAATGAGCCATACAATTGGTTATAACAACTGGTGTATCTCTTTGAAAATAATCACGCAGAAACCCCTCCATTGATAAACTAGACCTCTTCTCTACTCTACGACAAGTTAAAGACCTACAAGGTAAGATCTTAAGCACCTACACATTCAACAACAACGAATCAATTCAAATCTCCAATTTCATTTTAAACAAATCTCCTAAAATGTTACCTCATTGAGGTCGACGGGAACTTCAGGAACCAATTTCTCACCATTGGAATCTCCAGAACCTTCGAGACTCTTCTTACGAGATTCAGAGGAGACGAAAACAACAGAATCGTGTAGGTCTTTACGGAGAAGCATACCTCCCATGATAAGTCCCATATCGAGCGCCCCAAGGGCTTCAACAAACTCACCGGCGGCGAAATGGAACTTAGCGACGTGAAGACAAGCCATTGAGTAAGCATCGCGCCATACAGGGAGAACGGAATGCCATGGACCGGAGTGAAGTTGCTCCCAAGCCATATCACGCGCCGCCTCCGCCGCGCTTTGGTCACCGGCCACCGCTAGAGCCGCCATGCGAGCATAGGCGTAACCGCCTTGAGCAGAGATTGATTGCAAAAGGGATTGAGATTCGGCGTCGAGCGTCGGAGTTGGGAGACGGAGGTTGGAGACTCCGGAGGGAGCGGTGGTGGATCCTGACATGGGCTTGGATTCGGGTTATCGGGTCGGGTTTGATTGGGTTAAGTGTCTGTGGTGTGAGATACTTTGGGTAAAAGTGTAGCGAAAAAGTGGAAAAGGGAAAAGAAAGATATTTTCGAGTGATGATTAGGATGAGATATTTTGGTATTTATAACCGTAGTTTTCCAATATTGATAAGGAACCCTCCAGAATCTTAGAATTTATGCAATCATTCCTATAACTTTTTTCTTCCTAAATAATTTATCAACAATACATCTTACACATTTTTGGCATTGTAACATAAACTCTACAACTTAAAAATAAAAAAAATTACGAAAAACTCTAAAGCTCAAATAATCTTTTTACTAAAGAATATCTTACAAACACATACATATTTTATATCATTGTAACAAAAAAAACTAATTTACCTAATCATATTATCCAACAAAGCTTTTCTATTTCAATAATTTATGTCATCCACAATCTTTCAGATACGGTGAAATCTGTGATTACTAAAATCGTTGTTATTTTTGTTAGATTTATCGAGTACATCTAATAGCATATACGAAATGATGAATTCTTTTTTCCGATAACTAATTTGTTAACTTTTTGTTAGGTAAATTTGTTAGGTAAATTTAATGGGGATCATTAGTTATTATTTTCATTAGCATCGAATGTTCAAATTATTGTGGTATTCGACTAATACTATTGATGAGCAAATTTTTTGGCAAAAATCAATTACAAATCCACTGCTATTTGGGAAGAAACCCAAAAATATAAATTCTTTTAACAACTCTAAAATTGTTTCAACAAATTTAAGCACTATCTCAAGTTGATTACTACGGAACTACTGCTACCATTTGTATCATATGATTGGTGTAAATACCATTTTTTTTCTAAAGGAGAAAAATAGGTTGAAATTTTGTGGAAGTTTTTAGGTCGGTCCAACGAAATATTAATCCGACAAATGCTCTTACGATTGATAAAGAAAAGTGATTGATGATTTGTCGTTTTTGCATTGGCTAAATCGCATGTGACGTGCAATAACTGACACGTCTTTGCCCTACTAGAGTCGACGTGGCATTATAGTCAACATGGCTTCTCTACAACATAAATGGATTTGGTGTATAGTCAACAAAAAGATAAATCACAAAAGTAAAAACAAAAAACAAGCAATGATTTTATGATATTTCATAGATATTTTATGGGTGGGAATGTCAAACACACACATTCTTCATATTTTACATATTTTTTTATTTACCATTTGAAGCAAAAACAGAATTCAAACAACTTTACAAAAAGATAAAACTGTTATAAACTATACTATAATAATATATATATGCGTAAGGTTTTGTTTATCTGAGAAGGCAAACTATATAAATAATGTAAGAAAATTATAAAGAGTAAGAAGAAGAGATCGTTTATTACTCATGTCCATCTTGCAAAGGTAACTACCTCTATATATAGGCATTTAAAAGTAATTGTTTATTCATGGTAAGTCGGTAAACTTTTTTTGCTAGGAGGTTTGCTTGCCATGAGGATAAGTCTTTACTTGCTAGTAAAGTAATACTATTATATTATGAATACTTATCTTATCCATTTCTTAATACTCCCCCTTAAGTATCCATCACTAATAGTAATTATGTACTGCCTCGTTAAAAACCTTATCATGGAAAACCCAATGGGACAAAAAATCATGATAAAGGAAAAAGAGTGCAGTCTCCCCCTGGAAAAGATAGATATAATATTCTCTTTATAAATCTTGAAGATGACGCATTCCGATGCTCTGAACATGTTTTCTGAATGTTGTAGTCGGGAGCGCCTTTGTAAATAAATCTGCTGCATTGTCACTTGACCGAATGTATTGAACATCAATTTCTTTGTTTTTCTCGAGTTCTTGGGTGTACGAGAAAAATCTTGGAAGAATATGTTTTGTCCTATCGCTTTTGATGTAGCCTTCTTTGATTTGGACAACACACGCAGCATTATCTTCGAATAATACTGTTGGCTCTTTGCTGGTGGTTATTCCGCTTGCCTCTTGTATATGCTGAGTCATTGATCTAAGCCATACACATTCCCTACAGGCTTCATGTAGTGCAATGATCTCTGCATGATTTGAAGAAGTGGCGACCAAAGTCTGTTTCTGAGAACGCCACGAGATTGCAGTTCCACCAATTGTTAAAACATATCCGGTTTGAGATCGAGCTTTAAGCGGATCTGATAAATAGCCGGCATCTGCAAAACCAACTAGACCAACCTTGGGGTTTCTAGAATAAAATAATCCAAAATCAATCGTACCTTGAAGATAACGGAATATGTTTTTATTCCATTCCAATGTCTGCGCGTAGGAGATGAGCTGTATCTTGCAAGTAGGTTAATAGCAAAGGCTATATCTGGTCTGGTACAATTAGCAAGATATATTAGTCCACCAATAGCGCTCATATAAGGTACTTATGGACCTAATATGTCTTCGCTATCTTCACAAGGTCGAAATGGATCCTTGTCAACATCAAGCGATCTATTGACCATTAGAGAACTCAAAGGAGTCGCTTTATCCATATTAAAGCGTTTTAGCACTCTTTTGGTGTAATTTGATTGATGCACAAGTATTCCATCTTGGAAATGCTCTATCTGGAGTCTGAGACAAAATTTTGTCTTTCCAAGATCTTTCATTTCAAATTCCTCTTTCATATGCGTCCTTGCATCATCAATCTCTTTTTGAGTTCCAATTATGTTCAGGTCATCTACATATACAGCAATGATCACAAATCCTGATAAGGATTTTTAACAAACACACAAGGGCATATCGCATTGTTGATGTATCATTTATTCAACAAATATTCACTTAAGCGATTATACCACATGCGTCCAGGTTGCTTTAATCCATAGAGTGATCGTTGTAACTTGACTAAGCATATTTTCTCAGATGCCTTATGCATCTTTGATCCTTCTGGAATCTTTAATCCTTCTGGAATTTTTATGTATATATCACTATCTAGTGATCCATATAGGTATGCAGTCACTACATCTATAAGGTACATTTCTAAACTTTTAGATGCCGTCTAGCTTATTAAGTACCTGAATGTGATTGCATCCATAACCGGAGAATATGTTTCTTCATAATCAATTTCCGGTCATTGAGAAAAACCTTGTGCTACAAGTCGTGCTTTATATCTTGTGACTTCGTTTTTCTCATTTCTTTTTCGCACAAAAATCCATCTGTATCCGACTGGTTTTACATCTTCAGGTGTAATAACTACAGGTCCAAACACATCTCTTTTATTCAGGGAGATTAATTCATTTCTCATGGCCATTCGCCATTTCTCTCTATCAGGCCTTTCCTGGCACTCTGATACAGATATTGGATCTGGATCATCATGATCAATTTCTTTAAATACAGTGAAAGAGAATATTCCATCAATATCATCTATTTCACTTCTAATCCATAATTTTCTATTATGGACGTAATTAATGGAAATCTCATATTTTTCTCTGTCATGTTCATCTTGTGAACGAATCTCTTCATTCGGTTCTTCAGGAACCCTTTTATATATGTCTCCTGAACATATATCTTTATATGATTCTTCTAGAATCTTTCCATAAATGTCTTCTCGACATTTTTCTTTATTCGGTTCTTCCAGAACCTTCTCTCCCAATCTCTTTTTCTTTCGAGGGTTTCTATCTTTAGAACCTATTGGTCTCCCGCGCTTTAATTGAACCCTCGATTCATTTATTCGATTTCCATCAAAATGTTCTTCAGGAACATTAATCCTTGATGGAACATTAGCAGCAGGAACATATGACTTTGTTACTCTTTTTGTATCTGTGAATGCATCAGGTAACTGATTTGCCAAATTTTGCAAGTGTACTATCTTTTGAACTTCTACCTCGCGTTGTTTAGTAGGGGGATCTAAATATACCAAAGATGGTGTACACCAAGAAACATCTTTTAGTATTTGTTTAATCCATCCCCCTAACGCCGGAAATTCACTTTCATCAAAATGGCAATCGGCAAAACGTGCCGTGAACATATCACCAGTTACTGGTTCAAGATATCGAATTATACTTGGTGACGTAAACCCGATATATATTTCCAATCTCCTTTGTGGCCCCATTTTTGTTCTTTGTGGTGGCGCTATCGGAACATAGACTGCACACCCAAACACACGAAAATGGGATATATTTGGCTCTTGGCCAGATGTTAATTGTAATGGAGAATGTTTATGATACGCACTTGGTCTTATCCGGACTAATGCCGATGCATGCAATATAACATGTCTCCATGCAGAAATTGGGAGCTTTGTTCTCAATATTAACGGTCTTGCAATCAATTGCAACCATTTGATTAAACTCTCAGCTATGCCATTTTGTGTATGAACATGGAGAACCGGATGCTCAACATCTATCCCCATTGACATACAATAGTTATTAAAGGCTTGTGAAGTGAATTCTCCAGCGTTATCAAGCCTAACTTTCTTTATGGCATAATCAGAAAATTGTGCTTTCAATCTGATTATTTGGGCAATGAATTTTGCGAAAGCCGTATTTCGTGTTGTCAACAGACACACATGTGACCATCTACTAGATGCGTCAATTAATACCATGAAGTATCGGAACGGCCCACACGGTGGATGAATAGGTCCACATATATCACCATGTATTCTCTCTAAGAATACCGGAGATTCATTCCCAACTTTGGCTGGTGATGGCCGAATTATAAGTTTTCCTTGAGAACATTCCTTACATGAAAACTCTCCCGATTGAAAAATCTTCTGGTTTTTCAATGGGTGGCCACTAGAATTTTGCACAATTCTTCTCATCATGACTGATCCCCGATGTCCTAGCCTTTCATGCCAGACTTTAAATGTACTAGTAAACTTCTGGTTTACTGTAACATATGATTCAATCATATATATGTTTGTGCAATATAATCTGGAGGACATCATTAATAAATTTTCTAATTTATTCTTTTCCTCCGTTGTAATGCAAAGATACTCATTGCCATTCTTATTCATAGTTTCTATATGATATCCATTTTTTCGGATATCCTTGAAACTTAACAAGTTTCTATATGAATCGGGGGAATATAATGCATCGTTTATCTCAAACTTTGTCCCCCTTGGCATTGAAAACACGGCTCTACCAGAGCCTATGATAATCTTTGCATCACCATATATAGTACTCACGCTTCTAGCGGAGTCTTTTAATTCGAGATCGGAGAAACACTTTTCGTCTTTTAATATCGTGTGCGTTGTCGCACTATCTACCAGACATTTATCTCCGTCCTTGATCTCAAATTGTGACATTTGCTCATGTCATATTAAAGATGCATTAATCAGAAACATATATAATTATACTATATATCATAAGATAAAACATGTAACAAAATCATCTAATATTGTATATTAAATATATTATTACTATATGCATGTTTAATGCCAAATCATAGAGATTAACATCTCACCATTTATGTTCATTCATTCTGCTCATTTTCAAATGTGAACATTGAACATAATCTTACTTGTGTTCTATATTATCTCGATATACAATAAATGATAAATTTTGGGATGTTAAATTACCAAGATTATCATACTTGAGATGTAAACTCACCAAAATTATCAACCTACTTGTCGATGTGAGATTCTTTAATTCTTCCCCTCGAGATGATGACACTCTAGTCTATCCATCTCGCATAGAATCCCACTTTAGGATCATAACATATCCATCTTGGATCAGGTGTTTTATCTTAGATCTTAAAAAAATTCATGTGGGACTCTTAATATCGCCATTCAAGATAATAGATCTTCTATCCCATTCATCTGAACCGAATCTCGGTTTAAGATTGGTTATACGGAGATATAATTTTAGGAGATTTATTAAAGAGCTCAACCACTATAACCAATGAGCTCATAGTACCAAAAATGGTGATTCATTCATGTATTTCTCATGATAGCCTTTTTTTTTTGCATAAGACATACTACGTGAAAAACTTCTGGTTTTCACATAAATTTTTAATGATCCTTCATATCACTGTTTAATCTAAATGGTATAACATGTCATAAACTTCAATACTTAGTAGTAAAACTTCTAGTTTACGACTGAACATATTGAACTAATTTAGTAAACATCAGGTTTACTAATTTTGCCATTTTACTATTTTTATATTCTGTATATACGACTATATACAAATATGTCTTAGCCATATGCTTTTCTGGAGCATTTTGCTCTTCTGGAGCGTTTACACTGTCCAATTTTATCATAAATTCTCTTAAGAAAATTTATTTTCTTTTAAATTTTAAATTCAATTGAACATGATTAAAAAAATGAACATAATAATGACATATATAAAATGCATAAATTAAATGCATTAATTAAAGGCATAAATATATGCGATAATAAAAATTAAAGCAAATAATAATAACTGAATTAAAAACAATAAATGAAATAATAAATCAATAGGCATGGTCTTCCACATAATCAAGGAGGCAAGCCTACCATAAGATTATAGAGACACAAATTTTTGATCAAAGGAGGCAGCACCTACCATATATAATGATCAATCCCAAATTTATTTTGATCAAAGGAGGCAGCGTCTACTATATATAATGATCAATTCCGAAAAGACATTGCCTATCATATGTCTTTTTCATATAATAATTAGTAGACATAATCTACTATAAAACAAGGAGGAGGAGAACCTTCCACTCCATATATATGATATATAAATATATAATCTCAAATAAAATCAGCACATATTTTATTTAGCATAAGTTTAGAAATTACCTCTTTTACGTATGATCAAAATGGATTAATCAGAACGGTTTGATCGGAACGGATTGAGAAGCGATCGTGCTGATAACGTGTTATAAACTATACTATAATAATATATATATATGTGCGTAAGGCTTTGTTTCTCTGAGAAGGCAAACTATATAAATAATGCAAAGAAATTATAAAGAGTGAGAAGAAGAGATCGTTTATTACTCATGTCCATCTTACAAAGGTAACTATCTCTATATATAGGCATTCAAAAGTAATTGTTTATTCATGGTAAGTCGGTAAACTTTCTTTGCTAGGAGGTTTGCTTGCTATGAGGATAAGTCTTTACTTGCTAGTAAAGTAATACTATTATATTGTGGATACTTATCTTATCTATTTCTTAATAAAAACTAGCCTATAAATTTATTTTTTCCCCATATTTTTTTTTAAATTACAATATTTCTTCCAAAATAAATAAAAGTTGTTTCAAATACATATTTTGTTTAATTGATTTTTAAAATATATTAAAACCTAAAAAAATTGTATATTGTTATAATTAATCAAAAGTATAATCTGTTATGATTAAGTATTTTAATTATCAAAGTTTCAAAAAAAACATTTTAGTTGTATTAATGAAAATAATTGTATTAAAATAACAGAAGAAGCTCATATGGAAATAATACGACATGAAATAAAACAACAGATATGCGATGCGTTTCATTAATGAATTTCTATTTTAATATATATTTAAAAATGAAATTACATAAGTAATTTTTTAGTTTGTGATATGTTTTTAATATTTTTATAAGCTACATATGTGTAATATATAAGTTAATTTCTTTATTACATATTTTTAAGTTGTATGATTATTAAAAAAAATATTATTATTGTAGATTAATTTTTAGTATTTTTAAATGAGTCAACCAAAAATAATTCAGTTTTAGTATCGAAATATTATATCACAAATTATAATATGTGACATGGATGCGCTTTGTGCCATGTATTTTTTTTTCTTGCAAAAATATAAAACCTGAAATTGGCTCACAGAAATTTGGTTTTGTGAGTTAATCTTTTCCTCTGAATTGAGGTATGACATTGATAAAGATTATCTCTGTCTGTCTTTTTACATGCTTGCCTTTTAAATCATGTGTTCCCTTGGCCTTGCTATTGTGTGATGCTTGAACATATATATTATCAATTAAATCTTAATTAAATAATCAATTGTAGTTACTAATAGATTTACTATACGTAATTTAAGATCAATTTTACATATGCGATTGTTTTTATAAAATGTGTTCTCCAATAAAATAAATGAAACCAAGAAAACATATTTTTCAAAGATACGGAATATGACTCAAAGATGCAAAAATAAAATATTGCGTGTATAACCAGAAACTTGTCACCAATTTCCGATCTTATAGATTAATTATTATTTTAGTGCTTATTTATTAGATAATTCATGTACCAAAATTGTTTGGTAATATGCATTATAATATCGAAGTTAATATTGTGTATTGAAATAGTATTTAGATAGTGAGATTTTATATGTATAAATTTAATATTATTAATTGCGTTAAATAGATGAGTAAACTTATTTAATTTTTATTTGAATATAAGGGGAAAAACGACCTATTTCCCCATGATAACTATTGTATAACCCTATATGCTGTCCAAACTAAAACCTCTTCGTATATCTCCCTGAAAACAAAGTTCTAAACCTATATCTCCCCAAATAAAAAGTTTAAAACCTCAGCATACATAGAATCAATTTTCTCGGTTATTGTCTACAAACCAACCAAACCTGATCCTTAACCAAATTAAAATTTAATTCCAATCGAACCCAACCAAAAAACTTACCCGACCCTATTTGTCTTCTTCTTCACCCGATGACTCTCTTCACCCAATTAAAATTTCTTCTTTATCGAGTTCTCTTCCCCTTCAATTTCACCATCTTCCCGATCCTCTCCATGCCATAAATTCCACACCACGTTTCCCACACTTATATGTCGATTCACGGCAACGCAACAACAATAACAATCACCACCGCAACCGAAATCAAAAGCTTCTTCCTCGTCGTGAAGCCCAGAAAATCTCAACTTTTAATTATGTAACCACCTTTGTCTCTTTTACTCTTCTTTGCTTTTAGCCCGTGTCCAAACTCCTCTTCTCCTTGTTTCTCTAATTCTTTCTGTTTCTTCTCCACCACCATTAACACATCAGACCATACTTTAAGATCTTATCTCTCTTTGAATTTCTCATATATTATCCCGAAACCCACCATTTTCACTTGGGACACTTGAACAAATTCGTGTTAAAAAGGAATTTAAATAGTTTTGAAAAATCGATGCGAAGAATTTGAAAAAAAATCCGACATGTTGTTTCTAATGATTTCTCTGCTCTTTCTTCTTTTTTTTTTTTAATCTTCTTCTTCTTCTGGTGAAACCGATCAAGGTGTGATTGTTAGGTATGAGAAATCTCTGTAAACTTTCTCAACAAAAACGAATCGGATCTTTAATAAGCAGTAAGAACAAAGACTCGGGTTTTGTTTTTAAATGGGTCGGATTCTTGTTTGGTCAACATTTGGTTTTTTCGGTTTGGTCAACATTTGATTCTTTCGGTTTACCCTGAAAACCGATCCAAATCAGATTTATATGGATATATAGGCATAGAACTTTTACTTCATGGATATAGAAGGAAATGTCATAGGTTGAGCAGTATATACTTAGATATCATACTTCTTGTGGAGAAATAGATGATTTTTCCAATATAAGGATTAAGGTATTTGGAGTGTTTGGATAAAAATATAGTAGTAATAGTTAGAGATTAAATTATTTTGGAGTGTTTGGATACAAGTATAGTAGAAGTTAGTAATTTTAATTAATTAAATCAAAAAGGTAAGGAAAAATGAAAACTTGACACCTAAACAAAAAATGTTTTTCTTTTAATATATAGAAGATTTTTAGATTTCGAGAAAAAACTAGTTTAAACTATAATTGAACCTAAAGAACCAGTACCCAAAATATTTAGGGTATTTACATGTAGATTCGACCCAAATCTATATATGACCCGAAATCTATAGATTCTACACCTGGCAGAACATGTACCCGAATCCGGACCCGAATACCCGTTTGGTGAGCCCTACCTTAAAGTTTAGTTTTTCAATTACAAAATTAATACAGCAATAAAAATGTATCCAAGTATTTACTATTTTAAAACCTAAGCTTAAGAGATAGTACAGAAAATCAAAGAAGAAACGAGAAAAAAAACACTTAAAAAAAGGGAAGAAAAGGGCTTTCCAAAAATCAGAGAAGAGAGAAACCGAATCCTTTGAAACTCCAGAAAGCAAGAACAACTGTAACAATGGCGAATCTACCTCCATCTCTCTCCATGGGCACACCTTTCGGTGGTCCAAGCACATCGACCCAGGTTCCTACCGGTGCTCCGGCCAACAAAGATCGGAATTTGGCTTCCGCGGAACAGTTAGTTCTCGATCTCAGCAATCCTGAACTCCGAGAGAATGCTCTTCTCGAACTTTCCAAGGTTACTCTATTTCTCCGTTGGGATTGTTCGTTCCTTTTTTTGAGGTCCGATTCGTAAAACGAAAACTAGGGTTTTCGTTGACAAAGTGAGGATTGATAGGAAATTATCTGATGAAATGAAAACTGAAAAGAGCAAATCGATGTGTTTGTTTGCATGCTTTAGACTATCTTAGTACCATTGCTAAAAATTGATAGGTGTGAATCGAGTGATTTCGAATGTTTCAGTATCTGAATTAGTGATGTTGTTCTTGTAGAAAAGAGAACTGTTTCAAGATTTGGCACCTCTGTTGTGGAACTCTTTTGGTACCATTGCTGCATTGTTACAGGTATGGCTTGTGTAATTTATTTGGTTCTTTGCAGTATCTCTTATGCTATATATTGATGAGTCTGCTGGTTGCTAAAGATTCTTTAGTATTGAAGTAGTAATTACTTAGCAAATGCTATTTATTAGGTTTTTTTTAGTGTGGTATGATTTGACTTGTTTTGGTTTACTTGATTGCAGGAGATAGTATCAATCTACTCTGTTCTTGCACCTCCAAATCTGACTCCTGCTCAGTCGAACCGTGTTTGTAACTCACTCGCTCTTCTTCAGGTAGATGATCCTGTTCACATGGGAATTTCACTTCTTTTGTAGGATGAATGATTTCATGTTCGTATAAGCTATCAAAATTCCTGATACTTTTCTGTCTTACTCTGCAGTGCGTTGCATCTCACTCTGACACGAGAATGTTATTTCTCAAGGGTAATGTTTTTGTTCTTTTCATCAGGCTAGCTTATTTGGGATATACGTATAATGTTATGTATGATAGCGTCTCTGTATCATATCCTCTTGTCTGCCTAATGCTAGTGGGTTGTGGTTATCTGTCTTGGTTTCAGTTTATTTTATGAAATAGGAAAACTGATGACTTCTTTGTTATGCCTTTCTCATTATTATGCACAGCTCACATCCCACTATACCTTTACCCCTTCCTTAATACAACGAGTAAGTCAAGACCTTTCGAGTACTTACGGCTTACTAGCTTAGGTGTCATTGGTGCACTTGTGAAGGTAAAACCATCTTGTCCCTTTGTTGAAGCTTGTTTCCCTTTTGTTTTGAGGTTTCCACCAAATTTTGCCGAAAGCAAAGGACGAAAAGTTGTGTAAATAGTCTTGGTTTCTGAATAAATGACACTGCGGATAATTTGTATTCCTTATCTCACTCTGATAACCAGGTTGATGATACAGAGGTCATTAGCTTCCTTCTTTCAACTGAAATTATTCCACTGTGCCTCCGTACCATGGAGATGGGGAGTGAGCTGTCTAAAACAGTAAGCCTTTCAACTTGTAATAACATTTTCATAATCTTATGGTATTCTCCTGGACAAACTTAAAACTCATTGTAGAAGTAAATAATTGTTTTTGGTTTCATTGCTAGACCTTTTGGCATTTCAAATCGTTAATAATCATAAGCCAAATCCTAGAATGAAAGGAGTCTCAGTTCTTCCTGCTACTGTTTCTCCTAACCATATGATTGGTTCAGCTAGAATGATATTCCAAATCCTAACTTTCAATCCTACAAAGAAACTAGTCTCGATTTTTCTTGTTACTGTTTCTCTTAGCTAAATGAATGCATTAGCCAAATTTTGATCGATGAATCTGTCATCCACAGTTATTTATATTTCCAAGACTGGGATGCAATCTTTCATAGAACAGTTCCGCACTAGTTAAATCGTGTATACAGTGGAAATGTGCAACACCTTGTTTATGAAGTAACTTGCTGTGTTAATGACAGGTTGCCACATTTATAGTCCAGAAGATATTGTTGGATGATGTGGGAATGGATTACATCTGCACAACAGCAGAGCGGTTTTTTGCAGTTGGTCGAGTGTTGGGCAATATGGTTCAGTCACTTGTGGAGCAGCCTTCTCCTCGCCTTTTGAAGCATATCATTCGTTGTTATCTCCGTTTATCAGACAACCCAAGGTTGGGTTAGCATAAAACAAACTTCCTCAGAGATGATTCTTAATATTTTCTCATGTGCTTGGCTTTTTTGATGCTTGAGCTTTGTCACTTGTGTGTTATGTAGGGCATGTGCTGCACTCGGAAGCTGTCTCCCTGACTCGCTACGAGATGGAACCTTTAACAATTGTCTTCGCGTAAGTCATTGTCATATTATGACTCAGGTTTTGAACTTGTTTGTGTAAGAGATAGTGTAGCTGAACTTGGGTATGTCTTTTCAGGAGGATCAAATCGCAAGGAGGTGGCTGCAACAGTTGGTTCACAATGTCGGAGTTGGTCGAGTCCCAACACATCCAGGTGGAGGATTTGAGCACATGCTTTGAGCTGCATCCATCTCAGACCATCCATGGAGTGTTGCTGTTTGTTTCTAATTTATTCTTATGTGCTTTTGGTGCCTTAACTTAAATGCTGGGTTATAGGCTTTTAATTTGCTTGAAATTCTTATTGTAATTATTATAAGGTTTAGGACAAAAAAACCTAGGATGCATAATTCTCCGGATAATAAAGAATTGGTTTCAAAATGATAATTGTGGAGTTTGTATTTTGGTTTTGAAAGAATGAAAGGTTTCAACTTCTATTTCAACAAAGCTTTGGTTGCCTAAACAATAGTACTTATCAAGACTTAAAAGCTAGAATTTGGCCACAGGGACAACAGCTCTGTTTCTTGCACCAGATTCAAGCATTGCCTCCAGGACAGCAACGTCTCGAGCACCTTCTACGTAAGAGAGACGAGGCTCTTGCTCCTTTTGCATCAAATTTAACAAGGAGAGCTTAGTTAATACAACTATGTTTTGAGTTCCAACATTTCAAGGCTAAGATTCTCTAGGATTACCTTTGAAGTCTCTGAAATGTCATTGAAGAACGCTTTTAGCTCTTCTGTCACTCCGCAGAATGGGTAAAAGATGGTCCTTGATGTCCCTCCTTCCTCGTAAACCGTGGCCTGAAAAGCTCATTAGATCATAGCCATTTGAGTTGAGTTGTTTCAAGCCAAACATGGATATTTCAGTTGGTCACATGTTAAAAGTATACAAACCATGTAACCATGTCGGCCATCTTGGACTCCACGCTCAAGTTGAACAGTGCCCTTAAGTCCTACAACTCTCCATAATATCTACAACAGAGAATTTCTGTGAGAAAAAACTATGGAGACTAAGCGCTGCCGAAGGTAGAACATCTAAGTCTTACTACATGCCTTTGGAGACCTTGAAGACACAACCATAACAAAAACCCCAGAGCATCCGTTCTCGAGCTGACTAAGGAACAAAGAAACGTCCTGGATTAGAGTATTCATGTGAAATTAGTGTGCAAAGAAACAAGGGTTGATGTGTATACACTTACAAGTTTGATGTTATATTGTCTGGTGCGGGTAAAGTCTTGTCCACATGGGAAGTGGTGGCTGAGACTGATGTTATCTCACATCCAACTAGCTGTTCATGACAAACCAACACATCATGTCCGGGATCCAACAACAGGATATCGAAGAAGCTTATTAGTTAATGAAGTTATACGGTACCATTCTTAACCCTGCAATGTAATGCACACCCATATCTAAGATAAAACCACCCTGCAAATGAAGAGCTTAAGGTGAATATTATTAACAGATAACACAGTTTCTTCAAAATATATATGGGTGATTGATAATATAGGCCAGTCTTAAGCAAAATGATGGTAGCAGGAAGATGGCATTTGGAGCCATATAATTCTTGACAGTCTAAGCAAGCAGCGTGCTAGAAAGGTGCAACAAAGTCTGACAAAATAAGAATGTAGCAAAACAGAATGCATAACGTACACCCAAATTTCGCCTCCATGAGCTTGAAAAATAAGGATTCGAACTGTTCATTGATCCCTCAATAATAAGTTGGACGTTCATCATATCCCCAATTTCTCCTATCAGTTTCTTCAACTGCGGAGAGCAATCATGAGATCTTTTAAGCACAATGTTACTTTCTCAACCTTAAGTGCCAAGACCCAAAGTAACAGCTACCTCGACAAATGCTGGCTCAAAACGATAATTTTCAGCCACAGCCCAGATTGGGCAGCGTGTGGAATCAGCAGAAATATTTTTGTAGCTTGACATTGCAGTTTCTATCTCACTGATTGCTGCAACAAAGAGCGTATTAAAGAAAAGGGAAGAAGCATCCCATCTGCACTTTAGAGTGGAATAACCAAGAAGCCTTTAAGTTTCACATTAAATAGGTCACCCAACAAGAGAAAATGACTCTAGGCCAAAGTAATCCTACATGTTTCTCACTTTCATACGGATTGATGAAAAAAAACATGCCAAGCTAGTTTAAACAAGGGCAGTGATCAACTTACAAGCAGCAGCTGGCTTCTCTGCAAACCGATCCAGGACAGCAACATACATATCAAGAAAGAAGAAAAATCTTTAGTGCTTTAAATTGTACACACTTCCTACAAGTAATAACATTGTTATTGGAAGAAGAAGATTGCTATAAAACCAAAGTATTCCCTTATTTAGCAATTGTCATTCTTTAAGATGAAGCCAAAATCAAGACACCCATATTAGCGAAAACTTCCAAAATTCATCTACATCTTAACAATAGTAGCAGAAGGCCGATTATCTTTTAGGTTCAGTGAAGTGGACAAGTCACCTTGAAGGACATGTTTCCCTGCCTTGAGCATTCTCAATGACATTTCAACCTGCAGCATTCAGATGTTGAATTCTTCGTATTAGCCGGTATTTTACCAAGTAGATTTGCATGCATTTGTAAAGACTAGGATTAGAAAAGCTACCTGAGAATGTCCAGCTACAACAACAGCAACACCAACTATAGAACTATCTTGAATGATCTCATTCAAACCTTCATCTCCCCATTTACACTTCACTTCAGGAAAATGCTTTCTTGCTATCTCCACTGCTCCTCTAGCAGATTCCTTCATCCATAACAAAAAAATCACAATCACCATGACGATTCCATATTACTGTAACATTCGAGCTCTATTTTCCAAACATCTACAAATTTCTCGTTACTCATCTCAACATTCCCATTAACATCACCCAAATCAAGCGCATTGATCGAACGAAACTACACGATAGTTACCTCAGTACGGCTCCAAATCGCTTTAAGGACGACGAGATCGGAGATCTCAGCTAACCGTGGAATGTATTGCGTTTTCACGAAGATCCCAGCTCCGAGTATGGCGATTCCAGGAGGCGAAGAACGATTCGCCATTTTTCCCTTTCTCGTCGATCTCTGTGTAAGAATTTCGTATTCGATGAGCTAAATTACAGTTGCAGTGTACTCAACCGCAAACGTCGGCTCTGATTGGTAACCTTGCGGAGCGGTGGAATCGCGTTTCAAACGCCATTCCGCAAGAATTTTGCCAATTAAAAAAACATGCGGAAAAACGCAAAAACACAAGATCTGCGGAATTGCATTTTTGCTTGCTTATAAAAAATATAATTTTTTTTTCATTAAGTAAAAAAGTAGGGTTGTCCTTGTTTTTTGATAAAAAAATTTAAAAGTAATGACTAATAAATTAATATGTCGACCATAAATTAATTATTAGAGGATCCATTAGAAGCCCATTCCACAAGCCCAAGAGAGTGATCCATGTAACTAGGTTTAGCAAGCATTTCATATAAATATGTTTTATCAAGCTCATTGTAACTCAACCTTGAGAGTTGTCAACAACTCTCCTTCTTAAAACATCTTTGATATCATCTAAACTCTTAGTGTTCTTGGTGACAACCTAATCTATTTAGTTTTGTTCTTGCATTCAATAAAGCTTTAATAAGCTATTTCAATTTCTAATTTAGATTTCAATATCAAGAAAGCTCTTTTGAGCTAGAATCAATCTTTGTTTGAGATTGCTAACATGGTATCAGAAGCCATGGAGCTTTATGCGTATCCTTCTCTCAATATCTCAAACTGTGTCACGATTAAGTTAAGTGACAGAAACTATGTGGTTTGGAAGCTTCAATTTGAGTCTTTTCTTCTGAGTCAGTCTCTTATAGGCTTTGTCGATGGTTCTCTCCAAGCTCCTGAAACTATTCTACCAGTTACTCAACCTGATGGAACCATTCTCGACACTCCAAGCCCTGACTTTCAAGAGTGGCTCAGATCTGACCAAGTCGTAAAGGCCTGGCTTTTAGGATCTCTGACTGAAGATGTTCTTAGCTTGGTGGTTGGTTGTGGTACTGCGAGGGAGGTATGGTTGTCTCTCGCCTCACACTACAACCGTGTCTCTACTTCTCGCCTGTTTGAACTCCAAAGGAAGCTTCAGACGGTTTCAAAACAGAACAAGTCCATGTCCGAGTATCTCAGAGAGATAAAGACCATTTGTGACCAGCTTACCTCTATTGGGAGTCCTGTAAGTACTAAAGCTCAAATCTTTGCTGCAATACACGGTCTAAGTAGGGAATATGAGCCGGTTATCACTGTGATTGAGAGTACTATGGATGCTCTCCCTGGTCCTACCTATGAAAGTGTTGTGTCTATGCTGGTTGCTTTTGAAGAACGTCAGGTTGGCTATAACTCTACTCCTGCTGTGTCTCCACACCTTGCCTTTGCTGCTATGTCTCATAGGTCTGGTCCTTACAACAACAATCGAGGTCGCGGCTCTCAATATTACAGAGGTAATCGTGGTCGTGGCTCATACTCAACAAGAGGAAGAGGTTTTCATTAACAAACTTCCTCCTTCTCTGATATGTCCTCTTCATATCGTCCTTCTACTACCTCTGACCGCCGTCCTATCTGTCAAATATGTGGTCGTCGGGGTCATGTTGCTGTTGATTGCTGGGATCGTTTTGAAAACTATGATCAACCTGAGTCACCTCACGCTGCCCTTGCTGCAATGCACATTACAGATGTCTCTGACAATCATGGTCAAGAGTGGTTTCCTGATACTGGTGCCACGTCTCATGTTACTAACTCTCCTCATCATCTTCATCAAGCTCAACCTTATACTGGTTCTGACACGGTAATGGTTGGTGATGGAAGCTTCTTGCCCATTACTCACACTGGATCTGCTTCTCTTGCCTCCACTTCAGGTAACTTACCTCTTACTGATGTGCTGGTCTGTTCGGATATTGCCAAATCACTACTATCTGTTTCTAAGCTAACCAGTGATTATCCCTGCTCCTTTAAATTTGATTGTGATGGTGTTGTTGTAAAGGACAAGGGAACAAAGAAAGTGTTAACTCTGGGAAGAAACAATAAGGGCCTCTATGTGTTGGAAGATCCATCTAAACAAATCTTCTTTGCTCCAAGACAACGAAGTGTGAGTGAAGATGTATGGCAATCATTGAGCCAAACGGTTCTTTGGGTTATTCATTTCACACATGTAGCTTCCGCTCCTTCTTTTGAAAGAAAACCTTTAGTGATTCATGGGTTTTATCATCTCACTATCTAGCATCTTATTGGTCTAAATCTCTACTAGATTCGTTGGCTTATCTTGCTTTCTTTCTTACTCAATAACAAACTTCTTTACAAGCTCATCTCTGCATATTTATCCCGGGATTGAGCAAGCTTTAGTTTTGGGATTTTGGGTTCTAAAAGCTTGAACCTTTCTACTAAGCTATGCAGAAAGTTGTTGATTTGGAGAGAAAAAGAAGCAGAAGACAGCTCTAGGTGTCTCAGATTCGAATCAAAAGGTAGAAAGGAGAAGAAACAGAAAGTTCAGACTACATATAAAGAAGCGACAAGCAATAGACGCGTTAAATCATAACCACAAGACATGGGATTCGAGTCTTACTCTCTTGTCGGAACTCTTTCATTACCGAAGAAGAAGATGGGTCTTGAAGTGAAATCAGGTGAATGCTTGTAACTGTTCGTTCCCTGAGCCTAATTCCAGAAGTTAGAAGTTTGATTGAGATGATGCAAGCTTATTATTATGGAGACTATGGACTGAAAATCAATCACGTTATTAAGGTAATGTGTATTCTTCTTATATGAGGCAGAACAAGGGTAATATGGTTGCTTGAGAAGAGTATGATTGCTGGTTTAGATGTATAGGTTTGGAATTGACAAGCTATGTTAGTTTTGGGTTTGAAAATGATGTGTTTTATGGATATACGTTTCTGGTTTTTTATGGCAAAGAGAAGAGTTCACTTAATGCACACAAGATGTTCGGTAATATGCCTAAGAGAAAAAAAAAATTAGATTGTTGAAGTGCAGATTTTTGGTAGCTAATAGGTGAGAAGCATATTAGTAAGTAAGATTTCAGTGGTGTGGAAAGAAAATTTGTCTTCGTCATAAGGCATATTAGAGAGTTACACGGGCAAAAGAAACCCGGACTCTTAGTGAGACAAAGAGGTCACATAAGAGAAGTCGACTAAGCTCTCTAAGTATCAAGAGAATACCTCTGAGGGAGCCATGCGATACATCTCTATGGATAGACTTGAATAGATCTCACACTAATGGTTGTTCTTCTTGGTGAAATAGAGTTATCCGCCTACATCACAATGATTTTGCTTCAACTACTCAAGCTTCTATCAAGTCATCAAGTTTGCGTTTCAAACTTCACGTATATGTTCCATCCACGCTAAGTTTGCGGGGGAGTATTAGAGGATCCATTAGAAGCCCATTCCACAAGCCCAAGAGAGTGATCCATGTAACTAGGTTTAACAAGCATTTCATATAAATATGTTTTATCAAGCTCATTGTAACTCAACCTTGAGAGTTGTCAACAACTCTCCTTCTTAAAACATTTTTGATATCATCTAAACTCTTAGTGTTCTTGGTGACAACCTAATCTATTTAGTTTTGTTCTTGCATTCAATAAAGCTTTAATAAGCTATTTCAATTTCTAATTTAGATTTCAATATCAAGAAAGCTCTTTTGAGCTAGAATCAATCTTTGTTTGAGATTGCTAACATTAATAACTCAAAAACAAATTTGCATGTACTATAGATTCTACATCCCAAACGCTTCAAGCCAGCCGAACACTACAAATATCAATATAGTCTCATGAACCTCTATGTTTCTATATATTATTGCATGCAATTTCTTTATTAATTTTATGAGGTTAAAATAAATACGGGTCAATATATGCAAATTATAAAAAATAAGATTACACTATGATTTGCGCACATTAGTTTAATCAACATATTATTAACATTTTCAAAAATATTTTTTTCAAAAAAAGTATTTCCAACAATAAGTGAAAAAGAAGTTGCTTTTTTTATACTCCCTCCGTTTCATATTAGTTGTCGTTCTAAGCTTTTCTTTTGTATCAAATTAGTTGTCGTTTTACATTTTTAATGCATATTTTGGCTTTAAATACCAGATTTAACCTCAAATCTTATGAAGAATAGCAAAAGGCAAATTCATTTTTAAGGGTAAAATAGAAATCCTAATATGTTTTCTTAATACACGTGAAATCAACTAGAATGACAACTATTTTACAACGGAGGGAGTAATATTTAAAAATTTATTACCATGAATTTTGTTTAAAAATTAATTACCATGAATTTATGGTGAAATCATTTATAAATTTGTTTTCAGCCATTCTGCAAAATTTATCCAATCGTATTAATAATTTTATTCCGTAAGTTTTCATTTTGTAAAAAATAAAGCATTCCGCATATTTTTTCGATTATTCATCCTAACCGCTAGTCTTGTCCAATCGCAAACGCTATTATTTGTGAACGCTTGAAATGACTGTTATGCCCCTACAATGTGTCTCCTTCGCTATTATCAAGTTCTCTCTAACTTCCCTCCTTTGATAGAGCCCTAGATCCTGCTTTGAATTTTGTTCAATCTAACGTTGTACTGAGAGATTTGGTTGATAGATTTTGGTTATCTTCCTCGATTTTTTTTTTTGTTGATTCAATTTTATTTCCATGGCGGGCGATGATAGTCCAGTTGAAACGAAGAAGGGGACTTCGAAGAAGAACCCTAAGAACAGTAAAGAGAGCACTCTTAAGCAAAGTAATGCTATCTATCTACACATTTCGAGTTTGATTGCGTTTTTCTCTGTGAAATTTGAACTGAAATGTGTTTGTAATTTCGTGAATTTGTAGAATCCCCAGCTGAGTTTTTCGCGGAGAATAAGAACATTGCTGG
This sequence comes from Arabis alpina, assembly GCA_900128785.1. NCBI lineage: Eukaryota > Viridiplantae > Streptophyta > Magnoliopsida > Brassicales > Brassicaceae > Arabis > Arabis alpina. Next base: position 23,971,200 of record LT669790.1, read on the forward strand.
ATTTGATAATGTAAGTCCTGAACAAGAATCTGTAATTCAATTTTGGTAACTAACACATTTATTGCAAAGTTGTTTGGGTATTGAATTTTCAGGCAGGGAAGTCGCTTTATACTACAGTTAGAGAGCTTGTTGAAAATGCTCTTGATTCTGCTGAGTCGATTTCTGAGCTCCCTGAGATTGAAGTTACAATGTACGTTTCTTTGTTTTGTTTAAATGCAAATTATGATTAGATATGTTTAGTTTTGGTAGGAGATAGTGAATCAAGATTTCGTTGTTTCTTCACATCTGTAGATTTGACTGTGTTGTTATTTTTGTTTTGAAGAGAAGAGATTGGAAAATCTAAGTTTAATTCCATGATTGGTCTTATTGATCGGGAACGTGTTGACACAAAGCTGTATGATGACTATGAGACAGAGAAGGCCCGTGAGGTACATGAATTTTGTGTTTATTTCTCTGCCTGGTTAAAGTGTTGTGCTTTTAAGAAGCTTTTGTTTTATGTTCAAGAAGTTTCACTGTTCTGCAATCTTCTTGATTGTCACTGTCAGTACTGATATTTTCGTTTAACATCTCTAGTTTTTTTTACTTGTTTCATGCTATGTAGAAAAGGTTAGCAAAGGAAGCTCGTGCCAGTGAGATACAAGCAAAAAACTTGGCATCGGGAAAGAAAAACAAAGAGCCTGGAGTCTCAAAGGTTCTAAAGGCCCGTGGTGAAGGATCATTTTACAAGGTGACATGTAAGGTGAGCACTTGAATAATATTTGTTTGTTTCAACATAATGTGCAATTTCAGTTCTGAGGGTTAGTGACAGCCATATATTCTTACACAATTTTGAGCTATGACTTTGAGTTTGTCATAATGTAAGGTATATAAGTATAAATACGTGCAAATCCTTAATTATATTCTTACACAATTTTGAGTTATGACTTGAGTTGGTCATAATGTAGGATAATGGTAAGGGGATGCCACATGATGACATCCCAAATATGTTTGGGAGAGGTAAATAGCTAATGATCACCCTCACCTCCTCTATTGATTTAGCCTGGTATATCAACCTTATAGTAAGCTTTCATCGTGAGGCCAGATTTACATATTGTTCTTCTTACAGTTTTGTCTGGGACAAAGTATGGACTGAAGCAAACACGTGGAAAGTTTGGTTTGGGTGCAAAGATGGTACTCTTTTCTTAGCAAGTTTAAATCTCTGCTTTCATTCTTTTCTTTTTTACTTTTGAGTTTTATATAGCATGTTGGGTATCTGAGATTGGCCTGTAAAATGCTGATGTGGTTTATCAATACAAAATTTGTAAATTTATGACCAAAAGAGGAAGATGGCTGGTTCCTTAGCTTACACAAGGAATATATATCGTTATATAAATTTTATGCAAGTTTCTTTAGGAGGATCTGAACTTTTTAATTTTGATTGGGGCTTCTTTTCCCCCTCCCTAATCTTGACGACTGTATGTTGCTCTTCGTATCTACATTTTTTCCAAAGAACATGTTTAACTATTCTAGTTTCTCTAAATTTTCCTGGTGTGTAGGCTTTAATTTGGTCCAAAATGAGTACAGGCCTTCCCATAGAGATCTCTTCATCTATGAAGAGTCAAAACTATGTTACTTTCTGCAGACTGGATATTGATATTCAGAGGTACCACTTAAATACATGAATTGCTTCTCGAAAGCGTTTATCTATCTAACTTTTTGTGTTTGTGCATTTGGCGACAATAGCCATGATTCGTTTATATACTCCATGTATTTTGTGAATCTTCTCATGATAATAATAACCATGGATGCTTGATTCAAATCTTTTTCGAAACTTCTAGTTTATTCTCAGCGTCAAAAAGTGGTCTTCAAATGATTGCATTTTTCAGGAACATTCCTCATATTCATCTACATGAAAAGAAGGTCAACAATGATCAATGGCATGGGGCCGAAATACAGGTGGTAATCGAGGGAAACTGGACAACATACAGAGTATGTGGTTCAGATCAGTCATTTTACTGTATTTTATTTTGTAACCATTGTTTAGATATTTAGCACAGTTGTCTGACATTTTATCTTTCTGTTCCAGTCTAAGATCTTGCACTATATGCGTCAAATGGCTGTTATCACTCCTTATGCACAGTTTCTGTTTAGATATATATCAGAAACACCTGAGTATGATCTCTCTCTCTGTCTTCTTAGTGCTGTATCTGTTTATGTGCAGCAATATTGAGTTGTCCAGATTCTTTTTCATGTAGGAAAAATGTCACTATAAAATTTACTCGAAGAACGGATGTGATGCCCCCAATTCCTATTGAGACAAAGCACCATCCTTCGTCAGTTGACTTGCTGCTTATCAAGCGCCTTATTACAGACACTTCCAAAAAGACCATTCTGCAGTTTCTTCAGAACGAATTTGTGAATATTAACAAAACCCTTGCAACACGATTAATTGGTAAGTCTGACACCGCTCTTATTTGTTATATAAGTTTGAAGTTGTCCCTTTATATTTTACTAAGCCTGTGCTATCCCTTGAGTCAAATTCAGTCACGGTTATGCTTGTTTTCTTTCTTTCAGGGGAAATGGGAACCGATTTCAGCCCTAGTATGGCTGTCAAATCTGTGACATCTCAGCAAATGGTACGCATACATCAGTTATTCCGCCAAGCTAAATTTGATGACCCTAGTGGTGATGTAAGGAGCTGCTTTCTCTTAACTGTTCATTGGGAACTGCTTTGTTAGAGCATTTGGATTATTGCGAACATTAGCTCTAATCATATGGCCGTTTTCTGCTGTAGTGTCTTAGTCCGGCAGGAGAATACAATCTTCGTCTAGGGATTATCAAGGAGTTGCATCCAGATATGGTGGCAACGTACTCAGGCAGGTTGTTACTGCTACCCTCAATCTTCTGCAAATGCATCTGACTTAGATATGGAGTTGTAAATAGGTTTCTTGTAGTAATCTTACATGTCAATCTTTCCTTGTTTGTGCAGTGCTCAGGTCTTTGAAGGTCATCCCTTCATTGTTGAAGCTGGTGTTAGTGTGGGTGGAAAAGATGTGAAACAGGCAAGTCATATCCTCCATTTGTTTATTCTTGTGTATGCATTCACCACAAAACTTGCAAACACTCTCAAAAGAGAGTTCCCAGAGGTTTAAGTTTGTCCTTACGTGTTGTCACATAAGTCAGCTAAATTTTGAGCATGAATTAGATTTGTCGCTCTTTATCGTAAATCAAAAGCGGAAATGACCTTATTGACGTGATTCCTTTATTTATTTATCTTGATCCCACAATATTTATCTACTTTCTTAATAATTCTCTTGAGAATTTGTGGGAACTAAAATGACAGGGGATCAACATATTCCGTTTTGCAAACCGTATTCCTCTCCTTTTTGAACAAGGAGCTGATGTTGTCACAAGGACAGCCTTAAAGAGAATCAAGTGAGACTTCTTCTTAACTTGCTATATCTCTTTATATATCATTACAGTTGGTATCTTTTTCCAACTTTTTTAAATGAAAAACTTTGCAGTTGGAGTAGCTATAAGATCAACCAGACGCAAGATAAAATAGGAGTATTTGTGAGCATAGTGAGTACAAAAATTCCTTTCAAAGGGACAGGGAAAGAGTACATAGGAGATGACATCAGTGAGATAGCTACTGCAGTCAAGGTAAACTTAAAGACTCTTTGACCTTATCCGCAACTGGTTAAAGCTAACTTTTGACTCTTTTCTTCCGTTAAGTCTGCAATTCAACAATGCTGCATCCAACTGAAAGCCAAAATAGTAAAGAGAATGCAAGCCCGCGAACAACAAGAGCGTAAACGTAGTTTGAGCAGGTAAGTAAAAAGAAGAAGAAAATCCATTTCCTTCTGTAGTGATTCGCGTTCTCTGCTCCAACCCTGAACAAAAAATATTGAATGTTGCAGATACATCCCGGATGCAACGGGAGCAGTGTACGATGTTCTAAAACAAATGACGGAAGAACATAGAACAAAGAGAAAACGTTACGGAGAGGAAGACACAGTTATGCTTGATAAAGTGTCTAAACAAATAATCACAAAAGAAACATTGAAAGAAAAGCTTGCTCAACATGTGGAACAGGTTTTGCATCAATCACTCTCTTTTTTCTGCATAATTCACCACTTTTGTTTTTGTTGAGTTTCCTCCTGTGATTGTTTTCAGGTGGACTATGAAATGGCATTAGAGTATGCAACACAAAGTGGAGTAAGTGAAGAACCAAGAGAAAACATTTATCTCCAACACTTAAATCCCAACAACTCCAACTTCATTGATCTTCACAGTCCAACTTTTGTCTTCAGGCTCATCTTGTAAATTTATTTTTATTGACTCAATTATTGTTACTCTTCAACACACTTTCCTTTTTGTGTTTTTTGTTTAGCAGCATAAGTTAATGGGATTGTACTAAACACTCGACAAGTGCAAAAAAAGAAAGCATAAAATTAAACACTAGTGCTTGGTTCGATTTCAACAAAGTGTTGGAGAATGTGAAATTAAAAATAAAAAAAAGCTCGAAAACATATTAAATTGTTTTCTTACCTCTTCGGATTAAATATTGTCGTAATCGATACTTGTAGCTGTCCATGACGTAAGCAATGTAAAAAACTTAAATTGAGTAAACGTATTTTAATAAGTTTTCGCGGCAATTAATAAAATACGTGTAAGAATTAAATAGAGACCGCGTAATAAAAAAAGTGAAATCCCAAACGAAGAGCAGTGAGTAATGCGAAAAGGCGCTTTGTTATTTATTTCTCAAATTTTAATTATAAAAAATCAAAAACCAATAAATGAATCTCTTAAATAAAAATATAAATACTCTACACTATCTCTCTCCTTGATCTACAGAGACTCCACAAAGAAACGCAAATAAACAAAAGTCGCTTTCTACCCACGTGATCTTTCGTCGACTTTTCTTCTCCTTCCTCTTCCTCTGCCTCTTCCTCTTCCTCCTTTTAGGCGATGATGATGAATTAGGGTTTAATCTTCCTTTCCCCGGAGAAACCCAGTGACTTTTTTCTCAAATTTTTTACTCGCCTGCTTTTGTCTCTCTTCTTCAGGTACTACTTCTCTTCTTCCTTTCTCCGATTGTTTCGTGTTGATTTTAGGGTTATTGATTAAGTTGATGATAGATTTTATGGTTTTTTCCTTGGGGTTTTGGTAGATCGATTGGTTTTATTGTGTTTACGCCATCTATTAGTTTTATTTTGATGATTCTTTTTTTTTTTTATTGCTATATCAGATTTATTAGTATCGTTGATCTATTAGGAAATTAATTTTAATTTTATTTCTTATTATGGCTTCTTCAGATATATATGATCCTTCCTATATTTAGATAATCGAATCTGTATTAGATAAGGTTTTGATTGATACTCTTAAAATCGACAAGATCTGATGTATTTCTTGTGTTATGGTTTTGGTTCTGTGTTAGACTTATAGTGTTTTTTTGTTTGGTTTGGTTTCAGGTTCTTTATTGTGAAGAGTGACGATGATGTTTAACGAGATGGGAATGTGTGGAAACATGGATTTCTTCTCTACTGGATCTTTAGGGGAAGTTGATTTCTGTGCAGCGCCACAAACTGAACCGGATTCAATTGTTGAAGATGATTATACTGATGATGAGATTGATGTTGATGAATTGGAGAGGAGGATGTGGAGAGATAAAATGAGGCTTAAACGTCTTAAGGAGCAGGATAAGAGTAAAGAAGGTGTTGATGCTGCTAAGCAGAGACAGTCTCAAGAGCAAGCTAGGAGGAAGAAAATGTCTAGGGCTCAAGATGGGATTTTGAAGTATATGTTGAAGATGATGGAAGTTTGTAAAGCTCAAGGCTTTGTTTATGGGATTATTCCCGAGAATGGCAAACCTGTTACTGGTGCTTCTGATAATCTTAGGGAGTGGTGGAAAGATAAGGTTAGGTTTGATCGTAATGGTCCTGCTGCTATTACCAAGTATCAGGCGGAAAACAATATCCCTGGGATTCATGAAGGTAATAATCCGATTGGTCCGACTCCTCATACGCTGCAAGAGCTTCAGGACACGACTCTCGGATCACTTTTGTCGGCTTTGATGCAACACTGTGATCCTCCTCAGAGACGGTTTCCTTTGGAGAAAGGAGTTCCTCCTCCGTGGTGGCCTAACGGGAAAGAGGATTGGTGGCCTCAACTCGGTTTGCCTAAAGATCAAGGTCCTGCACCTTATAAGAAGCCTCATGATTTGAAGAAGGCGTGGAAAGTCGGTGTTTTGACTGCGGTTATCAAGCATATGTTTCCAGATATTGCTAAGATTCGTAAGCTCGTGAGGCAATCCAAATGCTTGCAAGATAAGATGACTGCTAAAGAGAGTGCTACTTGGCTTGCCATTATTAACCAAGAAGAGTCCTTGGCTCGTGAGCTTTACCCTGAATCCTGCCCTCCTCTTTCTTTATCTGGAGGAAGTTGCTCTCTTCTGATGAATGATTGTAGTCAATACGACGTTGAAGGTTTTGAGAAGGAGCCTCATTATGAAGTGGAAGAGATGAAGCCAGAAAAAGTGATGAATCCTTCAAACTTTGGTATGGCTGCTAAAATGCATGAATTTCCTGTCAAGGAAGAAGTCCCAACAGGAAACATGGAATTCATTAGAAAGAGGAAGCCAAGCAGAGATCTGAGCACGATAATGGACAGAACGGTTTTCACCTGCGAGAACCATGGGTGTGCGCATAGCGAAATCAGCAGAGGATTTCTGGATAGGAATTCAAGAGACAACCATCAAATGGTTTGTCCACTTCGAGACAGTTGCTTACCGTATGGAACAGCAGCATCCAGGTTCCATGCCAATGAAGTTAAGCCTATAGTTGGATTTTCTCAGCCAAGGCCAGTGAACTCAGTGGCCCAACCAATCGACTTAACCGGTATTGGAGTTCCTGAAGATGGACAGAAGATGATCTCCGAGCTCATGTCCATGTACGACAGAAACGTCCAAAGCAACCAACCCTCTATGGTCATGGAGAATCAGAACATGTCACTGCTTCAGCCAACGGTCCAGAATCATCAAGAACATCTTCAGTTCCCAGGAAACTTGGTCGAAGGGAGTTTCTTTGAAGACTTGAACATCCCAAACAGAGTTAACAACAACAACAACAACAGCAACCAAACGTTTTTCCAAGGGAACAACAACAACAATGGGTTTAAGTTCGACACTACACCACACAACAACAACTTTGAAGCTGCGCATAACAACAACAACAACAACAACAACAGTAGCAGCAACAGGTTTCAACTTATGTTTGATTCTACACCGTTCGATTTGGCCTCATTCGATTACAGAGATGACATGTCAATGCCAGGAGTAGTAGGAACGATGGATGGTATTCAGCAGAAGCAGCAAGATGTATCCATATGGTTCTAAGTCTTGGTAGTAGATTTCATCTTCTGAATATTTTTCTTCTTTTTCTTTTGGTAATTTGTGTTCTTACATTCACTTTACCATGTAATATTTACTGGGTATCTCTCGCTTGTAATGTGTTTGTAAGAGGACTCTAAAACTCTGTCTCACTATGTTTGTGTCATGTCTGGGATGGTGAATCTCTCTCATCATATCTTTTAGTTAAACACCCCAGACTTGGGGTCGAACACAATGTAAGTTTTCATATAATATATAATTTGCGATTTCTCTTAATCATTTTATTAGTTGTGTGTTTTAACATTGTTGAGCTCTTTTGATGATTGTAAACGTTTGATATGATTCATGTGACCCACTTATTACAAGAAAATGATAGATAGACTTGTGTTGGAAGGTGAACGTGCTTGTTGCAAGTGGCTCGTGGGTATGCGAAGCATGGGTCAGTGCTCCTCTCTATCCACGAGCTCGAGCGAACGAGCACACACATACACACACGCAACAAAAATCAGAACAAGAAACTAATAATAAGATTCAAGAAGTAAGGTATTCTTAAATATCTTTTTTCCTTCGTATCTTCAATTGGCTCTTTCACTTTTTTTTTGTAGTAAGCGATTCTTGTTAGTGCCATACAATTACGATTTACATTATGAAAATGATTGTTTGGCCGGTGTAAACATATTGTTTTTTTAATTGGCACCGGTAATCTCACTAATTTTAAAGTTATAGCAATGTTTATTGGTATAAATTTTCCGCTAACCCGGTTCGAGTAAATCATGTGGGCTGAACCCCAAAATTTCTCTTAAATATTTTTCTTCATTGTATTTTAACTTTGGTGGGCTCACTTGGTGATTGTAAAGTTTGATATATATCTCATGCGATTATGCGAAACCACTTTGAAATTTGTGTTAGGGAATAATAATTTACTGTTGAACCCAAAAAAACAAAAAAAAAAGAATAATGATTTATTACAAGAAGACGATAATAATAATGATTTTTGCTAGTGAACGCGGTTGTTGCACGTTGCTCTATGGGTCAGTGCCCGAGCTCGAGCGAACGAGCACGCACAATCACACATCATAAAAATTAAAAAGAGAAGAAGAAGAAAAACAAAGAAAGAATGTATTTGATGTAAGGTGTTCTTAAACACCTTTTTTTACTTCATAATTTCACAATATTCATTTCGTTCCCATTAATTGTTTTTAGTATAGTGACACATTAAAAATCTATATATATATATATATATATATATATATAGTAATAACTCTATATAGTAATAAAACACAATTTAACCACTAATAAAATAATTTACTAAATATAAATGGTTACAAAAATAAATAAAAATAATTCATTCTCTACTAAAAATTAAAAATATAATATATTTTGAAACAATTTGTTTATTCTACAACATCACTAACTATAAAATGAAAAAAATATAACAATTATTATTTTATGATATTAATGAGACCATATATTTGTATAGGATTTTTGAAAAAATTATTATCTTATCTTTTATTGATTTGTGTTATATTTTGCACTCGCCCGACTCGGGACCGGCAAAATTTATTATTTTATCGAGTTTATTACTTTATAGAGTTTTTACTGTATATATTGTAGGACCAGTATTTGGCACACTACGTGATTGGAGATGAATCGCGATAAGAAAATCGTTAAGGGAAGAGATCATACAGAGAGTGGAGTCGAGGTACGAAATCTCTTTTCTTAAAAGCCCAAATTTTGGCAGATAGAGAGTGGACTTTTATCTCATTCACTTTTCTACCAAATTTGGGTTAGACAAATGCCCAATACAAGACTCATTTGTTTAAGCAATAAATTGGTTCCAATATATATATATATATATATATAATCAATTGAGTCAATTAAATAGATAATCACACAAGATAGCAAAATCAAAAGATTAGCTGCTAAAAAGCATAAACAAAAACTAAATAGCAGAGAGAAAGTTTGTACATCACCATTTTAACCCTTACCACGTGATCTTATACCTACATCTCTCTTATTGGGAAAAATTAAATTTCAAAAACTTTAAAAAAAAAATAGTCTCGAAAATCTCTTTAGTTAAAAGACCAATCGGCCCCCTAAATAAACATATTTATTTTCAAATAGTAATCATCTATATGGAAGTCTTTGAAAATCATTTCATATTTTTGTGTTAATTCAGTATAGACAAGAGAAAAAACTAATTCAAAAAAATCACTTATTATTCTATACATACAAATAATTTCTTGTTTTTTTGTCAAATGTAATATACAAGATAAATCAAGTTGTTTTTTTTTGAAAATAAGATAAATCAAGTTGTTAGTCTCTAAATCTAATAAAAATTTAAAACAAAAATTCGCGCTTCACTATTCATATTCTAGTTAAAATGTTTTCGATTTTAAATGGTAAATTGTTTTTCTTAGAGGTAATGGTGTTCAGATCAAGTCTTATTAATCCATGGTAAACTTGTTACTCGTAAGAATTTTCGGTGAATCCATTTTGGGTGAAACACACTAACCAAAATCCAAAAATCTAGATAGACATGTGCACGACAATTTAATTTGGAAGGTCACAAACTCAAAACTTCTGCGAATTTAAGTCATAATATTCAAATCTTCAACCATTTTTATCACTACACACAAATTTGTATGATACATATAGTTGATAAAAAAACACATTTCTATTAGAATTTGAATGAAACAATTAAGGACATTTTGCTTCATTTACTCTAATACAAGATAAAAAAAAATTGAAAACTATTCTAGTCATCTTAATTGATGTGTTTCATGTGAACCACTTCGAAATTTGGGTTGGTGGATACTTGTTTATTACAAGAAGAGGATAATTAGACATGTATCAGATGGTGAACGTTCTTGTTGCAAGTGGCTCGTGGGTAAGCTAAGCTTGGGCCAGAGCTCCTCTATCCACGAGCTCTAGCGAACGAGCACACACACACCGAACTCCAAAAATAAAATCGAGAGAAATGTATGATTCTAGATATATAAGGTATTCTTAAATACATTTTGCCTTAAATTTTATTTATTTAAAATTCTTTTTGGTAGCAAACTATTTAGTTTTTGATAAATTTTAATATTTTTTAGTGCCACACAATTAAGATTCACATTATGAAACTGTTTTGGCCTCACTAAACATTTTTATTGGCAATCCCACAAATTTTCTGCAAGGCCATTTGGGCCGAAACCCAAATTTTTTTGCAAACCTGTCTCGAGAAATTCTCTTTAGTCACATGCTTCTTGGTGATTGCGAACCACTTTTAAATTTGGGTTGGTAGATAATAATTTGTTACAAGAACAGAATAATAAAATTTGTGTTTGATGGTGGACGTGCTTGTTGCAAGTAGCTCAGCGGTACGCTAAGCATGGGTCAGTGTTTTAGCACGAGCGAACGAGCACGCACAACACACACAACAAAACTAAAGAAGAAGAAGAAAATGAAAGTCGATGATTTCTAGATATAAGGTATTCTTAAATACCTTTTTTTCCTTAATAATTTTCCTTTTCTTTTTTTTGGTCAAAGACCTTACTAATTTGGCAACATTCATTTTCTATTGGCTAATTCACTATATTTATTTTAACTTTCTTTTTGTATTGGTAGATATTTAGTTTCGAATAATATGTTTTAGTGATACATAATAAAAATGATGAAAATATTTCCAATTTTAATTGGTAAAATATTTTTTGTGACAACAATGTTCTAATCAAGTGTGATTCATCTATTATTAGCATGCTTATTGATAAGAATGTTCCACAAATCGATTTTGGATAAAAACATATGAACCGAAATGGCGAAATCTAAAGATCAAAATAGCTATATGTGCCACGATTTTATTGAAATGTTACACAATTTCAAAATTTTGCAATGAAATTCGAATTTTTTAATCATTTCTACTATTATATATGAATTTTTTTTAACGTATGGATTGACTTATTATTTATTGTAAATTATGAGAACCGTTACAAGGAAGATTTTACTATAGACAATTCATCTCGATTCTAGTAAATCCACGACAAACGGTACTTTCTAATTCATAGTCGTGATAGACACCTCATACTTTCGATACGTGAAATCATCGCGAACGGTTATAATTGCGCAACGCTGGCATCTCCTGCAAACTTGCCTTTATTAATCTACAGATTTATTAATAAATCGTATTAATAAATCGTATTACATGGGGATCGAACCTCAGACCTCCAGGGTTAGAAGCCTAATTAAACCATTAGTCAACTATTGGGCCAAAGAAGCTTCTACTTACATATGAATTTGCATATATATATATATATATTTTAAATGTATTTTATTTAGTATTCGAATGAAAAAGTTAAAGATATGTTCTCATTTATCGTAATACCAAGATAAAATTACATTAAAAATGATATTAGTCATAGTAATTTATAAGTTTTATTTCTTTTACCTTTTCTGGAAGAACTAATCATTTTTTTCCGGTTAAAATCATCGATTTTGTTCGTAACTAAAAATCTCGCTGACAAATTCACATTAGTGATGTTTACATATAAAATCAGATTGCGTTATTAACGTTAATGGTTAGAAGGTAAACGTGCTTGTTGCAAGTGGCTTGTGGGTACACAATATGTGCGGTTAGAGTGTTCATGCCCATGAGCTCGAGCGAACGAGTACACCCTCACTACCACAATCCAAACCAAATCCTCGTGAAAATTATTATATATGATCAAGATATAAGGTATTTAAAAATACTTTTTTTCTTATTTAACATAGGGAAATTGGCACTAACCTACTAATAACAATTAAAATTATAATTGACTAACTAACCATTTCATTCAATGGCTCTAATTTTTCCACATGCCCCATTTTTAGTTAGATTTCTAATTAACTTCTTTAGTTTGGTTATTAGCCAAATTAAAATATTTTGTTTAGAGATCTCTTCTCTTTGTGTTAAATGTAGATAACTAAGTGGTGGTGGGCTAGTGGTTCCCACTTGAATATTTTGTTTAGAGATCTCTTCTCTTTGTGTTAAATGTAGATAACTAAGTGGTGGTGGGCTAGTGGTTCCCACTTGAAGAAGAAATTGTTTTGTGAGTCTAAGCCAAAATTCAATTCCCCTCCAGCGTGAAATTAATCTATTTATTTTCATTTAGCCAGTCGAAATAGTGCCATGCTTTAGGCCTATTAGAAAACCCGGTGAGTGGACTACTCGACGGCTACACTCATCTTAGGGGATTAGTCGGTTGGTGAATACCCAGATTACCCCTTGGTTATTAAAAAATTTGATTTTGTACGACTAAAAAGAAATTTTTTTTTTTGCAGAGGTGAAAATCACTCATTCTTGGCGGGAAAATTCATCGTCGTCTCAGATTTTTGTTTTGGCAGATCACTCATGAGGAGATCGATGAAGCGAGAAGCCGATGAGTCGGAGAAACCAAAGATTGTGAAGAAGGAGAAGCAGAGTAAGACCGGAGATGACTCAATACGAACACAGAAACCACCGAGTCAAGAGGAAGAACATGGAATTGCTGATCGGAGAGCTTTAAGATCTCAGTACTTCACTCTTATTCACAAGATTAAAGGTATGATTCTTCGCTTTTAAAAATCTACTTTGGGTTTTGTGTTTTTTGTGACCTTAACTCTGTTATTTGTTACAGATTCTAAAGATGATTTGACATCTATTGATTCAGACGAATTCAATCTTATCATTAACGAGGTTGAGAATTTGCACCAAAAAGGTATATACTTTAGGCCTGTTCTTTGAAGAGTCGTGCGGCTAGCGTCAGCGGCACAATAAAACTCTTTATTTATGTTGCTTGGAATACAAGATTGTGGAGATTAATAACACTGGCGTTAATAATAGGAGACGCAGCAACCGGTTGTTGGCGTACTTTTGCCGCTGCAATTTTCAGCGGCTCCGATCAACGGTTGCGACCACACATTTATCTCTCACCATCGTATAGCTTATCTTCCTTATAACCTTTTTTTCACGCCGCTAGACGTAACCGCAGCGATTATGCGCCGAACAGGCCTTTTGTATCAAATTTGTAATAATTGAGTATGAGTTTGTGATTTTTCTATCTTCATGGATTATTTTGATGTTGTTGGTTATATAATGGTTTGTAGTTCAGAAGCCTAGAGAGCAAATTGCTGATGCTGAGGTGCTAATGGACTTGGCGAATACCGTGGTTTCATCGGTGAAATCACAATCTGTTCATGGTGTTACTCCAGCTGAGTTTGTTAATGCTTTGATAAGTGGGTTTGGAGAAACTTCTTTGAGGATTGATGATGATGATGATGAAACTATGCAAGTGTTGATGAAGTGGAAGGAGATTGGGTTTGCTGTTTGCTCTTCTGTCATGGTTTCATGTGGTTGTTCAACAATGTGAGATCTCTCATTCTCATTACAAGTGTTTAGTATTGTGCATATTTTGTTAAAATGAAAGTTTTTGTTTACCTTGCATAGTATATGAGCTTTGCTTACCTGACTTTAAAAATTTGGTTATGTTCCGCAGCTTTTGCAGGATGGGTCCTATGGATACGGAATTGAAACAAAGGAGAAGGGCAATGGGGAACAGAAAACGTACAAAGCCCGGTGCAGGTGTTAAGCCAGAAGAGGTGATAAGTGTTTTGTAAATTCTAGTAATCTTTAGTTTGTGAGAAAATTTGACTGATTCTAGTTGTGTAGTATATATATAGATATATGTCCCAAACTCTTGCATCTCTAGATTTGCTCTAGATACCAAGCTGTGTGTAGTGGTCAATCTATTAACGAACATAGTTTAGCATTCTTGAATTTGGATGACATGTTTGTGGTATTAAAATCTCTGGTTAGTTTGTAATTGATTCAGCAATGGAAGTATCACGCGTGGTATTACATCTAGAAGTTTTTCAGTTGTTATTATGATTTGAAAGTAATTAGAAAGGAAACTGATTTGGATTCTTGTGTCATGTCCTCCAGGTTGATGAGACAGAAGCTGAAAAGAAAACTGATACAGACAATAACATGGCAATAATGTTTAACATCTTGCGGAAAAACAAGCGTGTCAAGATTGAAAATTTGGTGTTCAACAGGAGATCATTTGCACAGACGGTGGAGAATCTGTTCGCACTCTCGTTCTTGGTGAAAGACGGACGAGTTGAGATAATTGTCGATAAAACTGGCTCTCATTTCACCGGTAAGATACACCATTCATATCTGATGTCATGTTTTTGGTAGCTGATTTCTCCTCTAACCTCCAAAAACCTTGTTTCACACTTCTCACCCTTTCCTCATTTCTCCACAGTGCCAAAGAATGCTCCTGCAGCGAACCTGGTGAGGTCAGGGGAGGTTGTTTACAACCATTTCGTATTTAGATATGATTACAAAGATTGGAAGGTACTGATTAGAGTTTGATTTGATGATAGTAATTCTCTAAATGGTGTATTATTTAGCTAATGATTTTGGTGATCATTGCATAGCCAATGAGCACAATGGTTGCAGTAGGAGAAGAGTTGATGCCACACAGGGAAACCAAAGTTGGTCCGTCAGAAAAGCAAGCTCAGGAAACTCACTAGTGAAGATGGTTCGTGAATTGCCAATCCTTTAGGGGGTACATAGTAGCAGCGGTTTACATATAACCTATGGTTTCGATTTGGTAGTAAAGCAAGTTTTATGAGGTAGACAGATATCTAATGGATTTGTTATTTTTGGTTGAGGTAGGTTTTGTAAGTAGAGGCTTGCTTTGTTTTTTCTAACACACAAGCTTAAGGTGCTACATGAGAACATATTTTTGGGATATCTTACGCCTTAACTTGTACATGTGGCTTTATTATTCTTTCTTTTAATTCTAGTATTTTTCACTATTATCCCTGAAAATTTTGTGTTATATGTCACCACTTTATTCGTTCTCGTTCTTTAATGTCATCTGGAAACAATAACAAAGAACTACAAAAGCCAAACACTACTAGGCATAATTGGCTCATCCACTATTTTTTGTTAGCAAGCAATTTAGTTTCGATTCATTCTAATTTCTTTACAATCAAGATTTACATGATGAAAATGTTTTTTGGACGCTTTTTATTTTATTTTTGTTGGTAAATTGCTTTTTTAATTGGCACCGGTGTTCATATCAATCTCATTAATTTTAAAGTGAACATGTTTATGAGTAGATATATTATGCAAACCAATTTCGGGTGAAACAATGGACCTGGGTGATTGTAAAGTTTTATGTGTCTCAAGGGATTATGCGTAACCATTTTGAAAGTTGGGTTGGTGGATAATAATTTATTAAAAGAAGATGCTAATTCCAATTATTTTTAATGGTAGACGTGGATGTTGCAAGTAGCTCTGTGGTACGATGAGCAATTGAGCATGGCTCAGTGCTCTAGCTCGAGCGAACGGACACTCACACACAGTAAAAAGAAGAGAACAAGAAGAAAAAAGGGTTTATTCTATATATAAGGTATTCTTAAATGCCTTTTTTCTTTTCTTAATAAGTTGAGCATATCCATTTCATGTCTTCAATTGGCTCATCCACTATTACTTATTTTAACTTTTTTTGTATTAGCAGGTATTCAATGCATATCGATTACTTTGATTCAGGGACACATAAAAAATTAAAATGATGAAAATGTTTTCAACTTTAAATGCTTAAAATATGCTTTTTAGTAGCGAGTCACAAGTTTACTAGTAAGAATTTTCCTAAATCCATTTTGGGCAAAACATACTAGCCAAAATTCAAAAATTTATATGGCCACGGAAAAATTTATTGGGAACGTCACAAATTCAAAACTGCGTATTTAAAAGGAAAAATTACATTTAGGCACACTTTTTCTATAAAAGTTTACACTTAAAGACACTTATGATATTAGGCACATTTTTTGACAAATTTTCCTTCTTTTTCCAAAAACTTAGACCAAACTACCTTTAATGAAACTTGACCCATATCTGATTTTATTTTAAATCCTGACCATTGGATAATTAATTAGAATGAATGGTTGAGATTGTTTCACTAAAAACAAGCAAAAAAACATGCTTTGTACAACTGTATTTTTCTTCAATTTGTGGCCGTTGGATGATTTTAATTTATTTAACATATGAGTGGTTCTGATCTCGTCTCTCCTCTCTCTCTATTTTCCCCAACGAGATTCATATCAATTTGGCTTCACTCTTTTTCTCCAACTAAGATTCCTATTAATTTGGTTTTATACAAATCTGGGATTGTAGATTTATAAGACAGAAACGGAGAGGATTTTAGATTGCGGGTTCTACCCTCTAGGTTGTGCTGCCTTGTGAACAACAATATAAAGTGATTGTGTTCTCGTGGATTGAGTATGTTGACAGTTTTTAGTGGATAATAAAATATCTATGAGTATATGGAATCTAGCCTAAAACAAGAGAAGAAACATGATTTTGATATGTGTTCATGAATACAATTCAATAGACGAATTTGAAGCTTAAATCTGAAGTTGAAATTGTCGACAGCGTATGGTTTGTAGTTGGGATCTCGTACAATTCTCCCTTATCGTAGACTTGTCAAAAAAATTCTCTTCCTTAAGATTCATCTTTGTGGACACGTTCGTGTGGACATCATCTTTTTATTGTATAATGTTTGCTTGTCTATATGAACACATGAAAGTTCCAAGTTTCCCATAAATAAGTTACCATCGAACATATGTATATAAACGTATTTAACCTTTATCCAAGTAATTATTCAAGATGTACCATTCACAAATATATAGCAATGCAATCGCGTTCATTGTCGGTTTATATATTATTTTTGGTCAATGGTTGGGTGGATACACGTTGGGTGGATACACAAATAATTTTCATGAGCAAAAGCTGAAGTTTAAGAACTCATATATCAAAAAACACCAAACCATATGTTCATTTAACATGAGTTCTTTTGATTACAACTTGCAAGTCAATTTTCATTCTCTTTATAGTTAGAACCAATCTTACAATTTTGAAGCCCAGTCATTGTTTTCGTGTGGATATCATATCTACACCAAACGTGTTCAAAATCTTTTGTCCACAAAAACTTGTCCACGAATAACCTACTTTCTAATACAAACAAATCTCATATAAACTTTGACGATTCCATTGCAATTCGTTCTTCTTCTTTACTGACTCTCAATCACTCTCAATCTTGGATTTCAATCTCAGTTGTTCCTGCGCCAAAATCAAAACGAAACAATCACAAAATTTAACCAAACGAAAAACTCAAAGACATACACGATACTCATGAAACAAATAGCCTAACTTGATAACCAAATCGAAAAGATATACATGATATTCGTGAAATAAACACCCGAAAACGATTATCCAATCGATAACCCAGTTAAAAACGCAAAACG
Source organism: Arabis alpina (assembly GCA_900128785.1). NCBI lineage: Eukaryota > Viridiplantae > Streptophyta > Magnoliopsida > Brassicales > Brassicaceae > Arabis > Arabis alpina. The sequence goes on from LT669790.1 coordinate 23,988,886, forward strand.
ATTATACAGTCGGAAACCATACCTTCCATGACGGGAAACGTCTTCTTCGCCGAATCTTGAATCGGAAGTCTGGAGGAAAGAAAACGAAAGCGCCACCGTGGATGATGATTGATGACTATGAAGACTGCCATGGATGATAGATCGAGAATCACCTCTATGCGGCTAGGGTTTCAAATTTGTTTCGAAAATAAAAAAAAGTAAATGTTTAAGAATGTAAAAAGTAACTGTAAATAGGAGTAGGTAAAGGTAACAAAAAAATCTCAAAAGTTGTGTTAAGGGTATATATGTCATTTTATTTTTATAAGTATGTCTAAAACTAGAAGTGTCCCCCAATGTAAATTTTTGTCTAAAAAGTGTGTCTGAGTGTAAATAACCCTATTTAAAATAAAACTTTCAGATCTTCATCCATTTTTATCACTACACACAAATTTGTATAATACATATTGTTGATACAAATTAACATTTTTGTTAGTATATGTTGTTTGCATACAACATTGATGGCTGGAGGAGAACATGCTCGTCGCAGTTGATTTGTGGGTACACGATATGTGTGGTTAGTGTTCGTGCCTATGAGCTCGAGCCAGGGCCGGCTCTGAGAGCAAGCGGGTCAAGCACTCGCTTGCGGCCCAATTTTTTTGATGTTTTGCTTATATATATTATCGGCCCTAAAATATGTAAAAAGTTTTTTTAGTTCAGTTATTTATATGCTTTATTTAATTAAAGAGAGGGGGAGGGTTCAATTCACTAAAATTATTTGGTTTTTTTTTTCTTTAATGATAACTGGCCTAAATATTTTTTTAGCTTGCGACCCATAAAATCTCAGGGACGGCCCTACCTCGAGCGAACGAGTATACGTCCTCACAACCAAGCTTAAAAACCAAATCAATGCAAAGAATATATAAAGATATATGATTAATCTATTATGAGCATGCTTATTGATAAGAATGTTTCACAAATCCATTTTGGATACAAGCTGACGATCCGAACTCTAAAGATCTAAATAACTACATGCGCCACGATTTTACTTAGAATGCTATAAAACTTAATTTTCTTACAAAATTACGTTAAGAAATTCTAATTATCAATCACGTCTACCACTACATACGTGTTTGTATAATGCATATTGTCATTTTTTTTAAAAGATTTTATTTAATTTTCAAAAGAACAAATTTAAGATATGTTGTCTCATTTTACTTTTTTCTAATAACTAATCATTTCATGGGATAAAATCATGGATTTTGTTCTTAACTATAAATGCCTTTTTACAAAAAAAAAAAAAGGGTAAATGCCGGTGACAATTCACAATAGTGATTTTTGCATGCAATCACATTGATTTATTAAGGTTAATGGTTGAAGGTGAACGTGCTCGCCGCAAGTGGCTCATGGGTACACAATATGCATGAGCTCCAGCGAACGAGGACACACCCTCACAACCAAAATTTCAAACCAAATCAATATGGAAAATATATATGATGGGTGTATTTAATATGACATTCGGAGAGATTTAGATTTTAATGAGATTGTACATGATTTTAGAGATATTGTGTGATTCTATAGAATTTGTTATAAAATTTTCTATAATCCCACCTAAAACTATGGAATTTTAACTATTTGTCTTTTTAACTAAGAAATTCTCTCAAATTATTTGAAATCTTTTAAATTCAAATTCTTCTTACGTTCCAATAAGCAGTGGATTTGATGGTACTTTTTCAAATCCATGATTCAATAACACTGGATTTTAGTGGACTTTTAAAATCCATGATTCAATAACATAAGATTTGGCAAATGAAAACAAACTATACCAAATGCTAGGTTGAATACACTTCACTGCAACGGATTTGAGAGTTAAAATCCATATAAATTTAACTTTTGAAAATATGTTGTGTAGATACACTTCCCTTCACTTCACTATCTTTCAAGCATTTAAGTTCATATGTTGTGTAGATTAGTGGTAGCAAATATCGTCTTACTGATCAAGATCATTGTTTTGATGTTGTTGATTATAATGTTTGTAGTTCAGAAGCATATAGAAGAAATTGTAAATGTGGAGGCGCTTCTGGACTTAGCGAATACCTTGGCCTCATCGGTGAAATCCAAATTTGCTCATGGCGTTTCTCTAGCTGAGTTTGTTAATGCTTCGATAAGTGGGTTTGGGGAAACTTCTTTAGCGACTGATGTTGATGAAACGACGCAAGTGTAGATGAAGGGGAAGGACGTTGGGTTTGTTGTCTGCTCTACTGTCATTATGTCACGTGGTTGTTCCACAATGTGAGATATCTCATTGCAAGTGCCTAGTACTGAGCATATTTTGTTGAAATGAAGGTTCTCCTTACCTGAAAAAAATTGGATTTTTTTAATTATTTATGCTCTACAACTTTTACAAGATGAGTTATATGGATACTGAATTGAAACGGAGAAAAAGAGCAGTGGGAAACAAAAAAACATACAAAGCCTAGTAGAGGTGTTAAGCCAGAGGAGGTGAGAAGTGTTCAACAAATGTTTGAATGGTTCGACTTGTGTAGTATATCTATATGTTCCAAACTCCTGCATCTCTAGTTTTACTCTAGATGTATTAAAATATATGGTTAGTGTTCAATTGATTCAGCGATGAAGTTTCATGCGGTATAACATTTGAAATTTAGTCAATTATTACTATGATTCAATGTAGTTAGAAAGGAAACTTATTCGAATTTCATATTCCTCCAGGTTGATGGGACATTAGCTGAAAAGAAAGCTGATATATACAATAACATGGCAATAATGTTTAACATCATGCGCGAAAAAAACATGTCAAGATTGAATATTTGGTGCTCAACAAGAGATCATTTTCACATCAATGAAGAATCTGTTCATACTCTCATTCTTGGTGAAAGATGGACGAGTTGAAATACTTGTCGAGAAAAATGGTATTTGATCATACCCCCTTCGGATCACCATTTCCTTAAAACTCTCTTTCTAAACCCAATTCTTATCATATCTGAAATTAGCCCATCGTTTTTTTTTTGTTTCTCAAATCATAATCGTGATTAGAGGTCTATGGTCAGTTTTTTCACGTATGAGGCATTCGCTTGAAGGAACATCTCTTGCTATAACTGGTTTGCTACCGTCATGTCAAATCAACACTTGACTTAGTCCTCATTTTCTAACTCCATACCAAGAGAACTGATAGCCATTATTCTTGTGCTCCAGAGTCCACATGCCCTCGACAGTTGCCGAAATTCAAGACAATAATCTTCACAACTGATTGCTCCACCTCTTTTTTCCTCTGGATCGACTAGCTCATTAAAGTCCCTAGTCTTCATCAAGGTTCTCTTCTATATATACTAATCCGAGCTAACCTCTCCCACACTCTTCCTTTTTTCTCCGTCACAAGATCACCATAAAACACAAGTTAGATTGAAGACCTTGTCTTGCCATGTTATATGTGTGCTATCATCCTCCTGTCGGCATATTAGATCTTCATTTGAAATCTTTTTTTTCACATCAGTGTCAAGCCTCTACTCTTTCCAATGGACTCTACTATAGCCAAATCAAAATATCTCAAATGTGCCATTATGTTCTCCATGTAACTCTTTTTGTTTTTGGTCTTTCATAGGAACTTGACCCTAAGAAATACAGACCACGTATTTTCCTTAAGTCTAGAACTGTAGAGGTGTTTTCAGCTTCCTGACAGTTTCAGCTCAATACTCTTATTGAGACTTCGAAGGGTTGTGATAAACCATCAACCGTTCTTTCAAAGTATCTCATTTTTCCCGAGATTTTGTCACCTGGACAGAGTGGTTTAGGGAGATAGCTGCCATTGAAGCAAACATATTATTATTTTTCTTTGTTTTGATCCTGATCTTGAGGAAGAAGTTTCCAATCTCTAAAAGACAGAGATATATGGAGAAGATTATGCTTTATTCCTTTGACCAATTTAGCTTTCTTCTTCTTCTGTCTTTTATCACTTCTGTTGAGAGCCTTCTTCTTTCATTTGGGAGAGGATTGTTTCATCCGAGTTTTTGGAGCTGCAACCACCAAATTTTCTTTCTTCTATGCTTTTCCTCTACTTTCATATTTGATTTGGCGAATCCCCTGACCTTGCTCTGGTCAGTGAAGTCTTTCCTTTGCACTCTTCTTCCTGCTTAGCTTTGATTCCACTAATGAGGAGAACACCATTCTATGTTTGACTTAAATATGTGGCATATGGTCCTCCTCTTGCACTCATCTTTTTTCCTTTTCCTTTCACGCTACTTACAACCTTCCCTTGTGTTGTAGTTGTTGGATTTAGAAAGGGCAAATAGATTGATCATGAATTGGCATTTTGCCGCAATAGCAAATTTTTATGAAATGACAGTCTCTCATGTTTGGAACTTAGCCATCTTTCGGAATTGCAAAAGAGTATCAGCTTTGATCCATACTCTTGCTCAAACATATTCCAGGGAGTTGGACTATTTGACATGAAGCTCCACAATCTCTATCCCGCCCAAGAGCTATGCTTTTCGTTGCTTGCTTTTTAAATAGATGAATGGGGATACCTATGATTTGGATCCAGAAAGGGATGGTGTTGAGGAAGTTTGTTCATAGGTTAGGTATCCATTGCTTGAGGGCCACATTCCAATCATTGACAAACCATGGACCTTGGGGAAGAGCATGAGACACATATATATATTGCATTATGAAAGATGAACTGAGCTCGATGCTCTCCTACTCCTCGAGCTTGAACCATGTCCTCCAAACCCCAGATCGCTGGTAGTTCTTTAATCAAGCCTCCGACTTTATGAATGGTTGGGTTCAAGCATCGAACAATGATAGTACTCATGGGGTTTTCCTCGATGAGGTCTTCATTTTCCAACTCTGGGATTTCTACGTCAACTCCCTCTTCTAGCAGATTTAGTTCTTTCATCTCTTCCAGCAGAGACAACTCTCTCTGTTCTCCCAAGATCGATTTATATCGAAGCACTCCACAAAGGAAGCTTTAAGATATTCTTTAACTATGGGTTTTACCAAATTAAGAACAAGAACAAGTGTACTTTGGAAGAGGTCACTTAGCGACCTAATGCTCGACACGTACAAAGGGTATCTAAATCTATCACTTTACGTCGACTATGGATCAAGGGTTTCAGCTCTCTAACTGAATATTTTATTGTGTCGCCGCTTGAGAAAACTTTCATACGGAAACCCTAAACATTTTTTTTGTTCTTATCTTCTACTTAACACATAAGCTTAAAGTGCTACATGAGAACATATTTTTGGACTATCTATTACTTAACATGTATATGTGACTTCATTATTTGTTCTTTTAATTCTACTATTTCTCACTTGTGTTCAACATAATTGTGTTTATATCTCGTCAAGTTATTCGTTTATGAAAAAAACCCTGTTATTATCATTATTGATAAAAAAATACAGTTTTTTTAATCTTAATTCATCATCGTATTATTAATAAATTCATTTGTAAAAACAAAATAATAAGAATTAAAAGCTTTGAAATAACTTTAAAACTAATAATGAGTTTTGTTTTGTCGGTTTTTGACTTTGGAGAATTCCGTTAGATCCGTCGGTTTTTGATTTTACAGAATTCTATTAGATTTGTCGGCTTTTGACTTTGGATAATTCCGTTAGATTCGTTCGGTTTTTGATTTTGCAGAATTCTATTAGATTTGTCGGCTTTTGACTTTGGATAATTCCGTTAGATTCGTTCGGTTTTTGATTTTGCAAAATTCTATTAGATTTGTCGGCTTTTAATTTTGTCGGTTTTGTAACCTCTAAAATTAATAATAAATGTTTTAGATGGCAAAATAAAAACTAAGATGATAGTATCAATTTATGTAACAAAGAATAATATTTTTTTCTATAACCAATGTGAATGGTTTTACATTTATTTTTGTACTATCTGTCTGACTTGATAATTATTATTTAAATATGTGACAACTCAAACACAACACAAGCCAAAAAAAACGTTTGCTTTGGTTTTAGAGAAAATAGCCGTTTTTAGTGAAAAACAAGGTCATTCCAAATACTTTACTTCTATTTTACAGCTGTCACATCATCACTAGATTTTGAATCTGTTTATTTCTATACAACCATTTAATTTTTCAACCAATATTTAGAATATGTCTTTACCAATCAAATTTAGAATACTAAATCTTATTCTTGGATACATCTAATTTTAACAATACAAACCATTTGTAACTTTTTCATTAGAAAAAATGACAAGAGAAGGAAAAATCTCTGTAATAGCATATATTTGGAGAAAATAGAAAATAGCATTTGTGGAATGTTCTATATTATCAAAAGGAGTAACATGAATTTCTCTTTATATGAATATACCACTTTTTAATGACTTATAACCAAAAATGTATAAATCACAGCAAGTAATTTATTATAAAATGGAAACCTGATATAAGTTGATGAACCCAATTGATATTCATGTATAACTCTAGATATGTGATGGAGCGGAAGCAATTTATCCTAAATCTAATTATACGCTGCATCAGTATGTAATTTCCTTTTAAAAAGATGTGTGTTATTGTGTGTTATTCCTCCATTATCAAGTTTCATAACATAATTGATAGTAGTATTCATGTCTTTTGTTAGTCGTGTATTATGCCGGATATTCCAAACTGCGAAACAAAGGATTAACACAGACCACTATAATTAGTCTTTGTTTGGGTTAACTGCAATATTTTTGGGCAAACTCCAATATTTATTTCATTAAAAAACAACAACATTCATGAATTTCATAGAAATTTTTAAAACAAAGACATCGAATTTATCAAAAAACAAGCGACAATTTATCAGAATTTATCAAATCTCCAAAATTTAGCTTTCCTCTCCTAAAGCTTAATCAAAGACATCGATAATTCTATGGTTTTATTATTTTTGATGAAAATGCAAATCACTCAGTCTCTTTTGGCTCTCCTCTCCTCCTCCTTCCTGAACTTGATCCCACAAGCATTGCACAACGTCTGAAACACAAATAATTATCAACATTAATTTATCTTAGGTTTAAGCAGCGTAATTAATTAATACTAAAACCTTAGTGGTAATTACCTTAGGACCAAGAGGACCCCTACGCCACATAGGAGTGTTGATCGCATTGCAATTCTTGTTGGTACACTTATACTTCCAGTGGTCAGCCTTTCCACAGCAACCGCAAAAACCACCGGGACCGCGATGACGCTTCGCGTTTGCGTTCCGGTTAGGGTTAGCGTCTGGAGCGTTTTCCATGGCCAAAGACCTGTTACGATGAGCCCTCCTAGAAGGAACATCAATCAGAACATAGTCAGTTCCGGTGGGAGTCGCCGGAGCAGGCGCCGGAGGTGAAGGCATCCGAATAGGAGCGAAGTTCAACGTCTCGCCGACTCCGGCGAACTTCTGGAAGACGTAATTGTAGACTCTGAGGTTGATGTCGACGTTGACGTTGATTCTTGCACCTTCGTTGTTCTCGTTCATCCCAAACATACGGCCGCCACCGTTGTTGTTGTTGTTGTTGACTCGGCGGCCACCGGCGGCGACGTTGATTTCCTGAAATTTAAATTTAAATTAATTAGAAATTAATGCATATTTTATGTAGTAAGTAAGTGTAAGGAAAAAGTGACGAGGATACAGTGTCTTTTTTCCCAAAATATATTATTACTACCTTTTAGACGGTTGGATTAGCGTTTCTAACATAGAGAGAGATTCATAATAGATAGAAGTTTTTTTAAGAAAAAATGAGATTTCTTTTGCAAAAGGAAAATGAAATATGTGGTAAACATGAAAAGATTTTTCAAATAGTATCAAGTGAATCAACAAAAGTGATGATGGTATCAATAGATCTCGACGATTATATAGATTTCATATTTAATCATGCCCACATCAATCAATTATACTGAAAAAAAGGAAAAATGGATGTATATAACCTGATGAGTGTTGGGAGTGTGTAAGCTCAGTTGTGTCCTAACAGTAGGAACTGGTAGACCCAACCTCAGTGTTAAATCCAGTTCGTTCTCCATTTTCTCCTATATAAATTGTGAAAGAAAATCAAATAATAAGTAGATTGCACAATATTTACATGAATTTAGAATCTACAAAAACATTTTCCAACAACAACAAGCATAAAATGTAAAAATAATGGAGGCATGCACGATAAGTGTTAAAAGACTTACAGAGATTTATGTAAACTGAAAAAAAAAAAAAAAATAGGTTTTGTTTCTCAGATCTGAAACTAATCGATCCACTTATCTTGTTGAGATCGTGTGTTGCTTTGATGCATATTTATACACATAGACAAATATATGTGTGCTTATATACATATATAAAAATACATACGCACGTATTTAGACAGTAACAATCAGGCACGAGAAATGTGATTATCCCACAAATCATGATTGCTACATGACAAATCGAGCTTAATTTCGAATAAAGACACTCAATATGAAAACGAAACGGTAAAATTTCTTTGGACCAACCATGCAAACAACATGAGAAGACTGAAGAACAAGATGAGAACTTACAACAAGAGCCTCTTTTTCCTTATATAATTTTCAAAAAACTTTGTGAGTGTTTTGATGAGAAGAAATGGATTGATATATAGATTTGAAATGATTACAATATGGAATTATCAAATAATTTTCTTCATTTTTTATCCGAAAGATCTTTTTCTATTTAAACGCACGAGTGGAGATTTCTGTCTATTCTATATCTTATTATATAAAGGAAAGATTTTTTCTAGTCGTATCTCATTAATATAGTTTAAACGCTTACTAAAACTATCATAATGTAAAATATTTTGGTAAACTCATACAAAATTGTATTAAGGATGTTTGTGGCCTAATAGGAGTGATTGTAGTCAAACAAGCAGAAGGTTATATACAAGCAGGGTCGTGTACTTTTATCTACTAGGAAATCCCTTACTAATCAAAAAAGAGGATTCAAAATTATATATTCTATATTCCAAGGTGCGAAAGGTCGATGTAATTGATAAAGAAACGCTTTAGTCTCACTTGAACTACATGCAAGATAACGACTCAAGTTTTTATGAGTGAAAAGCGATAGGAGACATATCCTAAGGCTTTCCTCTTTTACAGTTTGAACCTTTCTTTCACGAGTGAACTCGATCACGAGTCTACCTAGTAAGAACCAAAGAATGGCTCCCTAAGGAATAAACCGAGTTAGAGGAGAATTTGAGTTTGTGGAACAAATTATAGAGATTCCATACTTTTTAGTATTTTCGAGGAAACTCGGTAAAAAATAGCTTGAGTTATCGGTAGAAGTGAACTAGACATATTTCTATTTATACGACGAACCTCTTTGCTTCTGCTTGGTAAGTTGGGAAGTCCAACATAAGGCGGGTCAGTGTGTTGGGGTCGAATTTTCCTCTATTGAGAACAAAAGTTAAAATTAATTAAGTAAGAAAAAGAAGAATTTATGCCGAAGATGAATCTTGCCGAACCCATCATGTCAAACAAAATATTTGAGTTGAAGGTAGTAGGCTTGAAATCAAAACAATGGTGAAAGTAGTAGTGTTGTAAAGGTTGCAGCAGTGCCAAAGGCAACATCAATACGACGAAGGCGGCAGTAGTACGACGAAGACGGCAATAGTATAAGAATGACAAATCCTAACCGTCATATCTTTCGCTTCAGATGAAGAAGAGAGGTCAAATCTGATTTTTTTTGGACTGAGGCGAACCAAAATATTTAGAGAGCTACTATATCAATTATTAATGTCGGGACCATGATATTTTATTGATTAAGCAAAATTTTCATTTATCGAGAGAGTAATTGAATCGAAAACTTAATTTGGGATCAAAAAAATTTATTAATTGACCAAATTATTAATTTATCGAGTATTAATTTATAGAGGTTATATTGTATTGTAAAAATTAATATGTAGATTTAGTTGGCCATATATACTTTGGATGTGAAAAAAATCTATCGTTTCAAAATAATTGGTGTAGACAAAAAATATGGAAAAAGTAAATAGAGCTTTAATTATTGATGAAATCTGTTTAAAATACTTAAGAGCTTGATGGGAAAATAAATATTGTGAAAATGTTTTAAAAGCTGTACAAAATTATGCATTTCATTAGTAATCACATTCTAAATAAGGTTTATGGAAGCACTTAAAATATTTTAAGTTTGATTTTTTTTTCAGCCAAAATATTTTAAGTCTGATTAAAAAACAAATGTTGTAAGAATATTAAAAAAGTTGTAAGCAATTTTCTCCAGCCATACTAACCACACCCTAAATAAGCTTTCGTTGTGTTTAAAAATTATACTATAGTTGGGAGAAATGTTTTTTGATTACTTGAAAACATACTAACAAAAAAAACAACAAATATAACTAATTTATTTTTTTACGACAAATATTAAGTTAATAATTACTTACTCTTTACTTATAGATATGAGCTGTCAACAGATTCATCCAGTAAAATACACTCTCTTTTCAAATTAGACAAGTTACAATATATATAAAAAAAACTTTATTAAAATTATAGAAATTAAACACACACACATATATATATATCTAAGATTTAGAAATTAGATATCATGTCAAAACAAAATATTTTTTTTGGAAAATTATTTCAAAAGCCTTGCCTACCTTAACAAAATTGTCTACTCGTGGTATATGCATTGACCCAACATGACAACAATGTTGTTTAACATCGAAAACAATCTCTCATCTCTTTTTTACTTGTTCGGTATCAATGATGATTTAGGAAATGAGTTTGTCAAAACTCCTTGAAACCCAAACATCTCTCAGGACAACTATGAAACCAACTTAACTGGCATCATCTTAGGCTCACCGTTGTTCAGAATTGCTCCTATTTTAGGTCTTTTGGCGAATTTGTAAATTTTCGTATAATCCTTTTTAAACAAAAATAAAGGATAATACCACAATGCATCATTCAAGAAGCACATCTTGATGTCATGATCTGAATTGGCGCTTCTCACAAAGTGAAACCGGTTAATAATTATAGTTTTCAATATACAAATACAAAACATCTTCACTCCACACATAACAATATTTCGAGACGATCCATTTTAACTCTTCTCAAATACAATTTTGATGTCGTTTTAAATCATATCTATCACTAAATTACAGAAGGATGAATCGTCATAGACTACAAGGGCAACCAATCGAGGATCAACGAGATTAGGATTTTCATAATTACCTTTGGAAGTTGAAAATAAGACACTATTCATGGTAATGCAACAAACATGATCAAAATGTTTCAGCGATATTATTTTTGAAAACGATAATAAACTGTTTATAGAGATGCTTCGTGAAAAACATTAAAATTTCTTCCTCAAAAATTTATGTGGCGAGAACCTCCAATAGAACTTTAAGTTTATGCATTATTTTATCCTTCATACAAGTGTTTACATAATGTTCCCACACATAATTAGGCCAAAAAAGGTCCACCAAATTTAGTTATTTACTTTTTTGATGTTGTATCATCTATAATGGTTATATACCTCTTTATACAATGATTATGTCCAATTTTTCTTTAATTAATAAAATTTCACTTTGCCAGATAAAAACACACACATATAACTTGTTTAACATCATATATATATATATAAACTTGCTCATATAGCACAATCTCACATAGTATAATCTCAATTCAACTTGCTTTATTCTCCTTTTATTTAAATACAATAACTTATCTGTTAAAAATTGTAAGTTTTTTTAGATTAATAAATCAGATGTTAAGAAAAAAAAACATAAATATATCAACTTTTTTGAAAACAATTATTGTTAAAATTATAATTGAAATACGAGTTTGGTTTTATTTAAATTTTAAAACTTTGGTGTCAAATGAATTAAAATTAGAAATTAAGACTAGATTTGTTAGTTATATATCCAAAAAACATCTTTAAAATTTTATTCATCCTTAAATTTTTATATCTAGTAAAAAATGAAATTTGAAAGGAAAATCTTCATGAAAAAAATAGCATAAAAATAAATTTAAAAGTATATGAATTTTTGTATACTATCCAACCAAAATAACTTAAACTCACTGTTCTTTTTCTTTTCTATTGTCGACACTCAATGTTCTTTTTTATTTAACTTAACATAAAAAATATAGATATATCATCAACTTTATCTAATGAGATAACAATTTCGAAAATTTCAATCACGGTAAAAAAAAAAAAAATTATTATATCTATTTTATAGTTTTTTAAATTTGATTATTATTCATTTTTAATATTATTATTATTATTCATTTTTTTATTATGGTAACTTTGATTAATTAAATTATAATTTCTTACCAGCTTTTTCTTAAAGATAATCATGTGTCATAACAAAACAAAAAAAACTATTGTCGTCCGGTCAAATCTACGGTTACAAAACTTAAAAAGAGAGTGATTTTTGGTGTGACCAAAACTTAAATGTGTTTTGTTGTGTATAATCCAAAACTCACAAAATAAACCTGTTTGTTGCATGAGCGACTAGTGTGAGGTTAAGACAGAGTAGTACTGTCTGACAGAGAGAGAGAGAGAGAGAGATTTTGGTCTTAAGATGTCGAAAGTAGCTTTAGGTCACGAGTCACTGGTTGGTTCATTGCTTCCATCGAACAAGAAATCTTACAAAGTTACAAATAGGATTCAAGAAGGGAAGAAACCTTTGTATGCTCTTGTTTTTAACTTCCTTGATGCTCGTTTCTTCACTGTTTTCGCTGTCGCTGGTGGTAATCGGGTAATGATTTGATTTCTTCTTCTTCTGGGTCTGTTTAGGTTTTTGATAGAGATCGATTTGATTCATTAGGACTTTCCTTTTTTTTTTTTGATTTTGGATTTTTAGCTTTTGTGATGTTTAAAAATTGAAACTTTGGTTGATTTGATCTGAAGGGTTCCTTTTGAAACAGCAGACATTGTTAGCTCATCAATGGTTTATGAAAGGTTTAGTTTAAGCTTTTTGGTATTGGAGATTTTGTTAAAGTTTATAGCTTTTTCTATTTTAGAACTAGTTGATTCACTTGATTGGTCTATGTTGTTTTCCAATTAAGGTTCCTAATGTACATGATAGGGGCTTAGTAGGCTTTGATACCATGAGAAAGTTCTCAGGTTTTGTTTAAAAATCAATAGGGAATGAGTGGAGTTGATTCGTAGTCTTATACACTTGATTGCTCTATCTTGTTTTCAATGAGGATTCTTATTGTACTTGATTCTCGTTTGGCTTAGTTGGTTCTGAGACCATGTAGTAGTTCTCTGATTCCTTTTTGAAAACTTATCTGCAATTAGTGGAGTTACTTCATAATCTTGTACACTGATTAGTTCCTAATAATTTGTTTCTTTTCTGCAGTAAGGTTGTTAGGTTGCTCAATGTGAATGTAGTTTCTTAGCTAGTTGTAAATATTGGCATCTCTCCCAGTTTCCATTGAATTGTTAATTGAATGATGTTGCGGTGAGAGTTATTAGGTCTCATTAGGTTTCCATGTGAATGTAGTTTCTTAACAATTGTAAATACTGTCATCGGTCCTAGTAACCATTGAATTCCCAGTTGAGTGATTTTGTGGAGAGAGTTTAGTCAGCAATATTCTCGAGTTACCTTTAAAATTTTTGACGAGGGAGATTCTTTCTATTAACCTTTATTGAGCTGGGTCATGAATATCTCATTACTGCCATTGTTGTACCTCTTTTTATGTAGATTACTTTGTACAATTGCCTTGAAGATGGTGCTATATCTGCATTGCAATCCTATTCTGATGAAGATGTAAGTGTATAAATTTGCTAACTTTGCCATTTATAACTTTGTGAAAAGTAAAAGAAGTGAAGATTCATTGAGGTCATTTGGTTATATGTTCATGTGCTCTGGAGATCAGAAGGATGAGTCATTTTACACTGTGAGTTGGGCATGTAGCGTTAATGGGGACCCATTTGTTGCGGCTGGAGGATTAAAAGGCATAATTCGAGTCATTGATGTCAACAATGAAATGATTCATAAGGTACCATTGCATTTTATAATCTTTAGAAGGATATTAAGAATTTATGGATGTTTTATGTATACTAGCAAATGATTCAGTGTCTTGTATAATCTGTGTGCTCACACATGTCCAGAGCCTTGTTGGTCACGGAGATTCAGTTAACGAAATCAGGACGCAACCTTTGAAACCTCAACTTGTGATTACTGCTAGCAAGGTATATCTGCTGGCCTTTTTTTTCTATACTATCCTGGCATTCATTTATTTGTTGATGATTAAGAGCTCTTACGTTTTTATTGTATCAGGATGAATCTGTTCGATTATGGAATGTTGAAACTGGGATATGCATTCTGATATTTGCTGGAGCTGGAGGTCATCGCTACGAAGTTCTAAGTGTGGTGAGCCAATATTGTTTTTATATTCCCTTAATCAGAATGGATGGGAAATAAAACAATTATCTGATTCAGTTAGTTTCACTTAGTACATAGAGACATGTGAAGAATAACAATCTTCTCTTGGAAATTGTAGGATTTTCATCCCTCTGATATATACCGTTTTACTAGTTGTGGTATGGACACCACCATTAAAATATGGTCAATGAAAGGTACGAGTAAAACCAAGCACACTTGAAAGGAACTTACATTTGTTAAAACCTTTTGATAAAATGGGTATATTCTTTTGGCTGTGTTTAGAGTTTTGGACATATGTCGAGAAGTCATTCACGTGGACTGATGATCCGTCAAAATTCCCTACAAAATTTGTACAATTCCCTGTGAGTATTTTCTTTTTTCTTGTCTTGTAACAACGAGTGACATATACCGTATTGATGGTCTTTGTTAATGACATCACTTCTATGTGTAGGTATTTACAGCTTCAGTTCATACAAACTATGTAGATTGTAACCGTTGGTTTGGTGATTTTATTCTTTCAAAGGTTAGTTTGTCAATGATTGGTAAAGATCATTTCATTTGGTGGAATAAGCTAAAAACCGAAAGGTGTTATACTAAAAGCACTTATTCTTGTGTGCTCTGTCTGATTTTAGAGTGTGGACAACGAGATCTTATTGTGGGAACCACAATTGAAAGAGAATTCTCCTGGAGAGGTTAGGATCTTAATTCTGTGCCAACCATAAAAGAATCATTCATTTGATCACATATTGAAGTGTTTTTTTGGTTTACAGGGTACTTCAGATGTTCTACAAAGATATCCGATTCCATTGTGTGATATATGGTTTATCAAGTTTTCTTGTGATCTCCATTTCAATGCTCTTGCAATAGGTGATCAGAAAGCTCGCTATATACAAATCTACATTATACGTACTCAACTTTTCTGATCCATTTTTTGTGAAACATTCTTGGCTGGTTGGTTATCAGGGAATCAGGAAGGAAAGATTTATGTCTGGGATTTAAAAAGTTGCCCTCCTGTTTTGATTACTAAGTAAGTTAGTCTCGGATTTAGACACGATGTTTGATCTTAAATCAAATGATTAAGCTTCACTGTGGTGTTTCTGTTGTAGTCTTGACATGATTCTCTGTTTCCAAATAGGTTATCACACCATCAATCAAAGTATGTGATCAGGCAAACCGCCATGTCGGTTGATGGAAGGTATATCCATCTTCTCTCTCACCAATGTATTCAAACCTTTATTCAATAATTCGTGTAAACATAACCCTAAACATTGGATTCGACATCATTTGTTTTTCCATGGGATTGTAGCACAATTCTTGCTGGCTGCGAGGATGGGACAATATGGCGTTGGGACGTGGTTACCAAGTAGCAATCTGACTCTTGTAGGAACTGATATATTAGGAGTCTGGAGGAATAAGATATCCATTGTTATATTGTAACTCTAATTTATATTGATCACGCTACGATTTCGATAAGTTTGTTGCTATTCCTTCGAACCTTGAGATGTGCTTTATAGCCTCATTAACTTCATTTTGGTGTTAAAACATTTGTACCATATTTGTATCTTTTAGCCCTCTATGAATTTTGTTTCTTATTCACTTCTGTTCAATACATAAAGCTGTATCCAGGAACTTTATTGCAGGAACCACTCTCTTTCATAAGCTTTCTAGTCTTCAAAGCATTGTCCCATGCTCCAGTAGCTGCATATACACTTGCCAAATTGATATAATTGACTGGTTTCTTTGGTTCCATACTCAGAAGCTGCGCAGCTGCTACTTCACTGAGCTGCACGTTCCCATGGCGCCTGCAGGCATCAAGAAAAGCTCCCCATGTTGATGAGCTAAGACTTATAAGACCCATTTGACTTGTTATCAGTTCATAAGCTTCCTCTAAGTAGCCACCACGTGAAAGCATATCTACGATGCAAGATAAGTGCTCTTCACGAGCTTTGATACCGTGCTTGTTGATCATTGTGTTGAAAATCTTCCAGCCTATTTCGGTTTGTCCTGTGTGGCTACAAGCAGAGAGGAGAGAAAGAAATGTGATGTCATTCGGTTTGATCCCTTCGTGCTCCATTTTGTTATAAAGATCAATAGCTTTCTCAACATCCCCATGTTTCCCATATCCTGCAATCAAAGAGGTCCATGATCTTACATCTTTCTCTCCCATCTCTTCGAAAGCAAGGACTGCATTGTCGATTTCCCCAGACTTTGCATACATATCTATCAGCGAGTTACGCAAAGCAACATCGAAACTGATTTGAGAGGATTTTAAGGCGAAACCATGGATTTGTCTTCCGATGGTTAACGATGAGATGTTGGTGCATATTTTAAGCATTGAGGATACTATAACTTCATCCATCTTTGTTTCCATCAGTATCATCTCTTTGAAGATATCAAAGGCATCGCTTGTGAAGACGGTCTGCTGTGCAAAACCTGTAATTAGAGCAGTGCAAGAGATCAAGTCTCTTTTCATTGGGCCCTGGTACAATTTCCTAGCATTGGCAAGGCTACCACACTTCACATATGCATCAATCAGAGACCTAATCAGTGTAATTGTTCTCCCAAACCCCAACTTGATCGCAAATCCGTGTAATGCACTGACCATTTCAAGACGCTTAACTTCAACAGAAGCTCTTAAAAGGCTCCCAAAGGTATAGCAGTCTGGCTTCTTCCCTGACACACACAGCACAAGAAGGTAACTAACCAAATTGAGTCAAAAACAAGTTCTGAAATATGTAGGAAGAATAGATTACCTTCCGCAAGCATCGACTGAAACAAACGAAACGAAGTATCTGCACAAGACTTGCTAGAGTATCCATCGATCATTACATTCCAAGAAACCAAATCTCTTTGTTTCATTGAATCAAACAGAAGACAAACATCATCCATCTTTCCACACTTAGCATAAAGACCAAGCAAAGCACTCCTCACAACTAAGTTCCCTACAAATTTCCCTTTCTCCACACAACCATGTATCTGCATCCCTTCCTTCAAACATCTCAATTCTTTACACGACTTCAAAACACTCCCATAAGTGCACTTATTAGCTCTAACAACATCTTCCCTGTGCATCTGTTTAAACAACAGCAACGCGTTCCGGTGACATCCACTATGAGAATATCCCGAGATCATAATTGTCCAAGAACAAACATCTCTTTTAGGCATTCTATCAAACAGCTTACGTGCGTGTTTCACATCTCCCAGTTTTGCATACAAGTTCATCAACCTGTTGTTCAGCTCGAGATTGGAACCGAACCCATTTGTCACTGAGTTCCCATGGATCAACAAAACTAGTTTCTCGTAGCTGCATAATTTCAGAGCTTTGAGATACAAAGAAGGGTCTAATAAGTATGGTTTCAAAACAACCAGATTCTCACCAGAAGCAGCCAGCATTATCTACAAACTGAAACTGATTCCAAACTATCACCTAGACTCAGTGGTATTAGAAAGTACAAAAAAATAGAACTTTTCTGAAAAATTTCTCAAAATTTTAACCAAAAAGAGTTTCTTTTGGGCAATTGCAAATACAAGCATTGCTCATATGCATACACACATTTTGTTTAAGGATACAAAATTTTCCGATGTCAAGTAGTGATTCTCACATCTCTATATATGTTATATACAATAAAAGAATTAGCTGCTTCACTTCTTCTTCCTTGAGAGTATAAATTTTAGATTTGGGTTCGTAATTTAGCCATTAAGCTCTGCAAGTTCTCGAGTTTCTGCTTGAGGTCGTTGACGTGTTTCGCGGAAGATTCTGAATCGTTGAGATCAGAAACTAGTGATGAACACTTGGCGTCTAACTCCATTGATGCTTCTTCAATGGAAGAAATGGTAGATTCCAGGTTTGTACGTAAAGAAATGTCTCTCATTGAATCAGCAAAAGGTGAGCTTTTGGTACTGTCTGCTTTGCTTGCTTTTGGCGAGAACATCTTGTCAAAACCTTCACTCCCTGCAAGATTAGTCTATTTCTTCAAGAACTGGAGAAAGTTAAAGCCATCCTCTTAGATAGAAGCAGAGGAAGTTTGAGATTAGCATACCTAGGTTGCTTAGTTGATTTAGAGTTGCCTGGCCGACAGATTCTTCGAGCTTCAGAACACGTAGAACTCCTGCGACTATCCTTCCCATTGCATCAACTTCGGATTTGCACAAGAATGTCAGATGTTGCAACTCATCCTTTGTAACAATGGCCTCAACCTGCAGCACAAAGAACAGAAATAGGCAAAATTGTTTAGATTACGAAAACTGCTTTTAGAAAAGGACAAACGCAATGAGCTCAGTTTCACTTACAGGTTGCTTAACGGAGAATTTCAGACTTTCAGCGACCCAGTTCAATGGGTCATCATGACCAGCTTTGTTTTCAGATGCCACAATGTTAGCTTCAATGTTTACCCCTCCAGGCAGGTGGCCGTTTTCGTGAACTCCATTTGTAAGCGAACTAATACATGAACTGGTCTCTGTCTGCATTTGAGGCTTCAACGTCTGTAGACCTTCGACACTAACCTATAATGCATTCAAGAATGTAACTTTTGTAAGACACCAGAATGATAGAGGCAGCTCTGAGAGTTACATACGGTTTCTCTAAGACGACCAAACTCTCCTTCAAAGAGAATTGGTTATCATTAACCTCGGAAAGTTTTGAGCTGTGGAAAAATAAGGTGTACAGATACTTACAATAATTGAGTCCACAGGAAACTTGTGAGCGTCATAGTGGTTTTCTGTACCATTTGAATCCACATGCTTCGGTGTACTCTTGGCTATTACTCGGAAAGTACGGAAATTCGTGTGCCAACACCTTTCTTCTCTTCCAACATAGTCATTATCATTCGAAGACCACCTTTCTGCCACACCCTCTCTGCCCTCCAAAGCAAACAACCAGTCTCTAAACTCAACGGAAACATCAATGTCATCTGGCCTTCCCAAATGTGGGAAACCATCTCCATTCAAATTTCCTGTAGTTCCATGTAGATGCGTATATTAGCAACGATTAGTAAAACTTGAAGCTGTAAACAAGAACAACCTGCACAAAGGAGACTTTCACATGGACGATAAAAAATGGAAACAACCAAGATGGTTTTTTTTGTACCTTGATTCCTGTCATCAACTATAGATGTTTTGAAAAGTTTTGACAAAGGTCCAGAAGATAAATGCTCTAATCCTCTAGACAAGCCCTCCCCTGGACCACCATCATGATTCAGAATTCCAAATCGATGTAATAGAGCTTCAGTGTAGCTCATTCCTCCTCCTAGACGTACGCCTGAAATACAAGCCACAATACTTAAACTGTGGCACTCCATATCTTTTTCACTGAGGGGGATCACATGTGTTATGCTTATGTCAAGAAAAGGTGTCACAAGAGTGCTGCCACTATGCCCATCATGTCTTCCGTTGACAACCCAAAAGACACGTCTCAGTGGGGTAGACCCATTACAGCTAACTAAGTGACCATTCAAGCTATTCTCATGTTCAAGTTGCACGTCGGTATCTACACAATCAACCTCAATATTTTCCCAGTATATGTTGGAGGATACTGCAACAGCGCCGCCTAGGGTTCTATGAGTTACTTTCACAGAAAGATCTTTGCCAAGAAACTGAACGAGTGGCATGTCCTGAGTACTAGTAAAGGAAGACTCAAGAAACTTAAGCTGCAGATCCTTCAAAGCCAGTTTTACAGCAGTATCACTAGGAACCTTCTCCAGCAACCCTCCAGTTAAAGAGACAGTATTCTGACGTTTGCTTTCTTTAACAATCGAAATCTTTTCACTGACCTTACCAAAGTAAGAATAGAGGTCAAGAACAAAAAATAACTGTTCCACTGAAGCACGCGAAATATATTGCTCACAAGCAACTCCTATGCGAACAATGCCACCAGGAGGAGGAATTGTTATCAGTGGTTTTCCATCTGCAGATACCATAGCAACTTCTATACACAAATCTTTTGCTTCAACACAATTCCACAAACCCATTTCCAGACCAGTAGAGCCCTGATGTTCAGTTGAGTTGGGGGATGTTTCCAAAGCCAAACTAAGATGTGAAGCTCCAGCTGTCCATTTCTTTTGGCTGGCATCAATAGGCTGTCCCGGCCATAGACAGAAGCAAGCAGGATCCTTCTCCAGATTTAGTAGTCGAACTTTTAGGGTAGGTGACTCCGCAAAAGATAAGTTCTCAATATGAAGCCTCGCTCCAGCGAAGACCTTTTTTACGGAAATGTCTTCTTTACTTGCTGAATCTTCCAAGTTACTCATGTCTAACGGAACAGAAACATCTAATTCCTTGAGAGTGAAAAGAAGAGAATTAACTGTGTAATCAGGTAAAACATCACCGGGATTCACAACAATGCCATCAGCCAAGAAAGAAGAAATCCTTAAACAAGCTTCTTCCTGCAGATGTACCTGAGAAAGGATATAAAAAATAAAATGGTGAAACTTTGTTAAAGAGAGATCAGACTGATTTGCCTTAATATATACAAACATACCATGAGTGGTTGGCACTGAATGACAGTTTTTGAGAACAAGTGTGGGGGTTTAGGGGACGGCTTGACCTGAAGAGAGTGTAAGGAGATCAACGGAACATCCTGAATTAATTGCCACGGCCCGCTGTCCAATGGATATATGAGAGGGCAAAAGTTCTTGGCTGTCCCAAATATATGGAAGGAAAATAAATCAGTATGAAAATGTTCAAACAACTGGTAGTATAATCACAAAATAATAATGTTTGTATAATACAGTCTGGAATTATTATTACCAAAATCAGGAATTGCAAGGTCTTCGGCAACAGCTTTCATAGATGGTTGGACAAGAGCACAAGGAGAGCGTGAAAAAGAATCCCTGAATTACAACCATTAGTATAACTTAACATTCGAAGTTGTGAATCAACACATTCCCAAGAAAAATAGTTCAATATTATCAACAAAAATAAGTAATAGTTCACCTAACCAGCAAATGCAAGTGAAACACAGAAATGAAAAAGAAAAAAAAAAGCACTTTCAAGCGAGTTTTTGGCTTCTGCATCCACTAAACAGTGACAACAAAAGATAATAGAATAAAGTCTCACAAGATTCATCAGAAACGAAAACTTAGTTATCATAATTTTCCGAATATCAACAGTAATTACAAACTACTCAGAGATCAGCCGAGATAATTATGTGTATGATGACAGGGAGCAGTTTTTAAACTTTAAAGAAAGCAATAGACAGATAACTCTAATCAAGAATTTTCGTCTGACATATAGTATATTCACCTTAAAAATAGCCCACCAATCAAAATCTTAGTCAAGTAGTTAGCTGATTCTCCGTCCGAAACACAGGCCTGCAAGTATATATGCCTACCGCTGTCAAATTTCAGAGCCATATAACAAGATATAATTCATTAAGATGCTCAGAGTATTGAAGTGCACTGAATCCTATGAGGGGATGAAACTTACTAGTGAACATAAAATACTACATCACTGGGAAGAGATATATTGAAAGGGAGACAACCAAGTTAATTTTCAAACCCATTAAACGCATTTATCATATTAACCATAACTTCTTTATGGAACTCCTCACATTGCCAAGATCCAAAATCACTACAGATAATTCTCCTATAGGTATACCAATACAAAATATGTTGAATCCTTTCAGAAGCATGACCTAAAATCACATAAATAGTATCTAAACAAAATCGAACCATGCTTCATGTTCCAACTCATACTAAACTTATACATGTATACAATAAAATCATACAAACTTGAAAGTTTCATATGCAGAACAATATCATGCAAGTTACTAGATAAAAAATCTAAGAATCAGTGAGAACATACTCGAGAAAAGAGGAGTGATTGCATCAGTAGTTCCAGTTGGAATTCTGAAATGCCATGAAAAGTGGTAAAAGTTAAACCCAAGAAATTAGAGTAATGGTTCCATGCAAAGCTTTTAGCTAACATGAGGTGAGACAAATTCTGACAAAGTGAAGGATTTTTTTTTTAATTTAAGCAAATCAGAAACTAACCAGCATCTTTGATGCAAAGAAATACGTGGTCCACAAGAACAGAGACAAGTGAACGTCCCGCTGCTTCAGCAGACTGCTGGAGGCATACCATTAAAGAGTGAGAAATAAAAATTCATATAGAACTTTTCCTTTGTTAAGATCCACAGGAAATATGAAATTTAAGACCTGCTGAGATTTTGGTTCCACATCTCCTCGGTTTAGACATACATACATTCCAGTTAGAAAGCGGAGAAGAGCGCGCAACCCTGTTCCAAAGAATAGTGGGTAGACTTAGATATCCATCTGCATCAACCTGCTATCTGAATACTAAAGAGACTATGTCTTCGAACCTGGTTCACTTAGCGCTGGACAAACAGCTTCTGGAATGTGCAACTGGACTTCAAGCCCAAGTGGACTGTTTAGTGCTGTTCTCTGAACTGTGATCTGAACAAGAGACGACCATCAGTGCTAACGAATTACGCATCAAAACATTTAATGCCTTTAAGCATTCATATATACAAGTAAAAGACAATCAGAACAAATATTTACATATGCTTGGCCAGAAATTCCTTCTAAAAAGCGTTCTCCGCCAAAGAAAACTCGTTTTGCACCATCATCATCTCTGAGATTAGCTTCTTCAGAGCGGGCTAAATTAGCTTCAGTGAACATATCAGGATGTGGCAGCAGATCAATTGATAAAGCTTCCCATTCAAGTTTCTGATAAGGAAAGTATATGCATCACAGGTAGAGAAACAATACATATTAGGAATATTATCTTCAAAGAAGACTACAGGAAGTAATAAAGCAGTTTGGAAAGCAAAACCAATGGAAATATTAGATATTTGGCACTATTTTTGCTATGCTCAATCTTGAGCTACCAAGAATATAGTATCAAAGAAAACTAGCTAAAGAGTGGCATCAATACCTTAAACAAATAAATAAATCCTGTGTTAGTAGAGAAGTCCCTTGCTTCTTTCAGATTTACAACCTGTAAATGCAAATTCATGTATAAATACTAATTCGAGCAGAAAAGATGATCTTACATCATGCTCGCAAATCTCACCTTCCAATTCTCATTAGTGGTGTGCAGAACAAGGTTGCGTATTGTAATAGATGCCAACGGAGCAGCCCTAGATACATAAGTATAAGAGCTTAGGCATACATACGAAACAATCCACGACATTTCAACTTAAGAAGAACAAAACACCAACGAAATTGTAGTCAGATCAAACTCCTCGAGTCTAAAAGGCATGAATTAACTGCTGTTCATCTAAAATAATTACTAGATTTCTGTATCAACGAACGCTAAGTAATGAGATTCCAAGACCCCTAAAGACGTGAAGCTAGCTAATCTCCGCCTGCTAGGTAATAGGTGCCGTAAATAGGAACATACCAGGCTGCCCCTCCTTCACGGTGAGAACCACCTCCAGTTTCAAGAAGAAGATTGACCACCTTAACTTGTAAAGTCATACCATCCGCAATCTGATCACCATAATAAAAGATACTTACATGAGAGCATGTATATTGCAAATGAATAGAACTATAAACCCGAAGAAAGAAACTCTAGAAAAGTGACATCAGACTCCAACAAATTAAAAGGATAGAATGCTCAGCTAGTCTTCAACCACACGTACAAGAAAGACCAATAATGAACAAAGCTCAAAAACCACCTACCCAACTACATGAGCGACAAAATCATCACCAGCACAGACTAATTCTTCATTATTACATTTTAATCTCGCTATTTCACTAACACTTACAGGCAGATACTGAGCTAAGTATTAACAGCTTTTCTTTCAGACATTGTAGTTATCACTTTTGTGTGCATAAATCTTAATATATTAGAAGAGGATAGACCATTGAACCACTGTGGCATGCTTTATGCGATAAACTTTAGAAATGCACCAAGTAATGAAGATGCCTCACCTTGTCCGCGAAGCCATAACCGTTACTTTTTCCAGAGGCGGTAGGAGACTGGGCACTGAACCCAAAAACAAAAACAAAAAAAAAACCAATAATAAGATCAAGTAAGCTTTAATCAAGACTGTGGAAAAGCCAAAACAGATGAAGTAGGGTTTCAGTACCTGCTTGGACCCTTTGTGACATCAGCATCAGGATTTTCTTCAAGAACAAGATCGAGTTTATCAATTTGCACAACTACAGGCTCCGTTTGTACATTACTAACATACGGAAGCTATTTGAAAAGAAAAGAAAATAGTTAATGCTTGCCGAGAGCAAGATAGATGACAGAATGACTTTTCATTTTAATTGTATCTTCAAATCAAATTCAAAAGAACTATTATTACTTGTCCAACTATCCACTTACACTGTCATAGTTCACACGTCGAAGCTATGTTCTAAATTTTAACAAGTTCTAAATCTATATCTGGTCATAGTAAAATTATAGCACATTCCATCTGCTGTACAGATTCTGCTGCTACTACCCCAATTTACTACTCATTCCCATTTGTTCCAGAGTAGCTAATAAATCAAGAAAAGCAAGAGTCCAAGACAAACCATGATTTCCAATTTCCCAACTTTAGCAGTGGTGACACTAAGGGCTGGTGGTAAACCCATACTGGCATGTATAGCCTCACCATTAATATCTGCAAATCACAAATCAGAAATCAGAAAAACACAATCTTTACCACAGTGAAGAATTCGGTACAAAAAAAAGAACAGACCCAAATTAGAAAGCTGAGCGGTACGGCCTTGAAGCTTGAACTGATCTCTGGAGAAAGATTTGAGCCAATACTTGAGTGTATACTCCAAGGCTCTTGCTATTATCGACTCCATTGCCTATGATTCAAAGACTGATCAAGAAACACCTCATCGATTACGATCCTCCTCAGATCCGAGAAAAATTGGGTTCCGTGAAAAAGCAAGAAAGACGTGGAATCCAGAATGTTGCGTCTTTACAACATATTATTACAAGTTTTTCTGTGTAATAATAAATTGAGAAAAGAGTGTACTTCTCAAATGAGGGAGATTGGAATCTTGAGGATGAGGAAGAAAACAAGTTTAATGTAAGGGTGGTGGCACGTGCGAGGATACTCGGTTCGCACGCGTGAAGATATGACCGACGAGTTTATATTACTGAAACCACCCTAGTCGAGAGAGCAAAATCATCAATCACTAACGTACAAACTGGGCCTTATCTCTAGACACGCATAATGGGCCTAGAATGCTCCAACTATTTTCACTTTGCTACAAGTAGAATTTAGGGTTTTTATGTGCCTTGAGTAACAATCCACTCGATAGCCTCTCCGGAAAGAAATCAGCAATCAGAGAGAGAGTTTTTGAAGGTTGGCCTATAACTTATACATCATCGTTCGATCCTTGTTTTGTTTGAAACAGTAATGAGGATGATGATGTCCAATCTTCCATGCGATTTGGTGGAAGAGATTATTTCTAGGGTTCCTTTGAAATCTCTGAAACTAGTGCGATCTACTTGCAAAAAGTGGAACGTTTTATCTAAAGAACAAATCTTTGCAGATAAGCTCTTGGTTAAAACAGCAGCAACAAGAGACAAAGAGTTTCTGATGATCATAGCCGGGAAGCGTACGTTTGATTTGATTAGCATCAATCTCCATGGACTTGATGACAAAAATATTAATCTATCTATAAAGCATAAAGGTAAACTTCCTAGCCAATCTATTTGGGGTCCAATACCCCCTAAAACTAGCGGCTCTAGTATCTTTCACTGCAACGGTTTATTGGCCTTGGTAAGCGACTCGAGTATTGTTGTTTGGAATCCGTATTGGGGGAAAACAAGATGGATCCCCCACATAAATAAATGCTCCATGTTCCAAAGTTTTGCTTTCGGATACGACAGATCTTGCGGTAGCCACAAAATATTGAGGATTTGTTTTGATAATAAACTTGAAATCTACGATTTAAGTAGCTCTAATTCCTGGAGAATTCTTAATGCCACTCTCGACCAGAATATAGTAATGTGTTATTACACTAGACTGTGTAGTGTCTCTGTGAAAGGAAATACTTACATGTTAGCTATGGATAACGATGAACAAGGATATTTGTTCTTACTATGTTTTGATTTCACAAGAGAGATATTTGGACCACATCTACCTCTACCCTTTAACGGTATTAGTGAACTTAATGCCCCTCTATATTCGGTTAAAGAAGAGAAGCTTGCAATGCTGCATTTCGGTGATATTTGGATTACGAATAAGGTTGAGTATGATGCGGTGTCATGGAGCAAATTCTTAAAATATGAAATGGTGCAACTCCCTAATAAATTAGAGTTTGAGTATTTCATGATTGACGAGGAGAAGAAGGCAGCTGTGATTTTTTATCAAGGCGATGGATCTTACAAAAAAGCTTACCTCTTTGGAAAGGATGGTTCTGTCATGTGTACCAGAAAATACCCATACACAAGAACTTGCACATTAATCTGCTCTTTTGTTCCAAGTTCTCTTCAAATCAAGTAAAACTAGATCATGGATTAGTCCATTTACATTTCTTTCTTTTTAAACAAGATTTTTCAATAAAACACCTAGTTGTTTTGATTCTAGTCTCTATGCAATACGTTCAAGAACTACTATGTTATTTAAATTTTACAAAACAGAGAACAATTCCTCTGTTTTGATCTAGTTTTGTTTTTTTTTTGCTCCACTCGTGCGAGGATAACTTCACACGTGCGAAGATTCTTATTTGAACTACCTTATCCTCTCTGATTCTCGTCTTCCTCATCAACCATGGCTTCTTCTACTCTCTTCAAACTCAATTCACAAACTTTTAAATCTCTAAACCCATCTTCACCTTCGTTACCTTCTCCTAAATCAAGAATCTTGCATCTTCAATTCCCAAGATCACTCTCAAATCTCAACCACAAATCCAACACCAACACTAGTCGTTTCTTCATCCCTCTCTGTTCCTCTCTTCCTTCTCCTTCTTCTTCACCTCCAAACTCCAAAGAAGAAGCCATTCTTCAAGCCAAGACTTGTCTCTCTTCATGTCTACTCAAACCCTTAAACAACCCAAAACTCGCTTCACCAAAACTCAAGAAACTCAAACAACCTCGTTTCCGTCTCGAAATCCCAATACTCGACGATGATTCTCCTTCTTCTCTATCTAACCTCGCTTTCACAATCTTTAACAACTTACCGATATCAAGAAGAGGGTCTAATGTCAAACTTCTCTTCCTCTGGCCTGACCCTTCATTCGTCGAAACCGCACTTCAAGCTTTCCCTTCCGACAATGTAAACCACATTGCCATGTCTCCGGTTTCAGAGTCTGTTAAAAATGCTCTTAGATCTGCTGACGTGGCGGTTTTCATGTCCCCTGAGAGATCGAAGTTGGAGGATGTGAGGAGAGAAACTGAAGCTTTTGGTACGAAGCCTGTGGTGATGATTAATCCGAGATGGTTGTACGAAGAAGAGAAAGGTTTTGGTGATGAGTTTAGCGGATTTGTTGGTTCTTTTGAAGTGGTTTATGCGTTTACTGGTTTAGAAGTGAGAGGTGTGTTGAGTAAGAGAAAAGGTGTGATTTTTAAGTGTGTTAGAGATGGTGTTGTGAGTGGAGAGAGATGGAATGTTCTTGTTGAAGAAGAAGAAGAAGGTGATGGGGGTTTGAAAGTGGTTTCGCAATTTAAAACTAGGCCATCGATGGAGGAAGTTGAGCTTGTTTTGTATAACTTGATGGCTATGAATTCGCCTATTACTAAATCAGCTAAGTTTCTTAAGGATTTGGTTTCTAATATCACTGGGAGTGGGAAGAAGTAGTTGATTATTGATTAAGGTCCAATGTGTAGTATGTTCTTGTTCATTTTCACTTTCCCTGTTATTAAGAGAGATTCATGTTTTTGGGTAAAGATATCTAGCTCCTTGAATCTATAATTAACCATCCAAGAACTTGACTTTGAGAGTGTTGCAGGGTATGGCAAGAACCAAGGGTGAAACTTGAAGCATGTAATGCTTTTAAATGTTGCTCAATTTTACTTCAGCTTCTATTTTCATTGAACGACTTGTTCTTATCACGCCTCAGTTGCATAATTTCGATCTAGAGGTAGAGCTGGACTCAGATTTGACTTTGCAGCAACACAAACATAGGGTATATTATCTCTATGAAATTCTATTTGTCTACACCTTACCAAATCATATCCCTTCTTGATGATTTCAACAGAAACTTAATCACCATCACCTAAGAAGCCATCAAGACAACCACAATAGACAAGTGGACTTGATACCACACTGCAAACATTGTTGGAAACTGAATATAACAATGGAGATCAATAGTACCTTAATCCGGATTTGCAGTATAGTATTACTATACTAATGTCACCAGTTTTTTGCTTCTGAAACTGTATGACTACTTGAAAAAATGATCTCAATTTGCAGTTTTACTTCTCTAAGTTAATCAATTAACAAACCAATCTACAGCTAAATTGTAGTTGAAGATTCTCAATCTGAATTTCACAATTCATAAACGAGTTTCAAAGCTGCAAAATTGATTTGTGTGTTCGAATAAATGGCACAAATATAACTTAAATAATTTCATAACCATATAATAAACACCATACATTAAGAAGATCTCAACATTTAATTTAAAACAAAGAGACTCACTCTACACCGTAGTAGTCTAACGAAAAAAACCAAAAACAAGACCTAAAATCTTAAAACCTAAACTACACACTGAAATTAGCTAAAAACCCACAACACAGAAGAAACATCTATCTACTCATCATCACCAGAAGGTTTGGAAGCACCAGCTTTCTTAGGAAGAAGAAGACTATGAATGTTAGGCATCACACCACCATTAGCAATCGTAACATCTCCAAGCAACTTACTCAATTCCTCATCATTCCTCACCGCCAATTGTATATGACGTGGCACAATCCTAGTCTTCTTGTTATCCCTCGCTGCGTTTCCAGCCAATTCCAAAACCTAACACAGATCCAAAAATTAGGGTTTACCAAATCAGAAATAAGATCTCAAGAGATGGGTTATGAAGGTATAATTACCTCTGCGGCGAGGTATTCAAGAACGGCGGCGAGGTAGACCGGAGCTCCGGCACCAACACGTTCGGCGTATTTGCCGTTTTTGAGGAAACGAGCGATACGACCCACCGGGAATTGGAGACCGGCTTTGCTACTTCTCGTCGTTGATTTCTTGGAAACGCCGGAGCCAAGAGTTTTTCCACGACCTGACATTTTTGTGATTTTCGAGAAGAGATGAAAATTTGAATGGAAGAGAGGGAAGTAAAGAGATTGTGGAAGTGATTAAAGATCTGGTGGATGTATATATATTGGTGTAGAGAAGAAGATTGAGTCATGCTTGACCAATAGGAAACAATCACGCGGATCGGTAATGGGGACCGTTAGATTAGAATTAGGATCTACGGTTGATAAACGAGAAGCTTGGATTCGTGTTTGATGGTGGATTGACTATATTACCCTTTAGTTGGTTTGTGTATAAGTGAAAAGTGTGACTAGCGGAAAGGTTTTTTTGCTAAGAAAACTTTGTATCTAAATTAGATTAGGTTGCATGGAAACTTTATTTTATAACACTCCACGCTTCGGAATCGAAATCGAAATCTCTTGGAATCGTCGTGGAATCGCGATTCCAAAAATTACCATTTTGGAAGCGTCTGATTCCAATTTGGAAGCGTCTGATTCCATTTTAGAATCGCGATAGAAATTTCTTTTCATTTTGGATGATAAAAATTAAATATTAGAAAACTTAAAAATTGTTTTGATATTTTTATAACTTAGAGATAAAAACCACTAAAAGATATGAATCATCACATCCCTAGTCACTAAGAACTAAGAACGATTATGATTTCGCTCACAATCTCTGTAAATGACTCTTTAAGCTTCCAATGTATCTCTCAGCAATCTCGTAAAAGAACATGACATATTTCATACTATATGTAATGAAACTATTCTTGAAAGATATGAGTTTGAAGATCTTTCCGTCGACAAACCATAATTGGAAGCAATTTTATTTGATGGAACAAATGAAAACCAACATGAATATGATAGTCTAAACCCTTGATTTTAGTATTATGGCTTGTTTATTATAGTTAAGTTACTTAATACTTTTATGTATTGGGTTTATGATCCAATATGTAAACGAACTTTTTCAATTTGGTTTAGTTTTGAATGTTAAAAAGTATATATATATATATATTTTTTTTGTCAACAAGATTACTTCATTCATTTAAATGATCAACGTACAAAAGGAGAGAATTAAACATCCTCTAAAGCAATTACAACATAATTGGAAAGCAATAAAATATAAAGCAGATAGGTCATCGCAAAAGATGGACAGCGGATCCAAAGCATGCTTCAGATGCGTCAAGAGGGTCTTCGCGGCAAAGCCGGAGATTCTCACATTGGTCACTTTATAGTGTGATTTTGAAGGTCCTAGCATAAAGCTCGGGAAATCTACCACTCCACAAGAGAGGGAAGACGGTTCGACCAATCTCAGAAAGATGGAAGAAGGTGAAACTAAACTCTTCCACCGCAAGTAAATTACAGGATATGAGAATCCAGAAAACTTTAAGTTTCTCCAAAGAGATAAATTATCAAGCTCATCCAAATAATTGGGCCTAATTATTAAGCATGTAAACTGACCCAAAACATCATAATGGGCCATAAAGCCCATCAAATCCAGTGATCCAACAAGGCCCATTAAAGAAACAATGTGCGATCGGATCTGTGCTGAAGCTTTTCCGATTACTCCGAAGTCGACGTCGGCCAAGGAGCAAAGGTGATAAACAGAGGGTCGGGGATGGGTGTGGTAAAGGAGGGGTGGAGCAACGAACCGACGAGCATTTACCG
The DNA here is from genome assembly GCA_900128785.1 of Arabis alpina. Lineage (NCBI taxonomy): Eukaryota > Viridiplantae > Streptophyta > Magnoliopsida > Brassicales > Brassicaceae > Arabis > Arabis alpina. The sequence continues at coordinate 24,019,961 of LT669790.1, forward strand.
GAGATCTTTCCGATCTGGAGATTCCCGGAGAGGTGCGACGACGGTGGTGCTTGACAGGGGGGTAGGAACCGCATGTGCAGAGGGGAATCCCGGCGATGTAAGGGAAATGGGTTGACTATGATGAACCAAGCATGACATATCGAGGAAGGGAGGGGGGAGATATGGCTGAAGATCCAAAGTCTTGTGAGGAGGAGGTGGGTCGGGGGGCACGGGTGGTACCGGCGGGTTTGCCAGTGCTGGAGAGACAAGCGTCGGGCTTAAATCGGGGGAGGTTGCAGAAGACGACGGAGCCGACAAGGAGGTCGGGGTCGCACGCACAATCTCACTCGCAAGCATCATTTCGAGTTTAAAGACTCGATTAGCAGTAGAGAAGCAAAGCTTAAGCAACCACCATACCGGAAATCACAGTCCGGCGGTGGAGGAGAACTTCTACTTTCAACCAGAGCCACCTCGAAACGCGGGCCTGGGAGAGAGTTCGCCCTAGCGCTGTATGTTTTACATATATATATATATATATAAATATTTGGTTTAGTTTTACGCTTCCAAAACGTACCCGTTTCCTAATTTTTTCAAAAAAATCGCTTCTACGTTTCCGAACGTTTCGCTTCCACGTACCCGTTTCCAATTCTATGCAACATAAAAATTAGAGCAGTTTTTTTAAAAAAAAAACTAAAAATAGCAAATACAAAATATATATATTTTATTTTTTTTGGTCAAAACGCTTATATTAAAGGCTTAAAACACGATTACAATACGAATAAGCTAATAATCTGAGTCGAAATACAAAGCATAAAAGAGAAGGGATAAGACGTTAAAATCAAAAGTCTCTTATTGATGAGTATGATCTCTCCGGAAAGGAGGCAATTGATCTCTCCACAAAGGTTTCTAAACTTGATTCATTCAATGTGAACAAATACAATGCATGTGTAGTTTTATAATCAAACAAATTTGTATAAGGATTATAGAGAGATGATCTGGAAACAGAGTCTATAAAATCGATTAGTGAGAGATTGTTGACAGGCAAGAATACTTGTGAAGATACTCCATATTCGTGGCCAATAACAAAATAATTTTTAATTTATATAAATATGTCTTTGATAGTTGTTAAAATAGATATATGTATTAGCTGGAAAAGAGTCTATCAAATCGAATGGTGAAGGATTGTTGGCCGGCAAGAATACTTGTGAAAATATTTCACATCCGTGGTCAATAACAAAATAATTTTTAATTTACATAAATATGTCTTTTTGATAGTTGTTAAAATAAAAATATGTACTTGATAGTTGTTTTTTTTTTTTGAACAACAATTGATAGTTGTTTAGATAGATAGAAATGTACATGAATAGTTGGGAAGAAAATTTGGTTTTTGTTTTTTCTTCCTTTTGACTTTTTTTTTGAACATCTGTTTCTTTCGCATTGCAATAAGATCCAAAGATCAATTACAAAACATGACCAAAGTCATAAGCAAGATTGAGTCAGAAGCTAAAAAGCTAAGCTACTGGTTAAGACAAGGAAAATGTCGAAACCTCCAAAAAACCTTGGCAAGAAACAACAAAAGGCCTATAAAGAGGACAAGGCTTTCTCATTCCAAAACAAATCATTTAGCCAAAAAGGATGACCCGAGGCAACATACGATTGCAATCTAGAGTCTGCAATGACGCTTTGAGCAATGAGAAAGGCTCCTCTATTGGCTCCATTTGAACTGAACTCCATCTTCCAAGACGATATAGGATCAAGTGATAGTAACAAAGCATTTGACTCGAAGCCAAAAGAAGGCCAAGCATCTGGTCTTGTGGTCGCTCCAACCAGAACTGCATCTTCAACGACAAAAACAACTTTGTTATACCCATGCGACTCCATACAATGAATCGCCCAAGTGAGGACCAAAAAGTTTGCCTCCATTTTACAGACCGCTTCCACAAAGGAGCAGCGGCTATGCAGCAAAACTGTTCCCTGATCATCTCGCAAAACCCAGGCAGCCCCAACCTCAAGGGTTCTCTTGTTCCAAAACACACCTACATTACACTTAACCCATGATTTAGGTGGTTGATTCCACACCTTTGAGACTTTTTTCCCCACATCAACACTTGGTCCCTCCACACTTTCCACTCTTCTAGCTTCAAACCACAGAAAGCTAGCATTCTGAATCTTTAGACTAGTCTCCTTAGCCGAAAAAAACACACCTTCAAAGAGAAACTTGTTCCTATTTTTCCACAAATACCACAAGGTCCAAGGGACAGCCTTTCTTAAATCTAGTGGAATATCACTTCTCTTAATACCAAGCAAAAGGTATTGGAAATTAACAAAAACAGAGGAGGAATGGAAACCATCAACTGGAGAGGGAAAATTTGTCATGGCCCAAACCTGACGAGCTACAGAGCAAGAGAAAAGGACATGATTAACAGATTCACCTTCAAAACCACAAACTTGGCAGCGCGAATCCACCTTCATTCCTCTAGCATTAATCCCATCAGCCACCGAGATGGCTTCACAAAGACTCTTCCAAATAAAGGAACGAATTTTTGGTTCAGTTTGTAATTTCCAAACCTGATCCTTTAGGCCATTGAGCGAGGGAAGCATCTCTGCTTGGAGAATAAGATCTTTCTTTGACTCTTGAAAGGCTACCCAATACCCTGACTTAACAGAAAAATCACCACTCTTATTGAACTTCCAAACCCAAAAGTCTTCTTTTGTGGCAACCGGCTTATGTCTCAAAATTTCAAATGCTTCTTGTTCATAGAAAAGGTCTCTGACTTTTTCTGAATCCCAAGTTTTTGATATCGGGTCTATGAGCTCACAAACCTTTAGATCAAGATTTATGAACTGATTTTTAATCAAAGGTGGTCTATAACCACCCATATCAATCCAAGGGTCAGTCCAAACATTAATCGATTCACCATTACCCACACGCTTAACCAGACCCTTTTGGAGAAGAGTTCTCCCATGCAAAATACTTCTCCAAGCAAAAGATGGTCTCTCACCAATAACTGCTTCTTTGAAATCTGCTTGTGGAAAATATCTGCTTTTTAGCAACCTTGAGAATAAAGAAAGAGGGTTTTGCAAAATTCTCCATGCTTGTTTCGCAAGCAGAGCTTGGTTAAAGACTTCAAGATCACGAAAACCAAGGCCTCCTTGATTCTTTGCCAAACACAACTTCTCCCATCTTATCCAATGGATCTTCTTTTTTTCCTCCTTAGAATTCCACCAAAATTCTGAGATGGCAGTTGTGAGCTTTGCTATTGTTGTTTTTGGAAATTTAAAACAAGACATTGCATAGATAGGCATCGCCATAGCCACAGACTTTAGTAAAACTTCCTTGCCCCCTTGAGATAGAGTTCTAGCAAACCAACCTGATACTCGAGATTTAAGTCGATCTTGAATATAATTCAGCATCTCCACCTTTGAACCACTAAAACACTCAGGCAGGCCAAGGTAAGTTCCTGCACCACCTTCATTTTGAATTCCTAGAACACCTTTGATCATAACAATATCTGCGCACTCCACTTTTGAACCAAATGTGATTGAAGACTTGTTCAGGTTTATGGTTTGACCCGTAGCTTCACCATAAGTCTTCAGAATCAACTTGAGGGAATTGGCTTGATCACCATTAGCTCTACAAATGAAGAGACTATCATCTGCAAAAAGCAAATGATGTACAGCTGGGCCATCACTAGAGAATTGTATGCCACTTATACGCCCTGCTTGTTCAGCTCTATTAAGCAAATGGGATAACCCTTCAGTACAGAGAACAAAAAGGGACGGTGACAGTGGATCTCCTTGTCTCAGTCCCCTGTGAGGAGAAATCATTCCAAAAGGCTGATCATTAATGAGCACTGAGTATGTAACTGTTGTGATGCACCTCATTACCCAGGTTACCCATTTCCGGTGAAAGCCTAAAGCTTGAAGAAGAGCTTCTAGAAATCTCCACTCCACTCTATCATAGGCTTTTGACATATCAGATTTGACAGCCATGAAATCCTTTGATAGAGATGGATGAGTTCTAATGCTATGGACAACCTCATGCGCAATGATTATATTATCTTGAATTAACCTTTGAGGGACGAAAGCTGATTGGTTTGGAGAAACAATGTCAGGCAGAATACATTGTAATCTCTTCACCAATATCTTTGAGATAACTTTATACAACACCGAGCAAAGACTAATAGGACGAAGATCAGACATCTTTGTTGCATTTACAATCTTTGGGATTAGGCACAGGTGAGTATAGTTCCACTCCTCAGGAAAAATTCCAGTCTTGAAGAAATCTTGAACTTCTTTTGTTACTTGATTTCCAATAATACTCCAGTATTTTTGAAAGAAGAGGCCAGACATTCCATCAGGTCCTGGGGCACTAGCCGCCTTAATAGCAAAAACTGCAACTTTCACTTCCTCAGAAGATACTTCCATAATCAAACTCTGATTCATTGACTCAGAAACTCGGGGAACAAAGCCAAAGAAAATATCACTGAAATCACTCGGATTTGAAGAAGAGAACAAATCTGAAAAATAGTCAACTGCTACTTGGCCTTTTGAAGCCTCTCCTTTCTGAGCATTCCCATGCACATCCAACAGTTTCACCAATCTCTTCTTTTTTCTGGCTGATTTAACTGAGGCATGAAAAAATTTGGAGTTTCTATCTCCTTCAAGTAGCCATCTATCACTGCTTTTCTGACTCCAGTAGACTTCTTCTTCTCTATAAGCCACCACTAGTTGTTTCTTTAGGCTCCTTACAAGATCAAAACTAGGCCTGAAGGCAGACTCTTCAACCTCTAAAGCAGTCTTTAGTAAGTTAATCCTTTCCAAAGAGTTTGTATCATTCGATTTTTTCCATTTACTCAACTCTTTTCTGCAGCTCCTCAGTCTATCTGAAACAGAGGCAACATGACTGGTTTTGGGATACTTCCAAGCTAGATCAATAGTTTCCTTAACTCTTGGTTTGTTAAGGAATCTCTTGTCAAATCTGAATTGTCCTCTATAGACTTCATTTGACGCTAGTAACCTCACCAAAACTGGTCTATGATCAGATCCTCTCTTTGCTAAAAAAGTTTGGTTAACCACCGGGAAAACAGAGAACCAAGCTTTGTTTCCAAAACATCTATCCAATCTGCATTGAACCCATTTCTTACCACGCCAACCTCCCCAAGTGAACCTGTTCCCACAGCTTGGTAGCTCAACCATATCTGCATCCTTTAACATGTTAGAAAAAGGCAAAAAGGAGACATCACTTCTTCTGTTACCCCCTTTAGTCTCGCCATTATGGAGGATTTCATTAAAATCCCCCAACATACACCATGGCTCCTTCCTACTAACCCCAATCCTTGACATCCTTTCCCATACAACCGGTCTGAGATCTTTAACTGGATGGCCATACACACAAGAAACAAAAAACAACTGCTCTCCAAACTGTACACTGAGATCAATCAGATGTTTATCCGCAAACTTAACTTCAATATCTACACTGTCTTTCCATAAAACTGCTAAACCTCCACTATACCCAACAGGATTGACTGTAAAAACTCTATCATAACCCAGCCATTCCTGCACATCAACAACCATATTATACTTGTTTTTAGTTTCCATAATGAACAAAATCTCAGGGAAAAACTCTTTTCTCAATTCCCTAAGCCTGGGAATCGTCAAGTCATCGAAACGTCCGAGTCCTTGACAATTCCAACTCATGATGCTCATTAAGGATTGGACAGTCCCTCATTTGGGACCATCTTTGATTTTTGGCTTCTGTTATCATCAGGAAAATCTTGACCCATACTGTCACTCTTCCTTTTCACCACACTTCCAACCTCAGAACCAGACTTCTTTTCAATCATAATGTTCTCTGTTTGGCTATCTCTCGCTTTTAGTTTTCTTTTGCTCTTTATAGGTCTCTTCCTTGGTTTTTTCCCTTTACCTTTGATTCCGGAAGAACTAGCTTCATTGAAGCCAGCTCTTTTAACCGAAGAACCAGCAGTAAAAGGGTTATTCTGGATATCAAAACCAGCATCTGCACTAGCAGTTTGAGTAGCATTGGATTGCCACTTCATAGCAAGACCACATCTAATTGCCTCAGCATCACTTCCAACCACAGAACCAGGCTTCATTCCACCTTTTGATGATGACACTGAAGAATCATAATCAAAAACCAAACCCTTCTCTTTGTTCATGTCCAAAGTTACCACCGGTGCTGGTTCAAGCCGAAGCATTGTTCTGCATAATCTTGGATCCTGTTCAGCTTCCTTAACAGAGGTCTTTACTCGATCCTCTTTGACCAGTTTACTATCCCCATTCTCAGACAGAAGATAACGCCTAAGCTCTTGCAATACATCTTCCGCAATTCTTCTTCTCCCCGTTAAAAGATCCACCCCAACCTGATCCTCAGTTAACACTCCAAACAGAGGGTCAGATTCAGGAATGAATTTGAGAGGAGATAACAGCTTTTTCCCTTCATTTCGAGCCCTTCTTTCAACAGCCTCCACTTGTCTTTGCTTCATCAGAACAGGGCATTTATCTTTCTCATGAGTGAGTCTTTTACATTCAAAACATCTCTTTTGTACTCTCTCATAATCATACCATACCTTATGTGGTTCTCCCGAAGGCAAATCAAATTCTTTGAAGCCTTTCAAAGGTCTGGAAACATCGAACCTCACTTTAACCCTTGTAAAGTCTTGACTTTGAGCTTTTTGCGGATCAAAGGCCAAGTCTGTAACATGCCCCACGAACTCACCCAACCAAGTAATCGCTACCTCAGTCCTATGATTGACTGGAATGTTTCGAATCCGGACCCAGAGAGGTATAAATTGGAGGAAGTCATGAGGTGGGACTTCAGCCCATCTTTCAATTACCAAGGTCCATTCATTGTAGGTATGAACCCCTTTCTCTAGGACTTCAATGAGGTCATGCTCATACAGAAAGAAGAATTGAAACCTCTCCTTCGATATAGCTACACCTCTTACTCGCCCCTGTTTCAGCCACTTCCGAGGTAAATCTAAAATCAGACTCGACATTTTAACTCCATCAGGGTTGAGAACTCTTCCCAAAACACTTAGCTTGTTGTCACCAGCCGATGAATACTCCGGTAAGTTAGGCATAACCGACCTTTCTTCTTCATCATCTTCCAGAATCATATTCGCCATAGCTTTGTCCATAAATGCCGTCATCGCTCAGATCTTACAAAGCCGATCTATCTCACGTTAGCACCTCTTAAACCTTTTAAAACAGCTCACAAAACTCAGGAACTGAAGTAAAATTTAAACTTGAACTCGAACAGTACCTCCGCCGTCAACACGAGGAACAAACCCTAAAAACAACTTAAATTCCACTAAGAAACAATAAAACCAGGTCTTTATTACGCAGATTCTTTCCGTACACACGTGATATAATCCTTAGCTCACCACCAAATAAGAGCAAACACTCTAATTGAGGGAGAGAGTCTTAAGCCCAAAAAAAGGATTCTGTCAACAAATTTCCATGTTTCTTCCTTTTGACATGGAATAAAAAATTTGTTTTCAGATAATAACCGGCAAACAGAGGTTTACACACCTCTTTTACATAAAGACCGACAAAGAAGCAATCATTGTGTAGGGAACTAGAGAGATGCATGAATGCTGCTCGACCAATAGAAAATAATCACGCGGATCGATGTGATTGACGTTGGGTTAAATTATGATCTACGGTTATTAATCGAGACTAAGAATTCGGATTACATGTTGGATTGACCGAATGATCCTTCGGTGAGCTAGTAATGAATAGTGAGGTTAGTCAATCAAATTAAATGGAAAATGTTGTTTTGCTAAGAAATAACTGTAATCAACAACGTTAAAAAATAAAGAGAAATTGATGAAAACAAGAAAAAAAGTTATAAAGTCAACTTTGAAAACAAACAAAAACGGCAAATTAAATTTTCAGCTAACTAAAAATTACTAGTACTAATTTGATTTTTGATATTATCACCATTAAAAAAATTTAAAATCTAGATTGCTAGTAATTGATGATGCATAAACTTCTTGTTCCAAATCTATGATCTTTGTTAGTGTTTCTCTTTCGCATATTGTATATTTTCTTTTCGTAAAAATAGTATTTAAGGTTCAATATATATTACTATTATGTTCAAATTTGATATGATTCAGTAGATTTGAATCGTTACTAATTTATATTAAAAATGTATGATCTAGGTTTTTCAATTTAAAAATATCAAAATTGTAAAGAATTTTGGTTCTTTCGATTCTGTCATTTTCGGCAAAAAGTGTGAATATCTAGACATATTTATTTGAATTATGTTTTGTTGAATTAAAAGCATAGGAAACCCTACGTTGTGAAGTAATCCTCATCTAATATAAGAAGAATCACTTATGATTGTTTGGGATTGTGTTGTACTCTTCGGTTTAGCATTATTCAAGGTCTTTCAAGAGTTGTTAAGAAGTTTTGTTGGCACAGTATGATTGCTATATTTCGAGGTGGTGTTGTAGCTTTCATGTTTTAGTATCATATTTTGATCCATTTGTTTTAGGTTTTTGCTTGGTTTTTGGTAAAATCGTATAACTTAGTCTCTATTGATATTTTAGTGTGACACAATTTTAGATTAAACTTCTATTTAATTCTTTTTTGTTAGAATAACTAAGAGATTATGAGCCTAATCCCGTACATTCCCTTTAGTCCGGGACCAGAGCAATAGAGCATGTTATATGGTTCCGTCCTAACAACAAGTCTAAATCGAGTCTATCCCACTCGTTTTTCATTTGATAGTCGGATTGACTCGTTTTTCAATATATAATCTTTACTCAATAACTGATCATGTTTTTTTATTATGTAGTGGACTAATTAACATACGATATGTTAGACATTATGTATTGTTTTATATGATATCATTTTTAATATATAGTTTTACTCTATAATTGATCAATTTAACATGGCATGTATTTTATGATGTAGTTGACCAACTAAACATACAAATGTGATTTATTGACCAATTAAACATAGAAATGTGATTTATTGACCTCTAAATCGAGTCTATCCCACTCGTTTTTCATTTGATAGAGTCGGATTGACTCGTTTTTCAATATATAATCTTTACTCAATAATTGATCAATTAAGCGTGGCATGTTTTTTATTATGTAGTGACTAATTCACATACGATATGTTAGACATTATGTATTGTTTTATATGATATCATTTTTAATATATTGTTTTACTCTATAATTGATCAATTTAACATGGCATGTATTTTATGATGTAGTTGACCAACTAAACATATAAATGTGATTTATTGACCAATTAAACATAGAAATGTGATTTAATGCTCGTCTCCGTAATTTAGTTTTTTTCTATGTTAGCACTTCCATTCCGCATTGGTTCAACGATGCTCATGTATTTTTGTAACCATTAGGGATAAATGCGTTCGTGACAAAAAAAAATGATTTAATCATTCTTTTGAAATCAACAAACTCCATGTATTTAATTAAAGGGAAATTGGCTAGAATAATAGTGTTTAGGGAAAAAATTAACAATCTAACAACACAAAGAAAATAATTAAGTGCATAACAATCAGCATTAGATAGAAAGACTATTTCACCCTTGTGTTTATTTTGACCAAATTTTAAGTAAAAAATAAAAACAAAAATTCTCTATCAACCCTAATTTTTTTTACTTTTCAATTTGCCGTCTTCTTCCTCTTCTCTCTTGCTCTTCATCTTCCTCTTCCTCTGCCTCTCCTCTTCTTCTTTTATCTTCTTCTTCTTTATTCTTCTTCTAACTCAAACACCATAATCGATCTCATCTATTTATGGTCATCTATTCTTCCATCTGCCACATGCCTGCAGCCTCCTTCTTCTTCTCCTTCTTATTATTTTTCTCGTTATCCTTCTCCTCCTTCTACATCTCTTCCACCTCTTTTTTTTTCTCTCTCCTAATTCTTTCTTTTTATTTAATGTTGTAATTCGTTTATTTTTCTTCAATTCATTTTCTTTGACCCATGGATTGAAATATACAATCATGGATTTTAAGGTTTTAAGATGAGTAGTCACTAGAAACAGATATAGTTAACTATATTTGAAAATCAATATAGTTAACTATGTTGGTTTTAATGGCTACTCATAACTATGTAATAATTATAGTTAACTATATAGGCATACTGTTTTTCATTATAGTAGTGAACTATATAATAGGTATAGTTAATTATGTATGTTTTTGATAATAGCTTATTATAATTGGTAACTATGTAGTCAACTATATCAAGTTATAGCCTATAAATAGTTAATATTTTATGAAAAATAGTTCACTACAAAATAGTGTGATGTAGTTACCTATATAGTAAGATTAGTTGAATGTGTATTTTGACGAAAATAGTTAACTATATTACTAATAGTTAACTCTTACAACATAATTGTTTTTTATCATCTTATACCGTATCTTTTTCATACAATTGTTTTATTTTTCTAGATTATTTTATGTTTAATTTTTCAGCAATATTCGTAAGAGCAAATTTTTTAAGATGATATATTTTTAATGGTTTTGTATTCTTCATATTTAATAGGGGTACTTTTGTTCTATTTTTATTTCTCTCTGTTAGTTATTTAAATATAGTTTTGGACATGTTACTTACCTAATTTTTGTCCAAAATTCTATTATTCAGCTAATTCATCCTTAATTAAATGGGAACGGTATATATTGATTATGTCTGACTTACATAAAAAACTAAACAATGATATATGTTTTTTTCATTTTAAATCTGATATTTAATTTAGTTTTATTGTCTTTAGAGTAATGAATATTTTTTTTGTATTTATATTTTTTATTCGTGACTTTTTTTAAAAATTTCTTTTAGATGTGTAATAACACATTTGGACTCCAAAAAAAACGTGGAATTAAAAAAAGATTCAAGAAAAGAAGTTTAAGTGGAATCCGACCACCATCTTTTTCTTCTTCTTTGTAGTTGGATTCGATCAGTTTATCCCAGGTCGACCTTTTACTTATTTACAATGGCACACATTTAACCTAAGTTTTCTTCTATCTAATTAGGTTTTGAGTTCCAAACAATGTTGGTACATTTTTGATCAAAATCTGTATCCTCTCATTACCAATTATCTCTATCATTCATCTTTACTATTCAGTATTTAGTATTTATGGGTTATGGGCTATGTAGATTAAGTTGATTTATGATGGATTGATTGATGATGTTTAAGATTAGGGTCATGTGATTTCTCAGGTTTGGAGAATCCTTAAGGGTAACTTTGATTTTGCTAATCAAATATCTAGAACATGGATATTTTGTTGTCCAAAAGGTGTTCCGTAAAACACTTTAAACATGTTTCACATCTTAGCCAATTGATACTTGATTATTAAGATGATCAGTTGACATATGAGCTTATTAATTATTAATCTCTTAATTCAATTAGAAAATTAATCTAATTAAGTAATTATTAAATGGGTTAGTCTTGGGAACAAGCGAGTCTATTGGGGGTGGTCCTTGTCATGGAATTGAGCTAGTTTGTTTGTTCTAGCATCATTGATTAGTCATGGATTCTGAATCAATTACTTTTGTTCATGACCCATACTTTCTCTTTTGTTGGGTCATGATTATTAAGGTTGATTCTTGTTATATCATTCCCTAAGGTTATCTAAATGCTAGTTTTGTTTTGCCATTAAAAATATAGACATTAGGCAATGTTTTGCCATTCCCTCATGGTGTGTCTTAATGTTGTGGTTCGTCTAGTTCTTCTTCGCTTTCTTTTTGGTTTGTAATGCTTCAATTTTATTTTAAGAGTAGCCAATTGTAGTGTGTTTATAGAGAAAACTGCTTTTATGTTATTGCATCCCAAATATAATATAGAATATATAGATAAATGTCTTTTTGACACTTGAAAAGACCAATCTTGTTTATCTTTTAAAATAAAATTCGTAAATATATATACTTATGAAACTGGTCGCATTCAAACAATTTAGGATTATATGCATCAGATAAATCTTATTATATAAATGAGAGTTTGTCAAAATTATAACTCACGAGATCGCGACATGTGTCTATTATCGATCAAGATGATGACATGTGTTAAAATACTATATTTAAAATAAAGCAATTAGAAAAATAAAAATATCATTATGTTAAATCAATACGATAAAGACACATTAACATTTTTCTTATAGTTTCATTAACATATTTCTAAAAGCCAAACCAAATCTAAGGTAAGTCGTTAAAAAGAAAAGCAAAATATAAATATCGTTATGTTAAAAAAAAATGTTACATCACAAAAATGAAACTTTATATATAAATAAAATAAATGTTAAACCATACATTATTTTAAAAGGAAAAGTAAACATACGTTCAACCTTCCAAAAATATTATTACTTCAGAAAAGGCAAATCCAAAAATTATATACAATAACACACACCTCACATTAGTTAATGTACTAATTTTATTTATGTTACCTATTTTCATAATATTTTGTTAATGTATGTAATTGTATTTTCTGAAATTCATGTTGTAATGTAAAGATTTATGTTTAAATTTTCGTAACTGGATCTTTATTTACAAATTATCAAATATGTAAAGAAATTCATTTAAAAAATTATTTTTTAAATAATAATTGATGTTTATTTATAAAATAAATTTAGTTTCAAAGTATATAAGATTTCAAATATGATTTAAAACCTTATCATTCATTTAGATGAATTATTTTTATAATTTTTTGAAAATTTAAAACTCATTAATGATTTTTTTACCCACAGTTAACAAAACATAATTTATGATTATATTAATATGGCTTTAATTTACAATATAGCTATATATGTATAATTACATAAGTTATTGATTTTAATATTTAATACCTATATTATGCGGTCCTAATCTAGTAATCAAATAATCAAGAATAATCGTGTTTATAGAATGACGTAGAATGTGACAGACTAATTTTTTAGACGACAACTCATAAACGTTAAATTAATAAAAATAAAAATTATCAAAAAAAGAAAGGAACAAAAGATTTGTTTTCCAATAACAACCGGCAAAAAGAGATATTCACACACCTCTCTTAATATAAATACGACAAAGAAGCAATCTCCTTCTTTGCGTCAACCAAAATCAAACGCGTCCAAAAATAACAACAAAAAATTAAAATAATAAAATATGGAATATGCGGCGGAGAACGACGTCCAGCAACCACTGCTTAAAACTCCGGCGAAGAAAGAAGCGGAGGGAGAGGAGAGATTATGCATAGACGAGATGTTGCAAAGATACTGCGGCGAGTTTGGACGGTGGCAGTTGAAGCACTTCGTGCTAACGTGTATAGCTTGGGCACTAGAAGCTTTCCATACGATGGTGATGATATTCGCTGACCAAGAACCCGAGTGGAGATGTGTCGGGTCGGATTGTCGGGTCGGGTTATCGATATGCGATATGGATCCGGGTTCTTGGGAATGGATCGGTGCTAAAGGGAGCTCTACCGTGGCCGAGTGGGGTTTGATTTGCGGTGACAAGTATAAAGTCGGTCTCGTTCAAGCTCTCTTCTTCGCCGGATGTATGATCGGTAAGTTTTTTTTGCTCTTTCCGATTTTCTTTTATTAGGAACATTTTAAAACGGAATATAACAACTGTAGTGTAATAATTCACGTTGAACTCTAATTTTGTTTTCCTAGTCAAACTTTAGGCTACCATATTCCAACTAGTTTATTAATCAATGAGATTAACGATTACTCCTCTGTTCTTGTTCTTATATGATAAAAACTTTACAAAAAAAAATTATTTTTTACTGTTTTATTTGTACTTTTACAAACTTGAAGACAAATACTGTAACACCGTTAAACTTTATTGAAAACTGTATTTTGTAGAAATCAGTGTTTTATCTTAATAAATGTACATAATCTTAAACGGAGACGGAAATATTTTTATAAAATAGAGCAAATAATCTAGTATAATTTTGAAGTATATTCATAATAAAAGGATGAAAATACTATAGTATTATTAATTTATTTCATTAATCGATAAACGAGGGAAAATATTATTCTAAAGCATGAACTTGTTTTTAAGCGGATTTAGTTCTTTTCGAGGTTTATCTGATAAATTAATTAATTAGTAGATTTTGTTTTTGTCGACAGTTAATTGATAGATATGCATAATTAGTTGTAAGTACCAAAAATTTAGTTGAAAAACTTTAAAGCACTTCGATGGACACGTTGGCTGGGATCTGGTGCCCCGGTTCTACCACGTGCTCCGTTCACATGCCCTTGTTATGATTTTAGGAAACTTTGGAAATAACACTATAGAGTAAAGATATATAAACCTCATATATTACTATAAAATTTTGGATGATAATGCATTTTGGAAGATAATGCTTTATCCATAACGTTTTTTCATGGTCCAAACTGAACGAAAAGAAAAAGGAAAGAATGAATTTGATTCATGGTGTCAAAAAAAACAAAACAACACTAAAGTGAAAAAAACGTGAATTGGATCATGATATACGTGTGACTGACTAAATAGTTTATCACATTATATGTTATCTTGATGGCTTTTTGCTATAAAAGCCATCAATATAATATTCCTTCTTTGATTCTATGGTATTGCACTATAATGGTTCGTTGAATTGATCTAAAAAGCTAGAAACACAATATCTCGTGGCGTTACAATGGATTTTATTTTATATAAATATTTATAGTATAAATAATAAATATGATTCATGATCCTAATTTATACTAAGAAACATGATTCATATAAATATCTATGCTACGAAGCATACTTAATTTTTTTTAATATCTCATAGCTTTAGCACCGGAAAAAAATATTTTCTTGTTCATAGTTAATTTGTTATTCAAATTTTGAAATATGTTCGAATTTTCATATATTTCAAAAATTTAGTTATGTTCTTGATTAACATATAATTTTCACAGTTGAATTTTCATATATTTTTAAAGATCTTTCCATGATATTACAACTGTCACTTTCACATTGAAACAAACGTGGAATGAAACTATTCAACGCTTGTATAGTTGCACTAACAAACGAAATGATTATTATTAATTACATGACCTAAGTATCTTGGCTAAAGAATAGTAATATCAAAAGTTGTTGCCTTTTTTTGGCTTATGTTTAGATTAGTTAACTGAAGAGAGACAGTTTCACACTTACAATCTATAAAATTCGATACATTATTATATAATTACTAGGATATCCAAAGGAATATCCAATAACATTTGCATACGCGTAAGACTTGTCAAACTCCACTGAAGTTAAAAATATCGTTTTCATGCATATCTCAAATGAAAAAGATTGTGTGACATTGGTCCAACATATCTCAAAAAGCATTTCACTTTTTGTTAGTACTTAGTAGACCATACATGTCACATGTGTCAATACTCAATATGGTCTTTGTGGACTAACTACCAAATCTTTGATTTTTAACCTATGCTTTTTAATGGTAACATTTTCTTGTCACAAACATAGCCTAATGAAATAGTACCAACTCAATATTGTGCAGGTGCAGGAGTATTCGGACATCTCTCGGACTCTAAGCTAGGAAGAAAAGGCTCTTTAACAGTCGTTTGCATAATCAACACAATCTTTGGGATCGCGACCGCTTTCTCTCCAAACTACTGGACTTACGTGGTTCTCCGTTTCTTGACCGGTTTCAGCACCGGTGGTGTTGGTCTAACCGCGTTTGTCCTAGCCACTGAACCAGTAGGACCGAGCAAACGCGGTGTAGCTGGAATGTCAACTTTCTACTTCTTCTCCTCCGGGATCGCGATTTTATCCGGCATTGCTTACGTTTTCAGGTCGTGGAGGGAGCTATTTATTGTATCGTCTTTACCGTCTCTCTTGTTCCTACTCATTGTCCTTCCATTCATCTCTGAGTCCCCTAGATGGTATCTTGTGAGAGGCAAAGTAGACGAGGCGATGAAATTGATGCATATAATCGCTCAAACAAATGGTCGTCATATTCCTACTGGAGTCATTCTTGCTTTAGATGACGAGGAAGAAGGCGAGAGGGATACTGTGGTTGAGGGATCGCTCAAAGACGTTTTACTGTCGCCTCTCACGCGGATAAGACTTCTCTTAACCGTTGGCATAAGTTTCACAGTCTCCATTGTATACTACGGACTAAGCCTCAACGTAGTCAACCTCAAAACCAATCTCTACCTCAACGTCCTGCTCAATTCCGTGGCGGAAATGCCGGCATTCGCCATAACAGCGCTTTTGCTAGACCGGTATGGGAGGAAACCGTTGAGTATAGGGACACAGTGGTTCAGCTGCGTTTTCTGCCTCATTGGATTCGTTGTAGGAGGGGTTGGTCCATGGAAAGCGGTTAGAATGGCTTCAGGGGTTTTAGGGATATTCGGAATGGCTGGAACGTACAATCTGATGTTCATATATATCGCGGAGCTGTTTCCTACTGTGGTGAGGAACGCGGCATTGGGTTGCGCGACTCAGGCGTCTCAGATGGGAGCGATTCTTGCACCGTTTGTGGTGGTTTTAGGGGATGGGTTACCGTTTGGTGTGTTTACGGTTTGCGGGTTAGTTGGAGGTGGGCTTGCGTTTTACTTGCCGGAGACGTTGAACAAACCGATGTATGATACAATGTTTGGGATGCACGAAGCTGAGAGTAACAGAGGAAGAAGAGTGGTAGTGTGCTAAAAGAACAAAGATTAATTCTAGAATCTAGACAGAGATGTTAGAGATTTTGAAAAACTGTCGAGTTTGTTTCTTATTAGTCTTGATTTTGCTTTATACATGTGTTTTTCGTTTCTTGTTTTGTTTGATTTTGCATCTAAGTCTTTGGATTTTGAAAGGTGAACGCTTTGATAGAATTAACGTTAATTACTCCCTCCGTTTTCTTTTAATTGATATTTTGGGAAAAAAATTGTTTCTAAAAGATTAATATTTTATTTTATCAATGCACTTTTGATGAAATCATAACGATGAATTATAAATTTCAAGGTATTTTATGAATTATTATTGGTTTAGAGTTATTGGAAATTATTTGGTTAAAAAAGTAATACATTTATTATTAAGCAATGATTAGTTTTCTTAATAGGTGTAAAAATCTTAAAACATCAATTAAAAGAAAACAGAGGGAGTACAATTTAAGCGATTAATTCATGTTAATGGTTTTGATTTGTGGAAAAGAAGAAGAACCTAGAACTTAACGGCATGAATTCGGTTGTTTTTGTAGTTCAATACTTGCCGTGAATATGCCATAGATTTTTCTTGTATTTTACTGCAATTCTGGCCACCAAAATTTCACTGATGTGTTTTGGGAAGTTGTGTATAGAAGGTTGATTTTGATGAGAAGGTTGAATTTCATTAGGTAGATAGAAAGATGACAAATGTCTACTCAAAGAAGTATGTTAACGAGTAAAACTCGTCTACCGAAAAGATAGTCTACTTGGAAAATTTAATACTAATTTATTTTCCGTAGGAAAAAATGTTGTTATCAAAAACTGCGTTAGTCCATTACAAAGCGGGTGGCGTGTTATGAGATAGTCAGTGGCGGAGTTAGTGTAGAAGCATAGGGGCCAACTGCCCACCATGAACTGTTAAATATTAGTTAGTTTGTTTAAGTACAAGCTTGTTTATGTAGCTCAACTGGCAAAATATATCCCACTACCCCGGTGGACCCGGGTTCAAGTCTCACCTAGCACCCCCTGGTAAAAAACAATTCTGCCTCCGCCCCTGGAGATAGTGATGGCCGGTGGCGTGATGGTTTTGCTTTCAATATAGGTAAATGCTCTGCACCGTTGGTAGAACTATGAAGTGTTTACTATAGACTGGTTATCGCGTGGGAAAGAAAATAGTCGCGAGTTGAGTTGGAAGTAGACTCGGAGCTGGTGGTAGATTTTCTAAAAATAAGAGTCAGTGATGCTCATCCGCTCTCTTTCCTTATATGTTTGTGTTATGACTTGTTTGCAAAAAAACTGGATAGTCCGGATTACTCATGTGTATAGAAAGGCCAATTGTCTTGCCGATACATTGGTCAACTATGCTTTCTTTTTAGGATAATTTAGTTGGTTGGGTAGTTTTGGAAAAGTTATTTAGAGATATGAGCAGTTTACTGTAGCAAATTGGAAGAGTAGACAGTTTTTCACTGTTACACTAATAGAGAGATTTGTGTGAAAAGACAGAAAAGGGCATTTGAGGCTGGAATGGCTAAGTGTACGTCACAAAGGTGGATATGCGGTGTACATCGACTGGACCGACTGGTACACCACCGTCTGCAACTTCCGGTACACCACTATCTTCACCGGCTGGTACACCACCATCTACACCTTCCGGTACACCTGCTGGTACACCATCGTCTACACATTCCGGTACACCGGCTGGAACACCACAATCTACATATTCCGGTACACTGGCTGGTACACCACTGTCTACACCGACTGGTACACCACCGTCTAAACCGGCTAGTACACCACCATCTAAACCTTCCGGTATACCTGCTGGTACACCATCGTCTACACATTCCGGTACACCGGCTGATACACCACCGTCTACATTTTTCGGTACACCGGCTGGTATACCACCATCTGCAACTTCCGGTACACCACTGTCTACACCGGCTGGTACACCACCGTCTACAACTTCCGGTACACCTGCTGATACACCATCGTCTACACATTCCGGTACACCGGCTGGTACACCACTGTCTACATATTCTGGTACACCACAGTCTACATTTTCCGGTACACCTGTTGGTACACCATCGTCTACACATTCCGGTACACCGGATGGTACACCACCATCTACATATTCTGGTACACCACCGTCTGCAACTTCCGGTACACCACTATCTACACCGGCTGGTACACCACCGTCTACACCTTCCCGTACACCTGCTGGTACACCATCGTCTACAATTCCGGTACACCGGCTGTACACCACAGTCTACATATTCTGGTACACCAGCTGGTACACCACTGTCTACACCTTCCAGTACACTATCCGGTACACCACCGTCTACACCTGGTGGTACACCACAGTCTACAACTTTCGGTGGTAGTACACCACCATATACACCTTCCGGTACACCGATTGGTACACCACCGTCTACAATTTCCGGTACACCACCGTCTACAATTTCCGGTACACCACCATCTACATATTCCGGTACACCGGCTGGTATTCCACCGTACACACTTTCCGGTACACCGGCTGGTATTCCACCGTACACACCTTCTGGTACAGCGGTTGGTACACCATCATTTTCAACTTCCGGTACACCACCGTCTACATCTTCTGGTACAGTGGTTGGTACACCACCGTCTACAACTTCCGGTACACCGCTAAATTCGTTTTTTTGTTCAAATGTATAAATTTCCAATCTAACACAAATCATAATTATCAAATGAAATTGTTCCTTACTTTAACTTCCTAAATTTAGAGTTCATTACCAAATTTAGAGTTCATTACAAAATTTCAATTTCAAAAATGTAATATTTTCCCTAAAAATGGTGAAATATTTCAATTTAAAAACGATGAGAAAGCGGAAGTGAATGAGCAAAGCTTGAATTAGAGGGAAATAAAAGAGAGGGTGAAGGAGATCTGATCTTGTAATTACTTCCACCGGATCAGATCTGATTTCTTTCACTACGATTACCACCATCGTTCCTCACGTGTTGGTCTCCATCGTTACTTCCACCGAAATCAGATTTAATTTTTTTCAGTCTCCACCGGTGATCAAACTGTTTTTCATATTCTTTCGCAACTTAGTCAAACTGAAAATTGAAAAAGCATCAAACACCACCATGATTGTCTTCTTCACGTGTGTTTGTTCTTAGTGGTGAAGAAAATGGAGTCAATGGCACAATTGTAAATACATTTGTATAAAAGGATTGTTTGTTAAAGAAAAATTGGACCCCACAAGAAACTACCTATTCTTCTAATATTGAACAGTAAACTACCCATTCCTATAAATATAGTTTCTAAAACTGCCTATGTAGCCAATTTTTTCTTCTTTTTATCGGTAGAGTTTTTTTTTTTTGGAATACGGTTCACGACCCAAAAAAAAGAAGCATGTGGTTAATTTTAGCTTTTGTATATTGAGTCATTGTGTAACCTAGTAATTCTATGAAAGGCCCAATAGTTCGATAATCGTTGTAAGAAAGAAGCGTTTCTTTCTTTCCGGGCCGTATATTTTGGTTTGCATATCAGATTCACAAGAGCCATGAAACAAGGCGCAGACACACAAAATTGGGGATTTTCTTATCAACCCAGAGACGAACAAGACACAACACAAATTGAATCCGAATTTTGTAGATTTTCGAAATTCCCAATCTCCCTCTCTCTCTCTTTGTCCTTCATTTCTGGGTTCTTATCAATCGAAGGAGCATACCTACGTATTTGATATGAAACGAGGATTCTCAGATTCTCCTTCAAGCTCTTCTGCTCCTCCTTCTTCCCGATTCAAATCTAATCCCGAAGGTTTTCCTTTACTCTCTCTATCTCTCTTCCTCTCTCTACTTATACAATCTATATGGGTTCTTCGTTATCTGTTGATTCCATTTGAATTCTACAATGGGTTTTCTTAGATTTCATTCTTATGTGCTAAAGTTTCGTTTTTTTCATTCCTCAATTTCTTCTGATTTTTAGTGTTTGGGGATTATGTTTTGCTTTGTTGTTCAAGTTTATTTCTTTAAGTTATGCTAAATGACTATGAATTGTAAAGCTTAATAAAGCCAGATTCTTTGTGTTTTGACACATCAGGTGAGTCTCAGTATGTGGAAGAAGAGAACACAAGGAATTTTGCTAGGAAGGTTGCTGATCATTACAGTAGGAGAACAAACCAAACTTTGGAGGAGCGAGAAGCTAGTCCCATCATTCATTTGAAGAAACTTAACAACTGGGTTTGTTGCTTTCTTATTCATAACAACATCTTCTTCTTCTCTTCCAGTGAGATTCTTGTTGTATTATTATGGATATTGACTTGGTTCTTCTTCTTTTACTTACAAACAGATTAAAAGTGTGTTGATCCAGCTTTACACTCGTCCTGACGATTCTGTTCTCGACCTTGCTTGTGGGAAGGTTCTTTTCTTTAAACTATCTTATATTGCTAATGGCAATTGTTATGTCTCAGAAACTGTTTCTAATGTATTGTTTTTTTTTGTGTCATCCAGGGTGGTGATTTGATTAAGTGGGATAAGGCACAGATTGGGTACTATGTTGGAATCGATATAGCTGAGGGGTCGGTAAGTTGACTGGCTGGATAATACTTGGAAATGCTTTGCATTTTCTGGAATTCTGTATCTGAAAATGGTTCTATGTATTTTTTGTCTTTTGACAGATTGAAGATTGTCGTACGCGTTATAATGGTGACGCAGACCATCATCAACGTCGTAAAAAGTTCAGTTTTCCTTCACGTTTATTATGTGGAGATTGTTTTGAGGTATACTGATAAAAGCTCCTTGACTAGTTTAGGATTCTTATTTAAGACACAATTTTTTTTTTATATGAAATTATCAGATGCAGATGCAACAACGAACTCAAAATTTCTTTTGTTCGACAATTTGTGAATCTTAATAGTGGAATTGCATTTCAATGATTTCAGGTAGCGCTAGACAAGTATCTTGAAGAGGATGCCCCTTTTGATATCTGCAGTTGCCAGGTTTCCTATGTTTAAATCACCTATTCTTTTTTCATATCACTTGTTTCGGTCCAAGATTTACATATTTGGTTATCATACTGGTCAGTGGAGTTTAATGTGGCTTTGTAACTAGGTTTTCCCTATATAGTTATTCCCACTTATATGTTGGAGTTTGTTTTATGCGAGTAGCATATGGTGAAATGAGGTTAATGGTGCAGTTTAAGATTCTAAAATTTACTGACTCATAGTTTTAATTGTAGTTTGCTATGCATTACTCATGGACTACTGAGGCACGTGCACGACGAGCTTTGGCAAATGTTTCAGCTTTACTTCGTCCTGGAGGCGTTTTTATCGGAACAATGCCAGATGCAAATGTTATTATAAAGAAACTTCGAGAAGGTTCTTTTCTTTTGGCCTTCGTTGCTTAGGATTTGATCTGTTAACTTATAAACATTGCTTTGTGCTTCACAACTCCAAACTGAAACTTCAGTTGAAAAAATGTAAAGTGCTTAAACATTCCGTTAGAGTTGCATCTGGGTTTTGGCTAACTAAACTAGGTTCTTTGTTTTATACTGAATATGCAGCTGAAGGTTTGGAGATTGGTAATAGTGTATACTGGATTCGTTTTGGTAAAGAGTATTCCCAAAAGGTGATACTTCTTCTGTATACTCTTAATTGTTGTTTTGCGGAAAGTTATATTTCCGGATACTTATGATGATTCTCATTGTCTGGTTCAGAAATTCAAATCTAGCAGCCCCTTTGGTATCGAATACGTGTTTCATCTTGAGGTACTTGAATTTTCTTGAGTTATTCATTTAGTAGTCTACCGCAGAAACTTAAGCATTTTAAATAACTATAGAGGTGTAAGAAATTTACCGAACACGAGCAATCCAATGAAAGTTATCAAAAAACTTCCCTTATCATTTTTGCTGTTGTAAAGTAATGGGAACTTTTATGGTAGGATGCTGTTGATTGTCCTGAATGGATTGTGCCCTTTAACGTCTTCAAGTCTTTAGCCGAAGAGGTAATTATTTTACTCCTCTTGATGTTCATGGGCTTAGCGAAAAAACTGGTTTTTGTTCATGTATCAGTGTGACATTGCCCCATGAATTTTGGTGCAGTATGATTTAGAGTTGGTATTTGTAAAGAACTCGCACGAGTTTGTCCATGAGTATATGAAAAAGCCAGAGTATGTAGAACTTATGAAAAGGCTTGGAGCTTTGGGTGATGGTAACCACGATCAAAGTAAGTCTTTATTCGATTCTCGCTTCATATATTACCCGTTTGATTCTAACCACAACTCGATAGGAACATAACTAAAATGTTGCCAAATTTGTTTTCAGGCACATTATCAGCTGATGAATGGGAAGCTGCATATCTATACCTCTCTTTTGTCCTGAGAAAGGTTCGTCTCCTTTTACACATCTCTTGGTTTTCACTCTTTTCTTGCTTTATCGGTAATGTTCTTAGAATGGGCGATTTTTATAGAGAGGAGAATCGGATGGGGCTCAAAGGAAAGGGCGGAGAAAGAACGGGAAAATGAACTTGTCGAGAGATGATATTGTGAATATCGATAACTGAAGTGTAATAGTCTTCCTTTAAACACCAGAGTGCCTCTGTCTCTGTTTTGTTCTCTTATGGCCATTTGAATTGATGAGAGATTTGGGTTCACTTTAGAAATTCTGATCCCTTCACAAAGAAAGATGAGAGAAGCCCAATAATAAGATAGTCGTTGAACACTTAGTTTTTCAAGTATGTATGCTTTAACAGAATCTACCATATCATCATCATCACATTCACATCCATGCTTTGTATTATGATAATTTTGCAGAGTACTTTGTGTGTTTACAGGGTCCACGACTTTTTATAATTTGGATTATTATGAATTTGCATAGTATTTTTATTGTTTTCTATTAAAAGCTGAAGAATAAAACAAATGGTTGTTTATCATTTTTAAATACAAAAGGCTTCTTTCGGTTAGGAAAAAGTTGATGTGAAATAATAAGTTAAACTAATCTGCGTTTGATAGTAACTTAATATTACGAAATAAATTCACATTTTCTAACTGTAAATATAGTACTACATACATATTTGAATAAGTACAATAAAAAGAAAAAGATCGTTTACATTATTCTTTTACTTCTTTAAAATCAATACAGAAGTTTTGGACCGAAACTCATGTATCTTTTTATCGAAACAATATTTTTCTTGATCCAAAGTGGGAATCGTTTTAGGTTTTCATATCCTAATAGCTATATTCTTAATTAAATATGTTTCAACATTTGCACAATTTATTGTATACCGACAACATCATTTGGCTTGTATCGGTTGCTCACTAACAACATCGTTTATCATGTTGCAAGCATTCTAAGTCTACTAACAAAGTAGATAACAAAATATAATTTCATTTAAAAAGATAAATATCTATCTAGACGTAGGCAAACTTTATACTATTTTAATTTTGTAGGGTTAATCATTATGTGATAATCAAATGCAAAAAGTTCTAATAATTAATGTTAAATAAAACAAAGTTACTTTCTCTTTAAGATGATTTTCAATTAAGTATAACTAGTAAGCTTAGTCTCGAGAATATAATCAATCATGGCAGATCGAGAAAAGTAGAACAAAAAGTCGCTCCATTATTTGCTCTCTTCGTATTTGTTATCATCAATTCGTTTTCCTTTAAGTATAGTAAATAAATGTTTTTTTCCTGTCAATAAGATGTTTTATTTTAATTCGTATATAATTTGATGATGCAAAAATGAGGTATTGCTATCATGCGGCCACAACTTTAATTTGATCTATCTTATGCTCTAATTAATTATGTCCACATATCGACGATTCTCCTCGTACTTTCGATGACATAGAAATGAATAAGTATCAAAACACTAATTAGTTGATCTGCTTTTTACAACTTAAAAAATTATATATGTTGTACCATCGGAAAATAGTCAGTAGACTACGTTTAGATGTTATTTAGAAGTTCGTTTATCGTCCGGTGACATTTTCTGTTTGATAACATGAGTAGAAACTCTACTAACCCCAAGTGGAGAAATTCGTTAGACACACACATTATACCATGTTAAACATGTAGGCCGAAACTCAAGAGTCAATTGGCCTAAAATCAATTCAAAACTAGAATAACGAGAAGCGAGTTTACGCTTTACCTATAGTTACTTATCACATGGCTAGTGGTGTTATGTGTAATGTATTTTCTTAACAATGGTGTTATAGCCCATAAGGTGTATACTGTCTATCTGTTAAAATTGTCTATCAATGGATATATAAAGTTTTAACCGAAATAAGTTTAGATCTCTCTAGTCTTAAAAATTAACAGCGTCTTTTGAAAAGTAACTAATATTGATAAACGATGCATGTGTTTTAACTAATTATTGTATATATGTTAGTTATTTTGAACATTACATAAAAAAGTATAATACAATTACAAATTATGCAATTAATACAATTTTGTAAACTGTAAACTGTTTTGGAAAAGTAATTCAAGATTCGTACCTAACTCCCCTTTACAAATAGTGATATGAATAAGAAGTGAGCCCAAACAATGAAGTTGGAGAGAATGTCCGGAGAGAGGTACTGTCCGGTAGACTTGGCACTTGTCCATATATCTCTTCTTTGATATTTTTACTGTCAATTTAACATTGTTGTTTTTTATTGTAAAGATATTTGAAAGATTTTATTTTTTTGGAAGCACTAGTTGAAAATTAATAAATCAATGTCAACTCCTGAAAAGGATATGTATTGTTATTACATTTTTTTTTTCTTGACTTGTGAGTGGTACTTGTCATGCTGTGATTTTATTTAAAAATGACTTTTACTTTTCATCTTTCAATAAAGATAATCCATTGGCAAGATATTTATTCCAATTTTCGGAGAAGAAACTAAACTCAATCTGATTTATAAGTTGTGACAACTTAGTGGGAAAATAGATTATAAGTTATTCATCCTTTTTAGTCAAGATGCAGGTATTAGATATTAAAATTGATTATTTATATAGTTGTTAACCGCAAGAAAGAAAATATAAATTAGTTCAAATCACCTCTCCTTTATATAATAAGATTCTTTTATTTTCTCTATAATTTATTTTTATTTATTTTTTTATAATCTCTTTAGGTTAATGTTTTTACTAACTATTCGTTCTATACTTTGAGTTTTTTTGCCACTTATATATCTTCTCGATTTCTTTTTTAATTTTTTATATATGTAGTTTGGATTATAAATTTTATTTTATTTCCTAATTATTTTAGACTATTATAAAAAAAAATCTAATTAATTTGAACTATTAGAATTTTCCTTTTCATTATTTAGTTAGTTACTTAAGAATTTGTTTTATTAGTTTTCTATTTTTTTTTCTAATTAATTTAAACTATTACCATTTTTTTCTTTTCACTATTTACTTAATTATTTAACAGTTTTTTTGTTAGTTTTCCGTTTTTTATTCTTTTTACACATATCATCATCTCGATCGATATTAGACACGTGGCAAGATCTCGTGAGTTACAATTTTGACAAACTCTACTTTATATAATAAGATTTCTCAAAAAAAAAAGTTTTAAATTTATAGAATACCGAAACAAATTGATCGATATGTGATTTTACCTTAAATAGTGTATCCAAAACCAATACTGCTTTAAATTAACTAGTAAGGTACAACCACTTTGTTATAATATATTTGAAACTTTCTGTTTATTTATTTTCAACATAGTTTACTAGATCATTTTTTCCCAAAAACTTTGCGATAAATAAAATTAATTTTCAGTCGAGAAAAAATAAGTTGACTTTTAACCATTTGGCACTTTTATTTAATTATAAATTTTCTTTTATTTTGTTGTAAAATGTTTCAGCCCATACCATTCTCTACTCATTCGAGTAGAATCCGTGTCAGAAAAAGTGACAGATCGAGATTAAGGTTTACTAAAGAAGAAGTGACCATAAACATTCTGCAATATGATACACATAAAAACAAGATTTTCATTTTTTTTTGTATGTTAGGGCTATAATATGGTTATCTCAAGTCTCTCATTTACATTATTAACAAAAAAAATCATCAAATGACGTTATGCTCCAAAACTAGTTCGTCTCCTACGGTTTAAAATTCACGAAATTCCCCAAAATCAAAACAATAGCATTTTGAGAGTTTTTTCTAAAGAAAAGAAACTATAACTAATATGTATAAATAAAAAATAATAATAAAAAGATAAATAAATAAATAAAAGTTAAAATAAATGAACCATGAGGTGATTTATCCGTATACGAGTCATAATAAAATAATATTATTCACGATGGGTTGAACTAACAAGTTTTTGTAGATATGTCAACCCCAAATATACTAATTAAAAAAACAGAGGTCGATTAATTAGCTCTAAAAAGAGGGATTATGATTTGGTCTACATCGGTGGGGCTAGGACGGGGTGGAAAAGTTGGTGACGATGAATACATTATGGTTTATTGATAATTTATCAAACTCGATTATTAAGATGTTATTGAAACAAATAACACTATTTAGAATTTCATACTTCTGAACAAAGTTACGTAATTAACTCAAAGGATATCAATTCATTTTTGTAATCATTAGGACGATATTACATTCATGATAAATGATCTTACATCATAATATAATGTTTAAATATTCTTGAAATATTATTAAAAACAAAAAGAATCAGGAAAAATTCAACAATATTGGCCAAGCCTGTTGGGACAAGGTTTAGATTATTAGTTAAAACTAAAATAGAAGAATGAGGTTGGGGTTTGTTTTCTTGTAGACTTGTAGTAATAACAAGAGATTTTGCTTCTAGTAGACTTATATTTGATTGTTACATTTTCCTTTAAACTAAAGAACACAAATGATGTATAATCCAAGAGAAAACACTTTATTTAATATTTCCAACAACAAATCAGAACTTATATGGAATTATCCAAAGGTAGAAGTCATCAATCTAGATATGAACTCTACCACTAGCTGACCTAAATATAGCTTTCACATTTGTATCATTTAAAATATATAATAATGTGTTATTATTATAACATAATAATCAATTCATCATAACATTTGCGTGGGGAGAGAGATATGCTACTAGAATAAGCAAGTACGGCGGGAATATGATTGAAAGAAAGAAAAAACAAAACAAAAATAATAATGAAGCAATCGACGAATTAAGTGCGCAAAATTAGAATTAGTTAATTGATATATTAAATATCTTAAGGTAGTTGGAAGAATTAAGAAATTAATATATTATTAGAAAAGGGGCTTTGTCACGTTATGACTTGCATAAGACATATTAAGACAGACAACAATTCCATTTGATCTGCCCAAGTGGAAGTCTTAGCTGTTTCTATTTCCTTCGGCTTTTTTTCCTTCTTCTTTCTTCTTAGCTAGTGCTTATGGGCGGCTTATGTATTCTTAATTTACTATATAGTGTATACATATACATTGCTGCATCAGCATAACTGATCTATTCCCTCGTACTTAGTACAATTTTCTTTTCTTATATAGCAGAAAGATTAATGAAAAATTAATAGCACCTAACCAATGTTTTGAAAAGATTTTCGAAATTCAATTTCGTGAAAAAATGTTTATAACCATGATGCGAGTAGATAACTACGGGGAGATGTTACATCTCTCGAACTTAGCCGGTATATTGTCCATGTAACACAATTTAGTTTAGAATCTTCATTTTGTGTTATAGAATATTTTCATGCATTTTTTTCATGTTAATAACATTTTTTTTGTATTTTATCTGGTACACAGACAATATTTATCAACAAAATAATCTTAAACATTTATTTATTGATTCAGGTAATTTTACAAATTGTTGGGAAAATATAGTTAATTGTATAATCGACTTTTTTTTTAATCTCAGGATATCCAAGCTCATATATCTGTGTGGTGTCCAAGACAATATGTTTTGCATAACCGACTTTAATTTTAAATTTAACACCAATCTAATGATTATCAGTTATATTTTCCTGCTCCTGAAAGAAGGCATTAGTAAATAACCATATACATATTATGTATGTGTTTTTAGACATGGCGAAATGATGGAGAGGGAAGAATTTGTAAAAAGAAAGATGTAAGTTTTTTCTTTGATGTAATAATGAATGTGATTACGACTTTGCGTCTTCGTGTCAAATATTTACCTCCAAGTCATACGATTTTACTAATTTCACTTCAGTTTGATAAAACCTCTTTGTCAAAACGCAATTTATAATATTTACATACATAAAATGCAGTTAATTATATATGTATGTAAATATAGTGGATAATAGTGATATATATTTATGAAGATCAGTCACTTCACATGTGATGTGTGTCTAATGTTTACTTGGACTAATACATCACAGTATAGTCTAATTAATTTGCACCATGCATCTCATTGAAATAACTCTTTAAATAATAATTCTGTAAAATTCAAGAGCCACAATGATTTTTGATAAATAATCCTTATAAATCAACAAATTTATATATGAATGCATATGCTTTTGCAAATTATATCTACAAGACTACAACTAAAGTATAACCGAAGTCAAAAGAATAAAATAATAAAGCGAAACACTGAGCGTGTAAACGATTAAATCACTCATAGGTTGACTTAAAAAGAAGAATTGTGAGATAAACGTCAAAGTGAGGCGACAAGCATAGTTGAGGACATAAGAGAATGTGTGTGTGTACACAAATATTTTACAAATTAACCCAATAAGAGTATGACGGTCGAGGTCTAATCAATTATATCGTTTGATCGATGGAGTGACGATGATGATCGTTTTGGACTATATAACCTTTTACTTTTATCTTATAACTTTTTACGTTTTGGACGATATATCAAAACATGCATGAACTGTTTTTTTTTCTCTTTCTAGGAATATTAATTAATTGACATTTTATAAACAAAATCATGTGGATGGAATACATTCATTGAATTAGATCTTTATAAAAAAAATTCCAGATTTTTATTTTTTATTAAGGACTCTATGGAAATTTTTGTGTGTTAATTATCAACCAAGGAGATACAATATTAAGAATTATAAAACTAATGAAAGAAACATGCAGCGTTCAAGAGTTAAGTTAAAAATTGATGAGTCATATAGTTCCAATTATTTCACTCCGATTTTAATCATAGGACGTCATTATAGATTATTTACATGGTAAATACATTAGTTTCTCAAAATATATTTTTATTAGTTTTGCTTTCGATTCGGAGTTATGAAACGGACACAAATTTAATGAAAGAAACTATATATAGATCAATTCGAATCATACTGCATTATACTAATTTGTGTATATATGCTACACGTTGTTCCTAAAATCAAGATAGAAAAAACAATAATCATCATCGAGTGTGTAGTATATTTATTCTTAGTAAAGGAAATTATCAAACAAAAATCCGCTTCGATTTCGTTGTGAAAATATTTATAGATCAAAGACTATAAAACTCCACGATTTAAAGAAGAAGAAAAAAAGAGTAATGGAATATAGAAGTAGCTAGTTGATGGGATGATGATGACAATGAGAAAGGCCGTATGGGTTTGTCTCCGCGACAATCACTTTCCTCTCAGCTTTTTTCTTTGCTTTCTCCAAAACATTCACTGTACAATTTTACATGTTCATGTTCCTGATCATTCTCTATTTTGTTTTTGTCCATTATCATCACACCACATGCTTACGTCATTATGACGTTTTTGCTGATCTACCTCAATCTATGTTTTTCATTTTGTAAAAACTGAGTTAAAAGGTTTTTCATTTCAAAAGCATATGTACGTATATAGTAGAACTACAAATTTATAATGTGAATATCATTAGTGGATATTGCTACAACTTTTTGGACTGCAAAAAATGGCAATCCGATCGGATGACACAATCTGGTATATAATTCTAATTGATAGAGACATATCAATACAAAGACAATTCCGATACAAGTTTATTCCATTGTCTTATATCATTTTTTTTTTCTTAAGCAGTGCATGACAGTAGGTTTTGTAGTGCAAGAGTCAATGTGTAGAACAATGTTGTAAACAATGCAATTGTTTTTTGAACTATTTGACCTGGAGAAAATTTATATGTAAAGATCAAGTTGAGTTGATGTAGTGGTTTTTTAAAAACTAGCACAAAGCATAAATTCAAATTGTCACGAGTTCGATTTTCATGGGTGTTGTAAATTTCATCGTTCATTTTCTCATTATGACATGTATATAGATATCATATTGTTTTATCCATGGTAGATTCACTTTTTTGTGTGTGTATAACATGAGTAGTGGGACGTAACGGCGAACCGAAGACTAATAAAAGTTAATTATGGCATAAAATGAAATATTTTGGAAGTATGCTTCACCAGTAGTAAATTAATAATGCGAAAAAATTATTTTGTCTCTACCATCTTAAATGAATCTAAATGAAGGGTCCAGTTAAAACTAACAAATGACTTATGGTTAGGGATCAAATCCAACTTGAACTTTTCTTTTCCCCGTAAATGTTGTAAGGGAAATTTGAGATTTTCTTCTTCCTGCAAAATAAAAGATCACCAAACAATAGTGGAGCTCCTTTATTTCCAACGGCAATCATATTGTAATAAGTAGTAATAGTACTTTGACGTTAGTAGGTAAATTAACTTCAATATTGTGCTATCTTAGAAGAATGAAAAAATCAACGGTTTATCACAAAAGTAAATAGACTAATTGGTGGTGTATTTTTTTTTTTTTGTGCTAATCGTAACTTTCATTAGAGACTAAACTTGAACGTTTACATGGTCATATAAGACCTTTTTTGCTAAAGAATCAGCTACACCATTTGCTGTTCTTGGGATATACCTAACAGAGAAAGATACAAAGCTTTTCGAAAGAAAAGAGATATCATGGATAATTCCAAATAGTTTGGAGATTTGAGTACCATCGTTGATGGCTCTCACCAGTTGTAAGGAATCGGTTTCAACCGCTAAGTTCCTTATTCCTTTGTCACGAGCTTGGAAGAGGGCATCTCTTACCGCTAGTCCTTCCGCCACCAGTGGAGAGCAAACATCTGTTGCAACCCTGGTAGAATTGGTTCTCATTGAGCTGTTTTGACACTTGAAAGACCATCCTAGTCCAGCCACAGATAGGTCCTCTCGCCAAGCCGCATCCGTTTGGCAGATAACTTCATCACGAGTAGTCAAGCTAGGGGACTGTATCAGGACAGGGGACTTGTTGGATTTCTGTTCTTGTTTTGATTGCCACTCTTTGGCTTCACACACTGACTTTGTGATTAAATCCAAAGCTGATGTATCTTTATCCTCAAACACAACTTTGTTTCTAGCTTTCCATAGATTCCAGCAAATCCAAGGGACTAGGCACTTCATCACCAGCCCCGTTGGTGGTAAAGCCACTTTGGAGTTCACTTGTTTCCAAATTTCATCAAAAGTACTTCCAAGAGGAGGGGAAGGAAGAGAGATAGGGGAAAGGTTCCAGACCTGAACTGCAAGAGGGCAGTGGAAGAGGAGGTGAGCGGTAGACTCAATCTCTCCACATCTGAGACAGAAAGGGTGACCATCAGGGATCCTTTCCGCGAGTTTTTCACCCACTGCGATAGCTCCTTGTGCTACTCTCCATATAAAGTGTTTGATCTTTGGAGGTACCTGCAGGTTCCAAACATCTAAGCTCCAGTCAAGGGTACTTCTAGACTGCAAACCCTCAGAGTCCCCCAATGCAGTATAGTAGCCAGATTTTGTGGTATAAACACCAGATTTATCCTTGAGCCAAACTCTTTTGTCCAGTCCTGTGGTAAGACTTGGTTTCACTCTGAGAATTTCTGCTTCTAGCTGTGGCAGAACACTCTGTATTTTTCCTCTGTCCCATTCCCTGGTTTCAGACACCATTAGGTCCGAGACAGTTAGACTTGCATCTTCGAGGCGAATTGGACCAAAAGGTCTAACTGGGCCTGCAGTAGAGATCCAGTTATCACTCCAAACATTTGCCGATTCTCCACTGCCTATGGCCCATCCCAAGTGTTGTTTGATGAGGTCTCTACCAGTGAGGATACTTCTCCATCCATGGGATGTTGTGGTAGGGGCTACACAGTCGAGGAAGGGTTTCTTAGCACAGTACCTCCCCATAAGTACCCTACTCCAAAGGCTATGTGGGTTTGTTAGAAGTCTCCAACTGAGCTTGCCTAGGAGTGCATCATTAAAACTTGGTATATCTCTAAAACCAAGACCTCCAGCCTTCTTGTGTCTTGTGAGTCTGTCCCAAGAAACCCAGCACATTCCTTTTTGATCGTGCTTTGCATCCCACCAGAAACGAGTCAGCATAGACTGTATTCTTTTACTTAAAGATCCTGGGATCTTAAAACAGGACATTGCATACGAAGGCATAGCAGTAAGGACACTTTTCAGGAGAACTAGTTTGCCAGCTCCAGACAGAAACTTTGTGGACCAGCCAATAGCTTTTTGCCTAATTTTATCCACAATACCGGTGAACAAATCTCGTTTTCTCTTGCCAAAGTGCTCTGGAAGCCCGAGATACTTCCCAACTCCCCCTTCCTTTGAAATTCTGAGGGCAAGCTTAACTCGTTCCCTGACTTCCAATGGAGTTTTCCTCGAAAAGCTGATTGAGGACTTGTCAACATTGATGACTTGCCCTGATGCAGCTCCATATTTTTCCAGGATTTCGGTTAGCACCCCTATGTTCTCCACACTGGTATTGCAGAAGAACATAGTGTCATCTGCAAATAGCAGGTGGTTGACAAAGGGGCTTCCAATAGCAACTCTAATTCCTTGTAGTAACCCAGCTGTTTGTGCTTTTAAACACAGACCTGAGAGGACTTCGCTACATAAGATGAATATATAGGGAGATAAGGGATCACCTTGTCGGATTCCTCTCTCTGGAGAGACTTGTCCTCTGGGAGAGTCGTTGATCAGGAAGGAGTATGACACTGTGCAAACGCATTGCATCAGCCAATTGATCCATTTCTGGTGAAAACCCAAGCGTGCTAAGACCGATTTGATGAAACTCCATTCAAGACGGTCATAAGCTTTGCTCATGTCCGTCTTGATTGCCATGGAGCAGTTCTTCTTTGCTCCCGATCTTTTGAGGTAATGTAGCGTCTCGTGAGTGATAAGGACGTTATCTGTTATGGCTCTTCCTGGTATGAAAGCCGATTGGTTCTCCGAAATAAGGGAACCTAAGATCTGCTTGAGTCGATTGGCGAGTAGCTTTGAAATGATCTTGAAATACACATTGCAGAGGGCGATGGGACGATATTCCGTCATTTTCTTGGGTGCGTGAGTTTTTGGAATCAACCTAATGAAAGTTTCATTACTTGAGGACGGAAGAACACCAATAGAGAAAAATTCTTGGGTTTCTGTGACAATCTCCGGCCCGATGCTGTCCCAATTTGAGTGGAAAAAGCTTGCTGAAAAGCCGTCGGGTCCTGGTGCTTTATCGGCGTGAATCGAGAACAACGCCAGTCTGATCTCTTCTGCCGTTGGGTCTTGAATCAATTGAGCATTCATTTCTGGAGTAACCACCGGGGAGAGAGCTTTTTGAACCGTTTGGAGACTGCTAGTATTTGTGGTAGAGAAAATTTCCTTAAAATAGGAGGTGACGACCTCGACTATTTGTTCTTCTTTGAATTTGGGAACTCCGTCGGAGTCTTCGATTACGGAGAAGCTGTTTCGGGCTTTCCTTCCGTTGGTAACTGCGTGGAAATAACCAGTATTTCGGTCACCTAAACTTAGCCACAAAGTTCTACTCCTTTGATGCCAAAACTCCTCCTCCGCTGCGTAGGCTTTCTTGAGTTCATCGTTGATCTGGGAGAGAAGGTCACCGTTACTTTCCGGTAACAACATTGTTTTCTCCAGTTTTTCTCGCAAGTCTCGGATTTGGGCTTGGCTGTTATTTTGATGGGCCTTATTCCAATCTATCAAGGCCCACCTACACTTTGTAAGTCTATGGGTTACCCCACATTCACTGCTGGCCCAAACTGTCTTTATGAGCTTCGTTACTTCGGCGTTTTGTCGAAATCTCCGATCATACCGGAAAATTCGCCGTCGCTTCTTTCTTGTTAGATCGAAATGAGAGATAATCGGACGATGATCTGACCCTTCAAAGTTGAGATACTCGCTACGAGCTGCCGGAAAGCTCTCAGCCCACGTGCTGTTTGCAATAGCCCGGTCTAACCTGCATCTGACTAGATGCTCATAACGGTTTCCCCTCCAAGACAGTGGGTCACTGGAGTATTGTAAGTCGTATAGATCGCCCTCCGATAAGAAAGATCGGAAGTCAATGAAAGTTCCCTCAGCTCTCTCCGGCCCACCTTCTTTTTCTGAGTTGTTAAGGATGTCGTTGAAATCACCAGTGAGGAACCAAGGCCCATTCCTGGATTCATTGATCAGAAGGAGCTTATCCCAAATTGCTTTTCGCTTTGCTCGCTCAGGGTCACCGTAGACGAAGGTTATGTGAATCAGCGCCCCTTCGTACGATAAATTCGAGTCAATAAAGTTCTCGCAGGCTTCCACTACCTCTAATTCAAGCCCTTGCCTCCAGAAGAGTGCTAACCCTCCCCCTCCTCTACCATGTGGGGAAATCAGGAGGTGGTGTTCATATTTCAGGCCTTTGAGCTTCTTCAAGACTTTTATGTCAGTGTTCTTCGTTTCCGAGAGAAAGAAAATATCCGGAGACAATTCTCGGTATATTGTCCGGATCCGTTGGACTGTCAGGGTGTTCCCCAGACCCTGGCAGTTCCAACTAGCCACTTTAAAGGAATTGGATCGGATGGAAGCTGAAAATCCATCCGTTTCTTCTGTATCTTGGGGATCAAGTTGATTTGCGGTGTGAGAGTTTGACTCGGTCCTTCTGGGCACAATTCTTCCGTAGTGGAAATCGGGTTTGTGGTGGTGTCTGTGACCAGTCTTCGGCGTGGTGAATTAGTCACCTGCTGAGCTTTCCGTTTCTTGGAGCTTGCCCCTTTTAACAGTTTTGGGCTGTTATGTGACTTTCTCTTCCCTGGAGGCCTTCCTAGTCCTCGTTTATTAGGGGCTAGGGGGGGTTGAGCAGATACCACACCAGAGGTAGTTGCATACTCTGGATTTATTGGATTTTTTAAAATAGAAGAGTTTACATCTCTGTTTTGGCGATGCAGGTTCTGTGACTGCGGACTGAGGTTAGCTTGTACCATTAAGAGAGCTGATTCCTCTACTTCTCCTGATTTTTCAGCGCTCCGATATTTGTCCTTCCTGGCTTCTCTCTCCTTTGGTTCAGGGCAATTGGAATATTTCAGCATGACATCTCTGATGTCATCTGCAGTCAAGTTCACAGCTTCACGTAGGTCCAGTGGAGGAGGGGTAGCTGGGTTGTCACTGACTCTAGTCCAGACTCTGCTACCTCTGGAAGTTTCTTCCTCCTCTTCCTGGATTCCTCGTAGTTCAGACCGTTCTTTGTATTTTGCCCTTTCTGATCGTCCAGGTCTCACTTTGCGCTCAATTTCTCTTCTTCTGCTATCTCTGGAGCTATCAAAGTCTCCCGAATCTTCAGCTCTTCTGTTGCTAGAAGAAGTTCTGTAGCTCCTGCTCAGTGTTTCCTGGTCTCTGAAGAGGGATTTGTATCTGTTACGAGAGTAGGAATTGTTTCTGTTGTTCACCTCCGAAAAGGTTCGCTCATAAGACATCGCATTGCGTCCTTTATCAGAGTAGAGCTCCCCTATCCTTCTTGGTTCTCCTTGATAGGGTTGAGGTTGAAACTGTCTCTGACTGATGGGACTAGGTTGGTGATTTCTTGGCTTGTCTAGACACTCCTTTGCATCGTGATCCAGTCTCATGCAAATTGAGCAGTGTCTCTCCAGCTTCTCATAGGTAAGGCTCGCTGGGACCTCATCTCCATTTGGGTACTCCACTATAGTGGTGGTTACTAATGGTTTGAGTCCATTAATATGTACCCTTACTTTAGCTTCAAGCTTTGTGATTTCTGCCTTTTCAAAATGACCCAGGCTTTCACCTATGTCCTGTATTGTTTCAGGTGTCCAAAGATGGACAGGGAAATTGTGGACTTTGACCCAGAAAGGGATCTGGTTTGGAAAATCTCTGGAGATGGAAGGTTCCCACCGTTGAATGATGAGCATCCACTTAGCATAGTGGTATGGCCTGTTGGTTAGAACCCGCTGCAGATCTTCTTCGTTTTCGAACTGGAATTGGAAATGTCCATTACCCATATCTGCTCCTATGGGACGAACTGAAGATTTCCAGCGCTCTGAGAAGAAAGGTATGAGAGACCATACCTTCTGATACTTCAGGTGTGTTACTCTTCCTACTAGGGTAAGAGAGTGTTGACTCAAGAGAGCCGAGTTGTCAGAATCCTTAACCTTGACACGAGAGATTCTTGGATCCATCTGGGACGCAGCAATGGCCTTTCCCTTCTCGGAGTAAGAATATCTGTTGGTCATTTTGTTTTGAAGAAAAAGGAGATTTGGAGTGGTTTACTGTGAGTAGTTCACCAGTCTCAAGGTTAGAAAAGTTTGGCTTAAGTTGGTATCCCAGGAGATGCCATCTCTGAGGCTGAACAGCCTGAAGCTCCGGGGAGCTGCCGTGGGGGAAGGCTCAGTCTCCGGAAAACTGTTCTTACTTCCGGAAGAAGCAAATAAAGTTTGGTGTAACTAGGGTTTTGAAGGGGAACACCCAGAAGAGGAAAGAAACTGTTGGGTTTATTTGACTTTTTGGTTTAAACTACTGGTTAAAAACTTCTCTCGAGAAAAGTGCCTGGGAGAGTTCTTTTTGGAAAACCAGGAATTTTTATTTCTAATTGGTGGTGTATAGTTGTTTGTTCTTGTGATTCAAATATCTAATAAAATACTCAAATGGATAAACCGGTTAAGATTGAGCAGTAACTCAATCTGATTCCATTGCCAACGAAAAAAATTACTTGGTTGTTTCTAAATTATTAAGTGTGAACATGTATATTTTAGACAAGAATCATGCAAACTGTACTAATTTTTAGCGGTTGTAAGAGAAGGTATGTACTACTATATAGTAGTAGTTTCGACACTTGTTTGGGTATAATTCAAAAATTGACGAAAAAATTCAAATAATTATTAACTTTTTTTTTTTTCTTGTGAGAGTTGGAAATGATAAAATGCGTATAAAGACGAATGTTAGGCAAAATGAAATGATTAGAGAGACGACGGATGGAAAAAACAAAGATCTTATAATCCTGTTTAAAATTTTTTTTAGAATAATTACAAATTTGTGAATTTAATTAAACATTAAGAAAAGATGCCGGAAAAAAGAAGAAGAGAAGTGTCATATTCGGGCTCTGACTCTGAGACGGAACAAGTGGGGTCCATGTTCTAAAGCACGCGCGCACGCCACGTGGAGCCCACTCGTTGACTTTAGTGTGACCGGAAAAAATCGCCGAAGGTCATAACCAAAGAGCCAAATATTATAAAAATAAAAATATCTCAGTGGTCTGTGACTGTGACTGTGACCCTGACCGTGACTGTGACGCGCTCCTTCGAGTCCAATCTTGGTCTCTCTCTCTTTCTAGTTTCAATCGTTTTAAATAAGTCAAATTCCATTTCTGTCTCATACTTCTATTTTTTATTTAATCCATAGTCAATATGTATTTCCTTATTTTATATTTAATCCACTATTTTAGTTGGTATTTTATTTTTTACCGATGGTAAAATAATTAACTGTAAGATGAAACAAATTAGTTGTCGTATTAGTTGTCATTCTACGTTTTTTATTTTGTATCAAATTAGTTATCGTTTTACATTTTCAATGCAAATTTATGATTGATTTTCCGATTTTATTCATATTCTTTTAGCCTATTAACTACACATATCAAATGAAAAACACATTAATTAGGGGTAAAACAAATTTTTAAGTATTTTCTTAATTGACATGAAATCATCTAGAACGACAACTAATATGCAACAGATAGAATATAAGATAGTGTAAAACTGTAAGACATCACTGTTAAAAAAGCTGTTTAAACAAAAATAAATGTAACGAAATTTTTGATATTATGATTGGTAACTATAAAAGAGGTGCATTTGACCAATCGAAATTGTATCATGCTTTACACCCATTAGAAAATCCGGTGGATAGGCTATTCGACAGCTACATTCATCATAGAAAATTAGTCGGATGGTAAAAATCCAGATTATTATTTGATAAGAATTTGTTTTTATAAAAGCGGTACAAGGTTACCAATCAAAATCAAAATTTTGTTTTTGTTTCATTGTCAGTAAATGAATTATTTGAAGGTTATATTAAATTATTATACATCAATACTTTTTCAGTAATTGAAGAATATAGCTGATTTCACTCAATTATGTATACTTTCAGAATGTGTTTTCTCTAATAGACTAATAGTTAAAGGAAACTTTAGAAAAGTAGGAGAAATGATGAAATACTGTTATTCTTTCAATGAAATTAAAATAAACATTTCAAAAAAGATTTAGAAGAAGTTGGGAAACGACGTGGGCAAAAGAGTCAGCGAGAGTCACCTGAAAAAATAAAAATGTCAACCAAAAAAATTAATCGGCTTGTCTTCATAAACAGTTAAAACGAAATTAAACCCTACCAGAAAAATATCCAATATATAAAAAAATATTTATAACTATAAGTATCTCTCTCTCGTGTGGATCCTCATCATTTCATGTGAAGCACAATCTCTGAGAAGACACAACAA
This sequence comes from Arabis alpina, assembly GCA_900128785.1. NCBI lineage: Eukaryota > Viridiplantae > Streptophyta > Magnoliopsida > Brassicales > Brassicaceae > Arabis > Arabis alpina. Next base: position 24,059,182 of record LT669790.1, read on the forward strand.
AAATTAAGATCCATCCTAACCAATAGGTCCAATACATATATATATATATAGCCATGGGAGATCATCATGATTTCATAAACTCAGGAAGCTGGTGGAAAGTATCTTCTTCTTCTTCATCATCTACTTCTTCTTCCATGAGACCAAGCTCTATTGAATCTGGTGTTTTCCATGATAAGCTTCATTCATTAGCTACTAGTGATCATCATAACCATCATCTACAAATGATTGGTTTAGGTCTTTCTTCTTCACAATCACCTGCTGATCAATGGAACCAATCTCTCTTGTAAGTCGTGTCCTCAAAATTACATGTGTTTCAAAATCTTTAAGCTTTACGAGTAAAGATTGTGTTTTTTTCTTTTTCTATGTGGGGAACAAAAGAAGAGGAGATAGTAAAGCGGAGACAAGCTTTGGTGTGATGCTTCATGAGAATCTCAACTTAGATGCTACCTCAAACGCAAACGCAAACGTAAACGCTAACCAGCTTCAAGAATCTGATTCCTCTCACCACCAAGCTATGTGGCGAGACTCGCAGATGAATAATAGTGATTACAAACCGCAGAATAATCGTGGGTTTTTCTTAGATCATCAGTTTAGTCCTCACGGTAGCTCAAGTACTGATAGTAGTACGGTTACATGTCAAGGTTTCGCTATTGACAATTCGTCCAACGTGTACGCAACAACTCCTAATTCATCTTCCGCTATGTTTCATCAAAATCAAGCTTCTGGGTTTAATTTACATGATCAACAACCGTCGAGGAATCAACAATCGAATCTTGGATACTCTCAGTTCGGACCATCTACGGGAAATTACGATCAGATGGGCTCTACAAATTCATGGTTTTTAAGATCTTCGCCGCCGAAACCACACAGTCCTTTGAGATTCTCTAACAACGCAACGTTTTGGAACCCTGCGGCTACGACGGGAAACGTGGGTCATACTCATCATGACCCTTCGTCGAACTTTTTTCCACCGCCGCAGATTCAACCGCCGAGTTTTGACGAACAACCATTAAAGGTAAATATAGCTGCACAAGTTTAGATTTTTTTTAATTAGAAAACCAGGTGAGTGGGCTACTCGACGCTACACTCATCCTCGGATTAGTCCGGTCATAAAAACCACCATGGTTATAAAAAAAGAAAGTTTAGATTTTTTTTTATATGTTTGTATTGATATGGGTTGATTCGTTGTTGTAGGGTATATCGGAGATTCGAGAATCGAGTAGTAGCGAAGTAAAGAGAGGCGGAGGAGAACAACCGGCCGCGAAAAGGGCTAAGAGCGAAGCAGCGTCTCCGTCACCAGCTTTCAAGGTAAGTACTATTTTGCTTTTTTTATTTATTTAAATTAATTAAAAGCTTCTTTTTTTGGGGGTCTAATAAAAGCATCTTTATTCACATTAATGTTTTTATAATGGATTTAACTAACTTTTGCCAAATATAAAAAAACCGAATCTTTTTATTAATCAAAAACAAAAACCCTAGTTTAAAACGAGAAAATTAGGTTTATGTCAATCGAAAATAACAATGATCAATGTGTATCAATTCTTGCAAAGTTGTATTTTTATATCAAGAAAACAAACATTCTTCCTTGAATTCTTGCATGAATATTAGTATTACTTTGATTTCTTTGATAAAATGTTGTTTTTTGTTTTTGCTGAATTAGGTGAGGAAAGAGAAAATGGGGGACAGAATCGCTGCGCTCCAACAATTGGTTTCACCTTTCGGAAAGGTATACATCTCTCTCTCTCTTTGTCTGCAAATTTTTGCTTTAGCTTTCGAAAAGATGATGAGTGTGTATTAGTATATTTGTATACTCTCATTATTACTAATATCTTTATATGTAAAGTCTATAGATATTGTTTTTGGGGATGAATGAATGAAATTAGATTTTGTTTTACTGAATCTCATGTGTTTTTGTGTCAGACTGATGCAGCTTCAGTGCTCTCTGAAGCTATTGAATACATTAAGTTCTTACACCAACAAGTTTCAGTAAGTTATAGCCCCATCCCATGTTACAATTTTTATTATATATTTCTACTGATGTGTATACAAACCTGCAAATGATTATAATTCAGGCTCTGAGCAACCCATACATGAAAAGTGGAGCTTCTTTACAGCATCAACAGGTTTTTTTTTTTTATTATATAATTTTTTATGTACTGTTACATTATAATACAATTGAATTTAACGTACGGCTCTCGTTCGCAAGTCTTTATTTACATGTATTTTAATGGTTGCTTCAACTTCAAGATTGGACAAAACATTATTCCAAGAAGCTTTAGCAACAACAACAAATAATAATTTGAGACTTAAAATTTGCTTTGTTTTATGCAGAGTGATCATACCAAAGACTTAGAAGTATCATCAGAAGAACCAGATCTTAGAAGTCGAGGTTTATGTTTAGTGCCAGTTTCAAGCACATTTCCAGTGACACACGATACTACAGTAGATTTCTGGACTCCTACATTTGGTGGGACTTTTAGATAGGTCAATATATATAGAGACTTATATTAGATGTTCGTTTGACGTATATTTTAACCTATATATACGTTGATTGCTGATAAGAAAAATCATCGCAATTTTAAATGAAGAGGGAAGAAAAACTAATGGACGACAAGTGAAACATGTTGTCCATTTATATATTTTTTTTAGATATATGTATCACTAGTTAAAAAATAATGTGTAATTGTTGAAGATCCATGCATATATAGGAATGGATATATATATATATAAGAGCTATTGAGATTTAACATGTATTTTTCTTTTCACACGAAACATATCTACCGGAGTCCATTATTTTACTTTTTGTTAAAAGATTATATATATTAAATTGTTCGTTATAGAAGAATGTAGGGATCTATAATTGAAGTAGTCTTCTTTGATTCAGAGAGGGAGAAAAATGATTTAATTATAGCGAAAAGGAGTTTTTGTTTCTTCCTTTTTTTAGCTATTCTATTTTTTGAAAGGGAATAATTAGATTCCACGAATAAGAGAGAGTAATCTGTTAATATGCATATTTTGATTGGACAAGAGAAAAAAAATCTTGGGACAGATATATTTTTATAACTTTGGAATAATGTTAGTGGAAGTAAGATAATGGCCCACATCGGTCTTTTAATTTTATATTTTCTCTCACAATGTTTCTTTATCTAACCTTCGTTAAAGAAATATTATTAAGAAAAAAAAAAAATTCATGCTTCCCAAAAATCCCTCTCCCTCCATTTTCATTACACTGAAATATATTCAAAAGAATAGGAGTATTTTCAAAAGAGAATAGTTTTCAACTTGGAGGAATTGGATGGAAAAACTCGGTCCTCATGTTTTGTTTTCAACTACTTTAGTGGTTTTAGACCACTTTTAACTTCTTGCATAGAAATTTGAACCAACACAGTGAGATCTATATAGTGACATGAGATTTAATCACTGAGACCTATCAATTCTAGTTAGATCTCTTGATATATTTTTATGATTTTATCCGTAAGAAATAAGAATTTTTTTTCTAAAAAGAGATTATTAAGAGGGTGTCTCTTCTTTTCAAGCAATGTTTTTAAAACCGGACCGGAGAGTGAACCGGAATAGACTCCGGGTCATGGGTTAACTCGGTTCAACCTGGTTCAACCTGGTTCAACCCGGTCTGGCCCGGTTTATAATTTTTTTGTACAAATATAATATTTCCAAAATCCTAATAATATCTTACCAAATATACATCGAAATTGCTTTGTCCCAATATATTATTCTCACGTCTACGTACATTTACTTTAATTTGGAAAATAATTAGTATATTATTTATTATATAAAAAACATTCGTAGACCTAAAAATCATTTACTCCATCTAAAGTCTTCCTCTCTCACTCTCAACCGCCGCTCACCACCTCGTCCCTCTTTCTTTTCTGGTTCAAAATCTTTAATTTTTTTGTCAGTTTCCTAGCATAAACTGTTTCTGTTCTTCTTATATTCTTTCATCCTCAATATATACACCAATAGATCAAACGATACTGACATGAAGAATCCAATAAAAACAATGGTGGAAGCTTCCATAATCAAAGAACCGGGTTTTTGTATGTTCCGGTTCGTGCCGGTTCACCGGTTTTGGCCGGTTTATATCCGGGTTGGACGGGTTTTTTCATTTCCGGTTTTCTTTGATGAACCAAACCGGCTGACCCTCCGGTTCGCGGTTTAACCCGGTCGGACCGCCGGTCCGGTCCGGTTTTAAAAACATTGTTTTCAAGTGTTATCAGGATGATTGTTTAACACACTAGATGCTCATGTATAAGTTAAATAAATATACCTAGATTTATGGTATATATAATTATTGCTTCAGCCTTCAGATGTATCATGCATATAACTTGACAATGCATGAGAGACTATATAAATGGAAAACTAGAGAAAAATATGCGATTATCCAAATATATATTGTTAGAACCTATTGTATAATGTAAAAGTGTGTGCAAGAGGTGATGCAACTTAAATAACTCTTTGAAACCCACATCATATTTTGTTAGCAAATTTTTGTTGTTATCAAAGTTTATTTTTTCACATCAAACATATTATACATATATCACATTTTATTTGTTTATCAATTTTTTTGAAAAGGTTTAAATGTACATATGTCCAATTTTATGTTTTTGGCGAAGGAGGGAGGATCCAGACTTGGAATCGAAGGATTGTACTTTATGGATTTGGTGAAAGAGGGAGTCATGATTCAGATGGACTTGGAGTTGAAGAGAACCATTATCGATCAATCTTGAGAGAGGAAAATACGGAGATTTGTGATAGTAAACATTTTAATTAAAATTAAGTACCACGTGACTTTCTCTATGATGATGCAACATCTTTCTGAGAGAGTCATTCTACTTTTATTTAGCAAACAAATGTAATATCCCTATTTATATATACTTCTTCTGATTAATTATATAATTAGATTTTATAATTACAATCTTTTATCTTGATTATTTCGGACTAGATTGGTATTACTGTCATGATTCAACATCATGAGTTTTAATACGGGGCGAAAAATCTCCGGCGCAGTTTTTCTCTTCTACACATGATGGAAATCTTTTTTTAGATCATGTTTTCTTTGAGAACCCAACATAAGACAAAAGTAAAGTTCCCCACCGATAACACAGAGCTGGTCCAAATAGAGAAGAAACCGAAGAAATAGCATTTTTCGCTGCATACATGGAAAATCTGGAGCATTTTAAAACAATCATTTCCTTGTTTCTCAATCTTTTATACCCCTTGTCTTAGCAACTTAAAAGCGGATATGTTGGCACGCAGTATTCGACGACAACCGCAAAATATTTTTGTCTATAAATATTGTTCCACCGATTTGTATTTTTGAAGATGTCTAGTTTAATATAAGCTGTTGACCAAAAAGAAAAAAAAGGTTACAATCCTTATCTCTATAGTCTTGAATCTTGATTGACACCAATGAAGCCAATACACTTCTAAACCATGTTTGGAGTATCTTTTGATCAATTGCTATTCGGTAACCCAAAGAAAGTACAACCTATTGGGTACAATATAAACTCTAATGGGCCGTACACAGTCTTTGTGTCCAAACCTTATCCCATATTTTTTTTCCTCTCTTTGATTTCAATTTTATCCAACCAAAAACCGGTTAACGAATTTTCCAAAACCGACAAATACTTTACTTTATTTTGTTTATTCTATAAGGAAGAAACCCAAAAGTTGAGGCAAGAATCAAGAGGAAAAGGAATTTAGCAAGACGACGACGTTTTCATCTCAAACCTTTTTTTAACACAGAGAGCTCTCTCTCTTTCTCTCCGTCGAGCTTATTCACCGTCGAGAACCTTCGCCGATTTTCAAAAACCCTACTATGGAGCTTCTCCGATCCAACTTGTCTAGGGTTCAGATCCCTGAACCTACTCATCGAATCTACAAACATGAGTGTTGCCTCTCCTTCGACACTCCGGTAAAACCTCTCTCGATAACCTTCGTTTTCTCACCGACTACTCTATGCAACTGTTTTTATTCACTTCTGCGATGATGATTTTTCAGAGATCCGAAGGTGGATTGTTCGTAGACATGAACAGTTTTCTTGCTTTTGGAAAGGATTATGTTGTTTGGAATTTCGAGAAAACTGGAAATCCTGTGTATTTGCATATTAAAGAGACTAAGAAATTTGTTCCTGAGGATCGTCCTTTGAAGAAACCTACTCTACTCGCTATAGGTATTATAATGACTAGTACTAGTACATATCTAGGATATATTGATTTTGACCTGTTGTTTGTTTGTAATTTGAAGGAATTGATGGTGGATTTGACAACAATGAGCCTGAGTATGAAGAGTCTTATAGCATTGTTATACTTCCGGATTTTGTATCGCTTCCGTTTCCTTCTGTTGAATTACCAGAGAAGGTGATTATAGTTGTGTTAGTAGAGAAGGTTTTATAGAAACACAATGCATGTGTTTAGGTTTTTGTATTTTGTATTTTCAGGTGAGGATTGCTGTTGATACTGTAATGAGTGCAGTAGGTGCTGAGAGGAAAGAGCAAGTTGCAGCTTGGACTGCTGAGAAAAAGCAAATTAGTGAACATGCATTGACATTGCAGCAGATCAAGAGTGGCATTGTTATTCCTCCTTCTGGTTGGAAATGTTCTAAGTGTGATAAGAGGGAGAATCTATGGCTTAATCTTACCGATGGAATGATTCTCTGTGGAAGAAAGAACTGGGATGGAACTGGTGGGAATAACCATGCAGTTGAGTATTACAAGGAGACAGCTTACCCTCTTGCTGTAAAGCTTGGAACAATCACAGCTGACTTGGAAGCAGCAGGTAAAGTTGTCTTGTTTCCTATATCTAGTGTTGGGATTTAACTTCTGAGAAATGTGAAGGGTTGTGATATTTAGGGATTGGAATAGGCTTGTTTGATAAATTTCTAGGTATTCTTCAGCCGTATTACATGTATGTTCAAAAATGGTGATTTCTGCCTTAAGGCAAAGTCAGTGTGTGGGTAATACCTTTTGGTGTAGTGTTCTAATTCATTGTATGTGGCTCGAAATTTCAGAGCTTTGAAGCTGTTAATTTCCTACCATGTACCTTATCAAAATGAAGATGTTGAACTTTATTCATAGGAACCAGATTAGTCACCAGACTTCACTGTTGTGTATGGATAATGGCAGTTGATAGTTCTGCATCACTTAGTTTTTTTATGCTGCTATATGTAGATTATTATGGTCATTGGAGGGTTTTGATTTCTTCAGCACTTACAATTACAAATGTTTTGGCAGCTCAGATGTTTATTCCTATCCGGAAGATGACAGTGTTTTGGACCCGCTCCTGGCTCAGCATCTGGCTCATTTTGGAATTGACTTCTCGTCGATGCAGAAGGTTAGTAATGGATGGTTCTGTTAATTTATAATAGTGAAGACTACATCTTGGGCGACACTTTATATTGTTGTTCGTCTGTGGTGTTGAATTTCGTATACTCAATCAGAGTCTCAAGATACGCCATTTTGATGAAACATCTTTCATTTTAATAATATTGTTTCTTGGGATGTTAAATCAATTTCCACAGACTGAAATGACAACTGCCGAAAGAGAACTTGATCAGAATACGAATTTTGATTGGAACCGTATACAAGAGAGTGGAAAAGAATTGGTACCAGTTTTTGGACCTGGATATACTGGACTTGTTAATCTTGGGAACAGGTACTTTTTGTAATGGAAAACTTAGTAGGGATTTGATTTCCTTGTTGACGTCTTATGCCTGTTTCATTTCTTTTGCTAGTTGCTACTTGGCTGCTACAATGCAGATTGTTTTCTCGACTCATTCATTTATTTCAAGGTAAGTATAAAGCAAGTAGATGCCGTTGCTCATGTTTCCTTTGTTTCCTCTTAGAATCTAAGTAACGTCTGGTTCTGATATTATTGCAGATACTTTTCACATCAGAGCTTAAAGATGGCTTTTGAGATGGCTCCTGCTGATCCAACTTTAGACCTCAATATGCAATTGTGAGTTTCTGCCAGAACAATTGTTGCTATGTTTTATACTCTGGACTTGCTGATATCATGTGCTTGAACTTTTGACATTGTAAAGATTTAAGGGTTTTAACATAATATTTGTCAATGCTCTGTATCTTCATGATACATGGTCAAGTTTCTGTTTTTTCTCTGCTTGGTTTTAATATGCTTGTAGATTTTGAAAGAAAAAATTTGATGTCCACGAGGGACAATTTTATCACAGTTTGCATATTCATTTCCTAATTCTTGCTGTTGGTGGCAGGACAAAGCTTGGACATGGTTTACTATCTGGGAAATACTCTATTCCTGTAACAGAGGTATGGCTATTTCAGGAGAATTTATTTTGCTTGCAGAGATAAATGTTATCTACACCACCTCTTTGGACCTCAGTATATTGATTTCTCCATTCTTCTGATTGCAGGAGGATGCTGCCACTGGAGATGCTGTAAGATTCTTAGTCAATATGTATAATTAATTTCCTATTGATCTTTAGATAGAAACCAATGATTGATCAAGAGCTTTATAAGCATATTGATGTTTTGGTCCTAGTGGATTGTCTTTCGAAATTCTATGGCTAGTACCTCATCTTTAGCCATTTTCTACTCTTAGAGGCTTTCCTTCTTGGTATGACTTGTGTGGTAAATAGACATAGACAAGCGCATCTAGGCAACAAATGGTTGAAGTCCTTCGTTAGTTTGACTTTTGAAGAAATATACATGTGTGGATGGCACAAATTGGTTTGCCTACCCATCTTGTGTGGATTTCTGATGACTTTGCATATTGTTTTCCTTTGATCGATTATAGAAACAAGAAGGAATACCTCCTCGCATGTTCAAATCCGTAATTGCTGCAGGCCATGGAGAGTTCTCTTCTATGAGACAACAGGTTAAAACCATGTCTTTTACATGTTCAGAATATTGTATATATTCTAATTAGTGTTTGAGTGGTGCTCCTCCGAGGCATCTGTTTACAATCATCATGTTTGTACACTAACTAGCACCATTCTGTCTTGAAGGATGCTCTTGAGTTTTTCCTCCATTTGCTAGACAAGGTTGAGCGTGGCAGCAACAATAGACCAGATTTAGACCCCTCAAGGAGCTTCAAGTTTGGAGTAGAAGAAAAGATCCTTTGTTCATCTGGAAAAGTTGCATACAACAAGAGGGATGACTGTATTCTTTCTTTGAATATTCCGCTGCATGAGGCAACTAATAAAGGTATCTCCTGTTTTTCCTTATTGGTTCCTCTTCCTTTATCATATGGTGTGTTTCTTGATTCTGAGGTCTTGGTTTTGCTTAATGTTTGACGATCAAGCTGAATTAGAAGCCTTTAACAATCAGAAAGCAGGAAAAGGACCAGAAGAAAACGATATGTGAGTTAATTGACTCAAGTGTCAGAGGTTTCATAGGTTTTCTGCATATCTAAGATATCTATTCTTAGCAGGTCAACTGATGAAATAGTACGCCCACGAGTTCCTTTAGAAGCTTGTCTAGCAACTTTTGCATCACCAGAGCAGATTCATGATTTCTATAGCTCTGCTCTGAAGGGGAAGACAACAGCTATCAAGTATGGTGTTTCTTTCCTGAGCATAACCGAGTCTAAATGAAACTAAACTAATGTCTTTAAAGGTTAACTTTTGGTTTCCATTTTATGCAGGACAACTGGATTGACATCTTTCCCAGATTATTTGGTCTTGCACATGCGGAAGTTTGTTATGGAGGAGGGCTGGGTGCCAAAGAAACTTGGTCTCTTTCTGAAACACCTATCCTTTTAAGTTCCCCCTACTGGCCCTGTATATATAAATACTTATCATCTTTTATTTGATTTGCTGATGCAGACGTGTACATTGATGTTCCGGATGTAATTGATATCAGCCACATGCGTAGCAAAGGGCTTCAACCTGGAGAGGAACTGTTACCAGATAGCGGTATGTTGTTATATTTATTTACAAGAATGGTGCTTCATGTAATTCAACTGAATAATGATTGACTTAATTTATTGATTGTTTTGACCCTCGTGCTAATTTTCTAGTGGTCATGACTACTTGCATTTTGAATCTCGTATTGTTATTCGACATATTGTTAGATGAACAGGGTTATTTGTTATTCTCCCTATAATTCTGCTGGCTATTCATTTTTCTCTGCATACAGCTCCAGAAGAAGTGGTGGAATCAGCACAGCCTGTGGCAAACGATGAGATAGTTGCACAACTTGTCTCAATGGGATTTAACCAACTTCACTGCCAGAAAGCTGCCATAAATACTTCTAATACTGGGGTTGAAGAGGCAATGACGTGGTTACTTTCTCACATGGATGATGCAGGTAATTGAAAATGTATCCGCAAGTCTGATGTTGATGCTTCACTTCTCTCTTAAAAGCTAAAATACATTTCGAGACCAATTTCTGATATGATGATGGTATTGTGTTTTATAGACATCGATGCACCGATCTCCCATCAGACATCTGATGTGGATCAATCAAGCTTTGATACCTTAATCTCCTTTGGTTTTCCTGAAGACGTTGCTCGAAAGGCACTCAAAGCCTCGGTAAATTTTCTCTCAACGCGTTTGAGCAAATTACTTGCATTTTGGCAAGGCTCTTATTACTGAAATCTCACTGGCTTCTGTTTTTTTTTTATCATATCAGAAAGGAGATATTGAGAAAGCAACAGACTGGATATTCAACAACCCTAATGCATCGTCTTCGGACATGGACGTTTCCTCTAGCAATTCAGCGCAGACTCCAGCTCAAAGTGGATTACCAGACGGAGGAGGGAGTTAGTTTCTTGAAAAACTCTTTTACCTTTACATCTTCCAAAACAAAACCAAATTGAGAATGATACTAATTCAAAAAGCTTTTATTTGTCTTACTTAAACCGCAGGATACAAGCTGTTTGGGATAGTAAGCCACATGGGAACATCAACTCACTGTGGTCACTATGTTGCACACATTCAGAAAGAAGGCCGTTGGGTTATATTCAATGATAGCAAAGTCGGTGTCTCGACAGATCCTCCAAAAGACATGGGTTACCTCTACTTCTTTCAGCGCATCGACGGTTGATTGTTAAGAGTTTTCATCATGGGAGAGAAAACTAGTCCTTTGTTTTTCAATAGAAATTTTTAGTGTCTAGGGTTTTTAAGATTTGGATTGAGGAGTCCCATGGGTGATGAAGATGACTTGTTTCGGTTCCAAAATTTTACTTTAGCACTATTGATGATTGCATCCTGTGAAACTTGTTCATAAATTTTAAGACCCGTTTTAAAGCAAAAAACATTATTCACTCTCATCTTTTCAATATCGGTTTTAGCAAAAGACTGAAAAACATGCGAATAACCGATCTTGACCGGCGTAATTAGGGTTCTCTGCTAAATAGTGATTTAGGCACTGATAAGTGGGGGATTTGTGATTAGACTCGTCTCTCTCTCTCTCTCTCTAATACTCGAGAGCAACATGAATTGTGTCTTGTTCTTCTCACAACACGTGTTATTCTTCTTCTTTCTTGTCAAAAGTTGTTGTTCCATTGGAGTCATGGAATTGTTTCTGATTTTAGGAGCTTTAACTGCATCCCTTGAGAAACTCTCACCGGAATCTCGTATTTATGAGGTATGTCGATGTTTCTAATTACTATTTCTGATTTGTTCAACGATTGATGGGTGAAACTGAAACCATAGAGAATTGAATTGATGTGATCTTTGGTGATAATTGATAAAATCTTTGTATTTTTGGTATTTTCAATAGATGGGAAAGAAACGTGAGTTACTCTTCTCCTACATAATAGCAAGTGAAGTAGTGCTCAAAAACAGAAGACCAAGTCATAGTTAAACTTAACTCCTACTATCTCATCAGGGACTTACTAGTTTTCATGGAAGTTTGAGTGTTTGTGAACCATCAGTTTTTTCCTCACAAGGTTAGTTTCATCATCTCTTTTTATTTTTCTCTCTATGCCAAATGTTATCTATCGTATTCACATTAATTCTATTGACCATAATCTTTTCACTCAAATTTGGTTTGAACTGAAAATTGTCATGTGAAACTCAAAAAACAAAAACAAATATCCGTTGCCGGGACTGAGTTTATTGCTAAGCTTATTGGAATGTAATCAACATAGAACAAGGATTTCATATCTTACAATTTCTCTGTTGAAACAACTTCGTTAGCTAAATTGGTCTTTGGAGCTTTGAGTTTAGGCAATGGAATCTGTTTTACTTTGTTCTCAAGTGTGCCTGAGGTGCATAGTACTAGTTTAAGTAGCGGTATGTTGTGCTCAATGATTGCTCATATGGTATGCCTTAGATATTGGATAAGAGACTTTTTCTCCCTTGCTGAACTCAACTAGTGCTACTATGGTTGAAGGTTTTTCACCTAAATGGATCTATGATTAGCCATCTGATTTCGCTTTTTTAAGCTGTATTTGGACCTTGAGATGCATGTTTTGCTTGCACTTGAGGAAATGTGTATTTTTGTTTTTTTTTTTTTTTTTCTCTATTCCTCCCAAAATATTATTACCTTGATAGAACCTATATCCTTAGGACTATATAAACCCATTTCTTTTCACTTTTTGTCATCCCACCAACCCCGCCGTCACGCGTGAACATCGCATCCAAAGGTTTTCCATGATTTCGATATGAATTTTCAAGTTTTGCATTCATAGATTTTGTATCATTTTCTTGATTTACTTCCCTTTAGACATATCTGTTCTTGAATCCCTATTATGGGCTAACTGATGTTTTTGTTGATGCAGAGCCTTAGCAACAGAAAACAGAGAAAAAATGGTTGAAACTAGAGCTCAGCGTCGCAAGCGAATGGCGTGGGATACTGTTGAGTCTGAACAGGGTGTCTTAATGGACATCCTGGCACGGTTGCCCGTTAAATCTGTACGTTCCTTTCGAAGAATAAATAGGTATTGGTACGGCTCAGTTAGAAATAGGTATTTTGCTAAGATGCAGTTAGGTCGATCAAGGGAGAATCCCGCCTTCATTGCCTGTCAAATTAGGGATAGTAAAATGAAGTTGTATTCGATGAAACCAGGGAGTTTCAAGCTTTCTTACGTGAATAGGATTAATCCGCCTGAGAGAAGTGATGAAGGACAAATGCACGTGGTATCGTCCTTCAACGGACTTTTGTGTTGCATAAATCAGATTTGGGACGATGATGTAGAAAACCAATTATGTGATCTGCAGATATGGATTTGTAATCCATGTACCAGGGAAACTCTTTTTCTCCCACAAGGGAGTCCATCGTATGAGTTTGTGCCAAGTGTAGGAGTAGCTTATTACTCCGACATCAATGAGTACAAACTTTTTCGAATATTCTGCACTGGAAAGAAAAGTCGTGAAGATAGGGTATTTGATGAATCAGATACTGAAGATGATGGAATGGATATTGAAGATGATGAAATGGTTGCAAATGATGGTGACGCTCTCGCATATGAATGTGAAGTGTATTCTTCCATGAATGGTTCTTGGAAAAACATTGGTCCCGTGCCTTGTGCTCCATGCAAAGTTGGCCATGTTTTTGTTAATGGGAAGATTTATTGGCTATCTTCCTTCAATCGTCGTGATATTCATAAGATTCTATCGGTAGATTTGAGCGAGAGATTCGAGACTATTTCGTTGCCTCAATACCCAGACGGCTTACATGCTGATGATGGCCTCACCGAGTCAATTCATCTGATCAATCTGAGTGGAGCTCTCGCAATGGTTGTGATACATCCGGAATACATGGATATATGGGAATGGAAGGAAGGCGACAAGAAATGGGTACTTGACTACGTAGATGATACTCCAATCAGCGACTTTGAAATTGTTTTAGCCATGACGTCATCAGAAAACCAGATCATAATTATGACGGAGGCACGTTGGTATTCTTTTGATGTGGTTGAAGGATCCTGGAAGAAGAAAACTGCGAATTCTGCTAGATTTGAGAATTGTTCTGTGTTTCCGTTTACCGAAAGCGTTCTTCCATGTAAGTTATGTTTATATATAATTATGCAATGTTTCTTCCTTGTTTATTTTCTAATCCTCTTTGATCGGTTGTTCCTTGAATCAGGCAATGGCGGTGGTGTGGCGCTGTAGAAGGAACATCAAGCGTGCCTATGTTCTCTGCTGTGATGCCAGATGTTATGTGTTTTCATTACTTTCATATTGGGTCTTGTCTTCTTTTTTGAACTTGGTGTATTGCAATTTCTGTTTTCAAGACTTCATGGATAATAGTTTCAATACTTTGGCTGCTAAACAAAGTTTTATTTGATGTTATTATGATTTTCTGTTACTGATTTTGAGTCCTGCTTGCTTCGTGCTTCCTTCTTCTGCTATTATTCCATTTGCCTTATACCGTATATTTAACCGGTTGGTTTGGTAATGAGTTTTTGGTTCTTTTAATTTCTGATTTGTGCACTAAATGTTTCTTTCTTTCTTATTGCATAGTTTATGGGAAGAATTAGCTATAATTAGCTATATGTTGTGAATAAGAGAACAACACAATCATGATAGAAATTATATAATCTAGTATATATATAAAACCCTAGATATTAGTTTGACTAAATTCATGTAGGTATGGTATGAGGTTAAGAGTTTAGAAATTGAGTACTTGGAAAATTCAAAGCTAATGGTGGGTGTCGCCAAAAAAATGGTGACTGATGCGATCAATTTCGTAGCTATTTTCTCAAATGTGTAAGATTTTATATTCACTTTAGGGAATATATCAAAACTAGTCAAATATGAGTAAGGTTTCTCATAACTCATATAATTTCTCAGCCCCAAGAAGAATCTATAGTACTTCGTAAATTCGTGTTCACGACTTTGTGTCTACAAGACAACATTACTTGCATGAAAATTTCATTATATATGCTTTACCAACTCCGCATTAGAGATATTCTCTCATAATATCAATTTGCAAGTAATTTTGACCATAGCTGAATTAATTCACTAACAGACTTTAAGTCTTGTAATCTTAAATATAGCTAGATTTAACCAATTACATAGCTAGTTTTATGTAATATCACATTCTAGTGATCACAATTTTCCTTTGAGAACATTCTTGTGGATCTTTTACGGCTAAGTAGTGAACATAATCTTCATGATATGTCACTTATTTTCGAGATGAAATTCCTAAATTATCTCCCTCAGAGATGATGAACTCCAAGTTCATCCATCTCAAATTGAATTCCACACTAGAATCAATAACATACCCAACTTTGATAATATATTTTATCATTCGGCTAACTTTTAGACTTGGGAGTATAAATGCATCAATGATTTCAAGTTGCATTCCCATAGGTAATAATGTATGTACTCTTCTAGAGCACTAGATTCTTTCATTATCACATGAGAAAAAAAAATCTCTTTTTTTTACTATCTTTCTTTTCTCACTTCCGGTGAGATTTTTAGTTTTTTTTTCTCTGAAAGAACTTTGACTTTCGATTTTGTTCATTCAAGATAATTTCTATAGCCACTTCTTTGGCTTATAGTGATCTTTTTTTTTATATAATATATCACATTCACTTCAGGGAATGAACCATAATCAACTCAACTCAATGATTTATGAACTTTATAGTAAAACCCCAATTTTTTTACCAATCATTAAAAACTATAATGTTTTTATTAACATCATAATCAAATCATCGAAGTGTTTAATATACCTTATTATGAATGAATTAGGAGAATACCAAATTGTTGAGTTCCAAATAACCAAGCCAACGAATCAAAGCAACTTATCAATTTTTACTAATGATTCGCAAATCTATAAGGAAATTAAATAACATTGACTTGATGAATTTCATATAATATCTAACACGTGTTGTGATAAGAAATCAATAAAAGCATAACTGATTATGACGAAAACATTAAGATATGTTTAGCCAATTGATTGCTTGTGCTTATAAGTATAATAAAAGAACTACAAATATTTAATATTAGATTTAATAGATTGGAAGCAATTATGCATTAAATTTTCATGTCATGTTAAGATTAAATTAATAATGCATCAGTTCTATGCTGAGCTAGGCTATTACTTATGAGGTAAATTACTTACATAAATTTTTGAATAATTATAAAATATCTTTGATCAATAGTAGAGAAGCATTAATCATGATTGATTAATTTTATAATAAAATATGTGATTTTAAAAACCAAAAACGTATTAATAAAATAATTAATATACATAAGTATGATTTGTGAGAATTACTCATCGATAGACATAGTATTCATGAATCAACATGTGTATGTTATCAAATCACAAAATCAAACTTAAAAAATAGACTAAATATAAAAACATAAAATTGTGATATTCGATCAATAAACATATATGAGTCATGACCCAGCATGAATATGCTATTGAATTACGAAATCAACTCATAAATATGACTTGTGAGAAATTCTCCATCGATAGACATACATGTGTACGCTATAAATAACAAAGTCAATATTTATGTATAAAATAGATTAAATAAGTAGCATAATAAGAGAAAAGTAATTCAATTATTGTATCAAAGCAATTATAAAACTAACGTGATACTATATAGGAAGTATGACGTTAACCTTATGCTTTACCAAATTATATTAGATGTGCCGTATGCTAAAGTGAGAGAGATACACTTACCTTAATGAAAAATAAAGTGAAACCGAAGCAAAGTGCTAGATGTTAGAGAACGTTAGGGTTTTACTCAAGTGGCTAGGGTTTTACTTTACTGGCTAGGATTTTACTCCGTGGTTAGGTTATCGTGCTGATAACGTGTTGTGAATAAGAGAAGAGAAGAGAATAGGAATTGTGTTGTGTATTATTCCATGAGAAGTACATAGTATAGATAAGGATACAATACTTGAAGAGGAACTAGGGTTTAGGAATATTCTAGAACATAGGCCTCTAATGGGCATCCATTAAATGGGTTTATAACACTATAGAACATCACGTGATTTATATTTAGGTGTATAACTGTGAGAAGCTAATTTTATGCGGAAAATATGGAATCTGAATCCGTAAGAATCAATCATCATATTAAATGTGATAATTAACATTAAATGTGATAATTATTGACAACTAAAAACAAAATCTTTAAAAATATTATATTATTTATCTCTTGAAAATTAGCCTCTTTTATCTATGAAATAGTAGATCTATAACTAGCCTGCAAACAAAACAAAATTGGATTAGAAAAACAAGTGTCGAAAAAAACATATTTATAACAGCTAACTATTTTAATATATAGTTAACTATAACAGCTAACTATGTTAATATATAGTTAGCTATTGTTGAAACAACATATATTTTATTGATCTCAAAAGATAACTAATTATCTCACACTATGTAGTTAACTATTTTTTAGAATACGGTTATCAATTTAAAAGTATAGTTAACTTTTTCATATCATAGTTGTCTATTATACCGTTTTGATAATATATTTGACTACATGAATATGTTGTTGTAATAGTTACTTATTTAAACAAACATAGTTACCTATTTTCATAACGTAGTTACCTATATTCTCATTTATATAATTAAAAATAATAACATACATAGTTAGCTATTATCAAGGAATATAGTTAGTTACCTGATTTTCAAACATAGTTAACTATATTGATGATCACCAACAACGATTCAATTTGACGAAAAGAGAGAATAATAGTGTGGAGTTTAACTGAGGGAAGAAACATCATCTTAATCTTTTGTTTTTTTGTCATCTGAATATTGATATTAAAAAACTTTCACGAAACATTACAAAGCAAGTTCTACAATTTCAAACAATGGAAGCATAACCCACACTGAGGAAACGAGCTTAAAAACACAAGATTACAAACTTGAGGTAATAGAAAGCAGAACCTATAATAAGCATAATTTGAGATGGAGATCTATTGGTCAATTTGCAGCCCACTCTTTAGAACAACAACGATCAGAGTCAAGACGAAACACCACCCGAACAACGATTCATTATCCTCCTTACCACAATAATAAGGCAGATTCGTTGCAACCTAACCTTCCTAAACTACTCCGACTTAGCGGAACCAGTTGGGGCGGCACATACGGACCAAAACCCAAAGACAAACTTGTCTCTTGAACATATTGCAAAGGAGAAAATCAGCAATGGTGAAGACTCCAATCTCAGGCAAGGAGAGACTTAAATTTGCCTCGCCACAAACACATTACAAGGCCAACAAAACATGAACCAAAGAGACTCTCCACAAACCCAAACCCAAACCAAAAACTACTGCTTCAAACTAAGGCAACCCTTACTAATCGAGACAAGAAACACTCTCTTTATGATATACTAGAACTGAAGCAACAAAAAGCCACAAAGGATAAACTAAAGCAAGCAGCAGAACACTAACAATCCGAAGACAAAGACAAAGCAAAACCTCTAAGACCAACAACAATAAAATTCTAAGATAGGACAAGAGCCAAATCGGCACTATGCTTCTAGGAAAGCAGAGAAATAAGCTCATTGAAGACAACACGAACCGGATCTGCAATCACCAACTAGAAGGTGAGCCGAACCACAAGCAAAATCCCGAGACCTCAATGGATCTAAGCTGAGCAATCTTGAGACCGGTTGTGGACAACGACTATGAGCCAGATCCACTACCCAAGTTCAACGACACCTACCATACAACTACAGACCTAGCCATAGCCAAGGATCTAAACTCAAACATACTAGAAAGATTATGAAGAAGGCTAGAAGCAAAATTGCAGAGAATTACACTAAGAGACTAATCTACACAAGCTCCAGCGTCGGTGCTAAGAGAGCCACCGAACGCCGGAGCCAACCTTGCAGATCGCGACGAGGAGGACGGTAGCGCCGGCGGAGAGCTAGAGAGAAATTAGGTGTTTTTAGCCAATTACTAATAATAAAATCAATTTTCAATAAATATTTAAAAATAAATCAATGGATATTTTATTTTTTAAAGTATTAATCTATATTTGCACGAGATATATGTATAGAGAAATAAAATTATGAAAGGAAATAATATATATTCAAATAAAATATCGATTTAGATTGGGAAAAAATATATGTATAGAAAGAAAGATACAATATTTAAAAAATATGTATTATGCATGCCGACTATGATAATTTAGTATTAATTGTAATAAACATGTAGTCAGAATTCATGAACTCAGTAGCCTTAAAATGACATGGGTGCATGCATTGGTTTATTGAAAGAAATAATCTATATTTTCAAAAATAATTAATCTGTTGTTGGAAAAATATATGTATAGAGAAGTAAAAATATTTATGTGTAAAAAAATATTAGTTTTGCAAAGTGCATGTGTTTTTTTTAAAGTAAATCAGCTCATGAACATGTATTCTGAATTCTGACAAAAAATTAGTTAACTAACATATATTTAATCACCAATGTTTGGAAAATTTGGTCAGAATTCATGAACTCAGTTATTTTATATTTGTATACGTGCATGAAACACTTTGCAAAATCTGAACAAAATTAATGGATTCAACTATAACTTTCATAGATATAGGAAATCATTTTTTTTTTGTAGTGTATATATATGAAATCATTTCCACAAGAAAGAAAATCGAAAAGTATTCCATGAGTTATACTACTTGAGAATACAAAAATATATTCTACAAATCATAAACAAAAAATATGTAAGTGCTATATGAAAGCAATGAAGGAGAAAACGTACTGTAGAACAACCACTGAGAGAGCTCCTCTCATAATGATCAGATGGGTTGTCTCGGTTATTCTATCTTCCTCTTTTAGGTTTTTTGGGTATCTCGGCAACTGAATAACCTCGAATCTCTCTCTCATATCTATAGAGAGGATTTCATCCGGATGAAGAGTATTTGGCATTTTTCATTTTTCATTTCGTTTCAGATATTTAAGAATTTTTGGTTTGTGTCACGTTGTAATCTTTCTTTTTTCAACTTTTGTTCATATTTTTTTTTGATTTGTAAGACTTCCGTGATACTGGTAATAATAAGCTTTTGTATATGTGTTTTGTCTTCGAACCAAAGTTTTAATTGTTAGTAAAAATAACCATTAATAATCTTTTTGTTGTTTTTGCCCCAAAACAATAATCTTCTTCTTGTTTTGATTCTTTCTTGTTGTCGTTTCGTACTTTCTCCGTTTCTTTTGATTGATGTTTTGAAAGAAAAATTTGTTTATAAAAGATTGATTTTCTAACATTCTCAATACATTTCTAATGATGAATTGTAAACTTCAAGACATATTAAATAGTTTTATTGAATAATTATTGGCTTAAATTTATTGAAAATTATAAAATGTAAAAAATAATACATTTATACCTAAACATTAATTGTTTTCTTAATATGTGTGAAAAAACTAAAACATCTATCAATAAAAAACAGAGGGAGTATATTTTTTTAACTGAGAAGAGAATTTGTTGAATTTTATGGCGAAAAATCTTGAATAGTTGGCATCAGTAGCATGTTTTTATCTCACAAACTACATACAAGTTATAGATCTTTTGAGTTAATGCGTTAAGCATAAAGTTAGCAGAGGTAAACTTGTTTGTTTTTTCATTTAGAAGATGATGGTGATGTATTTGGAATTTTGGATACGCCTAAATTTAAAATTTATATCGAGTTATTATTTTAACACGTAACAACAGGCGGAGTTCACCGAGAGTTTTATACAAAAAATGATGAATAAGTGAAATATGGAAGATGATGAATAAGTGAAATATGGTATGTCTCGACAGATCCTCCGAAAGACATGGGTTACGTCTACTTCTTTCAGGGCATCGACGGTTGATTGTCCAAGTGTTGAAAACTTATGGAGCCAGTAAAAAAAGAGAGACAAAGAGAAAACTAGTCCTTTGTTTTTCAATAGAAATTTGTATTGTCTAGGGTTTTTAAGATTTGGATTGAGGAGTCCCATGGGTGATAATGATGACTTGTTTTGGTTCCAAAATTTTACTTTTGCACTATTGATGAATTGCATCCTGTGGAACTTGGGTGCTGTTCGTTTTGTACATCCATATGGACCATTTGGATATAGATGATAAATGTTATTCGTTATAATGCATTTAAACATATCATCAAGATGGACTAGCTAGATGTATTTACAGAACTTTTTGAAAAATTGTAGATGTAGATGGAGTTCCTAAATGAGTTTCAATCAAGGTTCAAAAACTTGCTAGGCGTTAATCGGGCGCTCAGGATGGGCCTATCGCCTAATCAATTAGTCGAAGACTAGATTTTGACAAATCGGTTTTAAAATAAATATAAATTTTTAATATTTAAATGTGTATGACAAACCATTGTATTTTTAATATCCATAAACATATTAACAATATTTATCTTGTGCATAAAAGTAATAAAAATGAATACATTTGATTAAGCATATGTTGATGCCATTAGTTTTGATATTTTTAAGTGTAAAATTAATGAGAACATATGCAATGTTATATATTTCAATATGTTTTCAGTGTAAAATTAATCTTCATTATATATAAATTATAGGCCATACGATAAATCATAGGAATTTATCAGCCATAATAAACAAAACCAATATACTGTATATTTTTCAATGATCAAATGTATAGATATTTGTATGGGGAAATTGCTAAAAATAACCAATTTTTTTTTTTAAATGCAAATGTAGACCCCTTAGGTGATGTTTGGCAAAACTAACCCAAGAGGGTAGTGAATTTACTAAAACAACCTTAATGACCAAACAAAAAAATGCTATACCAAATTACTATTTTAACCCTCGCGAAATCTACAACGTTATACTGAAGTCTACTATGTGGGCTTCAACTATAAGTGTACATAGTAGACGGCAAATAAAGTCAACTATGTACTTTTTTTAGACTTTAAATGAAATCAACTCAATAATTTCTTACAAAATTAACAAAAAATATTTTGATTAAATTTTTTTAGTGATGACCGAACTATACACAATTGTGAAGTTCCAAAAATAAAATTTCAAATTTTTTTAAAAAATAAACCAATAAAGAGAAAGTGGATATTAATTAAATGAAATACATAGTATAGTAGACAAATACATGAGATACCACATAATTTAGTTTAACACATTTGTTTAGATTTTAATGTAAAGTCATATGTTGGTAGTGTTTATAAGTTTTATGAGTTTATGGTTGTATTGATTTATAAGTTTATGACTATAATGGTTTAATATTAAAGATTCATATATAAATGGTTTAAGGTTTATGGTAAACAACGCTTTAGAAATTATAGAATATGTTCCATTTTTAAAGTTGAATCTATACTATTATTTGAGAGTCAAACCATATGAGGTGACACGCTCTCCTTAACTTTAGGAGATTTAATTTTTGAATTTTTCTTTTTTTCGTGAATGATTTTTTGTATTAATCATAATTATCTTTTCCATAATTATTTTTGATTTAATGCTAAACTTCCATATTTATCTCATAGTCTTATTCTTTTTTTTTTTAAATTTTTTTGTAAATATCATAGTTATCTTTTCCATATTTTTTTTCGATTTAATGCTAAACTTCCATAGTTATCTTATTAATATGTTTAGTTTCCCTTTATGCAATCTCCGAGATATTCATAATTCATAATTTTTGATTTAATGTTAAACTTTCATATTTATCTTATTGTATATAGTATTATCTTTTCCATATTTCGTTTTTATTGTATATGATATTATCTTTTCCATATTTTTTTTTGATTTATTGCTTTTGGATTTAAATGAGTAAATCCAAAAATTTATTTGTATATATGTTAATTTTCTATATACATTCCATCGCATATTGTGATAATCATGAGAGATATTAGCAATATTCTATATTTATCGGGAATTTTTGTATATATGTAAATATTATTTGTATCATCAGAATATATTCTTTATATCATGTGTAGCCCAAGATTATCTTCCACTATATATACCTCTTTAGCCGCATACCCTCGTACAATGTCTACATTTTTTTGTTATGTCTCATAGTTTCCAAGTTTTTTTTTTTTTTTTTTCAAGTTTTTATGTGCCCAAATTGTTTATCGTTTCTTTGCTGTCATTGTTAATTATTTTTATATGGTTACTAATTTGCTAATTGATTAAATTGGGTTGATGCAGGTGTTGTTACTCCTCAATCTATGATTATATCAGGTATATTTTCTCAATTTCTCTAAACAAAAGGGTCGTCAAGATCTATTTGGTATACTGCCTTCTTTTGTATGTTTGTTAGTATACTGTTTTTTTTATTGATTGTTTGATATATCTTTGTTTTATTTAATTTTTGTTATAAGTTCCTACTCACGAGTCGTTTTGTTTATTATAATTGAATCCGACCCGTTTTTTTTTAAATCATACAAACCTCGGTCTCGAACTAGCATTCCCATAAATGCTATCCTCAACAACCAAGCAAACACAGAAAACATACAACAGCGGATAACCAAAACTATTAAACCAAATTTCATTAAAATCACTAAAACGATTCGATCAACACAACCAACCAAGTTCCACAATATCAAATCCAAACCAGCAACCTAACATATACTAAAGCGATAAATAAAACAACACGAAACACCAAACTCGAGACCCTAGATCATCTCCCTCTTCGTAGTCGTGATTCCACGATCACAATTTGCCTTTACCTGCATCACATGGGAAAAGAGATGCGTGAGTATTATCACAAATACTCAGTGAGACGGTCATCCCATCTACGACTGCGCACTCAGGCACGATGGACCGCTCAGGCAAACATACAACCAAACAAACACGCAAGCACAGAGACAAATGCTCAACCACAGCCAACCAGACAGGCTGTCGATCGACACTACCACTAGGTGTCGATTGACACCTTCTGTATTTGCATGTCGATCGGCACACCCTCTAGGTGTCGATTGACAGCACATGTACATGCCTGTCGATCGACAGGCCTGCGCAGAATCCTGAGAAATCGATCATAATCCTCTCGGATCGATTCCTCCTCTACGTTAACACGAAACCTGCACGAAAACAACAATCCAAACAGAACAAACAACAATACACAACCATAACAATCAAAGCCGGATCAATATTCACGTTCCAAACCTATCACCAATCAACCCTAACGAATCCACTGGCCCATAAGCCATGGTCACGCACTCACCTTGAATTATTCGGATAGAAACTGATAGAATTGAGGCTAGACACGAAATCCACGACAATCACCACGAAATTCCAATCCAAATTGATCAAGAACCAAACCCTAATCCACAAAACTCTCAAGAACAAAAGAAACTTCTCTCAAACTTCTTTTCTCTGATTTTGGGACTTCTGTTCTATTAGAATGCGGCCAAAAACCAATAAATATGAAACCCTAAGTTCCCCAAGCCGGCCCGGTCCAATCGAACGAATTAAATCGAACCAGACAAAACCGACCTAAAAAGGCCCTGTCGATCGACACACACCACGTGTATCGAACGACAACCCTTAACAAGCCTGTCGATCGACATACACCATGTGTGTTGATCGACAGCCCCTCCATTTTCCTCAAAAATGGTTCACGGGCGTCACAATTCTCCCCCACTAAAACTAGATTCGTCCTCGAATCCTCAAACACAGCTCCCAAGGCTAACCACCTGGCCAACCTGCCAGTAAAACCGGAGACTACATCTCCCAGACCTTCTGGAGGCTAACATCCGTTCTATGTATATAGACCCGTCTACGACATTGATCGCTCATACCTCATAACCACACCCTCTGACTCTCAGGATCGTCACCCCTCAAGCCCTCGGTGCCTCGTATCAACCCACCTCAGTCCACGCAGTCCTGATGATGTCTGATACGAACTATCTCCATACCCCTAACCTTCAGAACACATAGTCCATCAGGCTCTCGGTATGCAGGGAACCCACACATCCCCTGTAGAGACACAACTCTCAAAGATCTGCCAGAGATCACAATATCCAAAAAGCTATCTCCATATCCTCACGTTACCAGTCCACGCAGTCCTGGCGAACGATCGATATGCAGGGAACCCACACATCCCCTGGACGAACCAACACTAGACGTCTATAATACACCTCTCACCGGAACCACCTCCTAAGGTCTCAACATGATACTCCCAACCCGGAATACCCTCACATACATGATCCTCACAGATCACCCGGACCATCCATCATACCGGATGTCCCCACAGAGTCTCTCCGGAACTAGACACTCCTAAGTCCTAACCACCGTAAAACTTCTATTCCGAGACTCTCTTACACACACCCACACAAACCCGTTAGAGTTCCTACCAAAACTGGCAAGTTCTATCCACAATAAAACTTCCATTTCGAGATTCTCTAACCACAAACACATGACTAACAAGTCAAAAACAATAAGAATACACATCTTATTAAATTGGAAAAATGTCATAATCATTTCAACACCAATGAAAATACATAATCCACCACCCAAAACCTCACCACACACGGTGACTAAAACACAAAAACCAAAACTGGAAAACCACAAAGAAAAACGAATTCACACTTCGGCTTGCTTCTCGAACCACCTCCTGGACTTCGCTTTCATCTTTGCCTCTGGTTCCCAAGTCTCCTCCTGAACACCATCACAGTCCCATAAGACTCTCAACAACGGCACTCTCTTCCGGCGCAGAACCTTGATACTTCTCTCAAGAATCCTAACCGGCCTCATCCCAACAGTCAGATTAGGCTGATGCATGCAAACATTTCCTGAGCTTCAAAACATGAAACACATCATGGAATTTCTCCATAATCAGAGGCAGCTCCAGCCGATAAGCAACTTGTCCCACACGTTCCACAACCCGGAACGGACCCATGTACCTCGTACTCAACTTATCCTCGGATATGGACCTGTTCAGACCTCGCATCATAGCCATCTTGAGATACACCCGATCTCCGACTACAAACTCCAACTCTTTCCTTCTCCTATCGGCATAACTCTTCTGCCGATCTTGAGCTTCTTTTATGTTCAGCTTTACAACACGGATCTTCTCCGTTGTCTCCTGAACAAAATCTGCACCCAAGATGCTCCTCTCCCCCACTTGGGTAAAACATAGCGGAGTACGACATGGCCTCCCATACAACGCCTCAAAAGGAGCCATACCAATACTCGCCTGAAAACTGTTGTTATATGCGAACTCCACCAAACTCAAGTGATCCGCCCAATGACCACCCCAATCTAGCACGCACATCCTCAACAGATCTTCCAGTGTCTGAATCTTCCTTTCGGACTGCCCATCCATCTGCGGATGATTAGCTGTACTCATGTGCACCTTAGTGCTCATCTCAGCCTGGAAAGCTCTCTTGAACACTGAAGCAAACCTCGGATCTCTATCCGACACAATGCTCGCTGGCACACCATGCAACCTCACAATTTCCTTCACATACTTCTTAGCCAGGACCTCAGCTCCATCTGTCTTCTTAATGGCCATAAAATGTTCTGACTTAGTCAGTCGATCCACAATCACCCAAATCACATCATAGGTCCGAGAAACCGGCAACCCTACCACAAAATCGATGGTAATCATGTCCCACTTCAACTCTGGAATGGGTAAACTCTGCAATAAACCACTAGGAACCTGATGCTCAGCCTTCACCTGCTGACAAACATTGCAAGCTGCAACCCAATCCGCCACATCTCTCTTTATCTCGACCCAATGATAATACCGCTTCAGATCCCGATACATCTTAGTCGCTCCCGGATGAATCGAAAACTTGCTCGCATGAGCCTCTCCCAGAATTTCCTGCCTCAAGTCCTTATCTTTAGGTACACAGACTCGTCCATGCACCAAGATAGTCCCGTTAGCAGAAACCTGATACTCGGAACCAGCAGCCTTAGAGAGATCTATCAACACCTGATCCTTCTCCTGAGCTACTCGGATCCTGCTCAAAAGATCCGCTAATCCGCTGCCGCTAACCCCAACAGTTCCTCTGAAGTAACACACAACCTCAAAGTACTAAGCATGCTCACCAGATTCTCCACATCCCGCTCCTGAGACGAATCATACCTCCTCTGACTAAGAGCATCTGCTACAGTGTTAGCCTTACCCAAATGGTAAACAATGTCCAAGTCATAATCTGCCAACTACTCTGACCATCGCCTCTGTCGTACATTCAAATTCTGCTGAGTAAAAATGCACTTCAGATTATAATGATCAGTGAACACCTGAACCCTGCCACCATACAAGTAAGACCTCCAGATTTTCAACGCGAAGATCACTGCAGCCAACTCCAAGTCATGAACAGGATAATTGCCTTCGTGCTTCCTCAACTCCCTCGAAGCATACGCCATCACCTTACCCTGCTGCATCAGCACACAACCCAAACCAACTCCCGAAGCATCTGTGTACACCACATAAGGCTCACCCGGTTCAGGAAACGCCAATACTGGTGTACTAGTCAACATCGTCTTCAGCTTCGCGAAACTCAGCTCACAATCAGCAGACCACACGAAAGGAACATCCTTCCCTGTCAACTTCGTCATAGACTGAGCCATACTCACAGAACCTTTGACGAATCTCCGATAATAACCTGCGAACCCAAGAAAACTCATGATCTCAGTAGCATTCCTCAGTCTAGGCCAATCTCGGATAGACTGAATCTACGCCGGATTCACAGAAACTCCCTCTGCTGAAACGCCGTGACCTAGAAATCCCATCTCTCTCTGCCAGAAACTACACTTGCTCAACTTCGCAAACAGCTTTTGTTCCCGCAACTTCTCCAGAACTCTCCTCAGATGAACCTCATGCTCCTCAAGACTCTTCAAATACACCAGAATGTCATCGATGAAGATAATCACGAACTCATCCAGATACTCCCGGAAAATCCCGTTCATCAACCTCATAAATGCTGCCGGTGCATTCGTCAACCCGAATGGCATAACAACAAACTCAAAATGCCCATAGCGAGTCCTGAAAGCCGTCTTCCAAACATCTGCTTCATCAATAGGAATCTGGTGGTAACTAGATGCCAAGTCAATCTTGGACAACCAAGTAGCCCCTCTCAACTGATCCAACAACTCATCAATTCTTGAAAGAGGATACTTGTTCTTCACAGTGACTTGGTTAAGACCTCGATAATCGATGCACAACCAGAAACTACCATCTTTCTTCTTCACGAACAACACCGGTGCTCCCCACGGTGAAGTACTTGGTCGAATAAAACCCTTCTCCAACAAATCTTCCAACTGCTTCTTCAGTTCTGCCAACTCTGCTGGAGCCATTCGATAAGGCGCCTTAGACAACGGCGTCGTCCCGAGCTCTAACTCAATCGTGAAAGGATCAGACCGAGACGGCGGTAATCCCTGCAACGATTGAAAGACATACTCGAAATCCCGAGCAACCCGAATATCTCTCACAACAACCCCACCAACAGCCTCCGACATTACAATAGTGGCCAAGTAAGCCTCGCAACCTTTCTCAATCATCGCCTCAGCCTGGACATGTGAGATCAAAAGACTACCTGAAATTGGTCTCACTCCTTGATAAACCAACTTACCACATTCACGTTCAAATACCACTCGACCCCGATGACAATCCAGATGAACTCTGTACCGATTCAACCAATCCATGCGCAGGATAACATCGTACAACTCCACCGGACTGATCACCAAGTCTGCTGGCATCAATTCACCCGCTATCAAAACATCCACATCCTTCGCCTGGCCATGAGTCGCCATAAATTCCCCTCCAGCAACCATAACCGGTCCAGTCCGCTCACCAGCGTCACTCCGAATACCATTTCTCTCAGCATGATCCGGAGTAATGAAGCAATTCGATGCTCCATAATCAAATAAGACGTGGGACTCACACCCGCCCACAAACAAGTTTACCTGTGATAGGCCTAGAGCTTGGCTCGCCCTGCGCTGCGATAGCCGGCGGACGCTGCATCGCTGCAATCTGCTCTACAGGCTGCACTGTCCCATAATGCGCCACTGGCTGCACCACTGACACTGTCATCTGCTGCAACTTGGGACTGTTCAACCTGAAGCGCCCCGGCTCTCCACACTGATAGCACGTCCGAGTCGCTCGAGCCTCGCTCTGCTTAGGGCAGCTCGTCTTCTTGTGATCCAAACTACCACAACCAAAGCACCCTCGGCCACTCTGACCCGATCTCGAAGTGTCTTCCGACTTCCTCTTCTGTCCCTGCGTAGGCTTGCCGCCCTTGCTAGGACCTACCTGCGGCGCCTGATGCTCACTACAAGAAAACAGGTTTTTTGTGACACCCAGATTCGTCACTAAATCGTCACTAATGGTCTATTTGCGACTACTTAGTGACGAAAAACAGTAGTCGGAAATTCATCGTCGCTAATTTTTGCAGTCACAATTCAGTCACCAAATCGCGACGTAACAGTGACATAATTTTTGTCGTCGCAAATTTGCGACGAGTTGGTGACAACAAAACAAACGTCGCATATTAGCGACAAAATTGTTGTGGTGGGAAATAAACGACGAATCTTTGACTATTTATGTAGTCGTGAAATTAAGACTAATTTGTGACGGGTTTGGTAGTCGTTAATTAGCGACAGATTAAAGACGGTCTTGGTGATGGATGAAAATCGTTCTTAGTCACAAGTTAGTCTTAGAAGTGTCACTAATTAGTTATTAATTTGCGATGCCTGGTGTATGTATAGTCAATTAGCAGTTTTTAATTTGTTACTAATTTGATACGGAAAGAATTAAGAGTTGAGTGTTTTCAAAAACAAAAATCAAAATCATACATAAAAATCGTACAATTATATGTAAGTTAAGTTTTGAAGCATTAAGCTTCACAAAATAAGGTTTAGAGTACAAAAAGAGAGTTTTAGAGTACCAAATGCATAAACATATTTTGATGCATATGAGAGAGTTTTTTAAGATAGAGAGAGTTAGGTTCCTTAGCAGTACAATCGAGTATCACATTAGACAGGGTTAGTTGTGGGTTGTGTAGTAGGTTCCAGAGCAGCGGAGTCGGTTGAGTGATTGTTGTTCTTCAGAAACGTGTTAATCATCTTCTCCAGTTGAGCAATTCGAGACTGACTGTCCTTTAGCTCGTTCGAAAGACGCAGATTTTCTGCATCTTGACGCGTATTATCTTCATCTTGTTCAACAATCTTTTGACGAGCAAGCTTAAGGTCGTGCTGGATCTCGAACAGAGATGACGAAGATGACTCAATGTAGCTGCTCTTCCTTTTCCCATTCCCTTTCTCAAGCTGATATATCACTTGACCCATTCCATAAGGGTTACCCTTGGGATCGAACCTAGTACACTGCAACAAACACATATACAATATATTCAGTCTTAGAAGTTCAAATCTAAGCAATAACAAGTTAACGTCTACTCACAGAGCTAAATCAAGTGTGATATATATTTGAAGAACAAATAACCTAATTTAGAAATAATCATACATCACAATGTACAAAACAATGAATTCAATGCTACAAACAATGATTCTAAAGCCTAAAACACATACAAAACAAAAACAGAGAGCAAGAGAAAAGGAAAAGAAATAAAACATAAAGTAGAAGAGAAAGATTACCTTAAGGAAGATTTCATTCTTCTGAGCAATGGTGAGATTTCGGTGAGTAGAATTCTCAGAAGCATCTGAGTTTTCTGGTGCATCGCCATCTTCTTCCATAACCTCTTGCAGGGCGGTCTCATATGTGTCAGCGACTTCCTTAGCTTTTTGATCAATGAAAGAGACATCGTCATTTGTGTGAGTCCTCAGGAACACTTCACCCCATGAGACAGGACGGCCTAGTTCCTCCTTTTGCAAGAGAAAGAATGATAAGATTGATTTGTATATGTAGTTTGTAACAAAAAGAAAGGAAAAAAACTATTACCATATCTTGCTGAATGGTCAAGTAAGAAGATTGGCCTGATCTATGCATGTGAGCTCCAAACCCGTTACGGTTAGACATACGAGAGTTGGAAGCAGTCACACTTTTGACTTGAGCCGCTGGAGTGTCCCAATGGACCCATATTCTATCCCAAAGCTTCTGACCGATCCAGATTGGCCTCACTCCCTTCTTCTTGGCCTGACTCATAATTCCCCTCATCCGCTTTGTAGCAATGGCGTTGAAATGAAACCTAACAAGCTCAGTGATCCCTGCATCCCAATTGTACTTGATCTACACATTAAAATATGTAGTTAAGCATTTATACATTGTAGTGTATCATAAGCGAAATTGGAAACACTTACCACAAAAGTTTTGAAATATCTCTCTTGCTTGTTGATAGGCGTCACAGTCCAGCTATAGTAAGGACCATCAAACTTGTGATGAAAGATTCCAGCGATGACACGGGTCAATTTGCCTTTGTCCCTAGTGAACCTAGCAAATAAATACAAACAGAGGCTAAAAGACAGATACAATGACAAGTGAACAATGAAACATATACAATCTGGAATCAACTTACCATAAACTCTTTTCCACTGTAGGAACATGACTGAGGAGAGGCAGGTGTGAGCGACCTGGAAGAGCCAAAATGTTATCCAAAAGCTGCTGGTAGTCTTCACCTTCTTGTTCCTGATCAACACCTCCATCGTACACACCTACAACGTGTTCAACCTCATCATCATGACCTTCTTCTTCTTCTTCATCATCTTCCTCATCGTCCTCATCTTCCTCATCTTCCATCTCAACATCCTGAGTATTTGGTTCGTGATTTAGATTGATGGAAGGAGAAGGATGTACCGATGGATTAGGAGACACTTGTCTTTGAGATGCAGGAGGGTATTCAAGTGGAAGAATCCTAGTTCGAGAGAGTGAGACACTGGCAGGAGACGACGGTGTTCCCTGAGAAGGAGGCGTATTACGACGAGATAAGTTGGAGTTAATTGAAGATGTCTGACTTCCATTTGTCCTTACAGCTCCGGTTGGTGAACCTCCATCGCTGTGGTTGTGTTCTCCAGTTGGATTCTCTCCATGACCCACCAACACTCTGTGACTACCACCGGAAGCAGCTGGAAGCTTCTGTTGAGATGTTGGGAGTGTCTGAGGACCGCCGCCTGCAGCGAGACGCTTCTCGTCCGCCTTAGAGAGTGGCAGAGAAGAACTGCCTGCAGCAACACGCTTCCCGTCCGCTTTCGAGAGTGGCGGAGAAGAACCGCCTGTAGCAACACGTTTCCCCGCCGCCCACGAGAGTGTCTGAGGACCGGTTTTGGGTCTTCCACAAACACCGTCTCTTCCACCAACACCGGCTCTTCCACCAACACCGACTCTTCCACCAACAGCGGCTCTTCCACCTGCGCCGCCAGTAGAACGGCCTCGCCCTCGTGAACCACCTCCTTTCGTTGTAGCCATGACTGAAATGGGTTAGGGTTTATATATGGGTTAGGGTTTTCGATGTCTGTTTAGCAGGGAATCGAATGACTGAGAAAGCGAGAGATGAAGATTTGAGTAAGAAGAAACAGAAAATCGATTAGGGTTTTCAGAGATGAAGAACCGAATCGATTTCTTCACTCTGGCTTCGAATCGAAGCGATGATTCGATAGAGAGAAAGAGAGAAGAACATATTAAGCGAAGATAGAGAGAAAGAGAGAACAAATTAAGCAAAGAAGATTTGGAGGCGTGGAATCGCCTTTGGTCGAGAGAGAATTTTTTTTTTTAGGGTTTTTGGGAAATAGATTTGGGAATCAGATTGGCTTTGGTTATTTGGTGTAATCGTCACTAATTCGCCGCTAATGAGTCGGAATAATTTGTTTTGGGGGCCCAAAACATTTGGTTTTGCAGGCCCAAATCCAGAAGCAGCGAAGTAGTATCTATTTTGTGACTACTGGGTGACTTTTTTGTGACTATTTTATGACTATTTTGAGACTATACTGGTTGTTATAAATCAAAACCCTAAACCCTAAATATTGGGACCAACATCTATGCTCCATTCTAATTGTAAACTATTTCAAATGCATTTTTTGATTGTTTGTTTCATTATATCCACCAAAATATTCCAAGTTCATAAATTTGGTTTAGGAACATTAACTTCATCATTGTTACATTAACCTTATACATCTAAGCAACACACTTGTGGAGACAAAGATGATTGGAAAAATAAAATTACTTTTTTCACTCCTAAGTCATAGTTTTTATGTCCTTTTTAGTTTACTACATTGTTTATACGAAAAAATTAACATACACTTCGAATATGTGTAATTAAATTGCAAAATATGAAAGAGTCAGTTGGTAATCCGTCGCAAATTAGTCACAATTATTTACGGCGTCGTAAATTAGTCACTGAGTAGTGGCTATTTAACGACGACGTTGCGACGATTATTTATGTAGTTACTAAATCATACCCCCCTAAACCCAAAATCAATTACGGCGCATCACAAATCAGTCGCTAATGAGTCACAAATCTCAAATTAAAAAGTGTAGATCAGGTTGTTCGAACCCCCTACCCGTAAGTTGTTGTAAGTGTGTATTAAACGGTTGAGCTATTCAGTTAATTCTGTATATATTAACATTAAGTTGTTTAAATATGTGCTGGAAATCTTTTTGTTTTAAAGTGTATGTCTCTAAAGAGTCACAAATGAGTCACAAAGTTTAAAAAAATATACAGTAAAACCTCTATAAATTAATAATGTTGGGACCGAGATAATTTATTAATTTAGAGAGAATATTATTTTATCGATAAATTAATAATTATTAATTTATACAGAGAAATCCATTTTAGGTAAGATTCTTCTTAATTTGTTTTTTCGAATAATGTTATATTATAAAATTTAATGAATCTATTTGCAAATTGATGAAATTTTTGATTATCGCAATAGAGTGGATGATATTATCATAATAGACGATCAAACTAAAATGGTATACTATGTATAAAATTTAGAAAAAATCATAGTTATTATCCCTAATATCGATGAATACATTTATAAAGCGTTATTATAAAGAATCAATTATTTTGCCTATAATTTTTACAAGTTTATGGTAAAGATCGAAAAAACAATTATAAAAGTTTTTGATGTAACACTTAAATTAAAAGATAAGGTCTAATGAGATTTTCATTTTTAAGTTAAAAAAAAACCACTAAAACCATGTTTAGTACATTATCATATATATATATACATAATTATATATGATTATTAATTTATACTATTATTGGGACCATATTTTACATAGGAGTTTCAAAAAAATTATTATCTTATCATTTTATCAAATTGAGTTGATTTTTACATTGGTCCGACTCGGGACCGGGATAATTTATTAATTTATGGTGTTTATTAATTTATCGAATATTAATTTATCGAGTTTCTACTGTATGTTGTAACCACGGTTCGATGTTGGAACCCCTTAATGTTTGGAAGAGATGTTGTGTATGTTTGAACGATTGTGCTATTGTGTTAAGTCGTTTATTGGTTACGTTTGTTTGTATATAACTGCTATCATTTCACGTTTCATAATATTATTTAGTATACATTAATGTAAAATCCCACAAATAGCCAACACACTTACAAAATAAAATTACAAAACCATAAATATAATACACATTACTATAAAATCTTTCAAAAGTCCAAACACACTTGCAAAATATAAATATCAAAATACAATCTCACACAATATTACACATAATGTAATCACGGTTCAAATATCATCTTCCTCGTCCGAAGATGATAAATTACATTGAAACTCATCTTCTGCATCATCGTCTCCAATCTCATATTCGATGTCTTCCATTGGTTGTGCTCGATCAACTAAAGAATCGACATTGATTTCATCTACCGTAGACGTCAATCCCTCATCAGAAGTTTGTTGCAAAATGACAAGATCTTTTTCGTTATACTTCCCTTGAACACGATTTCTTGGATTTACTTTCAAAATAGATAGCCATACTTTCCGAGGTTGTTTAGTATTTGGGTATGAAAGATAACGAACCTGATCAGCTTGGGATCCGGACATTATTTAATTTTTTGATTAATAAAAATATTTAGCTAATTTTATTGGGATCATGAAAAACATACCTAGTATAAATGGCTCGTAGTTTGGATATCTCTCAGTTTTAAGGACGTCGACAACGCCTACCGAGCTCTTTCTTGTCCCTATGTGAGGAGTAGGGTCATACCATTTGCAATTGAAAAGGACGATTTTCAAATTCAAAGATCCGGGATATGTGAGCTCGATAATCTTTTGAATTTTTCAATAGAAATCATCTTCCTGAGACGCGTCAGAATAATTTTGCCCTTTCACACATACCCCATAATTCATTGTTCCTGTGTTTTCTGTGGTCCTCGGTGTGAAACATATACCTACTTGTAAAATACATAGGCCACGATGTTGCCATGTTTAGAGGACCTTCGATAATATCGTAAACCCACAATGGAAAACTCTGTTGACTTCTCGTTGCATTCACCTGCATAGAATGGTTACGTTATCCAATGGTTGATGCAGAAGAAGGATGGAATAATTAATTCATAGAAAATACATACATATTGGTAGATCCATGTGTGAAATTCATCATCTTTTTTTGCTGTGACCTCCTCATCAGTTAGGTCAGGATTTTCCAATCTAATTTGTGCGTCCACCATTCTGCGTTGCCAAAACATGATTATAACATAAAGATGGAGAATGAAATAATTATGTTATATTTAATTGTCATATGAATTATAATTACCTCTCAAACGGCCGAAAATACTCACAATTACGCAAAACATATGAGTGAGCGCTCTGATATTCCTTATCTTTGAACCAGTGATTACTACTTTGGCCACTTAGACGATCCACTTCTTTGAATATATCTGGTACATCTACATCGTATAAGGGCACTTCACCTTCGTCATACCGAGAGTTCCTGAAAACATGACCATGATAATGATATGATTGCTAGAGCAGCATAATTAACAAACATGGTAAGGTTAATTATTAATTAACTTCTTCTTCTAGCTATGGAAATGTGTGGCGGAAAGTAATGTTCTGAGAAGTATGAAATTTCCTCCTTCATGTACGAATGCACAATGGACGCCGCTGGATATCTTTTGTTCTTTGCTAAGCCTTTCAAGTGTCCAAAGAATCTTTCAAACGGATACATCCATCTGTATTGCATTGGACCGCCAAGCTCTGCTTCGTATGGTAGGTGGATAGGAAGATGCTCCATCACATCAACGAAAGACGGTGGAAATATTTTCTCCAGATTACAGATAATCATCACTATGTTCTCCTTCAAAACTAGGAGCCGGCTTTGATCCAATGATCTACTGCTAAGATCACGGAAAAATGCTCCAAGTTCTGCGATTAATTTTTTTCATAAGCCCAACATTGAAATCTTTATCTAATAGCATTATAAAGATGATTGTAATGTAAATATACGTACCTGATATTGCTTGGTGAACATTACGTGGGAGAAGTTCTGCAAATATGAAGGGAAGCAAGCGCTCCATAAAAACATGGGCGTCATGACTTTTCATTCCTGAAAACTTGCCACCTTTGATGTCTACACAATTTGCTAAATCTGATACATAGCCATCTGGAAATTTAACTTCATTTTTCACCCACTCTAGTCGGGTATCTTTTGCTTTTGCTGTTAATCTCCAAATAGAAAATGGGGCTTTGCCATGAGCGTCAAGATGTAGTTCCTTCCGAGCACAAAACGTTGCGACATCTACTCTTGACTTGATATTGTCTTTCGATCTGTCTTTGACATTCATAGAAGTATACACGATGTTATCATGAATATTCTTCTCGATATGCATCATATCCAGACAGTTTCGTAGATTCAGATCAACCCAGTATGGAAGCTCCCAAAAGATGTTTTCTTTATGCCAATTATGCCAATTCCCATAACCACCAGGTTTAGTCTCATGTCCATTTCCACCGCATACTGATGTTTTTTGCGCCCCGGTATTTAATATACGCTGGTATATTTGTTCACCCCTCCACGTTTCTGGTGGACTATCGTCCACAGTGTTCTTTCCCTTAAGAAAATTAACTTTATTATTTCGTAACGGATGATTCTCCGGTAGAAATCTTCTATGGTTGTCGAACCAACACGTCTTCCTACCAGCCGGCAAGTAGAAAGCATTTGTATCACTCATACAAATTGAACATGCTAAATTTCCATGTGTTGTCCATCCTGATAACATCCCATACGCCGGAAAATCACGTATAGTCCATAGGAGAACAACTTTATGGTTGAAGTTTTGATTTAGCGACACATCATACGCCTCAACTCCATGATTCCATAAGTCCTTTAACTCCTCGATCAATGGTTGGAGAAAAACATCAAGACTGCCTTGTGGATGATTTGGTCCTGAATTCAAAATTGTTAGAAACAAATACTCCCTTCTCATCGCCATGTCTGGGGGCAAGTTGTAGGGGTGTCATGATCACAGGCCACAATGAATGGTTTTTTGACATACCGAAAGGATTGAAACCGTCGGTACATAATCCCAAATACACGTTTCGCGTTTCCTCCGCAAATCGTGGATCTATTTGATTGAAGTTTTTCCACTCTGCCGCATCGGATGGATGAACCATTATTCCATCTTCTGTCTCGTGCTCAGCATGCCACCTCATCGCAGCTGCAGTCCTCTCTGACTGGTACACCCTCTTTAATCTGTCAGTGATTGGTAGATACCACATCTTGCTGAACGGTATTTTAGTACGCCCCCCACTAGCCTTGTATCTCGGTTTTCACAAAACCTACAATGCTCCAACTGCGCATCTTCTTTCCAGAACATCATACAATTATCTACACATACATAATAGGTATGGTACGATAATCCTAGCTTTCGCATCAATGTTTCTATCTCATAGTAAGAACCAGTTGCATTATTAGGTTCAGGCAAAAACTCCATCATCATTTCCGCGACTGAATCCATGCAAACTTCAGCAACATTGTGATCTGCCTTGATGTTCATTTGCCGAGCTGCTAGCGATAACTGCGAGTGACCATCACGACAACCATCATACAACGGCGTATTTGCTGCAGCTAACATGTCATAGAACTGTTTGGCGTCACGAGTAGGTTCTTCATAAACATGATCATTTCCACTTTGATCATGTTCATGTTGATAATCATTAATTGGCACAGAACCACGAAATGCATCATGAACCATTTCACCATAAACATTTGCGCCATCGTAATTAAACTCTTGATTACCACCACTAAAATCAGCATTCTCATAACAACTACTGGTTCCTCCGCCATCGTAATTTGTTTCTTGGTTACCGCTACCAACATCAACATTCCCATAATAGTTACTACTTCCTACCCCAGCCCCAACTACATTGTAATCTTCACCGTGTGCCGTCCAAACATAATAATTTTTCATGAAATCTCTACTATGTAAATGGTACCGAACAGTTCTAGCTGCTTTAAAACCTTTATCATTTTTACACTTCGCATAAGGGCAGTATAACATACCTCCACTGCTGAGTGCCGAACCCTGAATAGCTGCAAACTCCAAGAAATGTTGTACCCCCACCAAAAATTCATCTGCCAGATTATTTGTGCGAGGATCAATCCGGTTGTACATCCACTCTCAATTAGAATTAAACATATTTTTTTGGTTTTTTTTGATTTTTTTTTTCTCTTTGGTTTTTTTTCTCTCTTTGGTTTTTTCTTTTCTCTGGATTTTTTTTTTTAGGAATATGATTCTTGGTTGTGAATGGAGAAAGAGAGATGTTGTTGTGAATGGAGAAAGAGAGGAGCGTTGTCTCTTATATAAGGAAAATTAGTCACTACTTTGTGACTCCAAAATTCAAGTCACAAATTTCTGACACTTATATGACTACTTAGCGACGCATTTATGTTGCGTTAGTGACTACTTCAGGGCGTCACAAAAATTAGGTAATTTACCAACCAACCCCATTTATCACATGTCCACCCACCTGCTACATTGCCGACATGGGTACCGACATAAATATTTGCGACTGATTTGTGACAGTTTCAAGTAGTCTTCAAAGAGTCACAAAAGTGTCGCAAATTTGTGACTGAATTGTGACTACGTTTAGTCACTACGACAGTCGTCACAACATGGTCGCTAATTTGTGACTTCGCATTATTAATCTCTGTTTAGTCGCTATTTAGCGACGAGTTACCGACGATTTTACAACGCCACAAATAGGTGACGAATGTGCGACTGTATATATTTAGTCGTTAAACCATCACAAATTCGTCTTTAATCAGTCGCAAAATATGTGACTGAAAAATCAGTCACAAAAGTTAGTCACAAATAAACAGTTTTCTTGTAGTGGCTGAGGCCTCCGAGGCTGAACAGCTGGAACAACAACCGCAGCATGCTCCCTTAGATCTTCCTCGATCTGTGCAACCATCTCCACCAATTCCACTCTAAACTCGAACCTGATGCCTCTGCACCGAGTCCTCAAGTCTGGTCGGAGTCCCCTCACGAACCTCCGAATCTGAGCCTGCTTATCTTTCAGACTCCTACCACCATAACCCAAGAGTCGGTTTAACTCCGCATCGTACTCTCGAACCGACATCGAGCCCTGAGTCAACTCCAAGAACCTCGCCTCGAGCCTATCCAATGCCTCCTGAGGGAAGAACTTGGCGTTAAACTCGGCCACAAAGTCTCCCCAAGATATCACGGTCCGAGCACGCCTCGCGGCCACACCCCTCCACCAGAGATGTGCATCACCGTCCAAATAATGGACTGCCAGATCAACCATGTACCCTCTAGACACCTGATCAAGCGAAAGTTCCGCTCCATCCTCATCCGCCACTCATCAGCCTCCTCAGGCTTAGCACCTTTTGCAAAAAGAACCAGTACCGATCCTCTGCATCTGCTCCATCATCCGGATAAAGGACGGAACCTCCTCAGCAACCGCAGCCCTCGGCTGCACCGCTGCCACTCGTGGCAACACTGGAGCCTGCACTGGCACCGCACCTGGTAACCGCTTCAACAACTACCTCAACAGGTCAGCCAGACGATCATCACCAGCCGGGGCTACACCCGCGACCACACCCGCACCCCCAGCTATGCCAACTCCACCAGCCCCACCAGCCTCAACAGGACCCAAACAAGCCCCAACATGACCCACACCGGCCCCAACACTTGCAGTCACACTGGCGGACTGACCATCATGCAAAGTCTGTTGAACTGTCGCAGCCCAATGCGTAGAACTCTGAGCCTCACTCACGACTGGCTCATCTACAGGTCCTCGACCTCTACCTTGGCCTCCTCGGCCCCCACGCACACGCCTTCTAGCTGTCCTAGCCATCTCACTGCACTCACAGGCAGACAAGCTAAGCACTAGAAAGACCAAAAACACAACACCAAAACACAGTTACCGTGGAATATCTTTGAAGGCTAGAAGGATGATGATCTAGAACCCCCAAACCCATAGAATTGCAAATTTACCAATTTCAATCCTAGCAGTTCTAGCCCATCCTAAAACCGTAAGGGCTCTGATACCAAACTGAAACGACCCGACCCGTTTTTTTTTAATCATACAAACCTCGGTCTCGGACTAGCATTCCCATAAATGCTATTCTCAACAACCAAGCAAACACAGAAAACATACAACAGCGGATAACCGAAACTATTAAACCAAATTCCATTAAAATCATTAAAACGATTCGATCAACACAACCAACCAAGTTCCACAATATCAAATCCAAACCAGCAACCTAACAGATTCTAAAGCGATAAATAAAACAACACGAAACACCAAACTCGAGACCCTAGATCATCTCCCTCTTCGTAGCCGTGATTCCACGATCAAAATTTGCCTTTACCTGCATCACATGGGAAAAAGAGATGCGTGAGTATTATCATAAATACTCAGTGAGACGGTCATCCCATCTACGACTGCGCACTCAGGCACGATGTACTGCTCAGGCAAACATACAACCAAACAAACACGCAAGCACAGAGACAAAGGCTCAACCACAGCCAACCAGACAGGCTGTCGATCGACACTACCACTAGGTGTCGATCGACACCTTCTGTATGTGCAGCACTTGTACATGCCTGTCGATTGACACACCCTCTAGGTGTCGATCGACAGCCTCCGTGCTGGTCTGTCGATCGACTCACCCTCTAGGTGTCGATCGACAGGCCTGCGTAGAATCCTGGGAAATCGATCATAATCCTCTCGGATCGATTCCTCCTCTGCGTTAACACGAAACCTGCACGAAAACAACAATCCAAACAACAATACACAGCCACAACAATCAAAGCCAGCCAGATCAATATTCACGTTCCAAACCTATCACCAATCAACCCTAACGAATCCACCGGCCCAAAAGCCATGGTCACGCACTCACCTTGAATTATTCGGATGGAAACTGATAGAATTGAGGCTAGACACGAAATCCACGAAAATCACCACGAAATTCCAATCCAAATTGATCAAGAACCAAACCCTAATCCACAAAACTCTCAAGAACAAAAGAAACTTCTCTCAAACTTCTTTTCTCTGATTTTAGGACTTCTGTTCGATCAGAATGCGGCCAAAAACCAATAAATACGAAACCCTAAGTTCCCCAAACCGGCCTGGTCCAATCGAACGACTTAAATCGAACTAGACAAACCGACCTAAAAAGGCCCTGTCGATCGACACACACCACGTGTATCGAACGACAACCCTTAACAAGCATGTCGATTGACATACACCATGTGTGTCGATCGACAGCCCCTCCATTTTCCTCAAAAATGGTTCACGGACGTCACAATAATGATCCATATTGTGTTTGATTTGTGTTTCAATCTTTGTTTGATTTGTGTTTCAATTTTCGTTGTACGTTTATTTTTTATTGTTTCATAGTTTTTCACGTCTTTGGCCCTAGATTATTTATTTTTATCGTAGTTGTTGTTTACTAATTGACTCTCTTTTTTGTGTCCATGATGCAGGTGTTATCTATCAAAGATCTACGATTATGTCCGTCATGTTATTTCGATGCTTCTCTATTTATTGTCCCAAAAGTTTTTTCGGTTTGAGTTTTAAACTATTTTTTTTGTTTGTGGTTGTCAAATATTAATTCTTATAACAACAGAGTTCTCTTCGACTTGACTGTCGTTGAGGTGTTGGAGGTTTATTAATCACGTGTTCTGTGCCTTGCTAGACACGTGAGTGTATCTCTTCTCTCATTTAGTTATTTATTTGATACTCATTTATAGTATTATATGTTCTTCGTAAATTCTTTCATGTACTTTCTTTTAGATTCGTTTTTCCTTTAGGGTTTTACGAAATTACTTTGTTATTCAATGGATTTTTCTTTTCCTTTTGTTTGGGATTCAGAACCGGGATCTTGGAAATTAGTTTTCTTCAAGTATTTTTGATTGCTTTTGTGTGATTCTTAAATGTATATGTATATTTTTAGGTGAAAGCGGTCTTTCGTGTTACTTTATTCACAATCGTTTTATTGTTTGTTTATGTATTTTGTGATTAGTTTCTTGGGTTAAATTTTATTTGTTAGCTAGATTTAACATTAATGTTTTCTAGGATCACCTAATACTTTTGAGTTTGAAAGTTCATTATGAATCTGATACTTAAGGATGTTGACTTTCTTCTGTGTGATGAAGGAAAACTATTTCATCTCCTAACAGATGGTAGAAACTCGAAAGTTAGAGGGAACGCTTCGATCATTTGATCCATTCGGTATTCAGATTTTTTCTTTTTCATTCTCCTACCTTTATGATACTGTTATTTATGATTTATGTTCGTTCTTCTTTTCAATGCGGTTCTAGAAAGTGTGTGCAAGATAGTAATTGGTTGTGAACAATACTGCGACATTCTTTTAGGCCTCAGTGTGATCCGTGGAAAGAATGTTGTTATGACTGGTGAGCTGGTAAG
Organism: Arabis alpina; assembly: GCA_900128785.1. Taxonomy (NCBI): domain Eukaryota; kingdom Viridiplantae; phylum Streptophyta; class Magnoliopsida; order Brassicales; family Brassicaceae; genus Arabis; species Arabis alpina. The sequence goes on from LT669790.1 coordinate 24,101,798, forward strand.
ACTTTTTTTTTTTAAATCACTGTTTTCCAAACCAATGTGTCAGGACGGAGAGAGGTAAGACACCACTTTATGTGTTCAAAAAAGTAGATATAGAAAAATTGATCTATTTTGTGATGTTGTATGCGTGCTGATGATTTGGTTTTTGATAATGTGTGTGCTTGTAGTAAATAATTACAAAAAGCTTGTTAATAAAAATTAAATAGATGATATGGTAAATTTAAAATGTCGTTTTTACAGTTAGGCGTTTAAACCATTACATTAAATTATATTTAAATTAATAAAACATATATTTTAATGAGCTTATGTTATAAATTAATGACAATACGTAGAGATTTCCATAATGAGATATAATATTAATTGAAATATTTTGATTGGTTAATTTTTCCTTACATCCCTCTTTGAATGACACCTAAGATTTTTTCTTTGAGTGTCTCCTCAATTAATATATATATGATTACTCGGGAATTAATCAGGAATTAGTTTTTAAAGTTTTTATTTATGTGTATATATATATATATATATATATTTATAGCCTATTGATACAATAAGGTACCGTGTCAGAGTGGTAAAGTCCGTTGTTTTAGTTAGAAGGACTCAAGATCAAAACCACTCAATAATGATTTTTTCCTTTTATCTTTAATGAAGGGTAAAAACATAATTTTCTTTTCACCTTCACCAAAACCCTCCGATCTTGCAACCCTAATTTGCTTTTGCATAACCATTTCACATAATTTGACTTATTTTTTGCGTTTTATTTGCTATATGCACCTAAAACTCGTAGATCTCGGATAAATTATCTTGATATATGCATACAAATAATAAAAAACGAAGTTTTTGCGGAGCGTTCAGATTTTCTCTCCGATTAGACAAAATTCCGGCGGCCTCGGTTAATCGGCGTCTGGACATCTAGGTCTAGATGACTTTTCATAAAATTGTAAAAGTCTAAAATAACCTCATTTACAATTATAACTCAAATACTATCAATTTTTTTTAATGTAAAACTCACCAAAACAAATCTAAAACTGTTAAATAACAAATTATTTTGTCAATCAAAATTGCAAAATAGTGGAGTATATTTTTCAACCAAAAATAATAATTTTCCCGCCAAAACCATAAAGTTGCGAGATTACTTTTTTCGCCAAAACCGTAAAATTGCAAAATTACTTTTTTCGTCTAAATCGTAAAATTGCTGTTTCCGCCAAAACCGTAAAATTGTGAGATAACGTTTTCCGCCGTAAAATCATAAAATCGCGTTTCCCGCCAAAAATAATATTTTCCCGCCAAAATTGTAAAATTGTGAGATTACGTTTTTCTTGATAAAACTGTAATATCACAATTTGGCGGCAAAATATATATCTTTCCGCCAAAAATATTATTTTATGTAAAATCCCCAAACCGAAAAATTGTGTTTTTCTGAAAAAACTGTAAATCACGATTTTTGCAGAAAATCATGATTTTGGCAGAAAATCACGAAATTGCTTTTGCCTGTCAACATTTGAGAATTGTGTTTTCTCATCAAATCCGCAAAATCAGGGAATTGTATTTTTTCACCAAATCGTAAAATTAGGAAATTGTGTTTTTAATTTAATAAGAAAATCAAAATTTATGTGTAAAATATAATGTTTTTAAACATGTTTAGTGATACTGTAATTGCAATTTAATTGAAAATAAATTTTATTTAAAATGAAGACATGTCTATTTTAGTCATTTATATATTACATGCATCAAAGATGAAGATGCATGTTTTCATAAACTATCCAAACAAACAAAACTATATCCAGATAGAAGATGAAGCATCTGTACTTATAGATGCGATGTGAGTTTTCCTACGTGGCGACTCTATAACGATTTGAAGCCTCTATATTCCGAAATATTATTTGGGCCTAATTATTATTTAACTAGGGTTGGACTCGCGCGTTGCGCGAGTTTGGCTTCTTTTGATATTTTTGTGTTATTTTCCTATGTTTTCTATCAATATCATGTATAACTTGAATTAATAAGTATTTTATGTTAGTATATATATTTTACATTTAATTACACATTGTCATATCATATTTTCAATTATTTATTTGTTTTTAGTTCTTTTTTTTGAAATTTTTTCGATTTGATATTTGATTTTAAATAAATAGGTGTTTAGTTTTTGAGAATTTATTATTTTATCTATTATTGCATAATAAATTCATCCAATCTTCAAACAAATTCTAAATATAACCAATATATTTACTTTTGTCATTTTTCACAAAACACTAATATAATTATAGAAAGTTAATTTATACATAATTGTTTTTTACGTTTTCTTAAACATTTCGAAAATAGTTTTTGTTTCTCTAGATTTTTAAAATCATTGATTCAAATATTGAATTACAGAAGATCGCCGGGGAATGTCTTTTTGTAGAATTACATACATTTTTACATAAAGATCACAAATTATTCTCGATATATTTTGCTGTACAATTTATGAATAATGTGACCATTAATTTTATGCTATATATATATCAAATTTAAGATTTTTTATTTATTTTAAATTACGATATTACAACGTTTTCAATTTTTTTCTTTTCTACTTCCAAATATTGAAAATAACATTTTGAATAAAATATTATATTCTAAAGTTTCACCTTATTTTCGTATTTTAGTGAAATCGTTCAATATCCTTTAGTGAAATCATACATCCTCTTTTTTTTTAAAGCCTTCAGTCTCTTAACAATCGACTAAAACTCTATGACGATACTTCAATAATTTTTTTTTTCCAGCCTTACTATTAATCAGAAACTACCACCCAAGTTGGGAATCCAACTCGGTGGAGTGTTGCTTACATAAAAAAAATTAAAAGCTCGAGATCTTGCTGAACGGGCGAGACAGTCCGCCTTCAGATTAATAGAACGTGAGATGAGGGATAATGAGAAGTCGGGTAGACGATCTTGGAAGCTCCTGAGCTTGACTGAGAGAATCGAAAACGCCGGCCACTCCTCTAGATGTTGGACGATATCCACTAAGTCAGAACAATTTGTTTCAAACACTGGACACGTCATATCTCTTTCCACCATACATGTCTTCGCCCATATTAGTGCTTTCATCTCCGCATGTAAGAGAGTCCTTCGCTTACTTACACCCTGTGCACCTAGAAGTACAACATTTTCGCAGGCGACGATACTTCAATAATTAACATCATTGAATCTATTTTTTCTTTGATTATTTTTTATTAACATTTCTATTTAACGCTCTTATATATAAATTTGTAATATTTTGATTATTTTCTAATGACTATATAAATAAAAGTAATTCATTATTGTAATTTTTAGTTCGAACATAAATACTCAAATAATCCTGAAATATGGTTCGTATGATGAATTTATTAAACTTAACGACAAAATTTGATTTAACTATTTACAATTTTATGTTACTTTGTTTACTTATTTTTAGTAGAACATAACTCTAGCAATGCGTGATTTTTTTGTCTTCCACCAATTTATACCTTATATCTTTAAAATAATAGTATTATAACACTTTCATATTTTTCTTTCATACTTCCATAAAATCATATAACATTATAAATAAAATCGTATATCCTAAATTTTCATCTTATTATCTCATCTTTAATTAGATGGTTCAGTATCCTTTTAGTGTAATAATATATATTCTTTATCTTTAGATCAACAAATTCTTATATTAACATGTTCATCCCTCATTGGTTCAAATATGTTCATGTATTTCTTTAACGAATAGGTGTAAATGCGTTCATGACAAAAAAAAAACCAATAGCCTCTTACAAATTTTCTGACACTCAAGATTCTTTTTCTTTGATGTCGCTAATATCTTTATTCACTTTTTCTTATATGTATATTCATTTTACATATTTCCAATTTTTGAAATTGAATATATAAACTTTTATCGTTATCGTAAATTCATAGTAAATACTCAAATATTAATTTCTACTTTTAGTAATTTATTGACTTATTTTTCGCTTTTTAATTTAATTAAAAAATTAGTAGCTATAAGTAACAATAAATATACATAAACATGAACTAAATGAACTTAAAACTAAAATTAGTAGAAGTTGAATATATAAACTTTTATCGTTATCATAAATTCATAGTAAATACTCAAATATTAATTTCTACTTTTAGTAATTTATTGACTTATTTTTCGCTTTTTAATTTAATTAAAAATTAGTAGCTATAAGTAACAATAAATATACATAAACATGAACTAAATGAACTTAAAACTAAAATTAATTGCTTAAATTTTTTTTGCCTATGTGGACACCTTAGATGAAGAGAGGACTTCCTAATTATATATATGATGACTTATTTTTCGCTTTTTAATTTAATTAAAAAATTAGTAACTATAAGTAACAATAAATATACATAAACATGAACTAAATGAACTTAAAACTAAAATTAGTAGAAATTGAATATATAAACTTTTATCGTTATCATAAATTCATAGTAAATACTCAAATATTAATTTCTATTTTTAGTAATTTTTTGACTTATTTTTCGTTTTTTAATTTAATTAAAAAAATTAGTAGCTATAAGTAACAATAAATACACTTAAACATGAACTAAATGAACTTAAAACTAAAATTAATTGTTAATTTTTTTTTTTTGCTTATGTGGACACCTTAGATGGAGAGAGGACTCCCTAATTATATATATGATTTGAATTTATTTCGTATGGCACATATGTTTTAAATAAAAATATGTTTATTTTTGGATACATATGCAAAATTTAATAGCAATCTTCCATTATTATTTCATGGTATATAGGAAATATAAACATAAATTATGCAATAAGAAACTCAAGATTTCTGCACTAAATGATTCTTTCTTTCTTATTGCATAGTTTATGTTTCATAGAATTTTTTTTATTGAAGGTTTGTCTTTCTCCAAAGAATGATTTCAAAAAAAGATTTAGTACGAACTTTTTGTAAGTATTTTTTAATGGATACATTTGAAAAGAGTTATGTAAAAAATCAATTATTTTGTCTAGATTTTTGTACAAGTTTAGATTTAACTTTTGGAAAGAGTTGTCGAAACAATCTTAATTTTTTGATGCCATAAATAAAGTTAAAGACAAGCTCTAATGAGATCTCAAATTAAAGTCAAAACAAAAATATTTAAAACCATGTTTTAGTTTATTCTCATAGTTATATATGCATAATTATATTTGATTATTAATATTTATTGTTGTTGGGACCATATATTACATAGAAATTTCAAAAAAGTTATTACCTTATCATTTTGTCAAATTTTGTTAATTTTTACATTGGGCGTACTTGGAAATTTTATTAATTTATAGTAAATATTAATTTATAAAGATTCTACTATACTTTAACTTGTTACAAGTTTTCAACGCGACAAATATTGAAATAGAGCGACAAAACCATAACCATAATGTTAGAGGTCAACATAATGTTTATACCATACATACACAAGTAGAGATAGGCAAATTAGCTGAACTGAACTGAACCGACCAAACTTAAACCGTCACAAACCAAAAAACCAATGTGTTTTTGTATTAATTTATTAAATATATATAATCAGATGTGTTTTTACTTCCTAAAATCTAGATACACTAAATTACATAAGTTTAATTTTTTTCTAATACAATTATAATTGTTATAAGTTTAAACCTAAATCATAAACATTAAAAAATAACAAGCTATCTTCTAGTTAGTATTATGGTGTTGTTGATTTTTTTTTAGTCGGTTTAAGTTTTAGTTATCTTTATTTACGCTCGTTGTCTCTGTTTTCAATTTTATTAATAAATAAATATATATTAATTCATGTAGAACTTATATGCAAGTTACTGATTTATTATATAGTTTTTTGCAATTTATCAGATTTCAAAAGAGAGAAGATGGTATTGACTATTGGAAACTTGAAGTTTACTACTATTTTGGAGTTTTCCATCATTTCTTCTACTAATTAAGTTTAATTTTTCGCTTAGATATTTAATATGAACTTTGAAATCTAAATAACTACATTGCGTATTTTTATTTTAGAATTTTGGTCGTTATAATAGATATGTTTTTTTAACTAAAACCAAACCGAATGAAAACCGAACCAAACTTACTTCGGTTTAGCTTCGGCTCATGATTTACTACAACCAAACAAACCGAATCGAACCAAAGACGAAAATAAACTGAAATGCCCACCCCTACATACAAGTATGTTGCATATTTAAACTGGAATAGCTGATGGTGGTAGTAAATTTATTTGTAACCAACTATCTCCTGGGGTATAACATCTCGCCAGATAGAAAGTCAGCCGTCTAACAACCATTAACTTTCAGTGTAATATATTACTTGTATAACTAATTTATTACTTTATCAAATGTTTTTTTCTGATGAATAACAAATTAATCATCTAAATAATAAGATTAACAGCTAACGAATATGATAAAAATTAAAATGGTGATCATAGTCTAATTCTATTCAATTATTGATATGAATAATCTATTACGTACTACATGAAGAATCAAGTCGATACATATAATGTATAAAATACTCTTTTTTTTTGTGTGTTAAAAAGTAAATATTTCATTAAAAAATGAAACGGTTAGTTTTACAAAACCGTAATTTATAAACCTATATATGCGATTATTCCATGGCAAAAAGGATAAAATCATAAAAACATATTACATGAAAAAATGCAGTCATTCCTTCCACTTGACATAAGCATGAAGACTAATAAAGTTGGCATTATGATAACGATATTGTTTTCCAATTTTGTTGATCGAGATGAAAGTTCTATAACAAAATGCAATAGTCGTAAGACCAAAACTCAAAGCATTAGAGGCATTTCAACGGAGATCCTGAGAATGAGTCGTCAACGGCAAAACTACCAAGCTCTCGATCATATTCTTCTCTCACATCATGTGAGAAAGACTTGATGCAGTAAACCATGAGATAAAGCAAACAACAAACCTCGCAACCAATATATTGAATGATGCAAATTCACCCTACCATGTTTAGCAAAAAAAAAAAAAAATTCACCCTACCAAGTTTATTTCAAGGTCAACTAGTACATAGTCGTATATTGCTATTAAAGTCTACATCAAACAATATTAGTCATACGATCCTCTAGTGCACAAAACTAAAACAAGTGAAACCATACGCGCTGCCGCATAAAGACAACATCTTCGCAACAACATTAGGACACATGCAACATTAGAGTAGGAGCATAACCATCAAAACTAAAAATACAGTGAAGCAAACCTAAGGAAGCATAACTATAGCCACCAGGCCAACCACCTGTAGCCAATCCATCTCATATGTTTTTATTTTGTTACGGAAGAAGAAACGAAACACTATCATAATTGTTTTTAATTTAATATATTTTTATAGTTTAAAAAAAAAAAGGGAGACTCATGATCTTATCTGATCATAAATCTAGTGGTTAAAGTGTAATAACATCGTCAGAACCTCAAATTAAATAGTAACTTAGTTATTTACTTAATTCCTAAAGCGTAATTGATCACTAGTTGACTTCTCGCGTTATAAACAGAAATAAAAAATTTTAAAACTAAATTTAAAACAATTTGGTGGTATAAGCCTATATTTTTTTTTTAGAAGTTTTCTTAGATACATGTTTACGATATTTTATAAAAATATGTTTCCGCCCCACGTCTCATTATAAATAATATTTTAAAATAAAATAACACTCTATGAAGTAAATAGATTCCTCACTTTTTTCATTTCCAAAATTTTCTACTTTTCCATGATCTTTTTCCTCTAGTTTAACTTGGAAAGCTCATTTTTTCACAAATATTTTTTTTATTGGAATCTTATTTTAGGAAATATTTTTTTGTTGTTGTAGATTTTAGATTTATTCGTATAATTTTAAAAAGATTATGAGCGTAACAAATCTTAAACCTTGAAACTTAACCCTACCATAACATAGTTAACCCTAATATAAATGAGATAAATGATATTTTTGATTGGAATCATGTTTTAAGAAAGATATAGTAATGCTGATTTTGTTGTTGTTGTAGATTTTAGATTTATTCGTATAATTTTAAAAAGATTATGAGCGTAACAAATCTTAAACCTTGAAACTAAACCCTACCATAACATAGTTAACCCTAATATAAATGAGATAAATGATATTTTTGATTGGAATCATGTTTTAAGAAAGATATAGTAATGCTGATTTTTTTGTTGTTGTAGATTTTAGATTTATTCGTATAATTTTAAAAAGATTATGAGCGTAACAAATCTTAAACCTTGAAACTAAACCCTACCATAACATAGTTAACCCTAATATAAATGAGATAAATGATATTTTTGATTGGAATCATGTTTTAAGAAAGATATAGTAATGCTGATTTTTTTGTTGTTGTAGATTTTAGATTTATTCGTATAATTTTAAAAAGATTATGAGCGTAACAAATCTTAAACCTTGAAACTAAACCCTACCATAACATAGTTAACCCTAATATAAATGAGATAAATGATATTTTTGATTGGAATCATGTTTAATTTTAAGAAAGATATAGTAATGCTGATTTTTTTTTTGAAACTTAAAACATTTGTTGTAGATTTTAGATTTATTCGTAAGTTTTAAAAACATTATGAGCCTAACAAATCTTAAACATTGAGAACTAAACCCTAACATAACAAAGTTAACCCTAATATAAATGATATTTTGAGTAAAAAATATTTTTAAAAATGTCAATTTTGCAAAGATTTTTTAATATTATTTGCTAAGATCAGTTAATTGTTGATTTATAAAGATTTCCACATGTTAATTACGGTACAAAAAAGAATTGTTTTATATACTAACCCGAATGACCCTTCTGTATATATTTGAATTTGTAAATCGATGAGTTTTATCGTTATAAACCATGTTGAAGAAGAAGAAAAACAATGGCAATTCTGGTGGAAGCTTGGTCGAATGTATTTTGATTGGCAATGACAGTGACAATTTTTTATATCGAACATATCTTATATATAGAGTAATCAATAGTATTATGTTTAAGAATTACACATGTTAAGTGTTGGACCATGTTTTTATTTAAATTAATGAGATAAATATAATTAGTCAATGAGTTAGTTAATGAGCTATATTGTTTAATTGTTTAAAGTTAATGAGCTAATTGAATGAATTTTATGCCGTGTCATTTTTGACATAACTTTTTCTTTTGTCGAAGATTGAATGAGAAGAATACACATAAACCTTTTCATAAGAAATCACCTCCCTAATAATATCTAGCGGATAGAATAGTGCTATATATGTTTTTTTTGTTATTATGAATTCATTTGTAATATTCACCTAATTCTCTCAAAAATTATTTTTTTAAAATTTTTTTTTTTCTAAAAACGAAATGATTAGATAGAGATTCTGCTTTAATCATATTGGTCACACCGTATGTATTTGGATAAGACGATTATAGTCCACAGAGACTGTCATTACAATGTTATTACCGAAACCCTTGATTAATTTTTTTAAATGGTAATACAATATTAATGCCGTCAAATCACTGAGACGGTTGGTAGGATCATAAGTTAAACAAAACACACTCGTCTCTCTCTAATCTCATCACAATCACAAAAATACGTCTCTTCTTCTTCTCATAGCACTTCATATTTTTCCTCGATTTTGTCAACAAAAATCAAAATAATAATTCCATGGGATTCATGAATTTGTTACCCTATCTCGCCGGCGTCTCATATTTATAAGGTAAGCGATTGATGTTCTTTTCAATTGCATTTTCCTATTCGAAATCAGATAGAATTGAGTTGGTGATGGTTGATCTATGATTGTATGTTCTTGGATTTTATTGATTCATTATATGAAATTATAAATTGACTTATGAATTTCCTTTTCGAAGGGGCAAGATGGATTGGGACTTGAGGAATTGTTGATCTAGCAGTTTTGTCTCAAGGTTTGGTTTCATATCATGATCTGTTTTGATGTTCTTTCTCTCTATGCAAATGTTTTTGTTTTGAAACATAGAACAAACTCCTAAGGCTATAGAATCTGAAGAACCGAAAATCAGAATAATCAAAGTGATATTATGAAAACATGAAAAGGGAAAACATTATGAACCTATATGAGAATCAATACATAACTTCACAAAACAAGAACCATAATAATTGATCACACAAATAATCCTATTCGTAAGTCGAATGGTTTCAGAAAAGAAAACCATTCATAAGTTGAATGCTAAAATATTTCAAACATGTATCAAAATATTTAACACAAACTATTTTATTTATTATACATATTTTGGTATAAATTAATATTTAAAATATACCTCATAATCAAACAACATGGTATGCAAACATTTCGGAAAAATATCGAATTTTCAAATTAAACCATGTTTAATATACGGTATAAGAAAACGATATAATAACATAAGAAGAATGGTTTTAAATAAAACTTTGTTCAGCAACAAAGCACCCACAGTTTATTACTACTATTGATGAAGTCATGAATATAGAAACTGCAATATAAAGTTTTTTGAATGAAAAAGACATTAACGCTTCATCACATCCGAGACGCATAGATACACTTGATGTTCCTTCTACAGCATCACACCTTAACTGCCTGATTCTAGGAACAACATATCAAAGCGGATTAGAAAGCAAACGAGGAAGAAAGATTGTATCATTGTATAAAAACATAACTTACATGGAAAAACTCTCTCGGTCGGTAAAAGGGAGCACATAAATATTCTCAAATTTAGGAAACTTCTTTGCCCTTCTCTTGTACTAGCTTTTAGCACCCACATCATAAGAAAACCAAGGTGTCTTAGTCATACATAAGATCAGCTTCTTCGATGAAGTCATGGCTACAACCAAGTCATCGCAGTCATGGAATGGAGTTGTGTCTTTGCATTATTTCAAGGACCCAACTATATTTTTGTTCATATAATCCTCATGTTGAACAACCACATAGAGAGATCCTTGTAAATTGATCAGATATGTATGCATCAAGAATATGTGTATGTCACTGTAAGGAGCTAGCTGTAGCCAAAAGGATTACACAACTTATACTACTTGTAAACAAGCACCCCTTGGTATCCATTAGAAAAAGACCAAAAAGACGTCTAAGGAACACCAAGGACCCATCATAACCAAGCAAAGAGTTTGAAAATGAAGATAAAACACACCAAAGTTATTTTTCATCTAGATGAGTTCTTCCATCCGCATGTTTCCTTTACACTAAATATATATATATACACGAGATCAAAACCAACTGAACCAAAGAACAAACTCCAAAGTATAAAAAACCTAAAGAATGGAAAACCAAAGCGATAGTTATGAGGATAGATCGAAAAATAGAAAACAATATCAACCTACACTAAATCAAGGCATTGTTACGCAAACAAATATCATTACCACAAAGCCGATAACTGTTTTGGTCATCGCAGTACATATCTCACAAAATCAGAACCATAATAAATGATCACGCAAAGAATCCTCACCAAAGGGAAGCAAATCAAGAAAATGATATAAATTATGAATGCAAAACTCGGATATTAAGATCGAATTCATCGAGACCTTTTGATGCGACGATCGGAGATGAAAAACTATGGAGATGTTTACGCGTGACGGCGCGGTTGGTGGGATGACAAAAAGTGAAAACAATGGGTTTATATAGTCCTAAAGACATAAGTTCCATCAGTTGACTACTAAGGTAACATATTAACTAGATAGATACAAATCAACGAATAGAGAATAGAAACAAAAATAAACGTTTTGGGAGAAAATAATTGATTAAAAATAGTTATCAGAATTATTGATTATTCTCATTACCTCTCAAAACGTTTATTTTTTCTTTTCTATTATTTGTTTGTTGATTTGTATCTACATAGTTAATATGTTACCTTAGTAGTCAACTGATAGAACTTATGTCTTTAGGACTATATAAACCCATTGTTTTCACTTTTTGTCATCCCACCAACCGCGTCGTAACGCGTAAACATCTCCATAGTTTTTCCTCTCCGATCGTCGCAACAAAAGGTTTTCGATGATTTTGATATGATTTCGATGATTTTGCGTAACAATGCCTTGATTTAGTGTAGGTTGATATTGTTTTCTATTTTTCGATCTATCCTCATAACTATCGCTTTGATTTTCCATTCTTTAGGTTTTTTATACTTTGGAGTTTGTTCTTTGGTTCAGTTGGTTTTGATCTCGTGTATATATATATATTTACTGTAATCCTTTTGGCTATAGCTAGCTCCTTATAATGACATACACATATTCTTGTTGCAAACATATCTGGTCACTTTACAAGGATCTCTTTATGTGGTTGTACGACATGAGGATTATACGGATACAAATATAGTTGGGTACTTGAATGCAAAGATACAACTCCATTCGATGACTCAATGACTTGGTTGTAGCCATGACTTCATCGAACATATCTGATCTTATGTATGACTGAGACACATTGGTTTTCTTATGATGTGGGTGCTAAAAGCTGGAAAAAGAGAAGGGCAAAGAAGTTTACTAAATCTGAGAATATTTATGTGCTCCCTTTTACTGACCGAGAGAGTTTTTCCATGGAATTTATGTTTTTATACAATGATACAATCTTTCTTCCTCGTTTGCTTTCTAATTTGCTTTGATATGTTGTTCCTCGAATCAGGCAATGGAGGTGTGATGCTATAGAAGGAATATTAAGTGTATCTATGCATCTCGGATGTGATGCAGCGTTTATTGAATCCGAGAGAGGTTATGTCTTTTTCATTCAAAGAACTTTTATATTGCAGATTCTATTTTCATGACTTCATCAATAGTAGTAATAAACTGTGGCTGTTTTGTTGCTGAACAAAGTTTTATTTAAAACCCTGCTGCTTATTATACCGTTGCCGTATACCGTATATTAAACTATTCATACCATGTTGTTTGATTATGGGTACATTTTAAATAATTAATTTATACTAAAATATGTATAGTAAATAATATTGTTTGTGTTAAGTATTTCGATACATGTTTGAAATATTTTAAAATTCACTTACGAATAGTTTGTTTTTTTCTGAAACTTTTCAACTTACGTATAGTTACATTTCCAGAATACATTAGATATTATGAGTTTTTGATTCCTTTTAGTTTATGATTTTTGGAATTAATATTTCTTTCTTATTCATTTTTTGTTCCTATGTTTATGTTTCATAGAATATTTTTCCAAGGATTTTCTTTCTTAGAGATATGATTCCTTATAGAGTTATAGTCATATACCTTTATGAGAAAACATGTAGTTTTAGAAAAAAAATTATTCATGAGTCTTGACGTAAATTAAAATTAGTGAGTTCATGGGTCTTGACGTATTTCCCGAACATAGATTACTATAATTAATATACTGAATTATTATAGCTGGCATAGCCTTATCAAATATAATGTTTTGACTTCTATATACATATTTGTTTTTCCCAAATATAGATTAATAATTGTTATAATATAGATTATCTTTATTCATATTTTTAGTTTTCCCAAAATATAGAAACAAATTCAGTTTTACTATATGTAAATGGCCCAAAAAATCATAATATCCAAAATTTCGGATATTTCACATTTTATATATTTACAAATAGTGATTTTTAATTTTTTTTTTAAAAATATTATGATTTTTGGACCATTTACATATAGTAAAGTTGATTTCTATATGTATTTGAGAAATGTAAAATATAACTGGAAATAATCTGTATCTTAAAATATTAATCTATATTTGGGGAAAAATATATGTGTAGAGAAGTAAATGTATTAATTTTGATAAGAATACATGCCAACTGTAATACTGTAAATATATTGATTTTAATAACTTATGTTTAGAAATTTCGTCAAGATTCATGAACTCACTAATTTTAATTTACATAGATGCATGATCTGAATAATTTTTTTTTTTGTCAACTGAATAAATTTTTTTTCTAAAATTACATGTTTATTCTCATAAAATTAATAAATTTGACTATAATTCTATAAAAAATCATATATGGAAGAAAGAAAATCCTTCGAAAAATATTCTATGAAACATAAATACCTAAATATTCTTCAAAAAATATATCTTCCACCAAGTGTTTTTCATGTTCTTTGATGAAGTCATGGCTAAAAGTTTTAGCCTAAAACCAATCCATCTTCGTCGAATGGGATAATGTCCTTCATAACCGCCGCATCAGGCAAACGAACAAGCCCATATAGTTACCGACATCAAACAAAACTATAACAAAAAAAAACATAGGAAATAGTCAAAGAACATAAGGGAAAGAAAACAAAGCCAATGGAAATGAACATCATTGAATCGGTTAACGGATAGCCAAGAGGACGATCAAAACACAAAGATGGAAAGAGGTTTATCCGATTTCTTCATCTTAATTCCATCCACTTTGTTCTTGACTTTGGTAGCTCCATCTTCGTTGACTTCAAGATCCACACTAGCCTCGAATCTATACCTCCTTGTTTTCCAAAACATAAACTTATACTTTAACTGCGTCTTCAAATCCACTCGGAAAGCCGCCAAACCATTAGGCAAAACCGCCCGAAAAACCATCTGGTTGTCAAAAAGCTGAGCTTGTCCCCATTTCTTAGCCTTCTTCTCGTGCCCTTGATGGAATCTTGGCACTGTGTAGTTAGCCACGAGGACAGGAGAAGATTTGTTGACGCTACTGGAGAAAGATAAGTAGACATCATCATAGTAAATTCCTTGACTATCGTCAATGTTTTTGAGACCGATCATGAAATTGAGAGTGGTATTGTCTGGTGAATTGAGAGATTTGTTGAGGGCAGGAATATAAAAGTATTGGACTGAACATCTTGGAAAGTGGTGCACGAAAGTAGTAAGCCAGAGGAGCAGAGCTATGAAAGACGATATCAAGAATAGATGGCATATGATTACACAAAACCATTCCCATGCGTCCTCTCGATCCATTGATTATTTGCTCTGATGATTGGAGTTAGCTTATATTCCGAGTTAGCTCGGTCACACGACTAGTTAACGACAACAACAACAACAACAAGAAAACCAATTTAATGGTCATTAAAAAACAGAATGAAGAGAAAACTTCAAGATTTTTACCTAGAAAACTTCCTAATGTTTTTTTGAATTAGCGTATGAAACTATAAATAACTAGGAATACATGATGTGACCGGAACTGAACCAAAATCTTACGATTAAAATGTTAGAACTAGACCAAATAAGTTTTCTAAAAAAGTTACAATAATTGTACATCTAAAATAATATCACATTGCTAATTCAATAGATTAGTTAGGAATGATTTAGAAAATGTTATTGCTTTTTGGAATCTCTTATACTAAATACAGAGCATATAGATAACTAAAGAAAAAACTCATTTCTCTTTAGCTTCTTCATTAAGCATATAGATAACTCGATAGAAGAATAAAAAATTAATCAAAACCTGAAGGGAGTCAAAGGATGCTATTGGGATATTTTATGACCCCAAACAATAGTTTGGCTCTTATACCATCTTGTCAATTCTAGAAAAAATAAAGAATACAGAAAATGGAGTCATAACTAACGAAAATGTTCCCCATCTCGTGTTACACTCACATTCTAACATGAGAAATGAGACTGTGAGTCCCCACCCAATCAGCAGTATAATTTATTACAAACCATTCATTGTCTATGTGTTAGCTAAATCCATCGTATCCTAAATTGAAGGGTACATATATTTGTCACCGTCATTGTTCATGTATGTTTTGGGTGACACTTAAATGCAAAGGAAGGGAAATAATTGCATATATATCTATTATACAAATGAAAAAAAAATCATTACAAACAAATCGAACTATCCATATATGAAATAGTTTATATAACTCGTAGTATATGGAATGACGACATATTTTCAAGTTTTCAACCCATATGCATAAGTAACCAACGAATGTCTCAAGTAAGTAATGCTTTGTGCATGCTTGACTTCCAAGCAACTTCAATGTAACTCTCATTTGGCTTTCGTCAGGGATCATCGAATTATCAAACTGTGAACTGCTAAAATATCATCCTATGTCATATATTAAACGATAGTTGGATAAGCTCATCCAAGTAACTGATTGTCTTGAACAGATGAGCTCATTTGCCTCCCATCATGAGAGCAAAATTGAGTTGCCATGGTAAATTTTATTCCTCGCTCCGATTCCCATGGAAAAGTTGCATATAATAAGAGGGATGACTATATTCTTTCTTTGAATATTCCACTGCATGAGGCAATCAATAAAGGCATATCCTGTTTTTCTTTCTCGGTTGCTCTTCCTTTATCATATGGTGTTTTCTTGATTCTGAGGTCTTTGTTTTGCTTAATGTTTGGTGATCAAGCTGAATTAGAAGCCTTTAACAATCAGAAAGCAGGAAAAGGACACAGGATATTTCCTTCCCTTAGACTGCATTCGCTATATGCTTAAGCTACTTAATCTGTTGTTTTTTTATTGGTCGTAGTTTGTGTTTTGATGCTCTTCTTTATTCATTTTCTTTTCCACTTCCTCCGTTATTATATTGCGCTGTTCTCATATTGTTAGAAAAACAAGGTTATTTGTTATTCTCTCTATAATTCTGTTGGCTATTCATTTTTCTCTGCATACAGTTCCAGAAGAAGTGATGGAATCAGCGCAGCCTGTGGCAAATGATGAGATAGTTGCACAACTTGTCTCAATGGGATTTAACCAACTTCATTGCCAGAAAGCTGCCATAAATACTTCTAATACTGGGGTTGAAGAGGTGAGTTCTCCAAATCTCCAAACTTGCTGGTAAAACTCATTGGAAAAAAATATCAAGAACATGATTAATGTCATTCGCAGCAATGTAGACCATACCTATACCAAGGCAATGAGCTCTGGCTTGACTCTCGATGACACACTAGATGAGCTATCAACTGATTCTGCTTTAGATTTTAAAATTCTAGTTTTCTCAAAGATTGTTTTTCTTTTTTTTCCTGATTTCAGAACCATAGAACACAAAGTCACATTTGTTGAATACAATTTAACATTCGATTAAAAAAAAAAGAAAAAAAGAGAGACGATGACCTGGTTACTCTCTCACATGGATGATCCAGGTAGTAAATATATCTGTTGATGCTTGACTTCTCTCTTAAAAGCAAATATACATTTCGAGACCAATTTCTGATATGATGATGTATTGTGTTTTATAGACATCGATGCACCCATCTCCCATCACCATCTGATGTTGATCGACAATCAAGCGTTGATACCTTAATCTCCTTTGGCTCGAAAGGCACTCAAAGCCTCGGCAAATTTTCTCTCAACCTCTTTTGAGCAAATTAGCTGCATTTTGGCGGGGCTCTTTTTTTCTCAACTCTTATTACTGAAATCTCACTGGCTTCTGTTTTATTATTAGATAAAATCAGAAAGGAGATATTGAGAAAGCAACAGAGATTGGATATTCAACAACCCTAATGCATCGTCTTCGGACATGGACGTTTCCTATAGCAATTCAGCGCAGACTCCAGGTCAAAGTGGATTACCAGATGGAGGAGGGAGTTAGTTTCTTGAAAAATTCTTTTACCTTTTCATCTTCTTAATCCAAACCAAAATGAGAATGATTCTCACTCAAAAAGCTTCCATTTGTGTGTCTTAAACCGCACGATACAAACTGTTTGGGATAGTAAGCCACATGGGAACATCAACTCACAGTGGTCACTACGTAGCGCACATACAGAAAGAAGGTCGTTGGGTTATCTTCAATGACAGCACATACAGAAAGAAGGTCGTTGGGTTATCTTCAATGACAGCAAAGAAGTACTTCTTTCAGCGCATCGACGGTTGATTGTTCAAGTGTCGAAAACTTATGGAGCCAGTAAAAAAAAAGAGTCTGAGAGAGACTAGTCCTTTGTTATTCAATAGAATTTTTAGTTTCTAGGGTTTTTAAAATTTGGATTGAGGAATCCCATGGGTGATGTTGAGACTTTGTTTCGGTTCCAAAATTTTACTTTAACACGATTGATGATTCCATCATGTGGAACTTGTTCATAAATTTTAAGACCCGTTTTAAAGCAGAAAAACATTATTCATTCTGTTTTTTCAATATGCTTTCGCATCTCAAAAGAATAAAAAACATGGTAGAGAAACCGGTTTAATATGTACCAGATAATGATATTCGGTATTTTTACACAACCATTAGACTCACATTTTTGTCTCTTTTATTCGTAACTTCATAGCATTTACAACATATTTTGATCATTTTTGTCTCATTTTAGTTTTTAGATGCATTAGAAGGTTAGGATTTGTGTTTCTGCAATTTGGTCTTTGTTTTGTTCTTTTTAGGTGTGCGGAGATCTTAGAGAAATGATAATGCATTTAAAGCTTACGATATGAAATTAAGGTGGATTGAAATTAAAAGAAAGAACCAAATATGTTGGCGCCGACCTCAACCGCCGGTTATGAAAATGCAACATCTAACTCGGCCGCCAAGTTGAGCAGCCGACCCCTAAAGAAGCCTCTCTTCAGCCGGCCAGACTCGTACAAACCCGTCGAGCTGAGCGGCCGACCATGAAAGAAGTTTATCCAACCTGGCCACTTTATTTTAGCTGGATCCGACCCAAATGTTTCGGGTCGGTCCGGTTTCGAATTTATCTACTATAAATATGCTATTTAGACACAAGAAAACCTCAGTTTGATTAGACCTTCTCTTTTCATGGTTCACACCTCTCTTCTTATGATTTGTGATTGGATCGTTGCTAGTTTTTATATTTATCGAAGTTTTCTTAATCTCTTGTCATTTACTTTTATGATTATGCATTTATTTATGATTATGGTTATGTTTAGCATCATGAGTAGTGAGTAGTTTCTCTATGCGTTTTTGGGCTTAGTAGATTAGAGGTGATTAATGAATGATTAGTGATGTCTACGGATAGATTCTTATGATTTCTAAAGATTAAGGTGTGTTTAATGCTAGATTAGACTTGATCACTCTAAATCTAGATCATGGATATTTTATGCCCAGAAGGTGTTCCATGAAATGTCTAAGCCAATCTTAATCTTGCTTTTTACTTTTAACCAATGAAAGTTGATGTTTAAGGTAATTAGTGACTTTATGAACTTGAGTTTAATGATTGTTAGTCATTTAATTGCAATTGGGAAATTGGTCTAGTTGAATGATTAATGAATGGATTAGTATCATGGAAGTGGATTAGTCTATTTTACTGATTCATGTCATAGAATTAAGTTAGAATGGTTAATCCTAGCATCACTAGTTAGTTATTAGTCACCTCAAGTCAATTGCTTTGCCCAAAGCCCATACATTTCCATATTTGAACAAGTTTAGATCATTGACTTTTTGGTTGACTTTTGCATTTGATTTTGTTTAAGCTTGATCATGGTTTGCTTTAGCATTATTTAGTTCCAATTTAGTTATCTAGTCTTGTTCATCTTTCATTTACATTATCATTTGCTTGTTTTGCTTAGTTTATTGCATTGTTAGGACTTTTATCGAAATCTAAATCGTGAATTGCTTAGCTTATTCGATTGCTTGGATTCTTAGTATAGCTACTCTAAACTCCCTTGGTTCGACCCTATGCTATGCTACAATAACTAGAGTGTGTTGTTAGATAAGTTTAGGTACAAATACAATTTGACACACATCAAGCACATCGACGGTTGATTGTTCAACTGTCGAATACTTATGGAGCCAGTTAAAAAAAAGAGACTGAGAGAGACTAGTCCTTTGTTATTCAATAGAATTTTTAGTTTCTAGGGTTTTTAAAATTTGGATTGAGGGAGTCCCATGGGTGATGTTGAGACTTTGTTTTGGTTCCAATACTTTAACGCGATTGATGTTCGCATCCTGTGGAACTTGTTCATAAATTTTAAGACCCGTTTTAAAGCAAAAAACATTATTCATTCTGTGACGCCCGCGAACCATTTTTGAGGAAAATGGAGGGGCTGTCGATCGACACACTTGGTGTCTGTCGATCGACAGGGCTCTTAAGGGCTGTCGATCGACACACCTAGTGTATGTCGATCGACAGGTGCTCGAATTGGCTGGTTTTCTGGTTCGATTTAAGTCGTTCAATTGGACCGGGCCGGTTTGAGAAAATCCTAGGGCTTAGTATATACGGGTTTTTGGCCGCATTTGAGCGAACCAAGTCCCAAAATCAGAAACAAAGAGTTTTGAGAGGAGTTTCTTGTGTTCCTGATAGTTTTGTGGATTAGGGTTTCGTTCTTGATCGATTTGAAGAGGAATTTCATGGTGATTGTAGCTGAATCTGTTTCTAGCCTCATTATCCAGCAAATTCTATCCGAAAATCTAAGGTGAGTGCGTGACCATGGCTTTTGGGCCGGTGGATTCGTTAGGGTTGTTTGGTGGTAGGTTAAACTTGTTGATTTGTTCTTGTATGTGTTGAATCTGTCTGTGAATTGCGTGTGGATTGTTTGGATCATGTTTATTCGTGCAGGTTTCGTGTTAACGCAGAGGAGGAATCGATCCGAGAGGATAATGATCGATTTCCCATGAATCTGCGACGACCTGTCGATCGACAGCACTTGGGTGTGTCGATCGACAGGGTCACACGAGAGCTGTCGATCGACACCTAGTGGTTGTGTCGATCGACAGGGTCCTGTGGAGCTGTCGATCGACAGGCACCGTGGGTGTGTCGATCGACAGGTGTGAACAGGGGTGTCGATCGACACCTAGTGGTAGTGTCGATCGACAGGCCGCCTGTTTGGCTGTGGTTGAGCCGTGTTGTTGTGTTTGTGTGATTGTTTGATGCGTGTTTGCCTGAGCGGATCCATCGCGTCTGTGTGCGCAGTCGTAGATGGGAGGGCCGTCTAACTGGGTATTTATGATAATACTCACGCATCTCTTTTTTCCATGTGATGGAGGTAAAGGCAAATTGTGATCGTGGAATCATGGCAACGAAGAGGGAGATGATCTAGGGTCTCGTGTTGGGTGTTGCTGTGTGGTTTATTGTTTTCCATTTCTGTTTTAGAACTCCGCTAGGTTGTTGGTTTTATTGAATTGGAATTGTTATTGGAATTTGAGTTGAACTGGTTTAGTTATTTTAATGGAATGAATTGTCTGGTTATTGTTCGGTTATCCGCTGTTGTTTGTTTGCATGTGTTGCTTGGTTGTTGAGGATAGCATTTATGGGAATGCTAGTCCGAGCCCAAGGGTTAATTGTTTTTTAAAAAAAAACGGGTCGGGTCGTTTCAGTTTGGTATCAGAGCGATACGGTTTTAGGACGGGCTAGAACTGCTAGGATTGAATTTGGTAAAAATTGCAATTCTGTGAGTTTGGAGGTTCTAGATCATCTTCCTTCGAGCCTTCAAAGAGATTCCACGGTAAGTGTTGATTATTTTGTGGTTGGTCTTTCTAGTGCTTAGTTGGGCTGCTTGTGAATGCAGTGAGATGGCTAGAGCTACTAGAGGACGTGGTCGTGGGGGCCGAGGCCGGGGTCGTGGACTCGTTGAGGAGCCAGTCGTCAGTGAGGCTCAGAGTTCCGCGCATGGGCCTGCGGCAAGTCAGCAGGCGGTGCATGATGGTCAGACTGCCAGTGTGGGGGCCGGTTTGGGTCCTGTTGGGGCCGGTGTGGGTCCTGTAGGGGCTGGTTTGGGTCCCGTTGAGGCTGGTGGTGCTGGTGGTGTTGGTCCAGCTGTGGGTGCGGTTGCGGCCGCGGGTGTAGCCCAAGCTAGAGATGACCGTCTGGCTGATCTGCTGAGTCAGTTGTTGGAGCGGTTACCGGGTGCGGTGCCAGTGCAGGCTCCAGAGTTGCCACGGGTGGCAGAGGTGCAGCCGAGGGCTGCGGTTGCTGATGAGGTTCCGTCGTATATCCGTATGATGAGCAGATGCAGAGGATCGGTACGGGTTCTTTTGCGGGAAGTGTGAAGCCTGAGGAGGCTGATGAGTGGCGGATGAGGGTGTAGCGGAACTTTCGCTCGATTAGGTGTCCCGAGGGATACAAGGTTGACTTGGCGGTCCATTATTTGGACGGTGATGCACATCTCTGGTGGAGGAGTGTAGCGGCTAGATGGGCCGGGACTGCGATGGCGTGGTCAGATTTTGTGACGGAGTTCAACTCCAAGTTCTTTCCTCAGGAGGCGTTGGATCGTCTAGAGGCGAGGTTCTTGGATTTGACTCAGGGCACGAGGTCGGTGCGGGAGTATGACGTGGAGTTTAACAGACTCCTGGGTTATGCTGGTAGAAGCTTGGAGGATGAGCAAGCTCAGGTTCAGAGGTTCTTGCAAGGTCTTCGCCCAGATTTGCGGACTCGGTGCAGAGGCATCAGGTTCTGGAGTAGAGTGGAGCTGGTAGAGGTGGCTGCGCAGATCGAGGAGGATCTGAGGGAGCAGGCTGCGATTGTAGTTCCACCTGTTCAGCCTCGGAGGCCTCAGCTGCAGCAGGTGCAGCAGGCAGGTCCTGGCAAAGGCGGTAAGCCTGCGCAAGGACAGAAGAGGAAGTGGGAAGGCGCTTCGGGATCGGGCCAGAGTGGCCGAGGCTGTTTCATTTGTGGGAGTCTAGACCACAAGAGGGCGAGTTGCCCGAAGCAGAGTGAGGTTCGAGCGGCTCGGACTTGCTATCAGTGTGGAGAGTCGGGGCACATCAGGCCGAACTGTCCGAAGTTGCAGCCGTTGGCGGTGGCAGTGGTCCAGCCAGTAGCTCAGTATAGGGCGGTGCAGCCTTTGGACCAGATCGCGGCGATGGAGCGTCCGCCGGCTATTGCAGCGCCGGGAGAGCCGAGCTCGAGGCCGATCACAGGTAACTTTCTGATTCAGACTTTGTAAATTCAGTAGTGTAGAATTTCTTGGTGCTTGTTTTAGAGTTTTGCTTGTGATAGAAAGTTAGGTTGCTTAGCACTTGGGAATTGTGTAGGGACCTTGTTTGTAGGTGGGTGTGAATCCCACGTGTTGTTTGATTCTGGAGCATCGAATTGCTTCATTACTCCGGATCATGCTGAGAGAAGTGGTATCCGGAGTGACGCTGGTGAGCGGACTGGACCGGTTATGGTTGCTGGAGGAGAATTCCTAGCTACGCATGGCCGGGCGTAGGAGGTGGATATTCTAGTAGCGGGAAAGTTGATGCCAGCTGACTTAGTGATAAGTCCGGTGGAACTGTACGATGTTATCCTTGGTATGGATTGGTTGAATCGGTACAGAGTCCATCTGGATTGTCACCGGGGTCGAGTGGTGTTTGAACGTGAAGGTGGTAGGTTGGTTTATCAAGGAGTGAGACCGACTTCAGGTAGTCTCGTAATTTCTCTTGTCCAGGCTGAGGCGATGATTGAGAGGGGCTGCGAGGCTTACTTGGCCACGATTGTAATGCCGGAGGCTGCTGGTGGGGTTGCTGTGAGAGATATTCTGGTCGCTCGGGATTTCGAGGATGTCTTTCAGTCGCTACAGGGATTACCACCATCTCGGTCGGATCCTTTCACTATTGAGTTAGAGCCCGGAACGACGCCGTTGTCTAAGGCACCCTATCGAATGGCTCCGGCAGAGTTGGCGGAATTGAAGAAGCAGTTGGAGGATTTGTTGGAGAAGGGTTTTATTCGACCGAGTACTTCACCGTGGGGAGTACCAGTGTTGTTCGTGAAGAAGAAGGATGGTAGTTTCCGGTTGTGCATCGATTATCGAGGTCTTAACCGAGTCACTGTGAAGAACAAGTATCCTCTTCCGAGAATTGATGAGTTGTTAGATCAGGTGAGAGGGGCTACTTGGTTTTCCAAGATTGACTTGGCGTCCGGTTACCATCAGATTCTGATCGACGAAGCAGATGTTCGGAAGACAGCTTTCAGGACTCGGTATGGACATTTTGAGTTTGTAGTAATGCCATTCGGGTTGACAAATGCACCGGCGGCATTTATGAGGTTGATGAACGGAGTTTTTCAGGAGTATCTGGATGAGTTCGTAATCATCTTCATCGATGATATTCTGGTATATTCGAAGAGTCTGGAGGAACATGAGGTTCATTTGAGGAGAGTTCTGGAGAAGTTGCGGGAACAGAAGTTGTTTGCGAAGTTGAGTAAGTGCAGTTTTTGGCAGAGAGAGATGGGATTTTTGGGTCACATCGTTTCTGCAGAAGGAGTTTCTGTGGATCCGGCGAAGATTCAGTCTATCCGAGATTGGCCTAGACCGAGGAATGCAACTGATATCATGAGTTTTCTTGGGTTGGCAGGCTATTATCGGAGATTCGTCAAGGGTTTTGCGAGTATGGCTCAGTCCATGACGAAGCTGACGGGGAAGAATGTTCCTTTCGTGTGGTCGGCTGATTGTGAGTTGAGTTTCGCGAAGCTGAAGACGATGTTGACTAGTACACCAGTATTGGCGTTACCTGAACCGGGTGAGCCTTATGTGGTGTACACAGATGCTTCGGGAGTTGGGTTGGGCTGCGTGCTGATGCAGCAGGGTAAGGTGATTGCTTATGCTTCGAGGCAGTTGAGGAAGCATGAGGGCAATTATCCTGTTCATGACTTGGAGCTGGCGGCAGTGGTCTTCGCGTTAAAAATCTGGAGGTCTTACTTGTATGGTGGCAGAGTTCAGGTGTTCACTGATCATCATAATCTGAAGTACATTTTTACTCAGCAGAATTTAAATGTACGACAGAGGCGATGGTCGGAGTTGTTGGCTGATTACGACCTGGACATTGTCTACCATCCTGGTAAGGCTAACACTGTAGCAGATGCTCTTAGTCGAAGGAGGTACGATTCATCTCAGGAGCGTGATGTGGAGGCTCTTGTGAGTGAGTTGAGTACGTTGAGGTTGTGTGTGACTTCAGAGGAACCGTTGGGGTTAGCGGCGGCAGATCAGGCGGATCTATTGAGCAGGATCCGAGTAGCTCAGGAGCAGGATCCGGTGTTGTTAGATCTCTCCAAGGCTACTGGTTCCGAATATCAGGTTTCTGCTAACAGGACTATCTTAGTGCATGGTCGAGCCTGTGTGTCTAAGGATGAGGACTTGAGGCAGGAAATTCTGAGAGAAGCTCATGCGAGTAAGTTTTCGATTCATCCGGGAGCGACTAAGATGTACCGGGATTTAAAACGGTATTATCATTGGGTCGGGATGAAGAGAGATGTGGCAGATTGGGTTGCAGCTTGCAATGTGTGTCAGTTGGTGAAGGCTGAGCATCAGGTTCCTAGTGGCTTATTACAGAGTTTACCCATTCCGGAGTGGAAGTGGGACATGATCACTATGGATTTCGTGGTAGGGTTGCCGGTTTCTCGGACCTATGACGCGATTTGGGTGATTGTAGATCGTCTTACTAAGTCAGTACATTTTCTGGCCATTAAGAAAACAGACGGAGCGGAGGTCTTGGCTAAGAAGTATGTGAAGGAAATTGTGAGGTTGCACGGTGTGCCGGCGAGTATTGTGTCGGATCGAGATCCGAGGTTTGCGTCAGTGTTCTGGAGGGCTTTTCAGGCTGAGATGGGCACTAAGGTGCACATGAGTACAGCTAATCATCCGCAGAAGGATGGGCAGTCCGAAAGGACGATTCAGACACTGGAAGATCTGTTAAGGATGTGCGTGCTAGATTGGGGTGGTCATTGAACGGATCACTTGAGTTTGGTGGAGTTCGCATATAACAACATTTTTTTCAGGCGAGTATCGGAATGGCTCCTTTTAAGGCGTTGTATGGGAGGTCATGTCGTACTCCGCTATGTTTTACCCAAGTGGGGGAGAGGAGCATTTTTGGGGCTGATTTTGTTCAGGAGACGACAGAAAAGATCCGTGTTGTGAAGCTGAACCATGAAAGAGGCTCATGATCGGCAGAAGAGTTATGCCGATAGGAGAAGGAAAGAGTTGGAGTTTGCAGTTGGAGATCGAGTGTATCTCAAGATGGCGATGATGCGGGGTCTGAACAGGTCCATATCCGAGGATAAGCTTAGTACGAGGTACATGGGTCCGTTCCGGGTTGTGGAACGTGTGGGACCAGTTGCTTATCGGTTGGAGCTGCCTCCGATTATGGAGAAATTCCATGATGTGTTTCACGTTTCGAAACTCAAGAGATGCTTGCATGCTTCTGAGGAGGTAGCAGTGACGATTCCTGCAGATCTTCAGCCAAATCTGACTGTTGGGATGAGGCCGGTTAGGATTCTTGAGAGAAGTATCAAGGTTCTACGCCGGAAGAGAGTGCCGTTGCTGAGAGTCTTGTGTGACTGTAGCGGTATTCAGGAGGAGACTTGGGAACCAGAGGCAAAGATGAAAACGAAGTTCAAGAAGTGGTTCGAGAAGCAAGCGGAGGAGTGAATTCGTTTTTCTTTGTGGTTTCCAGTTTCAGTTTTTGTGTTGTGATCACCGTGTGTGGTGAAGTTTTTGGTTGTGGATTTTTGTATTTTCATTAAGTTGTAATGATTATGACATTTTTCCAGTGAATAAGAAAGTGTTTTTCTTATGTGTTTGACTTGAGAGTCATGTGTTTGTGGTTAGAGAACCTCAGAATGGAAGTTTTACTGCGGATAGAACTTGCCAGTTTCGGTGGGGACTCTAACGGTTTGTGTGTGTGTATGTGTGAGAGTCTCGGAATAGAAGTTTTACGGTAGTTAGAACTGTCTAGTTCCGGGGAGACTCTGCGGGGACATCCGAGGTGAGGGATGGTCCAGGTGATCTGTGCTGATCACAGTTATGATGGTATTCCGGGAGGGGAATATCATGTGAGACCTTAGGAGGTAGTTCCGGTCAGAGGTGCATTATAGACGTCCAGAGTTGGTTCGTCCAGGGGATGTGTGGGTTCCCTGCATACCGATCGTTCGCCAGGACTGCGTGGACTGGGGACGTGAGGGTGTGGAGATAGTTCATGGAGATTGTGATCTCTGGCAGATCTTTGAGAGTTGTGTCTCTCCAGGGGATGTGTGGGTTCCCTGCATACCGAGAGCCTGAAGGACTATGTGTTCTGAAGGTGAGGGGTATGGAGATAGTTCATATCAGACATCGTCAGGACTGCGTGGACTGAGGTGGGTTGATACGAGGCACCGAGGGCTTGAGGGGTGACGATCCCGAGAGTCAGAGGGTGTGGTTATGAGCTATGAGCGATCAATGTCGTAGACGGGTCTATATGCATAGGACGGATGTGAGCCTCGATAGGGTCTGGGAGATGTAGTCTCCGGTTATACTGGCGGGTTGGCCAGGGGTTAGCTTGGTGGGTAGTGATAGAGGATTCGAGGACGAATCCAGTTTTAGTGGGGGAGAATTGTGACGCCCGCGAACCATTTTTGAGGAAAATGGAGGGGCTGTCGATCGACACACTTGGTGTCTGTCGATCGACAGGGCTCTTAAGGGCTGTCGATCGATACACCTAGTGTATGTCGATCGACACACCTAGTGTATGTCGATCGACACACCTAGTGTATGTCGATCGACAGGTGCTCGAATTGGCTGGTTTTCTGGTTCGATTTAAGTCGTTCAATTGGACCGAGCCGGTTTGGAAAAACCCTAGGGCTTAGTATATAAGGGTTTTTGGCCGCATTTGAGCGAACCAAGTCCCAAAATCAGAAACAAAGAGTTTTGAGAGGAGTTTCTCTTGTTCCTGATAGTTTTGTGGATTAGGGTTTTGTTCTTGATCGATTTGAAGAGGAATTTCGTGGTGATTGTAGCTGAATCTGTTTCTAGCCTCATTATCCAGCAAATTCTATCCGAAAATCTAAGGTGAGTGCGTGACCATGGCTTCTGGGCCGGTGGATTCGTTAGGGTTGTTTGGTGGTAGGTTAAACTTATTGATTTGTTCTTGTATGTGTTGAATCTGTCTGTGAATTGCGTGTGGATTGTTTGGATCGTGTTTATTCGTGCAGGTTTCGTGTTAACGCAGAGGAGGAATCGATCCGAGAGGATAATGATCGATTTCCCATGAATCTGCGACGACCTGTCGATCGACAGCACTTGGGTGTGTCGATCGACAGGGTCACACGAGAGCTGTCGATCGACACCTAGAGGTTGTGTCGATCGACAGGTGATCGAGGAGCTGTCGATCACCTGTATCTTCATGATACATGATCAAGTTTCTGTTTTTTCTCTGCTCGGTTTTAATATGCTGTGGATTTTTTGAAAGAAAAATTTGATGTCCACGGGGGACAATTTTATCACAGTTTGCATATTCATTTCCTAATTCTTGCTGTTGGTGGCAGAACAAAGCTTGGACATGGTTTACTATCTGGGAAGTACTCTATTCCTGTAACAGAGGTATGGCTATTTCAGGAGAATTTATTTTGCTTGCAGAGTAAATGTTATCTACACCACCTCTTTGGACCTCAGTATATTGATTTCTCCATTCTTCTGATTGCAGGAGGATGCTGCCACTGGAGATGCTGTAAGATTCTTAGTCAATATGTATAATTAATTTCCTATTGATCTTTAGATAGAAACCAATGATTGATCAAGAGCTTTATAAGCATATTGATGTTTTGGTCCTAGTGGATTGTCTTTCGAATTTCTATGGCTAGTACCTCATCTTTAGCCATTTTCTACTCTTATAGGCTTTCCTTCTTGGTATGACTTGTGTGGTAAATAGACATAGACAAGCGCATCTAGGCAACAAATGGTTGAAGTCCTTCGTTAGTTTGACTTTTGAAGAAATATACATGTGTGAATGGCACAAATTGGTTTGCCTACCCCTCTTGTGTGGATTTCTGATGACTTTGCATATTGTTTTTCTTTGATCGATTATAGAAACAAGAAGGAATACCTCCTCGCATGTTCAAATCCGTAATTGCTGCAGGCCATGGAGAATTCTCTTCTATGAGACAACAGGTGAAAACTATGTCTTTTACATGTTCAGAATATTGTATATATTCTAATTTGTGTGTTGAGTGGTGCTCCTCCGAGGCATCTGTTTACAATCATCATGTTTTCACACTAACTAGCACCATTCTGTTTCAAAGGATGCTCTGGAGTTTTTCCTCCATTTGCTAGACAAGGTTGAGCGTGGCAGCAACAATAGACCAGATTTAGACCCCTCAAGGAGCTTCAAGTTTGGAGTAGAAGAAAAGATCCTCTGTTCATCTGGAAAAGTTGCATACAACAAGAGGGATGACTGTATTCTTTCTTTGAATATTCCGCTGCATGAGGCAACTAATAAAGGTATATCCTGATTTTCCTTTTTGGTTCCTCTTCCTTTATCATATGGTGTGTTTCTTGATTCTGAGGTCTTTGTTTTGCTTAATGTTTGGTGATCAAGCTGAATTAGAAGCCTTTAACATTCAGAAAGCAGGAAAAGGACCGGAAGAAAATGATATGTGAGTTAATTGACTCAAGTGTCATAGGTTTCATAGTTTTTTCTGCATATCTAAAATATCTATTCTTAGCAGGTCAACTGATGAAGTAGTACGTCCACGAGTTCCTTTAGAAGCTTGTCTAGCAACTTTTGCATCACCAGAGCAGATTCATGATTTCTATAGCTCTGCTCTGAAGGGGAAGACAACAGCTATCAAGTATGGTGTTTCTTTCCTGAGCATAACCCAGTCTAAATGAAACTAAACTAATGTCTTTAAGGGTTAACTTTTGGTTTCCATTTTATGCAGGACAACTGGATTGACATCTTTCCCAGATTATTTGGTCTTGCACATGCGGAAGTTTGTTATGGAGGAGGGCTGGGTGCCAAAGAAACTTGGTCTCTTTCTGAAACACCTATCCTTTTAAGTTCCCCCTACTGGCCCTTTATATATAAATACTTATCATCTTTTATTTGATTTGCTGATGCAGACGTGTACATTGATGTTCCGGATGTAATTGATATCAGCCACATGCGCAGCAAAGGGCTTCAACCTGGAGAGGAACTGTTACCAGATAGCGGTATGTTGTTATATTTATTTACAAGAATGGTGCTTCATGTAATTCAACTGAATAATGATTGACTTAATTTATTTGTTTTGACCCTCGAGCTAATTTTCTAGTGGTCATGACTACTTGCATTTTGAATCTCGTATTGTTATTCGACATATTGTTAGATGAACAGGGTTATTTGTTATTCTCCCTATAATTCTGTTGGCTATTCATTTTTCTCTGCATACAGCTCCAGAAGAAGTGATGGAATCAGCACAGCCTCTGGCAAACGATGAGATAGTTGCACAACTTGTCTCAATGGGTTTTAACCAACTTCACTGCCAGAAAGCTGCCATAAATACTTCTAATACTGGGGTTGAAGAGGCAATGACGTGGTTACTTTCTCACATGGATGATGCAGGTAATTGAAAATATATCCGCAAGTCTGCTGTTGATGCTTCACTTCTCTCTTAAAAGCTAAAATACATTACGAGACCAATATCTGATATGATGATGTATTGTGTTTTATAGACATCGATGCACCGATCTCCCATCAGACATCTGATGTTGATCAATCAAGCGTTGATACCTTAATCTCCTTTGGTTTTCCTGAAGACGTTGCTCGAAAGGCACTCAAAGCCTCGGTAAATTTTCTCTCAACGCTTTTGAGCAAATTACTTGCATTTTGGCAAGGCTCTTATTACTGAAATCTCACTGGCTTCTGTTGTTTTTTTTATCATATCAGAAAGGAGATATTGAGAAAGCAACAGACTGGATATTCAACAACCCTAATGCATCGTCTTCGGACATGGACGTTTCCTCTAGCAGTTCAGCTCAGACTCCAGCTCAAAGTGGATTACCAGACGGAGGAGGGAGTTAGTTTCTTGAAAAACTCTTTTACCTTTACATCTTCCAAAACAAAACCAAATTGAGAATGATACTAACTCAAAAAGCTTTTATTTGTCTTACTTAAACCGCAGGATACAAGCTGTTTGGGATAGTAAGCCACATGGGAACATCAACTCACTGTGGTCACTATGTTGCACACATTCAGAAAGAAGGCCGTTGGGTTATATTCAATGATAGCAAAGTCGGTGTCTCGACAGATCCTCCAAAAGACATGGGTTACCTCTACTTCTTTCAGCGCATCGACGGTTGATTGTTAAGAGTTTTCATCATGGGAGAGAAAACTAGTCCTTTGTTTTTCAATAGAAATTTTTAGTGTCTAGGGTTTTTAAGATTTGGATTGAGGAGTCCCATGGGTGATGAAGATGACTTGTTTCGGTTCCAAAATTTTACTTTAGCACTATTGATGATTGCATCCTGTGAAACTTGTTCATAAATTTTAAGACCCGTTTTAAAGCAAAAAACATTATTCACTCTCATCTTTTCAATATGCTTTCTCACCTTTACATCGGTTTTAGCACAAGAGTGAAAAACATGCGAATAACCGATCTTGACCGGCGTAATTAGGGTTCTCTGCTAAATAGTGATTTAGGCACTGATAAGTGGGGGATTTGTGATTAGACTCGTCTCTCTCTCTCTCTCTATTACTCGAGAGCAACATGAATTGTGTCTTGTTCTTCTCACAACACGTGTTATTCTTCTTCTTTCTAATCAAAAGTTGTTGTTCCATTGGAGTCATGGAATTGTTTCTGATTTTAGGAGTTTTAACTGCATCCCTTGAGAAACTCTCACCGGAATCTCGTATATATGAGGTATGTCGATGTTTCTAATTACTATTTCTGATTTGTTCAACGATTGATGGGTGAAACTGAAACCATAGAGAATTGAATTGATGTGATCTTTGGTGATAATTGATAAAATCTTTGTATTTTTGGTATTTTCAATAGATGGGAAAGAAACGTGAGTTACTCTTCTCCTACATAATAGGAAGTGAAGTAGTGCTCAAAAACAGAAGACCAAGTCATAGTTAAACTTAACTCCAACTATCTCATCAGGGACTTACTAATTTCCATGGAAGTTTGAGTGTTTGTGAACCATCAGTTTTGTCCTCACAAGGTTAGTTTCATCATCTCTTTTGCTCTTCTTTTTTAGTTTTCTCTCTATGTCAAATGTTATCTATCGTATTCACATAAATTCTATTGACCATAATCTTTTCACTCATTTTTTGTTTGAATTGAAAAATGTCATGTGAAACTCAAAAAACAAAAACAAATATCCGTTGCCGGGACTGAGTTTATTGCTAAGCTTATTGGAATGTAATCAACATAGAACAAGGATTTTTGTACAATTACTTTTGTTATTATTTCCTTTGATTTCATATCTTACAATTTCTCTGTTGAAACAACTTCGTTAGCTAAATTGCTCTTTGATGGTCTTTGGAGCTTTGAGTTTAGGCAATGGAATCTGTTTTACTTTGTTCTCAAGTGTGCCTGAGGTGCATAGTACTAGTTTAAGTAGCGGTATGTTGTGCTCAATGATTGCTCATATGGTATGCCTTAGATATTGGATAAGAGACTTTTTCTCCCTTGCTGAACTCAACTAGTGCTACTATGGTTGAAGGTTTTTCACCTAAATGGATCTATGACTAGCCATCTGATTTCGCATTTTTAAGCTGTATTTGGACCTTGAGATGCATGTTTTGCTTGCACTTGAGGAAATGTGTATTTTTGTTTTTTTGTTTTTATTCTCTATTCCTCCCAAAATATTATTACCTTGATAAAACCTATATCCTTAGGACTATATAAACCCATTTCTTTTCACCTTTTGTCATCCCACCAACCCCGCCGTCACGCGTGAACATCGCATCAAAAGGTTAGTTTCATCATCTCTTTTGCTCTTCTTTTTATTTTTCTCTCTATGCCAAATGTTATCTATCGTATTCACATTAATTCCATTGACATTACCCTCATAATCTTTTCACTGGAATATAATGAACATAGAACAAAACTTTTTTCTACTTCTTTTGTTATTTCCTTTGATTTCATATCTTACCATTTCTCTGTTGAAAACAATTAAGTTCGTTAGCTAAATTGCTCTTGGATGATCTTTGGAGCTCTGAGTTTAGTCAATGGAATCTTTTCTACTTTGTTCCTCAAGTGTTCCTGAGATACATAATACTAGTTGTTTTCTTTGAACTAGTTTAAGTAGAGGTATTTTGGTAGTTCCTTAGATAGTGGATAAGAGACTTTTTTTTCTCCCTTGCTGAACTCAACTAGTGCTACTATGGTTGAAGGTTTTTCACCTAAATGGATCTATGATTAGCCGTCTGATTTCCCTTTTGTAAGCTGTACTGGGACCTTGAGATGCTTGTTTTTGCTTGCACTGGAGGAAATGACACAATCTAGAGCTCATTTCCTCCCAACGTTTATTTTTGTTTTTATTCTCTATTCCTCCCAAAATATTACCTTAGTAGTCAACTGATAGGATTTATGTCTTTAGGACTATATAAACCCATTATTTTTCACTCTTCATCATCCCACCAACCCTCGCCGTCACGCGTAAACATCTCCGATTGTCGCATCAAAAGGTATTCGATGATTTAGATATGAATATTCGAGTTTTGCATTTATAATATGTATCATTTTCTTGATTTGCTTCCCTTTGTTTAGGATTCTTTGCGTGATCATTTATTATGGTTCTGATTTTGTGAAGATATGTATTGGGATGACCAAACAGTTATCGGCTTTGTGGTAATGATGTTTGTTTGCGTAACAAATCCTTGGTTTTGTGTAGGTTGATATTGTTTTCCATTTTTCGATCTATCCTTGTAACTATCGCTTTGGTTTTCCATTTTTTATATTTTGTATACTTTGGAGTTTGTTCTTAGGTTCTATTGAGTTTTGATCTCATGTATATATATATTTACTGTAAATGAAACATGGGGATGGAAGAACCCATCTAGATGAAAAATAACTTTGATGCATTTTACCTTCATTTTCAAACCCTTTTGCTTTTCTGTGATGTCTGCATGGTGTTTCTTAACTGTCTTCGTGGTCTCTGTCTAATAGATACCAAGGGGTGTTTGTGTATTCGGCTATATCTAGTTCCTTGTAGTGACATAAATACACATTCTTGTTGCAGACATATCTGTTCTTGAATCCCTATTATGAGCTAACTGATGTTTTTGTTGATGCAGAGCCTTAGCAACAGAAAGCAAAGAAAAAATGGTTGAAACAAGAGGTCAGGCTGCTCAGCGTCGCAAGCGAGTGGCGTGGAATACTGTTGAGTCTGAACAGGGTGTCTTTATGGACATCCTGTCACGGTTGCCCGTTAAATCTATGCATTCCCTTCGAACAATAAATAGGTATTGGCATGGCTCAGTTAGAAATAGGTTTTTTGCTAAGATGCAGTTAAGTCGATCAAGGGAGAATCCTGCCTTCATTGCCTGTCAAGTTTGGGATAGTAAGATGAAGTTATATTCGATGAAACCAGGGAGTTTTCAGCTTTCTTACATGAATATGATTAATCCGCCTGAGAGAAGTGATGAAAGACAGATGCACGTGGTATCGTCCTTCAAAGGACTTTTGTGTTGCATAAATCAGATTTGTGACGATGACGTAGAAAACCAGTTATGGGATCTGCAGATTTGGATTTGTAATCCGTGTACCGTGGAAAATGTCCTTCTTCCCCAAGGGAGACCCTCGTTTGAGTTTGTGCCAATTGTCGGAGTAGCTTATGGGTCCGACATCGGCGACTATAAACTTTTTCGCATATTCTGCGTCGGAAAGAAACAACCTGAAGAAAGGGTATACGGGAGAATTTATATCGAAGATCGCCAAATCGTTAGAACATATACTTATGCTGTCGTTACTCATCGAAGAATCTGATCTTATGTATGACTGAGACACATTGGTTTTCTTATGATGTGGTTACTAAAAAGTGGAACAAGAGAAGGGCAAAGAAGTTTCCTAAGTTTGAAGATATTTATGTGCTCCCTTTTACCGAAAGCATTCTGCCATGTAAGTTATGTTTATATAATGCTGCAATGTTTTTTCCTCGTTTATTTTCTAATCCTCTTTGATCGGTTGTTCCTTGAATCAGGCAATGGCGGTGGTGTGGTGCTGTAGAAGGAACATTAAGCATGCCTATGTTCTCTGCTGTGATGCAGAGTTTGTTGAATCCGAGAGGTTATGTGTTTTTCATTCAAAGAACTTTCACATTGGGTCTTGTCTTGTTTTTTGAACTTGGTGTATTGCAGTTTCTATTTTCAAGACTTCATGGATAATAGTTTTAATACTTTGGCTGCTGAACAAAGTTTTATTTGATGTTATGATTCTCTGTTACTGATTTTGAGTCCTGCTTACTTAGTGCTTCCTTCTTCTGCTATTATTCCGTTTGCCTTATACCGTATATTTAACCGGTTGGTTTAGTAATGAGTTTTTGGTTCTTTTAATTTCTGATTTGTGCACTAAATGTTTCATTCTTATTGCATCCCCTAAATATTATTAAGGAGGTGATTTTTTCAAATATGTTTATGTGTCTCATTCTCCTTCAAAGTTAGGTAAAGTAAAAACCATGTCAAATGTGATATGGCAAAAAACTCATTCAATTAGCTATGGGCTATTGAATATTTAGCTCATTAACTTTATAAATAATCATAATTAATTAACTTTATAAATAATCATAATTAATTAACTTTATACTTAGCTCATTAACTTTGATTATTCTAATTCAATTGATAATTTTATGTAAATTAATAGTAAACTTCATATATTATATAAAGTTATACACAAATGACAAAATTTCAACATGAACATTTTTTTTAAGTTTACGTAAAAGTACAAAAAGTAATGTTTAATTAAAATGTCCAAATTTACTATTAAATAAAATAAAAAACAATTTTGATCTATTGGAAAAAAATAATATTTTGGTTAAAATGTAAACACAAGCCAAAGCCAAAAATAAACTATACAAACTTATCCATAAAAGATTGTTTTCATTTTTTATATTGTTATTCACAAATAATTCACATTTTTAACCAAATCATTATTGAACACAATTAGAAAAAACTTAAAAAACTATACAATTTTTTTATAAAATTTATTGGATATTTTAACAAATAAATAATATTTAGATACTAATTTAAATTATTTGATCAAAATTTAAATAGGAATCGAAATCATATTATCGCCTCATTATATGCTTTATTCTAAATGTTATTATTCATAAACAAAAATCAAAAATTATCCTAAAGACCAAAAATAAACCAGAAAACAAATTATAACATTATTAGCAATTGTTAACTCTTACAAAGTATTAATCCGCATATAACGCGGAGAGTCATCTAGTAGTTTAGGTTTCATAGAACTTTTTTTTTGAAGGTTTGTCTGTCTTTCTCCAAAGAATGATTTCATATAAAGATTTAGTCCGAACTTTTTGTAAGAAGTATATGTATATTCTTTTTCAAAAATAAATCATTTCATGGATGGTAATATTAAAACTACAAAGTTCACAAAGTTTGATGAAAGTTTCAAACAAATTCTTATCAAAATTAATATTTTACTTGTCTATATATTATTTCAAAATATATATTCATAATATTTATAATACAGATTATCTCCATTAATATTTTAAATTATCGAAAATATAAGAAAAAAACATTTTATAACATTGACCCCAAGATGCAAAAATCACAATATTCAAAAGTTTGGATACATGAATAAAGGAAGAAATATATGAAGACCAAATATTGGTTTTACCCGAATACCCAAGTTTTTGAATATTGTGATTATTTTAGCAAGTTACAAATAATTAAATCAATTTTCAATCAATATTTGAAAATAAATCAATGGATAAAATCTATATTTTTAAAAGTATCTTATATTATATAAAGTAGAGTTTGTCAAAATTGTAACTCATTAGATGGTGGCATGTGTCTAATATCAATCGAGATGATGACATGTGTAAACAAAATTAAAAACGGAAAACTAACAAAATAACTGTTAAATAATTAAGTAAATAGTCAACGAAAAATTGTAATAGTTTAATTTAATTAGGAAAAAACTATAATAGGAAAAATTGTAATAGTTCAAATTAATTAGAAAAAAAAAATAGAAAACTAACAAAACGAATTATTAAGTGAATAATTAAATAATGAAAAGGAAAAATTCTAATAGTTCAAATTAATTAGAATTTTTTTTTACGACAGTCTAAAATAATTAGGAAATAAAATAAAATTTATAATCCAAACTATACCTAAAAATTAAGAAAAAAATTGAAAAGATATATAAGTGGCAAAAAAACTGAAAGTATAAAAAGAATAGTTAGTAAGAACATTAACCTAAAGAGAATATAAAAATAAATAAACAAAAATTATAGAGAAAATAAAAAAATCTTATTATATAAAGGATGAGTGATTTGAACTAATTTATATTTTCTATCTTGCGTGTTTAACCAAATACAATTTAATGATAAATAAATTGATAATTATACGGGTTTCAACTTAAAAATACGATTATACGGGTTTCAATTTTGAAACTACTTATATGAGTTTTAATTTAGAATAATTATAAAAATCATAACTATATAAATAATTATTTTAAATATTTAATACCCGCATATTATGCGGGTCCTAATCTAGTTAATCTATATTTCCAAGAGGTATATGTATAGAGAAATAAAAGTATGAAAGGAAATAATATATATTCAAATAAAATATCAATTTAGATTGGTAAAAAATATATGTATAGATAGAAAGATAAAATATTAAAAGAATAATATGTATTATGCATGCCGACTATGATAATTTAGTATTAATTGTAATAAGCATTTAGTCAGAATTCATGAACTCAGTAGCCTTAAAATGACATGGGTGCATGCATTGGTTTATTGAAAGAAATAATCTGTATTTTCAAAAAAATACTAATCTATTGTTGGAAAAATATATGTATAGAGAAGTAAAAATAAATATGTGTAGAAAAATATTAATTTTTTTAAGTGCATGTTTTTTTTTTAAATTAAATAAATTCATGAACATGTATTCTGAATTATGACAAAAAAAAAAGTTAATTATCATATATTTATTCACCAATGTTTGGAAAATTTGGTCAGAATTCATGAACTCAATTATTTTATATTTGTATAGGTGCATGAAACACTTTGCAAAATCTCAACAACATTAACGGACTCAGCTATAATTTTCATATATATATGAAATCATTTCCACAAGAAAGAAAATTGAAAAGTATTCCATGAGTTATACTACTTGAGAATATTAAAATATATTCTACAAATCATAAACAAAAAATACGTAAGTGCTATATGAAAGCAATGAAGGAGAAAACACTGTAGAACAACCACTAACAGAGCTCCTCTCATAATGATCAGATGGGTTGTCGCGGTTATCCTATCTTCCTCTTTTAGGTGTTTTGGGTATCTAAGGCAACTGAATAACCTCACATATGCACCAAATTTCACTTTCCACTCACCTAACACATATTCCTACACACATATGCCAAAGGCAATTTTGGAATATGAGAATGTAAGTGACATTTTATATTAGTATAAACACATATGTGACATTTGCGAAATCCAAACCCAAAAAGTGACATAACATGAGTTTATCTCAATAAAGAATTAACCGTCTAACAACGATCAACTTTTAGTGTTTGATATATTAATCGTTTAACTAGGCCCGACCTGTCAAGATTAGATGCCTCAAACAAAAAAAATCGTAAAGCCCAATAAAAAAATTGTAAACCCCAATAACAAACTTTTTCTAAAAAATCTCATAACCTTGCATACCTGTAATTCGAACTGAACCCTCCATGCCATCTTACCGCCCCTAACCATTATGCCACTGTAGGTTTTACAAAATACAATGCCCTTAAAACATAATATTAACTTGGTGCTTAAAGCACCAACTTTACCAGCTTTAGGTTAGGCTCGGGCCTACGTATAACTATTGTATTACCTTGTCTATTGATAAGATTAACGGCTAACGAATATGGTAAAATGGTGATCATAGTGTAAAGCTATTCAATTATTGATATGAATCATCTATTACGTACTACATGAAGATTTTTTTTTTTTTTTTGTCAAACATTCTTACTTCATTCATTCAGTAATCCAAGTACAAAATGAAGGAATTAAACATCCTCCGAAAATACAACAACATAATTGAAATGCAATAAAATATAAAGTAGATAGATCATCGCAAAAGATGGACAGCGAATCCAAAACATACTTCGGATGCGTCAAACGCGACTTCGCAGCAAAGCCGGAGAGTCTCTGGTTGGTCACTTTACATTGTGACTTTGAAGTTCCGGGCATAAAGCTCGGGGATTCGACCATACTCAACGAGATGGAAGAAGGTGGAATTAAACTTTCCCACCGAAAGTAATTGACAGGATTTGAAAATCCAGAAAACTTGTGACCTCTCAACAAGGAGAAACCAATTAGCTCATAAGCATAATAGACATTTTCAAATCTGATTTTTTGCATAAAAGAGACTGTGCCGAGAATAATGAGTAACTCTCCAATTGGGCCTCAGTAAAACAAGCCTTATAAGGCCCATTAGCATATGCATAGCTCCATGGCCCATTAACACACGCACCTTTGCACGATGGCTTGGTGAGGGAAGGTATGGCCGTCGGTGACCGACAACAATTTCCGTCAATACACGCAGCTTTTCCGGCGAGGCTGCGATCTGGAAACCAGCATGTGAAGGGTAATGATTCGGAGAGGTGGAGGGGTGAATCCGTTGTGATCTGGAAACCAGCATGTGAAGGGTAATGATTCGGAGAGGTGGAGGGGTGAATCCGTTGTGTTATTGGTCGATCTCGGAAGCGAGGAAGAGTCGTTGCTTGACGGCGGTGAGTAGCTACGTCATGGAGACATAGTCCTCGGCCGACCCAGGACAGACTCTCCACGGTTAGAGAGGACGGAACACGAGCGTAAGGTGAAACCCTCCTAGATCCGGTGCCGTTCAGATCTAGGCGGTTGTGAAGCTTGTACTTGTTGAGTGAACATGGTGGTGAAGGGGCTATGTCTGGCGGGTCCGGCGGGTCCGGAGGAGGAAGGAGCCTCGCCGAACTACACACTGTCCTCTTGCCGGAACGAGGGGGTGAGGCGAAAGTCATACACGAGGTCACGGTGGGGAGGGAGAGAGGGGAGGGAAGGTGATAAGGAGAGACAAAGTGGAGGGGAGAGAGAGTGGGTGGATCTCTACGGTGAGGAAGTACACTGCAGAGAGGGAGGCTCGTCATCTTCATAGTGCTGCTCGGTGAAGAACGCACACAAGACTGCATCCCGATCGGAGAAGCTCACGATGGCGGCTCCTCGAAAACAGAGCTAGTACTACATGAAGAATTAAGTCGATAAAATCTATATTGGAATATGTTGCACAACGTAAAGGAAAAGTACATCAATTAAAAATAAAAATACATGCAGCATAATATATTTTTCGATGAATAAGAACTTTGCCGTGCATTCAAAGATAGCAGATGTTTTAGCATGCTTTCTGGGATCACATGTCTTCGGCCGGAAGCTCTTTCACCTCCGCACATGGCCAAACAACTCGCCAAACACATTGAAGTATTAATGTAATCTGAAAAGGATAAAAAAGGCCACTCAAAACTAGATCATTAGTACATCCGCCGATGCAAGCATTAACAAAATCAAAACCATCGACTCAAACTAGAATTGCAACTTAGACCACCTCATAAACAAAATTGACCAAAAAGCTTTCACTTGATCCTTTTTTGATCAACATTCTATTAAACTTAAGAGAAAAGGCCTTAGCCCATTACAATTTGGAGGCCCAATTTTGCCAAGCTATCTGCTAAACAATTTTGAGATCGTGAAACAAATTCACTACAAGAAAACACAGGATTTACTACGCCCAAAAGCGTCGCAAATCCGTCGCAAAACTC
The DNA here is from genome assembly GCA_900128785.1 of Arabis alpina. Lineage (NCBI taxonomy): Eukaryota > Viridiplantae > Streptophyta > Magnoliopsida > Brassicales > Brassicaceae > Arabis > Arabis alpina. Next base: position 24,142,295 of record LT669790.1, read on the forward strand.
GAATTTGCGACGACTGTGCGACGAAATTAAGGCGTCGCAAAAGTATTGTCGCAAATTTGAAGCGTCGCAAAATCGTCACAAATTTGTGACGACAATATTAGCGTTGCAAATTTGTCCCGCTTTTGCGACGCTATTATAGCGTCGTAAATTTGTGACGCATTTGCAACGATGCTAGGTAGTCGTAAATTAGCGACATAATTGTGACTATTTAATTCGTGGTAACTTTACGACTGAATTGCGACGACTGAATTTGTTGCAACTTTGTGACGAATGTGTAACGCTATTGTACAGTCGTAAATGAGTGACGTATCAGTGACGAAGTTTGGAGTCATAAATTAGCGACGGGACTGTGACAATATATGTCGTCGTAACTTTGCGACGAATTTGTGACGAATTGTATGTGTCGTAGAAGTGTGACGCCATATGCAGTAGCAAAGTCGTGGCAAATTAGTGACGAATCTACTACGAAAATTGTTTGTAATTTCGTATTTACGTTAAGTAGCGTAGCAAAATCGTAGCAAAATCGTCGCTACCATCGCAAATTCGTCGCAAATCTGTGACGAAAATGTAACAGTTGAATATTTTGCTACTTTTCATAATCGGCATATTATGGTCTAAATTGAAATTGGTTTTGCTTTATACAAAAGTTTAAACATTGAAATCATTGTGAAAACATTAATACAACTGACATAAGTTTAAGTTATGGAAGCTTAGTTGCAAAAATACTAGCATAGATACAAAAAATTAACAAGTTCTTAGAGTAGAAGCACTTAGGGTTTAGAAGGAGGTTGAGTAGGAGCAGTGGTTGGAGTGGCTGCAGGTGTGTCTTCGGTGGTTGCCTGTTCTTCATCCATAAAAACTCCAATGCGGGAATCAGACTTCTTGAGGTATGTAAGGAGCTTCGTCATTTCAGCGAGCTGCTCTTGACCTTTGTGGTGCTCCTCATCAAGCATGCGTTGCTCTTCATCACGCTTGCGTTGTTCCTCATCCCGCCGAGCATTAGCAGCTTCCTGAGCCTCAAGCTGACGCTGAGCTGCATCTAGCTTCTCTTGCATGTTAGAGAGATCAGGCGTATAAGAGCTTGCATAAGACTCTTGCCGCTTTCTTTTCCCTTGCAGCCGAGGCAGTTCCCCAAGTCCAAAAAGACTGCCCTTGTGATCAGTGACTGTACACTGATGCAGAAGCCAAAGAAATAGATGTTAGTCCTTAGCAATTCAGTAGTCAAGCAACCAAATTGATTAACACAGAAGGTAAAAGTAATTAAGCATTGAGAAAGAAAAATATCTTGAGGAATATTTCATTCTTTTGGTCAATGGAGAGGGTCCTCTGAGTTGAAATCTCTGAAATGGTAGAGGCATCTGCGTCAGACACAGCTTCTGCAAGCTCCTTCTCATAAGCCTCTGCAACTTGTTTCGATTTGCAGTCGACAAATGTTCTATCTTTGTTCGTGTGTGTCCGCACAAACACCTCTCCCCATGAGACAGGTCGACCTAACTCTTGTTCCTGCAAAAGAAAGGAATCATGTTAAACATTTGAAGAATGTTAAAGTAAGAGAACAAAGATATCACTCACCATTTCTTGTTGACGTCGCAAGAAGGATTTCTGTCCAGAATTGTGCTTTGCGATTCCTAGACCTCCACGAGTAGATCTGCGGCAGTTGGAAGCCGTCTCACTCTTTTCCTGCGCCTCAGGAGTTGCCCAAAATAGTTGCATTTCATCCCAGAGAGTCTCTTTGATTCATGTTGGCCTGCCGGGGCCGCGTCTAGCCTGGCTAATGATTCCTCTCATTCTTCTCGATGCAATCGCAAAGAAATTGTCCCTGACAAGTGTAGTAATGCCAATTTCCCAGTTGTACTTCCCCTACATTAAACAAAGTTGTTAGTATGGTATAATGAGTAAGAAACTTGATTACAAACAAAGCATTAATCTAAAACATTACCGCAAAAGTTTCGAACATGAGTTTTTGTTCTTCAACAGGGGTAGAGGACCAGTTATACCACGGTCCATCGAACTTCCGCCTCATAATGTTGCAAATCACCTTAGCCAACACACCGTTGTCCCTATCAAACCTAAAACAGAGGATGAAAACATAACAATTTAACAAAATCAGTTTACTATCTACCAAAAGGAATCATAATAAAGCAATGTCTATATTACTTAAATCAATTGTAAAAGCCTCTAAACCCTATCTAACACACACTCCATGTCATAACACATCCTAATATGAACATATACATATGTATAGTTCACAAACATAAGTGTTTATAATTGAGAAGATTGAGTTGAGAAGTGTTACTATATAGTCTGGGTGTTTGGGATTGGGATCGGAGACAAACGGAGTAAGTTTTCACGCCCAGGCAGTCCCAGGAGGTACTCCAGGTTCTGGGCATACTGTACATTCTGCTGGGGAGCTTCATTCTGGTTGCCATCCACAACCTGAGCATCAACGAACGGAGCATCAACCTCATCTTCTTCCTCCGATGGAGGGTCTTACTCGGTAAATTCAGCGTAGTAGTCTTCTTCTTCTTCTTGTTGTTCTTCTTCTTCATCTTGTTCTTCTTCGACCATGTCAACTGCTCGAAGGTTTCCTTCGCGGTGCACCGGAAATTCCACACGAGAAACAGGCAGATCGTTGAGGTTGAGGGACTGCCTTTGATGACTAGAAGGCTGTTGTCTCGCTGTAGGATACTGAGCTGGAAGATTTGTTATGGAAACAGAACCGGAAGCGGTGCGTTCAGAGGACGTCGATAAGGTTTGACGTTGACCGCTTCGACCTTCGATTTCAAAATTTCGTCCGCCTGACGAATTTACAGCAGTTCGAGGCTGGAGTTCACGAACCGGTGTCCTAAACCTATCAAACCTGATGGAGGATCCACCAGAGTCAGCACCTGTGAGGCCAGGGACTACTGGAATTCCTTCACCAGATGGAGGGTCTGTGAAGCCTGCATCGACGGTTTGACTCCCTCCACCAGAGCCAACGCCTGTGACCCCAGGGACGCTTGGACTTCCTCCACCTTCAACAACACGACGGCGTCCAGTCGAAGGGACACCGCGAGTGGTGTTAGCAGCTGTACCGGGTACATCCTTCGGTCCACCACTGCGTCCACCGAGTTTGGATAGACCTCCTCGAACACGAACACCACCACCTCTGACGCTTTGTCTTCCACGACCACCGGCGGTTGATTTACCGCCTCTTGTGTTCGCCGCGACAGTAGCCTTCGATTTCGGAGGCATCTCTACTGAGGACTTCGACTAAAGAAACGAACCGAGAGAAAGGGGGAATCGATCGAAATATCAAACCGAGAGACAGAGAAGAAGGAGAGAATAGAAGAAACTGAATAAACGGAGAAGATCGAACCGAGAGACAGAGAAGAAGGAGAGAATAGAAGGAACTGAAAGATCGGAGAAGATTGAACAGAGAGACAGAGAAGAAGGAGAGAATCGAAGGAACTGAAAGATCGGAGAAGATCGAATCGATCGGAAGAGAACGGCGCAAATCGCCTTTTCGCTGAAAGAGAAGGAAAAAAATTAGGTCACGCGTGAAATGAATTAGGGTTACGCGTTTTGCTATTTGTTTCGATGGGCGTCACAAATTCGTGACAATTCCATCACAAAACACATGGGCCAAGTTAAGCCCAATGATTCATCGCTTGTGGCCCGACCAGTTTTTAAACCCAAAACATGATATCCGTCACTAAAGCGTCACAATTCTGTGACGACTTTGTCACGAATATATGGGTCACAACACAAAACCCTATACCCTAAAACCTTAGAGGCAAATTGTATACCAATATGATGTTCAATCTTACCTTCATATGCCATTCTATCAAAAAATCTATTTCAATTAAGCAGTTCAATTAATTTTCTTTAAGAATAACACTAATTCTTTTACACACTTTTACAATTTCATGGACTTTATATTAATGTTTGGGGTTTAAATTGAAATTCAATTTTTTTGAATTTTTATAGATTTGACTGTTAATTACAATGTAATTCGTGATATAGAAAAGTGGAACTTCCAATATATACATTCTTCTACTTGAATAGGTTCATAATTATGACAAAATCAAAATGGGAGTTGCAAAATCGTCACACATTTTGACGGCGCGTCACAAATTCGTTACACAGGCGTCGCAAATTTGTGACTGCTTTGCGACGCTTTTTTTTGTCACCTCTCTATACCCTAAACCCTAAACTTTTTAATGCTAAATTGTATGACATACACCTTACTAAACTACACTCGATATATTTGTCTTGTATTGTTTAATAAAAAGAGTTATTTCAACTAAATATTTTGAATTTGGGAAAAATATTTCATTTTCATAGTTTATAATGTGTAATCACATACATTTGTAGACATTTTTTATGATTTGGGCCAAATATTATGAAATTTGTAATTTTCAAATGTGTAAGTGTTAATTGCACTGTATATAGTCATTTCTATTAGTTTTCCTTCGAAAAATACATCCATTAACCTTAAATACTATGTTAATAACTTTGGAATACTAAATAAGTTACAAATGCGTTACAATTCCGTCGCAAAGTTAGGTGTAGCGTCACAAATTCGTTACACAGTCGTTGCAAATTTGTGACTGCTTTGGGACGCTTTTTTTTACTAAAATAATTTAGAAATGCGTTACAATTCCGTCGCAAAGTTAGGTGTAGCGTCACAAAGTCGTCGCAAACCTGTCTTAAAAAACAGTGAAAAAATAATGCCACCGGAGGAGGTCGAACCCGGGTCTCAATTGTCGAATATATTGTGCAATGCCACCATGCCAAAGTGATATATATGTTTCCTTCTCGGCGGTTAATTTAATTAAACTGTTATGGCAAATGTAATAAATGCAAAACTGTAAACCTTTATATATGTAAATGGTGAGGTTCAAACCGATGACCTGTCAAACATCATTGCCATTGCTTTGCCACTAGGATAGTTTGTGTTATTCGTCAAGTGTTCAGATCTATCACTATATATATATTTGAAGCTGAATATTAATATGGACAATATTAATTTTATTAAGTGCAATTTATTCTTTAAAACACATTATAGATTAATGATAATATAAATTGCAATCAAATAATACAAAATCATCATCATCTTGGTCACCATCACGAACTTCATCGTTATCTTCCTCTGAAGACGATAAGTTACAGAGAAATTTATCTTCTTGTTCATTGTCTTCAATTTCAAAATCAATTGTTTGTATTGGGTTGTTTCCTTCCACCAAGGTAGGGACGTCAACTTCGTCCACCATTTTCGTCACAGTATCATCGCTTGTTTGTTGCAAAATAACCAAGTCTTTGGTACGAAATTTTCCTTGTACACGATTCCTCGGATTAACTTGTAGTACTGTAAGCCATGGTTTCAGAAGACGTTTAGTAGCTGGATATGGAAGATAACAAACTTGATCGGCTTGAGACCCTGCCATTAGTATAGTATTTAGATAAGGACTTTCAAAATATTTTGAAACCATATATGTCTATAAATTTAGAAGATTTAATAAATGAACAATTCATACCTAGAATAATATGTTCAATAATATTGTTTTGATATCGGCCTTTAACCAACTGATGTATTGCGTTTTTGACGCATTCTAACCAATGTTTTCAATGGATTTTCGAGTCTTTTTTATATGTTTATAGTCTTTTCAGGATAGAACACGTTTGGATGGAGTCTAAGGCAAAAAAGTAAGGAATTAGAGCAATTGTGTAGAAAGGCCAGAAGTTTGGCACTTGTTGAGGCACTTTCCACCGATGGATCGAGCTGAAATTTTGACACAAGATAAAACATTGAGTTATCGTTCATTTGGAAGTGATATGAAGATATTCAAACGGTGCGATCAAAGGTTATTGAAGTTTTAGTGAAGACATGTGAATCTGCCTAAACCGACCAGTTCGCTGGAAAATAAGGAAATTGCAGTTTTTCCTATTTTGACTTGGTTTTGTGAGAGATTTTGACCAGAAACGTGACTAGACCTATTTATTCTAGTTTTTAGCCATTTTTTAGGAAAGACATTATTTTCTATTCATACTTTTAGTTTCTAAGCTTTTGGGAGAAGATCTCTGAACCCTATTGACAATTTGGAGAAGATTTCTAAACCCTTTTACTTATTTATTAATTTCATCATGTTTTCTATGAATTCTTCTTGTGATTTGATTTCTATCATGTATGAGTAGTTTTCTTATTGGGTTTTAGGGTTTCAAAGGGATTTCAGGGTTTGATTCAATTGATATTGATTTAGGGACTGATAACTTAGTTTCTTCATATAGGTTGTTCTTATTGCTGGAACTTGATTAGCTACCCAGTTTCTGATCTAAGGTTGGTTAACGCATCAAAAGTGTTTGTTTAAATGCCTGAAAGAACCTATATGAGCAAAACATCCCTAGCCAACGAAAGTTGATGTTAGGGTGTTTTGTGAACATATCAAACTTGATTCTAATGCATGTTTAACCTCTTGAATTCAAACGACAGTTTAGGATCTTAGGTTGTTAGACATAGTAATTGATGCTAGGATAGTAGATCAATTTGATTTCGTGATTTGAGTTATAGAACGATTCATAATGCTTCTCTTGACAATTTATCTATTTCTAAATCCCTGAATCCCTGCGAATTCCCTAATGCCCAATGCTTTTAATTCATAGTTTACATCGTTTTATTTACTTCTCTCATTTACTTTTTGCAAACAATCATCTTTTAATTCATCTTAGCTTAATTTTGATTCATATAGTTTGAAGTGCAGACTTGGTTCTTGTGGATTCGATCCCTGTATTACTACAACATTTGCTGTGCACTTGCAGTAGTTAATTTGGGTTAAAACCTGTGTTATCAAGTTTTTGGCGCCGTTGCCGGGGACCAATTGCTTTACCTTCGAATTTTGGGTTGAAGTTTAGTCTAAGATTACTAATAAGTTCTATTTTTGCTTGTTTTGGTGTGTTTCAGGTGTATACAGAGGAGAAGTGAAGGCTCTGATAACCTGCTTTACTTTGACAACCAGACACTAGGAAGAGTAGAACGAATAAACCGAGCGAACAAGTCGAAACAAGTCACAATGGGTGATATAGTCGACAATCCACCGGTTACTAGAGCTGATTTTGAGAGGCTGCAGGAAAAGTTGCAACAATTGCAGCCGGTTCAACCTGGTATGGGGGATGCTGACGCGCCTCATACTTTCTTCCAGAATCGCTCTGGGATATGTCCACCTGCTCTCGATAGAAACGATTATCACCTGCATCCACAGATGATCGGATTGGTGAAGAACTACACATTCCATGGGTTACCTGCCGAAAACCCAATGGACCATATAGAGAACTTTGAGGAGATTTGCAGCACTACTAGGGCAAATGGAGTTCCTGAGGACTGGATAAAATGCAAGCTATTTTCTTTCTCTCTGGCGGATAAAGCCTCTAGATGGCTTAAGTCTCTACCTCCTGCATCTTTGACAACCTGGGATCAATGCAGAGATGCATTCTTGGATAATTTCTACACCAAGTCTAAGACAACCTCCCTGAGGAACAAGATCGTCTCTTTCCAGCAGTTTTCAGGAGAGTCATTTGGTGAAGCTTTTGAGAGATTCAAGGAGTATCACAGAGAATGCCCTCATCATGGGTTTTCAGAAAAGCAACTAATCAGTATCTTCTTTGATGGAGTTGACAAAGACTCAAGGGACCAACTCAATGCTGCAAGCAATGGAAACTTCATGACCAGGAGTGAGAAATCAGCATACGAGTTGTTTGAGAACATGGCTGCAAGTTCTAACAACTACTCTTCTGAGTATGACAGGTCAAAGCGTGTTAGCAGCGTTGAGTCTCAGAAGTATGATGAGCTCAATGAGAGGTACAATCAGTTGCTGAAGCAGAGTCAAAAGAATGTACACTTTTGTGAAGAAGGGACTGATGAGCAACAAGAGGTCAACTATGTGAATGGACATGGTTTCGTGCAAAATCCGGGTTTTCAGAAAAACTTTTCACAGAGTTTTCAACAGAAACCGTTCGTGCAAAATCAGGGCATCCAGAATTTTTCATCTGTGCAAAATCCGGGCGTGAATAATTTTTCACAAGGTTTTCAGAAACAGTTCGTGCAAAATCCGGGTCAGAACGGATTTCAGGGTGGATTTCAGCAGAATCAGCCATTCAATAACTTTCAGCCAACAACTCATCCCTCTCAAGAAACCAAGCTGGAGATTCTTATGCATCAACTCTTACTCAACCAACAGAAAACTTCTAGTGAGATAAATGTCAAGGTGGATAGTATGTATAATGATCTGCATGGTAAGATTGAAGCTCTCTCTACTCATGTGAAGAAGCTTGACACTCAGGTAGCTCAAATCTCAGAAGCCTCCAAGCGAGTTGAGACAAATCCTAGAGAGTGTAATGTGATATTAGTGCAGAGTGAGATGGAGATGGAGACTATCCCAGCACCGCTTACAGAAGAGAAAGAAGAGGAAGTTGCAGAATCATTACTATACATCCCTACAATCCCATATCCTCAAAGACTGAAATACGAGGTTGATGAAAAGAAGCTGATTGAGTTCAATAAGATGGTGAAAGAGCTTGCTCCTGATATCTCGTTTGAAGATGCATATAGAGTTGATCCTGCATATCGCGAGTTTTCTAGAGAAACCAATAAAGATCTCACATTTGTTAAGGCTCTCTTTGTTGAAGAAAGGAAAATACCATCTCATATGAAGATATTACGCAAGGTAGAAGACCCTGGGAAGTTTGTTGTTCCATGCTCTATTTCAGGAGTCGAATTTAAAGAATCTCTTTGTGATTCTGGGTCTTCCATAAACCTCATGTCCAAGGCTATTGCAGAGAAGCTTGGGATTGATATGAAACCTGCTCGGATATCTCTCAAGTTTGCAAACTCTTCCATCAAGATTCCACAAGGCACCATTCATGATTTACCTGTTCTAGTAGAAAATTGTCTTGTTCCAACTGATTTTCAGGTGGTGGAGATGAGCAAAGATCCTGATATGCCATTGATTCTTGGAAGACCGTTTATGGCGACAATGGGTGCAGTTGTAGATTTGCCTAATGAAAGAGTCTCGTTCTCTTATATTGACGAAAAGGTCTTCTACAAAGCGATACCCACTAATGAAGCAGGTAGGCTAGCGTCTTGTGTTGCCATTATCAATGAGGAGAAGCTGTCAGTCGAGACAAAGAGAGAACCTAATGATAAGCTTGAGGTTAAGGAAGTCTTAGATGGAGACCCTCCTATCACTCCAAAAAAGACCAGTCAAAAGAACAAGGGCAAAGAGAAGATACAAAGCAAAGGGATCAAGGGTGATTCTCATATGACATTGGTACCTCAAAGATGTGTTGGAGACACAATCGAGTATAAGGTGAAGTGCAATGGAACTTCGAATCCTTTCGGCAAGGTTAAAGCTATTATCACTTCTGAGTTGAAAGAGAAAGGTGAAGAAGTTGTGAAAGGAATGTTGAGAAAGGTTTTGAAGCTGAAGTTTACTGATTGGGGAGCTTGTTGTGGAGCAAGTTCTCATGCTCATCTTCCTGACTAATCCATGATGCTGAAATCATGCTAATGACTTAAAATAAGCGCTTAGTGGGAGGCAACCCACTGGTAAGTGTACATAAATTTGATTTCAGTTTTATTTTATTACTAACTCTACTTTTAAGTTTTGGTTTTCAGAAAAGAAAAGAAAAAAAAAAAAAAACCTAAACTGGCGGACTATGTGAGGATCGATCTGCACAGATAAGTTTTCTGAAATTGTTTTTTTATGAAAAAAATAAAATATATATTTTCTTTTATTTTCTTTTCTTTTGAGTCTGTTTATGCCTTTCTCTTGATTTATTTTCACACCTAGACGGTGTGAAGTAAGTCTGGGGGAGGGTTTTCATCGTTTGCTAACACAAGTTTTCTTTGTTTTATTTCTCTTGAGTCATTTTGATGTTTTTCTTGAGTCAGTCCAAGTCGTTTTATTGAGTCAAGAGTATTATGGTATGGAAACTATGATGTAATATATTTCTTTGTTTAATTGACCTCCTATTTTTAGTGACTATTGCTGCAGAATGAGTTCGCTTTCCGACTAATGAAAATCCAAAGGTTGACTAGTTAACTAGAGATGTTCATCATTTCCAGTACAGTCCACTAAACTGAGCTAATTGCACTCTCATTGGAATGATTGGTGTCCATAGAACTTGATCCCTCGTTCGTACTTGACAACTGCACCTTTGGTGAAAAGTGATGGTACTCCTCTTCCCCTTTGATCTCCCTTAAGAGCAGTGAAAAAGTCCGCATGACCCTGTCTCCTCAATAGGAACAACACTAGTGATGCGCTGTTCTAAAATATATATTTATATATATACGACGGAAAACGAGCCTGTCTCCTCACAAGGAACAACAATAGTGAGCTTACAACCCTGTCTCCTCACAAGGAACAACAGTAGTGAGCGCCGTTATGAGGACTTACAAAAAAGGGTATTGAACAGATTAAATTTGGGGGAGAGAAATAGTACCAAAGGTTGATTGGGTGATTTGTCATGGTATTGTACGGGAATGAATCTAGAAGGTTTTTGGCACTGAAATTTCTGATGAAGCTAGCAATGATGAATTGTGGAAAATGCTGCGAAATGAACGAATGAATTTGGGAAGCTGGAAAAGTCTAAGGAGAACTACATGGTGGTTCGTTAGGGATTGTTTTGCAGTATGTGAATTACGAAATTAGTGGTCATTAAACATTTCAAAAGAGAAGCTGAGTTTCTGCGTTTTCAAACCTCTTTCACAGGTTTAGACTTCTGTTTTGCTTGAGGGCAAGTAAAAGGCTAAGTCTGGAGGAGTTGATGTATTGCGTTTTTGACGCATTCTAACCAATGTTTTCAATGGATTTTTGAGTCTTTTCTATATGTTTAGAGTCTTTTCAGGATAGAACACGTTTGGATGGAGTCTAAGGCAAAAGAATAAGGAATTGGAACAAATGTGCAGAAAGGCCAGAAGTTTGGCACTTGTTGAGGCACTTTCCACCGATGGATCGAGCTGACATTTTGACACAAGATATAACATTGAGTTGTCGTTCATTTGGAAGTGATATGAAGATATTCCAACGGTGCGATCAAAGGTTATGGAATTTTTAGTGAAGACATGTGAATCTGCCTAAACCGACCAGTTCGCTGGAAAATAAAGAAATTGCAGTTTTTCCTATTTTGACTTGGTTTTGTGAGAGATTTCGACCAGAAACGTGCTTAGACCTATTTATTCTAGTTTTTAGCCATTTTTTAGGGAAGACATTATTTTCTAAACTTTTGGGAGAAGATCTCTGAAGATTTCTAAACCCTTTTACTTATTTATTAATTTCATCATGTTTTCTATGAATTCTTCTTGTGATTTGATTTCTATCATGTATGAGTAGTTTTCTTATTGGGTTTTAGGGTTTCAAAGGGATTTCAAGGTTTGATTGAATTGATATTGATTTAGAGACTGATAACTTAGTTTCTTCATATAGGTTGTTCTTATTGCTGGAACTTGATTAGCTACCCAGTTTCTGATCTAAGGTTGGTTAACGCATCAAAAGTGTTTGTTTAAATGCCTGAAAGAACCTATATGAGCAAAACATCCCTAGCCAACGAAAGTTGATGTTAGGGTGTTTTGTGAACATATCAAACTTGATTCTAATGCATGTTTAACCTCTTGAATTCAAACGACAGTTTAGGATCTTAGGTTGTTAGACACAGTAATTGATGCTAGGACAGTAGATCAATTTGATTTCGTGATTTGAGTTCTAGAACAATTCATAATGCTTCCCTTGACAATTTATCTATTTCTAAATCCCTGAATCCCTGCGAATTCCCTAATGCCCAATGCTTTTAATTAATAGTTTACATCGTTTTATTTACTTCTCTCATTTACTTTTTGCAAACAATCATCTTTTAATTCATGTTAGCTTAATTTTGATTCATATAGTTTGAAGTGTAGACTTGGTTCTTGTGGATTCGATCCCTGTATTACTACAACATTTGTTGTGCACTTGCAGTAGTTAATTTGGGTTAAAACCTGTATTATCACCAACACATCCACAATACCTCCCTTGCTTCTGCGGGTGCCTTTTCCGATCGTAGGGTCGAACAATTTACAATAAAAAAGTGTTACTCTTAACTGAAAAATTCCAGGGTATTGGAACTCCATGATCTTTTGCACTCTGCCATGAAAATCGTCTTCTTTAGTTGCGTCAGAATATTGTTGGCCTCGGACAACTACCCCATAATTCATAGTTTTTTTCCTCTCCCCATGACTTTCCGTGTGAAACAAATACCCTCTCGTATAATACATGGGCCAAGTTCGAACTTGGTTTTTAGGGCCTTCAACAATATTAAAAACCCAAGGAGGAAAATATTGTTCATTCTTAGTGCAATGTACCTAGAAATACAAAATATGTGTTAATTAAAAACTGACAAATTAAAATTGACAAATTTACAGCTTAACAGTGTACATACGTATTGGCGGATCCATGAACGGAAATCTGCATCTCTTTTTGCCATCACCTCCTCATCTGTTAGGTCAGGGTCTTCATCTCGGATTTGCGTTTCCAAAAGTCTGTGATTAATTCAAAAAAACATAAGGTTGAATAAATTGCTATAGTAATAAAATTAGAGTATATTACGTAATATGTAGTTTGACTAACTTCTCATAGGGCCGAAAGTATTCACAATTTCGTAGAATATATGAATGTGCACGATGATAATCGTCGGCGCCTAACCAGAATTCTTCACATTTCCCACTTGGCCGACCTACAACCGTGAATATATCCGGTACGTCTATTCAATATTTTGGTGCTTCACCTTCGTCATACCGACTTGTCTTGGAAAATTTGTTATTTAACATTAAAAACATATATATATATATATATTAAATAACAAAGATATTTCTATATGATCACGTCAATTTACCTTCTTCTTATAGTTGTAGGAACATGTGATCCAAAGTAGTATTGTGAAAAGTAAGATATCTCATCATTCATATACGATTGAACAATTGATCCCGCTGGATATCTTTTGTTGTTCGCTTTTCCTTTCAAATGTTTAAAAAACCTTTCGAACGGATACATCCACCGATATTGCACAGGACCTCCAAACTCTGCTTCGTAAGGCAAGTGGATTGGAAGATGCTCCATCACATCAAAGAAGGAAGGCGGAAAGATTTTTTCTAAGTTACACAAAATCATCACAATGTTCGACTTTAGAAGTTGGACACGGCTTGTATCCAATGTGCGACTGCTAAGGTCCCGAAAGAATGCTCCAATTCCTACGAAAATTTGTTTTAATTAGTTATTTATATAAGGTTTAACAATATCAACATAAACATAAATTGTATAAAGATGTACCTGATATTGCTTGGTGCACGGTACGAGGGAGAAGTTCTGCAAATACGAACGGAAGTAATCTCTCCATAAAGATGTGATAGTCATGGCTTTTCATTCCTGAGTAATCTCTCCATATTGATGTCTGCTATACTAGCTAAATCTGCAACATAGCCATCTGGGAATTTCACTTCATTTTTCACCCAATGTAGTAACGCATCTTTTGATTTCGCAGTCAATCTCCAAATCGGAAATGGCGCGTTCCCCCGAGCATCGACATGCAATTCTTTTCGAGCGCAATATCTTGCAACATCTATTCTTGACTTGATGTTATCTTTTGATTTGTCTTTAATATTCATAATAGTGTACATGATGTTATCGAAAAAAAAATTCTCGATATGCATCAAGTCAAGACAATGTTGTAGATTCAAATGAATATAATACGGTAGCTCCCAAAAAATGCTTTCTTTATGCCAGTTATGCCAATCTCCATATCCGTCCGGTTTTGTTTTATGTCCATTTCCACCACAATCAGAAGTTTTAGGTGCCTTGGCATTTCGTACGTACCGCAAAACTTCTTCTCCACTCAACGATTCTGGTGGGTAGTCGTTTACTACGGTTTTTCCTTTTATGAAATTGACTTTATTTTTCCGCAAAAGATGTTCGGTAGGCAAAAACCATCTGTGGCAATCGAACCAACAAGGCTTCCTACCAGACGACAACTGAAAAGCATTTGTATCACACATACAAATTGGACAAGATAATTTTCCATGCGTAGTCCATCCAGACAACATACCATATGATGGAAAATCACTAATCGTCCATAGTAGAACAGCTTTAAGGTTGAAATTTTAATTTAAGGAAATATCATACGTCTCAACTCCGTTAATCCATAAATCTTTTAGCTCCTCGATCAGGGGTTGGAGAAACACATCTAGACTCGCACGTGGATGATTTGGACCAGAATTCAAAATTGTGAGAAACAAATACTCACTCTTCATCGCCATATTTGGGAGTAAGTTGTAAGGTGTCATGATCACTGGCCACAACGAATGGTTTTTTGACATCCCAAATGGATTAAACCCGTCTGTACACAATCCTAGGTAAACATTTCACTTTTCCTCTGCAAAACTCGGATACATTTCATTGAAATTTTTCCACTCCGCACCGTCAGATGGATGACACATAACTCCGTCTTCTGACTCGTGCTCAGCATGCCATCTCATCCATGATGCAGTCTTCTCAGATTGGTACATCCTCTTTAATCAGTCCCCGATTGGTAGGTACCACATCTTGCGGAACGGTATTTTTGTTCGTCCCTGACCCTCTTTATATCTCGGTTTTTCGCAAAATTTACAATGCTCCAACTCCTCATCTTCTTTCCAGAAGAGCATACAGTTATATATACATACATCATATGTATGATACGGCAATCCTAGCTTTCGCATCAACGTTTTCGTCTCGTAATATGAACCAGTGGCCTGATTAGGCTGTGGTAAATACGCAGAAAACGTTTGCGCCCAATCATCCATGCAATTTTCAGAATGATTATGGTCTGTCTTGTGGCTCATGAACCGCGCAGCTAATGATAAATGTGAATGACCTTCCTGACATCCATCATACAGCGGGGTATTTGCAGCTTCTAGCAAGTCGTAGAATTGTTTCGCCTCAGAGGTAGGTTCTTCATTAACATGGTCATTACCACTCTGACCATGTTCTTGATCATGATGATAAGCATTAAATGGTGTAGTACCATGAAATGCATCATTGACCATACCAGCATAAACATCCCCCCGGTACCATAATCAAATTGTTCATTAGCCGTATTAAAATATTGTTCGTTACTAAAATCTACATTTTCGTAATGGCTACTAGATCCTGCCCCACCAACATTATAATCCTGTCAATGGTCAGACCATATATAATATCCGGGAATAAACCCTTTACTAAGCAAATGGTCTGACACAAATCGAGCGGGTCTTATCCTAGTTGCGTTTTTGCATTTAGAACAAGGGCATATAAACTTACCATTATTCCTCAAGGCGAAGTCCTGGTTACTCGTGAAATCGATGAATTGTTTCACTCCATCCAAATAGTCGGTTGATATATTGTTAGTGCGTGGATCGATCCGGTTGTACATCCATTCTCGTGACGAATGCCACATTTTTTTTTTCCTCAAATTTATTTTTCTTTCAAAAGTCTTTTTCTCCCCAATATTTTTTTTTTTCTCTTTTTTCTCTCAAAAAATTTTCCCTCCCAAATAATTTTTTTTTTCTCCCCAATTTTTTTTCTCTTCTTTTTTTCTTTCCCTTTACCGTTTCTTTGATTCTGATTTGTGAGAAATTTGAGAGTGGGAGTGCTTCTATTTATAGGCTGAATTTTCTGTCACAGATTTGCGACGCTCGAAAATTCGTCACAAAATTGTGACGGATATGCGACGCCAACTGAAAGTTGGCTGGCAGTTGGCTGGCAGTTAGGTGGATTATAAAACTCAAATTAAACACGTTTGCACCCACTTTTTCTGGCCGACAGTTTTTGCGACGCACCGAAAGAGTCACAAATCTGTTGCTAATTTGCGACATCAATAATATAGTTGCAAAAGTGGCACAAAATTGTGACGCTTTAACGACAACTGTTTTCGTCGCAAATTTGCAACGGTTTTGCGACGGTGTTATTTTGCGTCACAAAACTGTTACAAAAGCGTTGCAAAAGCATCACAAAAATAAGTAACGGAAAAATTTGTCACAAGTCGGCGTCACAAATTTTGTGTTTTCTTGTAGTGAAACTCAAAAATTACCGATCGGAATTTCGCCGCACACGCCTCAATATCTGCAAGGATTCCGTGTAATTCCGTAATCGGAGAGTGGAGGTTGATAGCTCGGATAAGGTTCAGTGAATCCGACTTGAAGATTCCATCTGAAATCCGAAGATGACAAGCTTAAAGAAGAGCCGATCGCATCGCTAGACCTTCTGCGACAAGGGCAGAGGAGACGTTTTGTATCGATTCTGATTGTTCCGTCATGGGGTTATGGTTAGACATCATAGTCCTTCCAAGCCCCGCCATCCCCGACGCTGCGATCCAAGCTGCATCGGTGGAGCAATAGGTTAATCCGTTCTCATGAGAGATTGGATTGATTGGGGTGTTTGATTGCATCACTACTTTCGAGATTTTCTGAGATGTCTGTGCCGTGTCCCATTCCCTCGCATCCACATAGGCTTTGCTTAGGGTTTCCTCCACCGTAAAGATCCTATCATTGAAGATTTTTTGGTTCCTGGATATCCAGATCGTCCAGCAGATCCACGACGAGAGACCTCCTTTAGCGATTCCTATCGGTGGTAGAGAGAAGAGTTCAACCACACTTGCCAGACCCACAGCAACATCAGTGATCTGTGACGAGTCAAGTGTCCCGGCGATGGCTTCAAGCCAAACTGCCCTTGCAAACGGGCATACGAATAGGAGATGTAGGATGGACTCGTCCTCATTACACCTACAACACTTCTTACTATCTCCAATATTTCTCACATTTAGTTGTTCTCCAACAGGAATAGCTCCCTGAAGAGCTTTCCATAAGAAGTGTTTTACCTTTGGAGAGGTTTTCAGGCTCCAAACCTGAGAGTTCCAGTCCACTGCCTGGATTTGGTGAGTTTGTTCTGTTCTTCCTCCTCTATTTGCAGCCACTAGGTAGCCAGACTTAGTGGTATAGTCACCACTAGGGTTTTTTTAACCAAATTAGTCTATCACAAACTCCCAGGATACTAGTTTTTATTGCTAGAATTTTGTGCTTGAAAAGTGGCACAATCTGATCGATCTTCCCTATGTCCCATGTAGCAGTTTGAGGGTGCATCAGATCAGCAACACATAGGGACTTAGTGGCATCAGTTGGAGGACCCATCAGTTGGCATCTCTCATTAGGGTTTAACTAGGCGTCATTCCAAAGGCTGATGCTTCTACCATCACCAACAGCCCAGCCTAATTGTTCTTTAAGCAGGTCCCTACCACAGATAATGATGCGCCATCCATGGGACGCATCTTTTGGGACTGAACATTCCAGGAAGAAGCTATCAACACAGTACTTCCCAAGAAGAGTCCTAGCAAGCAGGCTTTGAGGTACTACTAGCACTCTCCAGCTTAATTTTGCAAGTAATGCGTCGTTAAAATCATTTATATCCTTAAAGCCTAGACCCCCCCCTCCCCCCCCATCCCTTTGGGCTTGGTCATCTTTTTCCATGCCACCCAACTGATATTCTTTTTATCTGGTGACGAGTCCCACTAGAACCTGGTCAGGGCAGACTGAATTTTATTACATAGATCTTGGGGCAGCTTGAAGCAGCTCTTCGCATAAGTTGGCATTGCAGAAAGGACACTCTTCAACAACACCATCTTCCCAGCGCCTGATAGGAATCTTGTAGCCCAATTAGCCGCCTTATGTTTTATTTTATCAACAATGGAGGAGAAGAGATCTTTTTTGCTCCTGCCAAAATGCTCTGGAAGCCCCAGGTACTTTCCTACACCACCCTCATTTCTGATGTGTAAAATCCGTTTCATTTTTGTCTTGAGCCTAAGAGGGGTCTTTCTTGAAAATGAAATAGAGGATTTTTGGTAATTGATCAGTTTTCCTGAGACCTCTTCATACACAGTTAGGATCCTCTTCAGTTCTTGAAAATTTCTTACCGTAGATCTACAAAAAAACATCGTATCATCTGCAAACAACAAATGGTTTATGCTATGGCAGCCTCTAGCCACTTTAACCCCACTTAGTTTCCCCTTCTCTTGAGCCCTATGGCACATACCTGAAAGTACCTCACCACAAAGAATGAATAGGTAAGAGGGATATGGGGTCTCCTTGTCTTATTCCTCGATGTGGTTTGGTAAACCCTTGAGGTAAGTTATTGATCAGAAAGGAGAGTGACACCGTAGTAACACACTGTGAGATCCAATTAACCCAAGTATCATGAAATCCCAACTTTAGGAGCACTTTCTGAATGAAATTCCACTCAAGCCTATCATAGGCTTTACTCATATCGGTCTTTACCGCCATAGAGCCTCTTACCGAAGCAGTTGAAGTCTTTAGATAGTGTAGAACCTCATGTGTAATGAGGACATTGTCTAAGATTGATCTTTTTGGGACAAAAGCGGATTGATTTTCAGAGATGAGCTTGTCCATGATCGGTTGAAGTCTTCTAGCTAGCACTTTTGAGATCACCTTGTAATAAACATTGCATAATGCAATAGGTATGTAGTCTGCTACCTTCTTAGGGTTTAGGATCTTAGGGATCAGCCTGATATGAGTGTCATTCATTGAGTCCATCATTTTTCCAGACTTGAAAAAATTATGAACCTCAGAGATAGCATCCTCTCCCACTATATCCCAATTAGATTGGTAGAAACAAGCTGAAAAACCATCGGGGCCTGGGGCTTTATATGGGTGGATAGAGAACATTGCTTCCTTTATTTCTGAAGGTAAAGGGATCAATATTAACTTATGGTTCATCTCTGTTGTGACTACAGGTTTTAGGGCTGCATCAAGCACCTCCTGCACTCTACTCTGCGAGGGCTCATATGAGGTAAATATATCTCTGAAATAATTGGTAATAACCTCAACAATCTGTTGTTCCTCAAAGACCTCCTGTCCCTCTTCA
Organism: Arabis alpina; assembly: GCA_900128785.1. Taxonomy (NCBI): domain Eukaryota; kingdom Viridiplantae; phylum Streptophyta; class Magnoliopsida; order Brassicales; family Brassicaceae; genus Arabis; species Arabis alpina. The sequence continues at coordinate 24,161,245 of LT669790.1, forward strand.
TTATTCAACACAACAAATCTGGACTTTGTTGTAGCGTAGAAAAAACCTGTATTTTGGTCACCAAGACTCAGCCACAGCTGCCTGCTTCTTTGTTTCCAGTAGTGTTCCTCCTCAATGTAAGCAATCTTTAACCTTTCTCGTATCTGTTGTATGTGCTCATTGCTCATACCATTATCAGCCATTGCTACATCTAGCTCTTGCTTCAGCTGCTGAATATCTTCTTGGCTATTTCTTTGTTGGTTTTTGTTCCATTGAACAATTGCTTGGCGGCAGCGCCCTAGTTTCTTAGTCACAGGGAGCTCTTTACTCTCAGTCCATACTTTTGCAACCAGTTGCTTAACTTCTTTATTTGTTTTTAATCTCCTATCATATCTAAAGATCCCTTTCTTCTTCATCTTTTTAGGGTTCAAGAAGGTTAAGATAGGAAGATGGTCCGAAGCTTCAAACTTCAGGTATTCACACCTTCCAAAAGGGAATAGTTCAGACCAGGCACTATTAGCCACAGCTCTGTCTAGTCTGCTTTTGATATGATAATCCGTTGATCCTCTCTAGGACAAGGCACATCCAGAGTGTTGTAGATCATACAGGTCTCCCTCCGAGAAGAAGGTTCTAAAGTCATCAAAGGACCCTTCTGAGCGAATTGTACCTCCTTCTTTTTTGGAGTTCTCCAGAATTTCATTAAAATCACCAGACAGGAACCATGGAGCCTCCCTAACCGTAGCCAGGCTAATGAGATGGTCCCACATCTGCTTCCTTAATCCTTTCACAGGGTGTCCATAGACAAAAGTTGAGTAGAATCTCTTTCCCTCATATGTTATAAGTGTATCAAAATAATTCTCACATGAGGATATAACTTCTAGCTTTACCTCTTTTTTCCAGAGTAACAGCAGACCTCCTCCTCCATGCCCATGTAGAGGAACAATATCATGGTGACTGAATCCTACGTCTTTAACTTGTTTCAGGACGTAACTGGTGGGTTTTTTTGTCTTTGAGAGAAAGATAATGTCTGGATCAGCTCTTTTGGATCTCATGGAGACGTCGAACTGTCTCGGGATTCCCCAACCCTTGACAGTTCCAACACGCCAATTTTAAGGAAGAGGACAAGACGGATCGTAAAAATCCCTCTGCACCTTCATCTTCAGCTTTGCACTAGGTATAATACCTACTCTTGGGATGCTTGGACCAGGTAAAATATCCCTTTGTGAGCCACTAGGGCTAGCCATTAGATTCCTTTTAGCTCCCTTATTTCCTGTCCTTTGTCTGGTTCCACCAGTCATAGTTTTCTTCCTAGGGGAAGGATTAACCACTTTTTTCTTTTTTATTGAACCTCCCATTGCCATATTAATCCCAATAGATCTACCTGGGGGCGTCCAGGCTTTTTTTTCATAGGCAAGGTCTCAATACATTCAGCTCTCTCTACTTCAGGTTCAAGGATAGGTCCTAATCTCTGCAAGACAGGAGTCCTTTCAACAGGAACAGGTAACTGGACTCTCTCAGCTGCCTCCAGAGAGGCCCTTACCATACAGGCTGCAGATTCTTCCAACTGACCATCATCTTCCCCAAGTCTAGATCTATCCCTCCTAGCTAGGCTCTCTCTGGGGTCTTCACAGTTGGCGTAATTCACCATGACTTCTTTAATCTCTCCCATAGCCATCTGCATAGCATCCTCGGGCAATGTTTCCAGGTCTCCCTGGTGAGGGTTCTCCTGATACTGTCTCCTTGGTGAGAGTTCTCCTGATACTGTCTCATTTCTCTGTTACTATCAGACCCATCTTGTGAAGAAAGTAGAGCTCTTGGGAGATCTCTTCTGCTCCTTTCCCTCTAGACAGGTTTTGAGACTTGTGGTTCTGCTCTGTTTCTTCTAAAGAAGGCAAAGTCTTTTGCGTATCCTGAATTACAGGAGTTTGCAATGTTTTCTGCAGAGTGGTTCCTAACTCCACTTGCATTCCTGTGCTCTCTGGCTTGTCTTGCTCCTCTATGGGTATCCCTTCTGTGGTGGGAAGATACAGAGTACTCTCCTTCGCCTGGTTCTGAGGATTCCAGGTTTGTTTATGTTGTCCCTTTCCTCCTCTGTGATCTAGTTTCCCATAATTAGCCTTAGCTTAAGGTGTTGCAACAATCTGATTTGTACCAGATATTTCCATAGGGCACTCCCCAGCTTCAAGACAGTCTTTAACTTCATGATAGAGCCTGAAGCATACCGAGCAATGTTTCTCCTGTTTCTCATAGATGAGGAAAGCTTCCACTTCATCTCCATTCTTGAATTCCAGAGTGGAAGAGGTTAGTAAAGGGACTAGGCCATTAACCTTTACTCGCATTCTTGCAGTAGCCGTTGTGATTTCTGACTTCTCAAGGGTCCATATATTCTATGCCAGGCTACGCAACATCGTCTTGGACCAGAGATAGCTTGGGACTCCATGGATCTGGATCCAGAAGGGGATCTCAGAGGGGAAGGTGGTCACCACAGAGGGTTCCCATCTTTGAATCAGCAGCATCCAATGGGCAAAGTGGTAGGGTCTATTAGCTAGCACCTCTAGCAGATCCTCTTCATTTGCAAACTGGAACTGAAACTTACCATGTCCCAGATCTGTCCCCACCGGACGTGTAGAAACTTTCCAGTGCTCAGCCATGAAAGGCAGCATGAGCCCACAGTTATGGATGAGCTCTGACGGGTCAAAATCAGGGACCTGAACTCTGGGAGCTCTTGGGGGTTCCTCGCTTTCAGGGATTCTTTTCCCTTTTTCAGCAGTGGTATATCTTCTGCTCATGGTTACTCGAAAGAGATTTGTAAAAAAACGCAGACAAAAAGAACACAATCCTTGGAGTGGATTACTCTAGATTAATAGAATTACAAATTCATCAAGTGGAGGGATCTCAAAACAGACACAGCTCACACCAAAAAAGATTCAAGAAAGACGCAGATTTGAGTTCTTTAGTATCTTTTCCCCTAACACCAACCTTGGAACCAGTAAACAGCAGTAAAATCGAAGGAACCTTAGGCTTTCTTTGGAGATAAAATCGGCCAAAGAAGGGGAAACTAGGGTTTTTGGTCTACTTTAGGTAACAAGATATGGTAGGTGAGGGCAGAAATTTGAAAAAAGTTACTAAAGGAGGGAACAAACCATTGGACCGTTGGACATTTCAGATAGAATCAAAGGATCCACAGGAGAAAGACCCATACTAGGGAATCGTGCCTGGGAGAACTTCCTTTCCTTTTTCCTTTTTCTTTTGACGGCAAATAAGCTAAACTTAGATTTTCACTTGATCCTTTTACAACCGACATTTTCAAGTAACTCAAATGTTCTCAAAAATTTTCCTGATTTTCTGCTAAAAAATAAATATTTTTTTGAAAAATGAAAAACGGTTTAGTATTACAAATTTTTTTTTATAAAACTATGTGATTGTTCCACGGCAAAAAAAATAAAAATATAAAAACATATTACATGACGAAATTCAGTCTATCCCCTTGATACAAACACGTAGACTAATAGACAGGCCCGTCCCTATGTAATGGGCTGTCTAAAGCCCAAAATATTTTGTCTGCCCCATTAAAAACAACAAAAAAGTTTTCATATATTTGTATGTCGGAGGAATCGAACACGTCACGTAAACCATACTCAGACCGTACTTAACCGCTAGACTACAAAGCATTTTGAGCGAAATGGATGCCTCTAAATTAGATAACATATTTTGGCGCCTAAAGCATGGGCTTTATCTGTTTTAGGTCAGGTCGGCCCTGCTAATAGAGTTGGCGAAATGATAATAATATTGTTGATCGAAATGAAGGTTCTATAGCAAGATGCAATAGCCGTAATACCAAAATTCAAAACATTAGAAGCCTTTGAACAGAGATCTTCAGACTAAGTCGTCAACGGTAAAATTATTAACTCTGGATCATATACTGATGCGAGAGAGACGATGCCATAAACTATGAGCTAAAGCAAAAAAGAATTGTTTTTAGAAATAATTGCAAATATGTCACAAATTGAAACTGTAATTGCAAATATATCACAAGCGAAAACTGTAATTGCGTGTTATGTCATTTATACACAGATATGATCAAAATACCCTTATTCTATACTTACACCGAACTGACCCATCAGACATTATTTGACTTTTGTGAACATTGTGACAATTCTCTCTCTCTTACGATTTATTTCTACTTTCACACACAAAACTTTACTCTTTTTCCCTCTTAACTCTCTCTCTCTCTTACGATGCAGTTTCACTCTAACACATAAAACTTTATCCTTTTCTTTTCTTATCTCTCTCATTAATCTTCAATTCGCAAACTCTAGAAGAAAGCGTCGATGTCGGATCTATCGTCGACTAAACCGTCGCAATCGAACCGCCACCTTCAATTTCCATGGGATTGTCACAAGACTGACCTCCGTCGCCGCCTCCACCTTCGACTAAACCACCGCCGCCTCCTCCGACTTTGACTTAGATCATTTGCCTATGTATAAGCATGAGGAGGAGGTGGTGTACGTATTGAAGAAGAAGTTGTACGTATTAGAGGAGGGGTACGTATACGAGGTGGCGTACGTACACGCAGAGGAGGCTCTGTACGTGCAACCAGAAGTGTACGTACACGAGGGGGACAAGGCAGAGGCACAAATGAGGTATATTATTTATCAAATTTCTCCTTTTTTTATAAAAGGTATACCAGACCTTAAGGTTCTCCTTTTACCACATGTTAATGTTGATTATGATGGTGATGTACACTGGACCGACGTTGTACAACAGAGCGACGTTGTACAATAGACAGAGGTTGTATAACAAACCGACGCTGTACAACGGACCGACGATGTACAACAGACAGAGGCTGTACAACAGACCGACGTTGTACAACAGACAGAGGCTGTACAACAGACCGACGCTGTACAACAGACCGAGCTGTACAGCAGACCGACGCTGTACAGCAGACCGAAGTTGTACAGCAGACCGAGGCTGTACAGCAGACCGATGCTGTACAGGAGACCGATGCTATACAGGAGACCGAGGTTGTACAGGAAAATGATGTTGTAAAGGAGACCGAGACTGTACAGGAGAATGATGTTGTACAGGAGACTGAGGCTGTACACCAGACTGAGACTGTACAATAATCTTTACAACAAACTAAAAATCAAAAATCGTTTTTCGAAAATTATGATAGCCAAATCTCTCTCTCCATTACAGAAAACAAGTTTAACCACAATTTAACATAAAAATCATTATAAACTCTGCTTGTTGTACATATTTCGTAATTCACTTTTTAAACATTTATAATTAATGAACATAAATAATAGTAGATATACATCATGTCAGTCATTAATAACGGCAGTCTACAACTCTATAAAACTAACATAATAAACAATCTCTCTCTCTTACGGTGAGACTCATACACCAATACAGGAGGGGCAAAATCGGAATATTAGAGTGTAAGTGACATTGTATGCAAATCAAAAACACATGTGGCATTTTGGATAATTAAAACTCAAAATGTGAGAGTACGTGTAATTTTTTCTTGTTTTTATCTCGAAATGAAATGATTTCATATAGATAGATTCTGCTTTTATCATATTGGTCCCACCGTATGTATTTGGATAAGACGATTAGAGAGTCCATAGAGATGCCGCTGCCATTTCCGGTTTAGTTTTTGAGAATTTTACCGCAACCTTAAAAATGAACCGAACCGAAACGTACCGTAGGAATATGGTTCTTGATTAATGGTAATAAAATATTAATGCTGTCAAATCACTGAGACGGTTATTTCCCGATTAGTTATTTTTTAGGATCAAAAGTTAAACAAAACACACACTTGTCTCTCTCTAATCTCATCACTCATCACAAAAATTTGTTTCCTCTTTCTTCTCATATCACGTGTTCTTCATAGTTTTCCTCGATTTTGACGAAAAAAATCAGAAATAAATTCATGAATTTGTTACTCTATTTGGGACTTCTCAATTGCGTTTTCACGCCGGAATATTTCGCCGGTGTCTCGTATTTATAAGGTAAGCGATTCATGTTCTTTACACCATTTTCTGATTCGTAATCTGATATAATTGAATTGGTGATAATATTTCATTTGGTCAGGTTAATTTTGTGTGTGTGTGTGTGTTTTCTTGGATTTGTTGATTCATTATAACAAATTAGAAATTTACTAATGAATTTCCTTTTCAAAGGGGGCAAGCTCGATGAAGGTTGGACTTACCTAATTGTTGAACCATCAGTTTTATCTCAAGGTTTGGTTTCATCATCTGCTTTGGTCTTCTTTTGTTTATGCGATTGCCTCTTTCTCTCTATGCAAATGTTGTCTTTCGTATTCATATACATTTGAATTAGCACTAGTGAAGTATGTATATTTCAGTGAGAACAATCTGAAGAACCGAAATTAAGAATATTCAAAGCGATATTTACGAGTACATGAAAACGGAAAACATTATGAACCTAGACGGAACCAAGCATTTGTTACCTAAACAAATATCATTACCACAAAGCCGATAAATGTTTGGTCATCGGCATATCTAAATAAAATCAGAACCATAATAAATGATCAGCAAAGAGTCCTAATCAAAGGGCAAAAGGATTGGTTTATTTAGTCCTAGACACATATATTATATCAGTTTTCATCTAATGGGAGAGGGATAGTGATGATTGTTTAACTTGCTGCTAATAGCAACAATGATTACTACTATGGTATCCACATTACATATTTGAAACTTCACATTTAGTCACAAATCAAGAATCAAAATATTTCTGTATACCGTTGAGTTGACTGTATCTATGTGATTTTTTTTGTCAAGTTATCCATGGTATGCAACCAAATGTTACTATATTGGTATAGTTTGATTCCTGATTTATTTCCTAGATGTTATATATAGTTCAAAGTCCAAATATTTTACCTTAGTAGTAATTATTGTTCTTATTCGCAGTGAGTTAGCAATCGCCCCGTGTCCCTTTGTTATTAGATGAAAAGTGATAGAAGATATGTGTCTAGGATTATGTAAACCATTTCTTTTGCACTTTTGGTTCATCCAACCTACCCTAGACGAAAATCATCTTCAAATTGTGAGTATTCTGGTGTGATCATTTCTCATTTCCAACCGTCGGGACAAAAACATCTCCAAGCCGGCAAAAGGCTTCGTGATTTCGGTCTTATTTGTCATATACAGTCTGAAAAGGCAACCTGAGTTTTGCATTCATAAATTGTATATCACTTGCTTGATTTGTTGCCCTTTGATTAGGATTCTTTGCTGATCATGTATTATGGTTCTGATTTTATGTAGAAATGTCGATGACCAAACAGTTATCGGCTTTGTGGTAATGATATTTGTTTAGATAACAAATCCTTGATTTTGTGTAGGTTCATAATGTTTCCCCTTTTCCTGTCCTCGTAAATATCGCTTTGATTAGTCAGAATTTTTATCCTTCGGAGTTTGTTCTCAAGTTCAATTGTGTGTGGATTCTCTTGTAGTTTCATGATGTTTTCTCTTTTCCTGTCCTCGTAAATATCGCTTTGATTATTCTGATTTTTGGTTCTTTAGATTTTGTATCCTCCGGAGTTTGTTCTAAAGTTCAATTGTGTGTTGATTCTCGTATAGGTTCATGATGTTTTCGCTTCTCTGATCTGTCCTCGTAAATATGCCTTGATTATTCTGATCACTGATTTTTGGTTCTTCAGATTTTGTATCCTTTGGAGTTTGTTCTCAGGTTCAATTGAGTTTTGATGTCATGTATATATATTTAATGTAAATGAAACATGCGGATGGAAGAACTCATCTAGATGAAAATAACTTTGGTGTGCTTTACCTTCATTTTCAAACTTTTTGCTTGGTTCTAATAGGTCCTTGGTTTTCTTAGCTGTATTTTTGGTCTTTCTCTAATGGATACCAACGGGTCCTTGTGTATGAGTAGTATGCACTTGTGTAATCCTTTTGGCTATAACTAGCTCCTTCCAGTGACATAGATACACATATTCTTGTTGCAGACATATCTGATCTTTAATCCCTCTAATGGACTAACGGATGTTTTTGTTGATGCAGCCGTAGCAACAAAAATCAAAGAAATAATGGTTCAAACTAGAGCTCAGTGTCGCAAGAAGATTATAAAAGAGAAATGGGATAAGGTTGAATCCGCCCAAGGTGTCTTTATTGACATCCTCTCGCGGCTCTCAGTACAGTCTATCCGTTCCTTTAAGACAGTAAGCAAGTACTGGAATGAATCTATGAGCAATAGACATTTTGCTAAGTTGCAGATTACTCAATCGAAGGTGCATCCCTCTTTTATTGCATATCCAAGTATGGGTGAAACTATGGAGTTGTACTTATTGAAGCCAGAGAACTTCAGACTTGTCAACCTGAGGACAATTGATCCGTCTGATGGAAGCGATGAAGGACAAATGTACTTGATATCGTCCTTCAACGGGCTCATTTGTTACGTAAACCGGATTTGTGACAAAGACATTGGAAACCAGTTATGGGATCTGCAAATATGGATTTGTAATCCGTGTACAGGGGAAACTCTCCTTCTTCCCCAAGGGAGACCCTCGTTTGAGTTTGTGCCAATTGTCGGAGTAGCTTATGGGTCTGACATCACTGAGTATAAAGTTTTTCGCATTTTCTGCGCTGGAAAGAAACATCCTGAAGAAAGAGTATATGAGGGTTTTTATATTCAAGATCGTCAAATCGTTCGAACATATAGTTATGCTGTCGTGTATGAATGTGAAGTGTTTTCGTCTAAATCTGGCTCTTGGGAAAACATCGGCATCCTTCCTTGTGTTCCGATGTATTCTCATGATAGTCCATGCAGATATGGCTCCATTTTCGTCGGAGGGAAGATCTTCTGGCTGTCTTCCTTAGAAGGTCCTGGTAAGATACTCTCGGTTGATTTGGAAGGCAGATTTGATGTTATGAATTTGCCTCATTTCCCAGATGATCTCAACGAGGAAGACAATATAACGGATCACACATATCTGATCAATTTACAAGGATCGCTCTCGGTGGTTTTTCGATATGAGGATTATATGGATATATGGGCTTGGAAGAGTGATGGAGAAAAATATAGTTGGGTACTTGTATGCGAAGATACAACTCCATTCGATGACTGCAATGACTTGGTTGTAGCCATGACTTCATCGAAGAATCTGATCTTATGTATGACTGAGACACATTGGTTTTCTTATGATGTGGTTACTAAAAAGTGGAACAAGAAAAGGGCAAAGAAGTTTCCTAAATTTGAAAATATTTCTGTGCTTCCTTTTACCGAAAGCATTCTTCCATGTAAGTTATGTTTATATACAATGTTATAATCTTTCTTCCTCGTTTACTTTCTAATCCGCTTTGATATGTTGTTCCTTGAATCAGGCAATGGTGGTGTGATATTGTAGAAGGAACATCAAATGCATCTATGCGTCTCTGATGTGATGCTGAGTTTGTTGGATCAGAGAGGTTATGTATTTTTCATTCAAAGGAACTTTCATATTGGGTCTTGTCTTCTTTTTTGAACTTGGTGTATTGCAGTTTCTATTTTCAAGACTTCGTTGATAGTAGTAATCAACTGTGGCTGCTGTGTTGCTGAACAAAGTTTTATTTAAAGTGATTAAAACCATCTTTCTGATTTGAGTCTCTGTTCTGACTTATTACTGATTTTGTGTTCTGCTTAGTTTCGTTCTTCTGCTATTATATCGTTTACCTTGTACCGTATATTTAACCGGTTGATTTAGTTGGGAGTTCTTGGTTATTTTAATTTATGTGTTGTGGAAGTGTTTCTTTCTTATTCCCTAGTTTATATGATTTCATGTGAATATATTTTTTGAAGGTCTGTCATGCTCCAAAGAATGATTTCATATCAAGTTTTAGTCTGAATCCATTAACTTTTGTAGAAGTACATGAAAATAAATAATTTCATGGATGGTAATTTTAAAACTGCAGAGTTTACGAAGTTTGAAACAAATTCTTATCAAAATTAATATTTTACTTGTCTATATATTATTTCAAAATTAAAATATTAATAATTTTATAATATAGATTATTTCCATTAATATTTTAAATTATAGATTTCCATTAATATTTTAAATTATCAAAAATATTTAAAAAAAAACAAAAGGCAAAAATCACAATATTCAAAATTTTGGGTACATGAATAAAGTAAGAAATATATGAAGACCAAATATATTGGTTTTATCCGAATACCCAAAATTTTGAATATTTTAATTATTTTAGCCAACTACTAATAATAAAATCATTGTTCAGTCAATATTTGAAAATAAATCAATGGAGATTTTTTTTTATGTCATCTGTTTCTTTCATTAACCATAAACATGTATCAGATACAAGGTGGAATTCGTTTTTGAAATACGATTTGAAATATTAAGCCGAAACCTCCGGATACTAAGCCCTAGAGAAAGAGAAGCCAAAGATACAATTCAAGAAAACATAGAAAAAACTACTGAAAAGGCAATAAATTTTCTTAACTAAAGCTGAAACAATGATTCGAGACACAACCATGGCTTTCCATAGAACCCGTAGACGTAGTAGTTGTACCAAAAGACGAAAGCAATGAACCAAACCACAAAGCATTTCCAGAAGACCGGAAGACATGGCAACGAACCAGGAACAAGCTCAACAAGCAACAACACTAACGGAATAGACCACAGAAACTGAATAAAACCATAGCACAGTAACTACTTAGAAGCAAACTCGCCCAAGAACCCGACCTTGAGATAAAACTAAGCTCAACGTAAAGATACTTTGAAAACTGATTGGGAAAACGCCGACCAAGTTCAATAGCTTTTATACGCGGACACTCGTAGATCAACCTCAATCACCTACAAATTGAAAACTAAACACCTCCTCGCAAAGAGAAAAGCTAAAAATCGAACCCACTACTTCGTCTTGATACCAACCTCCAAAACCTCAGAGGCAGGATAGTAGATGCCTCCAAAGCGAGTCTCCATCAAGCAGACGAACCCAACCAGCCGAGACCTAGCCACAAACAAAGCACAAGAACCGGCCAAGGAAACAAAAGCAGAAGCAAGATAAATCTAAACAATTCTAAAGCGAACCAGGTCACACACCTAACTTAAAAGGTCAAAGAGGACATATCAACTTGATACCAAAGATCACAAACTAACATCTCCGAGGCAGCCCAAGATCGCCTGCGACGAACACAAAACAATCTGAACCTCAAGAACAAAGCCCAAGCAAAGAAAATCTTATGAAGGTTTACAAACAAGGACGAGCAAAGGCATAACAGAACCACGACCCAAACGCCAATCCTCCACGAGAACCAAAATCTAACCCTGATCTATTTTGTAATAGCACCAAGGAGCACCGACCACCACTTCCTTCACGAATCCGCTACCTTTTCGACTTCCTCCACCACCGAATTCAACGCTGAGCCGAGCCAAGAGATCTAGATAGGATCCGGAGGCAAGATTGAAGTCCACCTTCACGGCCTAAGAAACAAAACTAACCAACACTACAAGAAAACAGATAATTAGTGACTCCCTAAAGAGTCACAAATTCGTCACAAATACCTCATTTGCCACTACTTTGCGACTAAAATAGGTCGTCGCAAAATCTGCGTTGCTAATTTTTAGAGTCACAAATGCGTCACAAATTAGCAACGCATTTGTGTCATTTAAAGTGGTGGCAAATTTGCGACTACTTCGAGACGTAAAATAGAAGTCACAAAATAGCGACTAAATAGTGACACCATATTATTTTGTTGTTTACGAATGTCATATGTAGTTGCATATTAGTCACTAAAACATCACAAATTAATGACTACTTTACAACGTTTTTTTAGGTTTGGTAACAAATGATCCTAAGTAGTCGCATGTTAGTCACTTAATCGTCACAAAATAGCGACTATTTTGTGACGCTTTAATTGTTTGGTTGTTACTATGTTATGAATTTGCAACTATATTGTGACTAGAACACTAAACCTAAATTTATATAAACATGTTTCTTATCCGAATCCTAAACCAAAAGTACTACCGAAATCTAAAACTAGATGAGATTAAACAATAGATTAGGTTTTCAAGCAAGAAAGCTTGACAAAAGAACATAATTATACAAAACAAAAAGTCAACAAGTTCTTACTTCAAACAGAAAACAGAGTTTAATAAGCATAGACTGAAACCATTCTGATTGTTTATGTCAAAATTACTCTGGAGCTTTGAGTTTGTATGTTGTTCTTGTTCAGGCTTCGTCATGGAGGTAAATTCATCAGAATTGCTTCTCAAGATCTGTTTACAGTACATGTCTAACCCAAGGAGGCTCCTCATAAACAAGACGAGAGAGACATATCGAATTTCAGAAGCAAGAGTAGATGTTCCAGGTTGAGAATTGCAGCGAGTCCTAGTTAAATCTTTCATTTACCTTCTTGATTGTATAAGCATGCCAAGAGTGACGTGTTTGTGCATGTAGATATTGCTCAAGAGTTCTATCACAACGTGAAAGGAATAAAAGGCGCTCTAAACTTTTTGTAGTTGTACTTCAGGTAAGACGAAGAACCATCGATCAAGGTCCAGAAACCTGCAGAAAGTTTAGTGTCAAATATATGTAGGTGTCAACATTTTCAAAGAATCAAACAAAACAAACAATTTCCACAGCTAAAGATCTAATAAAGTGGCATCATCTTGTTACTTGTGAGCTGATTAAAACTGAAAAGACAAAACCTTTCAACCTGCACTTCCAAGCATTTCAACTTTGTGAGTCCTTGCCTCAATGCACAATTCATATAGATTATCCTACCTCTTAAGATTATCACTTCGTTTACTAACAAAGAGATATATAATCAGCTGTTGAGGTAGAGGTAAGTGAATCAATATACTCACACCAATGAGGACCTCGATCTCTATTCCAAAGAACAAAGTGGTGCTGCTAGTCATTGTCCAAAGAGTAAAATATATCTTGTCTACACGCCATAGGAAGATAGCCCTTTCATAGTCCACCTAAAATGATAAACATCAAGAACGAGTAAATGTGAATATTGTTGCTCATTAAACAAAGGAAGCAGTACACATCCCACGTTCTTTTCTGGTGGGTCGATATGGACTTACCAAGCCAATAACAGCCGAGATCACTATTGCTGCTAAAGCACACTGCGAATTTGACAAACATACTGGAGTTAGAAACCACATTTCAGCTACATAACTCTTGAGACTTTTGGGTTTATAAGTAATTCATGTGAAATACAAAAAGGAGCACAAAACCGTGGAAGTAGAAACAATCAAAACAGACCTATATGTGGTAAAAATTTGAATATCGGGGTCAAGAACAGTAGAGCACAACCAATGATGATGCCTGGTCATCGATCAGACCAGTCCAAAACCACAATCTCGAGCCTTTCTCAAACACCTACGGCTACCCTCACAGAAGATAAAACTGAAACAACCCAATAAATCAAACACATTTATGGGTAAACTACATATGCCTGAGAGGGTTAGAGATTTAGACATAGACATCGAGAGTGGGACAGAGAGAGAGATCGAGACTGAGAGCTAGATAGATCGAAATCTTACCGTGACAGATCGAGATGGTGTTTGGGGGAAATCGAGACTCAGACCATGAGAGATCGAGTAGAGAGTGAGACGATTCGAGAGATAAATGGAGAGCAAAAGGGTTGTTTTTTAACCTTAATTGATCTTCGTGAACCTCCTCGGCTCGTCATAGCCATAGCCTAGGTTTTCGATCTGAATCGAATATAGAGATTGAGAGAGAGATTGAGAGAGAGAGAGAGAGAGAGAAAGATGGAAGAAGAACCAAGATCTGTTCGATAACAGAGGAAGAACAAGATCGATTCGAGATAATTAGGATTTTCGATTTTGATTCAGATCGAAATCGAGTGAGAGAGAGAGAGAGAAAGAGAAAGAAGAAGAAATTTGTGAGATGGAAGAGGTACTTCCACAGAGAATCGATCTGAAGCAACGAAGAATCGCCTCAGTCTCGAGAGAGATGAAAAAATTAGGGCCAAAATTTACAAAATTGTATATACTTTAAAATATTTTGGGAATTAAGATACAACTTACAAATTAGTCTTAGTAAAGTGTCACAAAATATTTAGTTTCGAGCCAGATTTTCCCGCCTAAGTGGCTCAAAATTTTCTCAACCTGCGAGCACAATTTTTAGTTTGGAGCCAAATAAGCCTCGCTAAAACGTCACTTAATTATTATGATATGACTATTTTGTGATTGTCACATAACAAAATTCTAAACCCTAAACATTTAAGCCAAAAGATTAAATTTCAATTGAAAAAAAAAGGATTGAATTTCAATTAAACTTCTTATCTATTTCTTAACAGTTTGATTGATTATATGCATTAAAATAGAATAAATGAAGTTGATTTTGAAAAATTAACACTTTGCCACAAAATACATTACACTTATAGGTTTCTTAGTTTTAAAAATTACAAACATCAATTGTAAATTGAATTTAAATTTTCAATGCCACTAAATTAAATATCTTATGTCTAAAGTAGGTTAGAACAATGTAACTACATGAAACTAAATTGTATACACTTAAAATATGTAGTTTAATTTCCAAAATTCTACTGAGGCGTTGGTAACGAGTCACTAATTAGTCACAGTTTTGCTAGGCTGTCGCTAAAGCGTCACTGATATGTGACTATTTTGTGACTATCACAAACCAAAACCCTAAACCCTAAACATTTAGGACAAAAGATTGAACTTGTCTCGTTTCTATTAAATTTATAATGTATTTATCAACAATTTTATTGAAAATATGCATTAATATACTCCAAATGAAGTTGATTTTTTTAGAATCAACACTTTACCACAAATTACATTAAACTTATAAGTTTGTTAGTTTTAGAAAGTACAAACATCAATTGTAAAGTGAATTTATTTTGCAACTCCACGAAATTAATTTTATTATGTCCAATGTGGTTGACAACAATGTAAATACATAATAATAAATTGTATACACTTAAAATATGTTGTTTAATTTCCAAAATTCTACTGAGGCGTTGGCAACGAGTCACTAATTAGTCACAGTTTTGCTAGGCTGTCGCTAAAGCGTCACTGATATGTGACTATTTTGTGACTATCACAAACCAAAACCCTAAACCCTAAACATTTAGGACAAAAGATTGAACTTGTCTCGTTTCTATTAAATTTATAATGTATTTATCAACAATTTTATTGAAAATATGCATTAATATACTCCAAATGAAGTTGATTTTTTTAAAATCAACACTTTACCACAAACTACATTAAACTTATAAGTTTTTTAGTTTTAGAAAGTACAAACATCAATTGTAAAAGTGAATTTATTTTTGCAACTCCACAAAATTAAATTTATTATGTCCAATGGGGTTGACAACATTGTAAATACATAATAATAAATTGTATACACTTAAAATGTGTTGTTTAATTTCCAAAATTCTAATGAGACGTTGGTAACGAGTCACTAATTAGTCACAGTTTTGCTAGGCTGTCACTAAAGCGTCACTGATATATGACTACTTTGTGACTATCACAAACCAAAACCCTTACCCCTAAACATTTAGGACAAAAGATTGAACTTGTCTCATTTCTCTTAAACTTCTAATATATTTCTTAACATTTTGATTGATTATATGCATTAATATAATCCAAATGAAATTAATTTTTTTTTCAAAATCCAACACTTTACCACAAACTACACTAAACTTATAAGCTTATTTCTAGAAACTACAAACATCAATTGTAAAGTGAATTTAAATTTGCAATGACACTAAATTAAAATTCTTATATCTAATGTAGTAGAGAAAAATATAATTACATAAGAATTAATAGTATCTATTTTAAATATGTTGTTTAATTTCCAAAAAATTTAGGTGGCGTTGGTAAAGAGTCGCCAATGAGTCACACATTTTAGTGACTGATTAATGTGTCACTGAAGAGTCGCCAATTTGTGACTACTGTTAAACTATTAAATAATAGTCGCAAAGTAGTCACTAATATGCAACGACTTTACGATATACAATGTTAGTCACAAATAAGTGACTGATTTGAGACGAATATTTCTATAGTCGCTAATGAGTCACAAAGTCGTCACAAATGAGTCGCAAAAATTAGTGACGGAATAATCAGTCACAACAGATAGTCACTAATTAGCTGTTTTCTTGTAGTGCAAGACATTACAGGAAGAAGACAAACAAGGAGACTAAAGCCCGACCGATGGCGGATCTATGAGAGCTTCCGGCCATCGGTCGAAGAACCGACGAGATCGCTTTTTTCCACGATAAATCAATGGAGATAATCTATATTTTTAAAAGTATGAATCTATATTTGCTAGAGATATATGCATAGAGAAACAAAATTATGAAAGGAAATAAATATCAATTTAGATTTGGAAAAAATATATGTATAGAAAGAAAGATAAAATATTAAAATATATGTATTATGCATGCCGACTATGATAATTTAACATTAATTGTAATAAACATTTAGTCAGAATTCATGAATTCAGTAGCCTTAATATGACATGGGTGCATGCATTGGTTTATTGAAAGAAATAATCTATATTTTCAAATGGTGATCACAGTCTAAAGCTATTCAATTATTGATATGAATCATCTATTACGTACTACATGAAGACTTAAGTCGATACAAATTATACTGGACAACGTAAAGGAAAAGTACATCAATTATAGAAATAAAAATATATGCAGCGTAATGTATTTTCCGATATATACTAACTTAGCCGTACATTCAAAGATAGCAACTGTTTTAGTGTGCCTTCAGGGATCCCATGTCTTCGCCGGAAGTCTTTCACCTCCGCACATGGCCAAAACAACTCGCCAAACACCATTGAAGTACAAATCTAAACTAGAAAGGATAAAAATTCCTCTAAAAAAACTAGATCAATAGTAGATCTGCCGATGCAAGCATCAACAAAACCAAAAACCATCGACCGCACTAGAATTGCAACTTAGACCACCCCATAAACAAAATGGACAAAAATGAAAATCTTTCACTTAATCTTTTGGCAACCGACATTTTCAAGTTACTCCAAATCTTCTAAAAACGAATTTCTGACAAAATTCTATTTTTGTTTAATATAATTTCAAAATTAGTACCACAAATGAACTAAACATTCAACGAAAGAAATATAGAGAAATTTTTTTTCTCAAAAAGATACGGCTCAAAAGATACAATCCGGAAAGACACAATTCTAAAAAACCCATAAAATGATTATTTTCGAAAAGATGTGACTTTACAAATTCGAAAAAAAAAATCTTTCAAAATAACCATAAAGCTGTTTTTTACTTTTTTAAACACGACTCTATATATATACAGAAAATACAACCCTACGAATTCAAAAAAATACCGCTTCAAAATAATCAAAAAGCGATTATTTTCAAAAAGATACGATTCTACAATATAATTTTGAAAAGACGCGACCTTACAAATTCGAAAAGACGCGACCCTTCAAAATCACCATAAAGCAGTTATTTTTGAAAGACGCGACTTTACAAAATATTTTTTAAAAGACGGAATCCTAAAGTATATAGTAATAATAAAAAAAAAAACACAATCTTTTAAAATAATCATAAAACGTTTTTTTCGAAAAGACGCTACTCTAGAAATATTTTCGAAAAGATGCAACTCTAGAATTGTTTTTGAAAACATGCGAATCTAGAAATATTTTGGAAAAGACGCGACCCTATGAATTAAAAAAAAAAAATACAACTCTTCAAAATAACTATAAAGCGATTATTTTCAAAAATACTCGACTCTACAAAATAATTTTGAAAATATGCGACCCTACAAATTCGAAAAGACTCAACATTTCAAAATAACCATAAAGCGGTTATTTTCAAAAAGACTCGACTCTACAAAATAGTTTGAAAAAGACAACCCTTCAAAATAACCACAAATTGAATTTTTTTTCAAAAAAATGCGACTCTACGAAATATTTTTGGAAAGACGCGATCTTACAAATTCGAAAAGACAAAATCCTTGAAAATAACCATAAAGCCATTATTTTCGAAAAGACGCTACTCTACGAAATATTTTTGAAAAGACGCGATCTTACGAATTCAAAAAGACACAATCCTTCAAAATATTTTTTACGCCACTCTACGTAATATTTTTTATGAAAAAACACAACTCTTTGATAATATTAAAGAAAAAAAATTAAATAAGATTTTTATGAAAAGATACACTCTTTAGGAAAAAACCACCTTTCGAAAAAAACTAAAATAAAAATTGTTTTTTACGAAAGAACACTACTCTTCGATGTTAATAAATATTCTATTTTAAATAAGTCTTTTACGAAAAGACACAAATCTCGGAAAAAACCACCTTTTACAAATTACAACTCTTCGGAAAAACTGTTTTTTACGAAAGGACACAACCCTTTAATAATATTAAATATTTTTTAAATAAGTGTTTAGGAAAAGACACAACTCTTCGGGAAAAACCATCTTTTACAAATTACAACTCTTCGGAATCAACGCTTTTATGAAAAGACACAATTCTTCTTTTAATATTTTCGACAAGAAACGACCCTCTAAAAATTTTCAAAGACACAACTTTTCAAAAGAATCATAAAGCGGTTATAATTGACGAAAAGGCACAACTCGTCGATAATATTAAATATTTTTTTAAATAAGTCTTTCACGAAAAGACACAACTCTTCGGAAAAAACCACATTTTATGAAAAATCACAACTCTTCCGAAAAAAACTGTTTTTTACGGAATGACACAACTCTTCGATAATATCAAATATTTAATTTTTAATAAGATTTTTACGAAAAGACACAACTCTTCGGCGGGAAAAAATTACAGTTTACAAAAATACACGATTTTTCGGGACGTTCCAAAGACATCTTTTATACTATTGGATTTTACCTTTATCGGTCAAAGTTATAGAACATCTTGTATATAAATTTAAAACATAAAAAATCAAAAATGAATATTCTTTAAGACTACAAAGAAAAATATCAATAATAATATATAAAATTTAAAGGCAACAAAACCTTTATCATTGAAAAGCATTGGAACTATAGATCTTATGTCATCAATATTTGTAGAAGCTAAATTAGTTTCATCATTTGTTACAAATGAATTGTAAATTTCCTGGTTAGAACGTTTATCCATTTAAAACGAAAACTAAAATTAGAGAGAATTAAATTTGACAATAACATCTATTTATAATGTCAATTTTTGAAAAGTCACCATATGATCAGGCATCATTTGAAAAGTGGTTACCTTGACTTAATTTTATTTTACATTTACTTTTTGATTATTTAAATCTCTAAGTAAAATTCGGATATTTGTAATTTACAAAATTATATCGAGAATGGTTAGTTCAAATCTTGTTTTTAAATGTAATAATCTTTTGCCACTACGATTCTTTTGTAATATTATTTATTTTTTGAAAAGGACATTAAATTTCAATAATAAGTATTTTTTTCCCCAAAAAGACACAACTTTTCAGAAAAATACTACATTTCAAGAAAGAACACAACTTTTCGCTAAAAAACGGCTTTTACAAAAAGACACAACTTTTCAGAACTTTTTTTTACGAAAGAACACCAATTCTTTAAAAAAAACATCTTTATAATAATAAAAAACCGTTTTTACGAGAGGACATGATTTTTTTAAAAACTGTTATTTACGAAAAGACGCAACTCTTTAAAAAAAACCCGCACTTACGAAAAGACAGAACTCTTTGAAAAAATCTTTTTTAATGGGAACGCACAACCTTAACAGACACAACTTTTTAGAAAATACTACATTTCACGAAAAGACACAAATATTTTATAGTAATAAATATATTTTAAATTTGTTTTTCCGAAAAGACTCAACTCTTCGCAGAAAACCCAAATAAATAATTTTTTTAATATGTTTTTAACAATTAGACGCAACTCTTCTCAAAACAAAACCTTTTTTGAGGAAAATAAACGACCTTTATGAAAAACGACCTTTATGAAAAGACACAACTTTTCAAAAAATATGTCTTTCACGAAAGGACACATCTATTCTGTAATAATACATATTTTTTAAATTTGTTTTTACAAAAAGCCGCAACTCTTCGCAAAAAACCTCTTTTACGAAAGGACACAATTTCCCAAAACAAATAGTCAAAATTTCTTTTTTTGAAAAGACACAACTTTCGGGAAAATACTGCATTTTACGAAAGGATACAATTATTCAATAATAATAATAAATCGCTTTTACCAAAAGACGTGATCCTTCGAGAAAAATCCTTCTTTAACGAAAAGGCATGACCTTAAAAGACACAACTTTTTAGAAAAATAATGTGTTTCACGTAAAGACACAAAAATATTTGATAGTAATAAATAATTTTTAAATTTGTTTTTCTGAAAAGACGCAACTCTTCGCAGAAAACCTAAATAAATAATTTTTTTAATTTGTTTTTAACGATAAGACGCAACTCTTCGCAAAACAAAACCTCTTTTGAGGAAAATGAACGACCTTTATGAAAAGACACAACTTTTCAAAAAATATATATTTCATGAAAGGACACAACTATTCTGTAATAATACATATTTTTAAAATTTGTTTTTACGAAAAGACGGAACTCTTCGCGAAAAAACCTCTTTTACGAAAGGACACAATTTTTCGAAAAAAATAGTCAAAATTTCTTTTTTTTGAAAAGACACAACTTTCGGGAAAATACTGCATTTTACGAAAGGATATAATTATTTAATAATAATAATATATTGCTTTTACCAAAAGACGTGATCCTTCGGGAAAAATCCTTCTTTAAAAGACATAAATTTTTAGAAAAATACTGTGTTTCACGTAAATATTTTTTAAATAAGTTTTTACGAAGACGCAATTCTTCGAAAAAACACAAATAAATAATTTTTTAATTTTTTTTACGATAAGACACAACATTTCGAAAAATAACCGCTTTACGAAAAGACGCGATTCTTTGAAAAAACTTCTTTTGAGAAAAGACACGACCTTTATGTAAAGACATAACTTTTCGGAAAAAACAGTTTTAATGAAAAGACACAACTCTTCGATAATATTATATATTTTGTGAAATAAGTTTTTTACGAAAAGACACAACTCTTTGGGACAAAAGACACCGTTTACGAAAAGATACGTATTCGGAAAAACCACCTTTGACGAAAAGACACTACTTTTACGAAAAGATACAACTTTTACGAACGAAAAAACACTTATTCGGAAAAATCACGTTTTATGAAAAGACACGACTTTTACGAAAAAACACAACTTTTACGAATAGTCACTAAGCATTACAAAAGAAAACAACCTCTCGATTTTTTTCCAGAATTGCTATTATTAATAGATTCATTTGTAACATTCACCTAATTCTCCCAAATTTTTTTTCTTCTGAAAACGAAATGATTCTGTAGAGATTCTGCTTTAATCATATTATTCTGATAACTGTTTTTAATCAATTATTTCCACCCAAAACGTTTATTTTTGTTTCTATTCTCTATTCGTTGATTTGTATCTACATAGTTAATATGTTACCTTACTAGTCAACTGATAGAACTTATGTCTTTAGGACTATATAAACCCATTGTTTTCACTTTTTGTCAATCCACCAACTGCGCCGTCACGCGTAAACATCTCCATAGTTTTTCCTCTCCAATCGTCGCAACAAAAGGTTTTCGATGATTTTGATATGATTTCGATGATTTTGTATTCATAATTTGTATCATTTTCTTGATTTGCTTTCCTTTGCTTAGGATTCTTTGCGTGATAATTTATCATGGTTCCGATTTTGTGATATATATTGTGATGACCAAACAATTATCGGCTTTGTGGTAATGATATTTGTTTGCGTAACAAATCCTTGATTTAGTGTAGGTTGATATTGTTTTCAATTTTTGGATTTATCCTCATAACTATCGCTTTGGTTTTCCATTCTTAAGATTTTTTATACTTTGGAGTGTTTTACCTTCATTTTCAAACTCTTTGCTTGGTTTTTATGGGTCCTTGGTGTTCCTTAGACGTCTTTCTTCTAATGGATACCAAGGGGTGCTTGTGTACGAGTAGTATAAGTTGTGCAATCCTTTTGGCTATAGCTAGCTCCTTAAAGTGACATACACATATTCTTGCTGTAGACATATCTGATCAATTTACAAGGATCTCTCTATGTGATTGTTCGACATGAGGATTATATGAATAAAAATATAGTTGGGTGTCCTTGAATGCAAAGACACAACTCCATTCCATGACTGCGATGACTTGGTTGTAGCCATCACTTCATCGAAGAATCTTATGTATGACTAAGACACCTTAGTTTTCTTATATTGTGGGTGCTGAAAGCTGGAACAAGAGAAGGGTAAATAAGTTTCCTAAATTTGAGTATTTTATGTGCTCCCTTTTACCGACCGAGAGCGTTCTTCCATGTAAGTTATGTTTTTATACAATGATACAATATTTCTTCCTCGTTTGCTTTCTAATCCGCTTTGATATGTTGTTCTTTGAATCAGGCTGTGGAGGTGTGATGCTGTAGAAGGAACATCAAGTGTATCTATGCGTCTCGGATGTGATGAAGCGTTTGTTGAATCCGAGAGAGGTTATGTTGCAGTTTCTATTTTCATAACATCTCTCTCCCGCTTGTCGCCAAAAACTTTGCCCAGATATCTTTAACAATTTGGCACTCAAATAAGGCATGGTTAACCGTTTCTTCCTCCAAACCACATCTCAAACATAATGACGCACACTTCACGCCCCGTCGTTTTAACCTCTCAAGGACCGCCATATTACCTGATGAAACTTGTCACAAAAATGTCTAATCTTGGGGGGACATTTTATTTTCCAAACGTACGCCTTTAGGATTCTAAGGCTAGACTCTTGTATCTGGTTGGTATTTTGCCATGTTGTTTGATTATGGGATATATTTTAAATATTAATTTATACCAAAATATGTATAACAAATAAAATAGTTTGGCTTAAATATTTCGATACATGTTTGAAATATTTTAGCATTCGAATTACGGGTAGTTTTTGTTTTCTGAAACTTTTCAACTAACGTATAGTTATTATGATTTTTTGATTCCTTTTAGTTTATGATTTTTGGAATTAATATTTCTTTCTTATTCATTTTTTGTTCCTATGTTCATGTTTCATAGAATATTTTTCTAAGGATTTTCTTTCTTCGAGATATGATTTCTTATAGAGTTATATTCAAATCCATTACCTTTATGAGAATACATGTTGTTTCAGAAAAAAATTTAGTATTCAGTTCATGCATATGTTTAAATTAAAGATAGTGAGTTCATGGGTCTTGACGTATTTTCCAAACATAGAATACTAAAATGAATATATTGAATTATTATAGCTGGCATAGTCTTATCAAAAATAATGTTTTGACTTCTATATACATATTTTGTTTTTCAAAATATAGATTAATAATTGTTATAATATAGATTATCTTTATTTATATTTTTAGTTTTCTCAAAATACAGAAATAAAATCAATTTTACTATATGTAAATGGCCCCAAAAATCATAATCCAAAATTTCGGATACTTTCACATTTTATATATTTACAAATAGTAATTTCCAAATTTTTTAAAATATTATGATTTTTGGGCCATTTACATATGGTAAAATTGATTTCTATATGTATTTGAGAAATGTAAAATTTAACTGGAAATAATATGTATCTTAAAAAAGCAATAATCTATATTTGGGAAAAAATATATGTGTCAAGTAAATATATTAATTTTGATAAGAATACATGCTAACTGTAATACTGTAAATATATCGATTTTAATAACATATATAGAAATTCCGTCAAGATTCATGAATTCGCTAATTTTAATTTACATAGATGCATGAACGGAATAATTTATTTTTTCTAAAACTACATGTTTATTCTCGTAAAGTTAATAAATTTGACTATAATTCTATAAGGAATCATATCTCGAAGAAAAAAAAATCCTTCGAATAATCTTCTATATATTAAGGAGAAACATTTTATGATGATGTGTCATGCTCTCATTTTTTCACTTTTTTATATTTATTTAAATCTCCTATTATTACTCCTACTATCATCATTCCTAAACACTACCAAAAAACTTAAACTCCATAGCCAAACAAAAAATTAAATTCATAAAACTTTGAAAATTTTGGTCAACTTTTTAACAAAATTTCATTTACAAACTAAAAGGAAACAAATAAATTATTTACCATATTTAATGATTCCAAAAAAAACCACCAACCAAACCATAATTACCTCCCAATAATTTACGAAACTTTCGTAAATGGGGATTTAGGATTTTGAAACTGGAAACTGAACAAGTTAATACCGGTAAGTGTATATTTGTATACATGTATGTCTTTTAGGTAGTTTGGATAACCGTTTTATTGTCGGGTAACCCTAACCCGAA
This sequence comes from Arabis alpina, assembly GCA_900128785.1. NCBI lineage: Eukaryota > Viridiplantae > Streptophyta > Magnoliopsida > Brassicales > Brassicaceae > Arabis > Arabis alpina. The sequence goes on from LT669790.1 coordinate 24,185,589, forward strand.
CCCGGACCCAAAATTTTAAATTATAAAACTCATTCGGATTATTAGGACTACCCGTACCTGTTCCAAACCGATTTTTCGGATTGGGTTCGAGAAATATGCCCAGACATAGATTTGGTCGATCTCACTTCTCTTCTTCGTCTTCTTGAAATCTGTTATCGCTAGTGAAGAGACGTCCAGATTTGGAGACTCTCAAAACAAACCTCTTTCAAGACGACTCTCCAATCAAACCTCTTTCAAGACGATTCTCAAAACCAGCTCCGTCGATGGCGGAAATGAACGGGTTTCGTGGCGGCGATTCGGTTTCACCGTTTTGATCCGCTTTTCACTCACATCGTCTACTCTCCCTCTCTCTCTTTACATCCGAAAAATATAGTGATTTGTATCTGTGAATTGATAGATTTCAAAGTCAAATTTGCATATATTTTGTGAAAATGTTTCAGTTGATTGGTTTGAGGAGAGATTTAGTTTCGATTGAAAAGGATTCATTTTTTTTGGGGGTTCATTTAGGCATCATTGTATGAGTCGATGAGGAGCAAAATCTTCGGGAGTTTTCTAATCTGCTGAAAGAGTTAACCTTTCTAGAATACGTGGAGGGTGTTGCTATCTAAATCGGGAAAGTATGTTCGTATATTATGAGAGGTCGAGATTTCTGTTAAGTAAGAACAAACGCGGTCGTAGAAATATATGATGTTCGTATAAAAGAGAGACGATCGTATTATAAGATGATGGTCGTATAAAAAGATGAAGGTCGCTCAATAATACATAGTATGATTGTAGAGAGTACACAAAACGTGGTCGTATTGCTCTGCTCTGAATATTATCTCATGAGTTGTCACATCAAATAATGTGACAACTATTTATAGTTACATCAATCTAAGGTTTTAATGTGACTATGGTTACATAAAGTAACTAGATAAGAAAAGCACTATGGTTTAGTTGATAAAAATTGATAGATGTGTTGGGCCTTAGTCTTCTGATGGGCTTCATCACAAAAGGAGGATTTGGGCCTCCAAATCAATGCCCAACAGTAGGCCCCTCCCCAAGCCTGAAAATTAGTTGGGCCAAATTTTGCAGGTTGTGTTGAATCCGGTCCATGACGAGTAACGCCCTACTTGATTGTCGGTTTCTTAGTGGTCGTTGTGGAGGTGCCTAGGGTTTTGAGCCGAGCGCTTTTTGTCTTCCTGCCCTCTCCTATAAAGACGAGATCTCCTCCTCTATTTTTCTCATTTTTCTCTCTGCAGCTTCTCCTGAAGGTAAACTCTCTTAATCCCGTCCGTATTTTCCTTGCTTCAACTGTGCTTTTAGTCGATCGTATTTTCTTTGTTCAATCCGTGCCTTTTTGCGTAACCCGCACTTTTACCCGATCGTATATTTTCTTCACTTAATCCCCGACCGACGAAAATGAAATCTCTGGTCGTAGTTTCTTCTAATTCAGACTCTGGTTCAAGCTCTCCGGATTTGGAAGTTTCGCTTGCGATCGATCAATCTCACCAGATGCGTGTGTCAGACAAGGGTGGTGCGTCGTCTTCAAGGTCGGTTCGTACCGACCATATAAGTGACGATCGGGGTTTGGCCATCGTGGAGGTGGGCGACACTAGTGCTGATGGTCAAATAAACGTCGCCCCTGGTCCGATGATCGAGGAAGACGCCGATCGCGAAATTGACGAGCAAGGTTTACCTGAAGAGGATTTCGTCAATCAGGATGAGGAGGTCGGTGGTAATAATTCTCCGGCACGCGTGAGATCTCTGGGCTCAGGCTTGTCTCGTGATCTCTTTCCTCGAAGTTGTGCTGATATTGCGTCCTCCAGTACATATAATTCTCTCGAGAAACTTCGGGAAGATGATGATTGGTCGGGCATCGACATGTGCTTATACGAATGCTATTTCGGTCATGGAGGGATGTGGTTCCCGCTTCCTCAGCTTGCGCTCGAATATTGCGAGGTCCGACGCGTTGCCCCTTCTCAGCTCACCTGCGCCTCGTACCGCAACATATGTGCAATCCTGACCATGGCTTATGAGCTGGGGCGTTCGGTGAACCTGGCTCAACCTGAGGAGATGGTGGGAATTGCGAAATCTGGAGAGTGTGGTCGTTTTTATGCATCGATGAGGTCGGGGAATATGATCCTGACCGGGGTCAGCAGTAGAAACGAACGTTTGGAAGAATAAGTACTTCTACGTGAGGATCAGTAGATCCTCGGTCGGGGATTTTGCCGGCGTAATACGTGCCGGTTGAAATTCGAGGATCGGTATGTTTCGTTCCTTCGACCCCGACATCCAGTCTTAGCTGATCGTTAATCTGTTTTTTGTTTTGCAGGTAGGAAACTTCAAGTTCTCGAACTTGTCCCCAGAGATGCTTTCTCCCTGATCGAAGAGTTAAAGAAGTTAGGTCAACAGAGGTGGGGGGATTTCATCGAACAGAGAATCAAGCGCTGCGGCGTCGTGTCACAACAGGTTATTGCTCGGTGTTGACTGATCATACGCGGTCGATGTGTTTGAGTTCAACTATGCGTTCGTTCGAATCTTAATTTCACGGTCGTATACTCTTGAGCTGACCGGTCATGTGGTTTTATTTCAGGTAACTTCACTATTCCTCTTGCGACGATCAAGCCATATACGCATAAGCCTTTAAAGGATTGGAAGCCGCGATCGACTAAGAAGCAACGTTCCGAAACAGTTGATATGGGGATCGAAGATCTGGACGTTGTCTTCTATAATGTGGGCTTAGGGTCGGCCATGGCTCCTACACACTCTGATGCTAGGAGGAAGGACAAAGGGATTATGATCGAAAATCCTTCCAAGGACACGGTCGGTGCTGACATTCCGACAAGGCCTGATGTCTCGAAGACGGTCGGTGATCACGAAGTAAAGCGGTCGGGAAAAAGGGGAGATCGGGAGGACGATCGGGGTCGTTCTGGGTCTAGTGCCAAGAGGAGCAAGAAAGAGGATATGAGGAAGGATAAGGCCTTGGTCGTTCCGGAGGTTGCGGACACTGAGGGTCGCAACCCTGTGGAACAGGTGGAACAGGTCGCTGATGAGTTGGTCAGTGATCAGGCGGCAGGTGGCGATTCTCTATCCTTCGGGGATGATTTCGACTTCAATCTCGAGTTTCGTGGTTGGGGTCGTCATATTCTCGAGTTCCGTGGTCGGGTGGGGAATACGTGCGCTGCATCCAAGGTCATCCCAGGGAACCGGTGCCAACTTCTGAAGAGATGGTCGAGCGCGACGAATTTCTGGCCTTCTCGGTCGATCTTACCAGGGTAAATTTCTCCTTCCTTTAGATATATATATATATATATATATATTTTTTTTTTTCCTTTTTTTTTCTTTTTTTGTGTGGCTAAGCACTGCTGGTCGTTTATTGGAGTCAGATGGTGAGCAACGTCAACTTCATGAGGACCAGGTACGAGCAGATGTTACAGAAGAACCATGACAAAGTCTGCTTAAGAGATGGTCGGTCATATTCACACGCTAGGGCAAAAGAACGAAGAATTGAAGGTCGAAGTGGCCAAGTGGGAGGACGAGGTGCAGAGTACGATGGGAGAGAAGGAATCTCTGTATCATCTGGCCAAGTCTCAAATGAAGCGTCTGAGGCTGTCACGTCACGATACGGCCACGAGTTTCGGGGAATATGCGATCGAGAAGGTCGGTACTGGGTTGCAGGAGAAGGTCGGAGCTCAACTCCAGAAGATACGACGCCATATCGTTGATTCGAAAGAGATGAATCGAATATCATCGACGGTCAGGCAAATCAAAGCCTTCCTTTCTTTCTACGAAGAGCAAGGCTCCGCTCCGGAAGGCGCGGTGGAGAAGTTGTAGGAGGACCTGGAAAAATATCTCAAGATGGCTGCCGCTCATCACGTTGAGAAGATCGCTGAGCAGGACTTTGTCTTCCCCGACCGGTCCAGCTGGATCCCGGACGACGAGCTCGTCTTCTCCGTGGAATCCCCGAACAGAGTTGGTCAGTATGGCCTGGGTGAAGAATGGGACTCCGCTGGAGAGGAGGAAGTTCGAGGCGATGGCGAGGTCGATCCACGACCTTCTCGGGTCACGCTTAAAGTCGGTGGTTCTGACCCGACCATGTCTTTACGTGGTCGCGAGAGAAAGGACGGCTCTGGGTCTTCTCACGTATCCGAGACCGAAGAGGATGAAGGTTCGTTGATGGTCGATGGTCGTGCAGAGGTGGCGAAGAATCCTTCCGAGGTCGCTGGACCTTCGACCAAGGCTGCTGAATGTCCTGCTAAGATCGCTGATCCTGCTGGAAACCCGGACGAGACCGTAGAAGATCTCGGGAACCGTAAAATAGTGAGTTGTTGCTTTTAGAGAACTCTGGTCGGTTCGCGTGGTGGACCAGGCTGAAGACGGAATCCGTCTCGTGGCTAAGTGTGCGAGTCGTGGTCGGCTTACTGCACTTACACGTTCTTTGGATTCATTGCAGGTCGGGGCTTGGCTAACAATTTATCACCGGTCGGGGATTTAAGGTCCCTAGACTACGGTCGTAGATTTTCCTACGGCGTTGAAGCGAACGCGTGTTTGTTTTTGAGTCGGGTGCCTGTCCAGGGCACCGACGTGGGGGCGAGCTCGAGGCTTTCGTGGTCGTGGACAACAGTCGTAGTTTTTTTTTTTTTTTTTTTTTCCGGAAATAGGACCTCAAGTGAGGCTGCCTACGTACTCATGGTTGGGATCAAGCCGGTCGTAGTTCATGGTCGGGGATTTTTTTTTTTTTTTTTTTTTTGCGGAAGCTGGACCTCAAATGAGGTTGCCTACGTACCCATGGTCGGGATCAAGCCGGTCATAGTTCATGGTCGGGGATTGTTTTTTTTTTTTTTTTTTTTTTTTTAGCGGAAGCTGGACCTCAAGTGAGGCTGCCTACGTACCCATGGTCGGGATCAAGCCGGTCGTAGTTCATGGTCGAGGATTTTTTTTTTTGCGGAAGCTGGACCTCAAGTGAGGCTGCCGAGGTATGTGACTTAGCAGACTCGAGGCGAACTCCCTTGATCGTTGGGCGGGGCTGGGAGGGGATCGTAATGGTATTTCTTTAAGGTCATCGTGTTCCATGATCGGGGGATCATGGTTCCTTCCATGGTCATTAGTTCGTAGACTCCTGGACGGACGATCTTCGATATCTGGTAAGGTCCTTCCCAATGCGCGCCAAGTTTGCATGCCTTGTATTCTGCGGTATTCTCGTAAACCTTTCGGAGAACGAGGTCGCTTATCTGGAAACTTCGATTTCGAACTTGCTTGTTATAGTACCGAGCCGCTATTTGTTGGTAATTCTGGATCCGGAGTAAGGCTTGGTCGCGCTCTTCTTCAACATGGTCGATGTTGTCCAAAAGCATACAGTCGTTGAGTTCAGGGTCCGCGGTCATAATAACTCGACGGATACTGTTTACGTTAACCTCGGCGGGGGCCATGGCTTCGATTCCATAAGCGAGCGAGAAAGGAGTTCTGTTGGTCGACTGTCGAGGAGTCGTTCTAACCGACCAAAAGATTCCGTCCAATTCGTCTGCCCATACGCCCTTCTTTTCGTCAAGGCGCTTCTTTAACTCATAGATGATCGCTTTGTTTGTGGCAACCGCTTGACCGTTGCCTTGTGGGTATCGCGGTGTCGATTTGTTGAGCCTTATCTTCCATTTTGCACAGAAATCTTCGAAAGTTGTTGAGATAAATTGCGACCCATTGTCAGTCACGATCTCGTAGGAGAGACCGTGTCGACAAATGACGAACTTCCAGACGAGGTCTCGTACGTTGTCTGCTCGAATCAATGCGTATGCTTCTGCCTCGACCCACTTGGTAAAGTAGTCGGTGACCACGATCACAAAGCGTTTTTGCCTTGACTTAGGAAAATGGCTGATCATATCCATCGCCCATCGCATGAAAGGGTAAGCCGAGGTCGCAGTCGTGAGTGGCTCGGTCGGTGAATTGATCATTGGTGTATGACACTGACACTTCTCGCAGCGTCGAGCATGGTCGGCCAAAAAAAGCCGAGCTTTTTGATCTTCATTGCGAGAGTTTTGCCGCCGGCATGGTTTCCTCCTGCCCCTTCGTGCGATTCGGCCATGATCAGGTAGGTTTCCTCCCTGGCTACGCACTGCAAAAGAGCACCGGCCGCATTCCAACGAAAAAGTTTATCGTCGAGTAACACTTATCGAGCCGACTGTGTCTTCACACGCCGTGCAGCCCACTTATCCTCTGGTACAATTCCATTCTTGATGTAGTCGATAATCTCGTCACGCCAGTCGTGTTCGGCGATTCCGTGTTCTTGTAGGATCGGAGGGGGGTCAAGGTCGGTCGAATTATCTTCTTCGACCATATTCACTCGACTTGATCCGCGAGGCAGCTCGATACTAGGGTCGGGGATCGTCTCGACCGGTATAACACGCCGCAGGCTGGAGTCAGAGCTGGTTGCGAGTGACGCCAACGCGTCTGCCTCTGTATTTTCCGCGCGCGGGATGTTGGTGATGACGAAACTGTCGAAGTTGTGTAAGACGAGTTCCTCAGTGAGCTTCAGATAGGCGCTCATTCGTTCGTCTCGCGTGTCGTAGTCGTGGTTAAGTTGGTTGGTGACGAGCTGAGAGTCACTGAAAGCATGTACGTTCTTTGCACCGCCTCTCTAGTTAGTCGAAGACCAGCAATAAGGGCTTCCCACTCTGCTTCATTGTTGGATGCCCTAAATTCGAGTCGAAACGACTGTTCTAGTGCTTCACCGGTCGGAGAGACTAATCGTATGCCGACATCTGAACTGTGTCTGGAAGACGACCCGTCGGTGTATAGGCTCCACTCTTGTCGCACCTGGTCGGTGATGAACGCTTCCGGGGGGAGCTCGGTGATAAAATCAGCAAGGACTTTAGATTTTGCGCTAGTACGGTTACGATACTCGATGTCGTATTCGCTTAGTTCTACCGCCCACTTTGCCATTCTGCCCGATTGGCTTGGACTGTGAAGGATCGTCCGCAAGGGTTGAGCGATCGTATGTGACTGAAAATACGGTCTGAGTGTCCGGGCAGCGACCACGATTGCGAAGGCGAGCTTTTCGAGAGTCGGATACCGACTTTCTGCACCATCCATAGACTTGCTTACATAGAAAATTGGCTCTTGATCTCCACAATCTTCGCGAACAAGGACTCCGCTGACCGCTGCATTAGTGACCGAGATATAACGGTACGTTTTTAGCTCTTTGAAGGCCTCTTCGCAATTGTCGTCCCAGATGAACGCCTTGTTCCCGCGTAGGAGTTGGTAGAATGGAAGGCTTCGGTCGCTTGAACGAGAGATGAAGCGGTTTAGCGCAGCGATCCTTCCAGTAAGACGTTGTACTTCTCTTTTGTTTGTTGGCGATGGAAAGTCGATGATCGCGGTGATCTGCTTAGGGCTAGCTTTGATTCCTCGCCTGGTATCTATGTACCCGAGGAATTCTCCAGAGGTGACCCCGAACGTACACTTGTCTGGGTTGAGTTTCATGCCGTATGGGTTGAGTATATCAAAACATTGTCTGATATGACCGACGTGGTCGGCGGCTTTTTGTGATTTGACGAGCATGTCGTCGATTTAAACTTCCATGGTGTCGCCCAGTTGGTCGTCGAACATTTTGTTAACTAACCGTTGGTACGTTGCTCCATCATTCTTCAGAACAAAGGGCATGACCCTATAGCAAAAAGTTTCACAGTCGGTGATAAAAGATGTCTTCTCGCGGTCGTCAGGGTGCATCGCTATCTGGTTGTAGCCAGAAAAAGTGTCCATAAACGAGAGAAGTTCATTTCCTGCGGTGGCTTCGACCATGCGGTCGATGTGTGGAAGCGGGTAGCTGTCTTTCGGACACGCCTTATTAAGGTCAGTGAAATCCACGCACACACGCCAATTTCCATTCTTTTTCTTCACATCGACCGGGTTAGCCAACCATTCCGGATACTTGACTTCGACGATCGACCCTGCTTCAAGAAACTTGGTGACCTCTTCCTCGACCGCCCGCGCTCGCTCGCTGCCGAGTTTTCGTCTTTTTTACTTGATCGGCTTGTAGGTCGGATCTACGCTGAGCTCGTGGGTGGTGATGGTCGGCTTGATGCCCTTCATGTCGGCCATCGACCATGCGAACGTTGAGACTTTGCTGCGCAGGAAATCGATCAGCTCCTTCTTGATCGTTTCGGAGAGTTCAGCGCCAATGTTGACACGTCGGTCAGGATTTTGAGGGTCGATGTCTACCGAGACTGTGAGTTCCATCTCTGGCTCCTTGGCGTCGGGCTCTTCAGGACTGCTGATGTGTAGGTTTACCTTTTGTAGCTTCTGTCGCGTAACAAAGCACGTTCGCGCTACTCTCTGATTGCCTCGGATGGTGAATATCCCGAGCGAGGTTGGGAACTTGATGCACTGATGGTAGGTCGAAGAAACGGCCCTGATGAAGAACAACCATGGTGTGCCCATGATCGCGTTGTACACCGGGAGCTTATCTACGACCAGAAATTTGACGATCCTCGTAACTCCTCCTGCATAAACTACCAGTTTGATTGATCCGATGGTCATAGTGGTGACGCCGTCGAACCCTGTGAGGGGTCTCACGCTGGGCATGATCTTAGCGTCCGCGATGTCCATTCTCTTGAGTGTATCTTTAAAGATGAGATCGACAGAGCTTCCGGTGTCGATCAGGATGCGATTAACGTCGCACTCTCCTATTTTAAGTTCGACGACCAAAGGGTCGTTGTGTGGCATGGCTAGATTCTTTGTGTCGGCTTCTGAGAAAATGATCGGTATCTCAACTTCTGCCCGGGTGGCGTATTCCTGGTCGGCGAGATTCTGCTTTTCGTGATGCTTGAGAGATCGGACCGAGGCATGCTCGATTTGATGGCCACCCATGATGACTACGATTCTTCTTTTCGAGGTCGGTGGACCGTTACTTGATCCTTGCTTTGGTGGGAGAACGTCGTTGCTCGGTCGCTACTGGATTTACCACCTTTCGCTTCTCTCCTCGGTCGGGAGGACTGTCCACCTTGATTTCGCCGCGTTGATAGCTGGAGAGCAGGGCGTCCTTAAGACCTCGACAATGCGACGTGGAATGACCGAACACCCGGTGAAAATCGCAGTATAACTTTGAGTCGTTCGAATCTTGTCCTCATATCCACTTGTTTGATGGTCGCTGAGGTGGTTGGTTGGTCCCGACCTGATGTATTGAGAGCTTCTTTGCCTTGTACTCCTGGTCGTAGTGTTGGCGGGGTTCCTGGTACTCACTATCGCCCCTCGGTTTTGCCTTTTGCGCTGGGGGCTTCGCAGGAGAGTGTTTTTGCGAATTGACGGTCTTGTCGTCTTCGAGGTGGATGTACCGTGTGGATCGGTGCATCGCATCCTCTAGACTGGTCGGTGGGAGGAGGACAAGGTTTTCCCTGAACTTCGACTCATGCCACAATCCTTGTCTTAACGCCGAGATCGCGGCATTGTCGCTGACCGTAACCCTGGAGAGCACCGCTTTGAATCTATCCATGTATTCTCGTAAGGTCTCGTCTTCCTTTTGGACCAGGGACCATAGGTTGGCGTCGGAGATTCCTTCTTCGAGATATATTGAATAATGCTTGAGGAAAGCTTCAGATAGTTGTGGGAAACTACTGATCGATCGCGGACCGAGTCGGGCGAACCATTCGAGGGCGGGTCCCGAGAGGTGCTCGACGAAGTGTTGACAGCTGCCTGCGTCCTTTTCTTCTGGGAGGTAGTAGGTGCGTCCCATTGCTAGGTTGAACCTTCTTAAATGCTGCATTGGGTCGGTATCCCCTGTATAGTACGGAATACGAGGTTTGCTTGAATCTCTGATCGGGACCGACATGATTCGGTCGGTGAAGGGTGTTTGTTGCGTCTCCGCTAACACACGGTCGATTTCGGGGGCTGGGCTGATCGCCTTGTGCATCTTTGAGTTGATTTCTTTGAGCTTCGCTTGTAGATCGTCCATCTCAAAGTCTCGGTCGGTTCTTGGTTCATGCGACCGGGATCTGGCAGGTCTGGTGTGCTGAGAAATGGTCGGGACGACTAAGGGAGGAATGACTGTTTCGTTTAGGTTGGTTGGCCGACCTAGTCTCTCGAAGACGTCTGTCGATCTGCCCAACCTATCGAAGACATCCGTTTGGCGGCACAACCTATCGAAGACATCGGGTTGTCGGCCCAACCTGTCAAAAATCGTCTGTGATGAGCTTGCCCTGAGCTGCGGGGAGTCATGGTTAGGGCGGTTGTTGCCGACCTCGGCCCGCTCTCGGGCGATCGCTCGAGAAATCTGTAGATCTTCGAGACGGGAGCTAGTCTGGCGGGTCAACTGATCCTGGTCATCGAGGCGTCGCATGATGACGCCCATCATCCTGGTCAGGTCGACTTGTTCATCAGCTATTCGGATAGTCCCCTGCTGGACGACGCCGGGAGTATTAACAGTTGCAGGTTGGTCGGCATTGGTACCGCCGTTCAAGGGAGACCTTTCAGTAGCGAGTGCGACCGGGGTCTGATGAACAGGTCCTGGAGTTGCGCTCTGAATGGTCAGGGTGGCGACCCCGTCCTCTTGCGAAGGAGGAACGAGTTCGGCGACTGGGCTCATTCTTTGGAGTATAAGAGAATTTCTATGTTCCCCTACCTGGCGCGCCAAATGTTGATAGCTAAATCGGGAAAGTATGTTCGTATATTATGAGAGGTCGAGATTTCTGTTAAGTAAGAACAAACGCGGTCGTAGAAATATATGATGTTCGTATAAAAGAGAGACGATCGTATTATAAGATGATGGTCGTATAAAAAGATGAAGGTCGCTCAATAATACAAAGTATGATTGTAGAGAGTACACAAAACGTGGTCGTATTGCTCTGCTCTGAATATTATCTCATGAGTTGTCACATCAAGTAATGTGACAACTATTTATAGTTACATCAATCTAAGGTTTTAATGTGACTATGGTTACATAAAGTAACTAGATAAGAAAAGCACTATGGTTTAGTTGATAAAAATTGATAGATGTGTTGGGCCTTAGTCTTCTGATGGGCTTCATCACAAAAGGAGGATTTGGGCTTCCAAATCCATGCCCAACATAGGGTGAGGTTTCACAATGAGCCAATAGATGATTCAGAGGCTAGAAGCAAATGGTCGGAGGAGATTCGCTCCGATAGACGAGGTATTTCATATCTCGACACTTTCTATTTAAGAAGTCTAGTCTCTGGTATTCATTAGTGGAAAGTTCTTGAGCTTTGTTGCATATTGCTTGATTTCTGATTTCGATATTAATATTTTTTGTGTTTGTTTCCAGAATACGAAACGTGAAGCAACTTTGTTAAAGAAAAGTAACAATTAAGTTCTTTAGTGGCCAGTTAGATAGAAATATATGCTTTAAACTGTAATTCCTTATGTTTTTTTTGTGTTTCATAAGTGTGACCGTAATTCATTTCATTTTGGAGGGATCGTGCTGAAGAGGAACAAATGACGTTTAAAGACCATTTTGAAGATAGAACAGAAGCAGAAGAAATTGATGATCATAAAATGTCTCTCTTTGGGGAAAACATGAAAAAAAAGAAGTAAATACTTAAAAAAAAAAAAAAAAAAATTGATGATCATTCTTCGCTTGATGCTCTGCTTTGGTGCAAGTTTTATGACCCTTGATTCAAAGTCAGTAGATTGTTCGTGCTGCTTTGGATATTTGATTGCATATTATTGTTCGTGCTGCTTTGGATATTCAAAAAAAAAAAAAAAAATGTAAGACTTTTTGTTGGTGAGTTTTTTTATCAGATTTTTTTTATTGTAATTATATTAAAACTATGTCAAGGTTTTCAATAATGCATTTGTAACTTTTAATTTTGTTAATGTTTAGAAGTTTCAATTATGTATTTTATATTTGCTGACAAAAAAAAATAAGACAAAAATAATAATGTAAATATATTTAATACGAACAGATAAATAATAGTAATAATGTAATTATATTTATTTATTAGAAATTATATGTTAATCTATAAAAATAAATTCATAACAATTTCTCATTGCTATGGTAGAATATATAATTGCATAATTAAAAGCGCTATATTAAATGAAACTACGATAGCAATGATAAAAACTGCTATTAAAAGTGCGTGACCTATTATAACGGGCGCAGACATAGCGCTTTCTACTCCGCTGTAGTAGCGTTAGATAGCGGTTTTCGTTTGCTATTAATACTCTCATATCATGTAGTGTCTGACTTATTACTGATTTTGTGTTCTGCTTAGTTTAGTTCTTCTGCTATTATACCGTTTACAAAATAGTTTGAAAAAGACAACCCTTCAAAATAATAACAAATTGATTTTGTTTTCAAAAAAATGCGACTCTACGAAATATTTTTGGAAAAACGCGATCTTACAAATTCGAAAAGACAAAATCCTTGATAATAACCATAAAGCCGTTATTTTCGAAAAGACTCTACTCTACGAATTTTTATTTTGAAAAGACGCGATCTTACGAATTCAAAAAGACACAATCCTTCAAAATAAATTTTACGCCACTCTAGGTAATATTTTTTATGAAAAGACACAACTCTTCGATAATATGAAAGAACAAAAATTAAATAAGCTTTTTATGAAAAGATATAACTCTTCAGGAAAAAACCACATTTCGAAAAAAAACTAAAAAAAATTGTTTTTACGAAAGAACACTACTCTTCGATGTTAATAAATATTTTATTTTAAATAAGTTTTTTACGAAAAAACACAAATCTCAGAAAAAAACTACATTTTACAAATTACAATTCTTCGGAAAAACTGTTTTTTTACGAAAGGACACAACCCTTTAATAATACTAAATATTTTTTAAATAAGCTTTTTATGAAAAGACATAACTCTTCGGGAAAACCCATCTTTTACAAAATACAACTCTTCGGAATAAACGCTTTTTACGAAAGGTCACAATTCTTCTTTTAATATTTTTGACAAAAAACGACCCTCTAAAAATTTTCAAAGACACAACTTTTCAAAAGAATCATAAAGTGGTTATTATTGACGAAAATGCAGAACTCTTCGATAATATCAAATTATTTTTTAAATAAGCCTTTTACGGAAAAAACACAACTCTTCGGAAAAACCACCTTTTATGAAAAATCACAACTCTTTCGAAAAAACTGTTTTTTACGGAATGACACAACTCTTCGATAATATCAAATATATATTTTTTAATAAGATTTTTATGAAAAGACAAAACTCTTCGGCGGGAAAAAATCACAGTTTACGAAAATACACGATTTTTCGGGACGTTCCAAAGATATCTTTTAAACTATTGGATTTTAACTTTATCGGTCAAAGTTATAGAACATCCTGTATATAAATTTAAAACATAAAAAATTTAAAATGAATATTCTTTAAGACTACAAAGAAAAATATCAATAGTATTATACAAAATTTAAAGGCAACAAAACCTTTATCATTGAAAAGCATTGGAACTATAGATCTTATGTCATCAATATTTGTAGAAGCTAAATTAGTTTCATCATTTGTTACAAATGAATTGTAAATTTCTTGGTTAGAACGTTTACCCATTTAAAACGAAAACTAAAATTAGAGAAAAGTAAATTTGACAATAACATCTATTTATAATGTCAATTTTTGAAAAGTCACCATCTGATAAGGCATTATTTGAAAACTGGTAACTTTGACTTAATTTTATTTTACATTTACTTTTTGATTATTTAAATCTCTAAGTAAAATTCGGATATTTGTAATTTACAAAATTATATCGAGAATGGTTAGTTCAAATCTTGTTTTTAAATGTAATAATCTTTTGCCACAACGATTCTTTTGTAATATTATTTATTTTTTGAAAAGGACATTAAATTTCAATAATAAGTATTTTTTTTCCCCGAAAAGACACAACTTTTCAGAAAAATACTGCATTTCAAGAAAGGACACAACTCTTCGCTAAAAAAACCGTTTTTACAAAAAGACACAATTTTCAGAACTTTTTTTTACAAAAGAACACCAATTCTTTTAAAAAAACATCTTTATAATAATAAAAAACCGTTTTTACGAGAGGACATGATTTTTTAAAAAACTGTTCTTTACGAAAAGACGCAACTCTTTAAAAAATAACCGCACTTACGAAAAAACAGAACTCTTTGAAAAAATCTTTTTTAACGGGAATGCACAACCTTAACAGACAACTTTTAGAAAATACTGCATTTCACGAAAAGACACAAATATTTGATTGGAATAAATATTTTTTAAATATGTTTTTCCGAAAAGACGTAACTCTTCGTAGAAAACCCAAATAAATAATTTTTTAATTTGTTTTTAACGATAAGATGCAACTCTTCGCAAAAGAAAACCTGTTTTGAGGAAATGAACGACCTTTATGAAAATACACAACTTTTCAAAAAAATATGTCTTTCACGAAAGGACACAACTATTCTGTAATAATACATTTTTTTTCAATTGGTTTTACGAAAAGACGCAACTCTTCGCAAAAAAAACATCTTTTACGAAAGGACACAATTTTCCGAAAAAATAGTCAAAATTTCTTTTTTTGAAAAGACACAACCTTCGGGAAAATACTACATTTTACGAAAGAATACAATTATTCAATATTAATAATAAATCACTTTTACCAAAAGACGTGATCCTTCGGGGAAAATCCTTCTTTAACGAAACGGCATGATCTTAAAAGACACAACTTTTTAGAAAAATATTGTGTTTCACGTAAAGACACAATATATTTGATAGTAATAAATATTTTTTAAATATTTTTTTATGAAAAGACGCAATTCTTCGAAAAACACAAATAAATAATTTTTTAATTTGTTTTTCACGATAAGACGCAATTTTTCGGAAAAAACCGCTTTACGAAAAGACGCGATTCGTTGGAAAAAACTTCTTTTGAGAAAATGCACGACCTTTATGAAAAGACATAACTTTCGGGAAAAACAATTTTTACGAAAAGACATAACTCTTCGATAATATTATATATTTTTTGAAATCAGTTTTTTACGAAAATACACAACTCTTCGGGATAAAAACACCGTTTACGAAAAGATACATATTCGGAAAAATCACTTTTTACGAAAAGACACAACTTTTACGAAAAGACACAATTTTTACGAATGAAAAAACACTTATTCGGAAAAATCACATTTTATGAAAAAACACAACTTTTACGAATATAGATGACTTTGATTACGTTTCAAAAACATATTTTAGAATAAATAAATAGGCACTAAGCATTACAAAAGGAAACAACCTCTCGATTTTTTTTCCCAAGATTGCTATTATTAATAGATTGCTAATTCTCCCAATTATTATTATTATTTTTTTCAAAAAACGAAATGATTCTGTAGAGATTCTGCTTTAATCATATTGGTAAGTAACACCGTATGTATTTGGATAAGACGATTACCGAGAATCCGCTGTCATTACAATGGTAATATTACCGAAGCCTTGATTAAACTTTTTAAATGGTAATACAATATTAATGCCGTCAAATCACTGAGACGGTTGGTACTTTTTAGGATCAAAAGTTCAACAAAACACACTCGTCTCTCTCTAATCTCATCACAATCACAAACATTTGTCTCGTCTTCTTCTCATAGCACTTCATATTTTTCCTCGATTTTGTCAAACAAAAATCAAAATAATAATTCCATGGGATTCATGAATTTGTTACCCTATCTCGCCGGTGTCTCATATTTTATAAGGTAAGCGATTGATGTTCTTTTCAATTGCATTTTCCTATTCGAAATCAGATAGAATTGAATTGGTGATATGATGTTGATCTATGATTGTGTGTTCTTGGATTTGTTGATTCATTATAAGAAATTATAAATTGACTTATGAATTTCCTTTTCGAAGGGGCATGCAAGATGGATTGGGACTTGACTTATGATCTAGCAGTTTTGTTTCACGGTTTGGTTTCATATCATGATCTGTTTTGATGTTCTTTCTCTCTATGCAAATGTTTTTGTTTTGAAACGTAGAACAAACTCCTACGGCTATAGAATCTGAAGAACCGAAAATCAGAATAATCAAAGTGATATTTATGAAAACATGAAAAGTGAAAACATTATGAACCTATATGAGAATCAATACATAACTTCACAAAACAAGAACCATAATAATTGATCACACAAATAATCCTATTCGTAAGTCCAATGGTTTCAGGAAAAAAAAACAATTGGTAAGTCGAATGCTAAAATATTTCAATCATGTATCAAAATACTTAACACAAACTATTTTATTTATTATACATATTTTGGTATAAATTAATATTTAAAATATACCCATAATCAAACAACATGGTATGCGAAAATTTGAGGAAAATATCGAATATTTAAATTAAACCAACATGTTTAATATACGGTATAAGGAAACAGTATACTAACATAAGAAGAATGGTTTTAAATAAAACTTTGTTCAGCAACAAAGCAGCCACAGTTTATTACTACTATTGATGAAGTCATGAAAATAGAAACTACAATATAAAAGTTCTTTGAATGAAAAAGACATAGCCTCTCTCGGATTCAACAAACGCTTCATCACATCTGAGACGCATAGATACACTTGATGTTCCTTCTACAGAATCACACCTCCACTACTTGATTCAAGGAACAACATATCAAAGCGTATTAGAAAGCAAACGAGGAAGAAAGATTGTACAGTGTATAAAAACATAACTTACAAGGAAAAACTCTCTCGGTCGGTAAAAGGGAGCACATAAATATTCTCAAAGTTAGGAAACTTCTTTGTCCTTCTCTTGTTCCAGCTTTTAGCACCCACATCATAAGAAAACCAAGGTGTCTTAGTCATACATAAGATCAGCTTCTTCGATGAAGTCATGGCTACAACCAAGTCATCGCAGTCATGGAATGGAGTTGTGTCTTTGCATTCAAGGACCCAACTATATTTTTGTTCATATAATCCTCATGTTGAACAACCACATAGAGAGATCCTTGTAAATTGATCAGATATGTCTGCAGCAAGAATATGTGTATGTCACTGTAAGGAGCTAGCTTTAGCGAAAAGGATTACACAACGTATACTACTTGTACACAAGCACCCCTTGGTATCCATTAGAAGAAGACCAAAAAGACGTCTAAGGAACACCAAGGACCCATCAGAACCAAGCAAAGAGTTTGAAAATGAAGGTAAAACATACCAAAGTTATTTTTCATCTAGATGAATTCTTCCATCCGCATGTTTCCTTTATAGTAAATATATATATATACACGAGATCAAAACTCAACTAAACCAAAGAACAAACTCCAAAGTATAAAAAATCTAAAGAATGGAAAACCAAAGCGATAGTTATGAGGATAGATCGAAAAATAGAAAATAATATCAACCTACACTAAATCGAGGCTTTGTTACGCAAACAAATATCTTCACCACAAAGCCGATAACTGTTTTGGTCATCGCAGTACATATCTCACAAAATCAGAACCTTAATAAATGATCACGCAAAAAATCCTAACCAAAGGGAAGCAAATCAAGAAAATGATACAAATTATGAATCCAAAACTCGGATATTAAGATCGAATTCATCGAGACCTTTTGATGCGACGATCGGAGATGAAAAACTATGGAGATGTTTACACGTGACGGTAAGGGTTGGTAGGACAACGAAAAGTGAAAAATGATTAGTTTATATAGTCTTAAAGACATAAATTTTATCAATTGACTACTAAGGTAACATATTAACTAGGTAGATACAAATGAACGAATAGAGAATAGAAACAAAAATAAACGTGTTGGAATAAATAATTGATTAAAAACAGTTATCAGAATAATTGATTATTCTCATTACCTCTCAAAACGTTTATTTTTGTTTCTATTCTCTATTCGTTGATTTGTATCTACATAGTTAATATGTTACCATAGTAGTCAACTGATAGAACTTATGTCTTTTGGACTATATAAACCCATTGTTTTCACTTTTTGTCATCCCACCAACCGCGCCGTCACGCATAAACATCTCCATAGTTTTTCCACTCCGATCGTCGCAACAAAAGATTTTCGATGATTTTGATATGATCGATGATTTTGCATTCATAATTTGTATCATTTTCTTGATTTGCTTTCCTTTGCTTAGGATTCTTTGCGTGATCATTTATCATGGTTCTGATTTAGTGTTATATATTGCGATTACCAAACAATTATCGGCTTTGTGGTAATGATATTTGTTTGCGTAACAAATCCTTGATTTAGTGTAGGTTGATATTGTTTTCCATTTTTTGATTTATCCTCATAACTATCGCTTTGATTTTCCATTCTTAAGATTTTTTATACTTTGGAGTTTGTTCTAAGGTTCAGTTGAGTTTTGATCTCGTGTGTATATATATTTACTGTAAAGGAAACATGCGGATGGAAGAACTCATCTAGATGAAAAATAACTTTGGTGTGTTTTACCTTCATTTTAAAACTCTTTGCTTGGTTCTGATGGGTGCTTGGTGTTCCTTAGACGTCTTTTTGGTCTTTCTTCTAATGGATATCAAGGGGTGCTTGTGTACGAGTAGTATAAGCTGTGTAATTCTTTTGGCTATAGCTAGCTCTTTAAAGTGACATACACATATTCTTGCTGCAAACATATCTGATCAACTTATAAGGATCTCTCTATGTGGTTGTTCGACATGAGGATTATATGAATAAAAATATAGTTGGGTACTTGAATGCAAAGACACATCTCCATTTGATGACTACGATGACTTGGTTGTAGCCATGACTTCATCGAAGAATCTTATGTATGACTAAGACACCTTGGTTTTCTTATAATGTGGGTGCTAAAAGCTGGAACAAGAGAAGGGCAAAGAAGTTTCCTAAATTTGAGAATATTTATGTGCTCCCTTTTACCGACCGAGAGCGTTTTTCCATGTAAGTTATGTTTTTATACAATCTTTCTTCCTCGTTTGCTTTCTAATCCGCTTCGATATGTTGTTTCTTGAATCAGACAGTGGAGGTGTGATGTTGTAGAAGGAACATCAAGTGTATCTATGCGTCTCGGATGTGATGAAGCGTTTGTTAAATCCGAAGGAGGTTATGTCTTTTTCATTCAAAGAACTTTTATATTGCAGTTTCTATTTTCATGTCTTCATCAGTAGTAGCAATAAACTGTGGCTGCTTTGTTGCTGAACAAAGTTTTATTTAAAACCATTCTTCTTATGTTATTATACCGTTTCCTTATACCGTATATTAAACCTGTTGGTTTAATTTGAAGATTCGTTTTTTTTTACAAATGTTCGCATACCATGTTGTTTGATTAATGGGGTATATTTTAAATATTAGTTTATACCAAAATATATATAATAAATAAAATAGTTTGTGTTAAGTATTTCGATACATGTTTGAAATATTTTAGCATTTGACTTACGAGTAGTTTTTGTTTTCTGAAACTTTTCAACTAACGTATAGTTACATTTCAAAAATACGTTAGATATTATGATTTTTTAATTCCTTTTAGTTTATGATTTTTGGAATTAATATTTCTTTCTTATTCAATTTTTGTTCCTATGTTCATGTTTCATAGAATATTTTTCTAAGGATTTTCTTTCTTTGAGATATGATTCCTTATAGAGTTATATTCAAATCCATTACCTTTATGAGAATACATGTTGTTTTAGAAAAAATGTTATTCAGTTCATGCATATGTGTAAATTAAAGGTAATGAGTTCATGGGTCTTGACGTATTTTCCAAACATAGAATACTAAAATTAATATATTGAATTATTATAGCTGGCATAGCCTTATCAAAAATAATGTTTTGACTTCTATATACATATTTGTTTTTCCATATATAGATTGATAATTGTTATAATATAGATTATCTTTATTTATATTTATAGTTTTCCCATAATATAGAAATAAAATCAATTTTACTATATGTAAATGGCCCCAAAAATCATAATATCCAAAATTTCGGATACTTTCACATTTTATATATTTACAAATAGTGATTTCCAATTTTTTAAAATATTATGATTTTTGGGCCATTTACATATAGTAAAATTGATTTCTATCTGTATTTGAGAAATGTAAAGTATAACTGGAAATAATCTGTATCTTAAAAAGTAATAATCTATATTTGGGGAAAAATATATGTGTCAAGTAAATATATTAATTTTGATAAAAATACATGCCAACTGTAATACTGTAAATATATTGATTTTAATAACCTATGTTTAGAAATTCTGTCAAGATTCATGAACTCACTAATTTTAATTTACATAGATGCATGAACTGAATAATTTATTTTTCTAAAACTACATGTTTATTCTCATAAAGTTAATAAATTTGACTATAATTCTATAAGCAATCATATCTCGAAGAAAGAAAAATCCTTCGAAAAATCCTCTATATATTAAGGAGAAACATTTGTTGATGATGTGTTATGCTCTCATTTTTTTCACTTTTTTATATTTATTTGAATCCTCTATTATTACTTATATTATCTCATTCCCAAAAAACTTAAACTCCATAGCCAAACAAAAGTAAAATTCATAAAAATTTGAAAATTTTGGTCAACTTCTTAACAAAATTTTATTTACAAACTAAAAGGAAACAAATAAATTTTTTACCATATTTAATGATTCCAAAAAAAAACCACCAACCAAACTATAATTACCTCCCAATAGAAATTAGTTCAAATTACCACAAAAATGCGTTTGACTCAATGTTCACATACAGACTCATATATACATTACCATGACACATACATGTGTTTTGTATTTGTTTTCGTATGCATGTATCTTCTAAATATATCTATTCATGTATCTTCTATATATAGATATATATATATATATATGTTTTTTTTTTTGGTAACAGAAATATATATATATATATATTTATATATATAATTTAGAAACTTATTTAATAATTTAGTAACTTTTTTTATTGCATAAATAACTTTTTCCAATTGTTTAAATATTGGATAAATACATTAAAAATGGATACTTTTACATTTTTTAATTGTAAAAATAATATATAAAGTGACATTTTTTGTTATTTACCTTTTCTTTTGACTTATTATTTACTAAATTATACAATAGTTTTATTTGAAAAGTAAATTATGTAGATAAGAAAAATTTATAACTTGGACTAGTTAATATCATCACAACACATGTCAAAATCTAATGTATATTACAATATGTATTGTGATGATATTAACTAGTCCATTGTGATTTGTTAATTCTTGAGCAAGGCAATGGCTAGAAGGAAGGTGATGAGATATTTACCATTTCATGTTTTGTTGGTGCGACGAAAGTCTTCGATTGATGATTGATTTGTTGCAGAGGCTATGTGTTTCTCACAATTCATCTTTTGGAAACTTGATTCCATTAATTTTACCAATTAAAATATTTATCAAATTTTTTCTTCAATTTTTCACGTTATAAAACCTATACAAAACATAATGCATCTATTAAAACCAGTTTTGTTTTAGCGTCCTATTTATTTTGAAGAAAATTCGGCTATACAAGAAAAAGAAAAAAGGGTTGGACAAAGACATAGTTACCGACATCAAACCAAACTATAACAAAAAAACATAGGAAATAGTCAAAGAACATAAGGGAAAGAAAACAGAGCCAATGGAAATGAACATCATTGAATCGGTTAACGAATAGCCAAGAGGACGAGCAAATTCATCAAAACACAAAGATGGAAAGAGGTTAATCGCGTAGAAGAATCCGATTTCTTCATCTTAATCCCATCCACTTTGTTCTTGACTTTAGAAGCTCCATCCTTGTTGACTTCAATATACACACTAGCCTCGAATCTATACCTCCTTGTTTTCCAAAACATAAACTTATACTTTAACTGCATCTTCAAATCCACTCGGAAAGCCTCCAAACTATTAGGCAAAACCGCCCGAAAAACCATATGGTTGTCAAAAAGCTGAGCTTGTCCCCATTTCTTGGCCTTATTCTCGTTTCCTTGATGGAATCTTGGCACTGTGTAGTTAGCCACGAGGACAGGAGAAGATTTGTTGATGCTACTTAGTGGAGAATATCTTCATATATTATATTAATCTAGGTTAAATCTTTGTATTCCTATATATATGTCTCTTTGGCTTGTGAATAAAATCATCTTCCGCTAAACTCTTTGACATGGCATCATGAGCTAGGTTTTCTAGATTTTGATTTCATTCACGCGGTGGCTCAAATCTTTTCTTTGTTTTTTGTGTTTGGCTAGATTTCGTTCATCTAGTCGTGTGTGTATTTTTTGGTGTTCTATCATTCACAAATCAAGCATGATGGGTGATGATATAAGTGGTGTTCACGGTTTGACAGGCAAATCTTCAACCGTTTCTAGTGGTGTTCACGATTCGACAGGAAAATCCTCGATCGTTTTTAGTGGTGTGAAAGAGAATAGAGGTATGTACGGTTCGACAGGCAAATCCTCGACCGTTTCTGGTGGTACCAATGTGTTTTCGATGGTAGTTCAAAAGGAACGACATCAAGGTGTGGCTGCTAATCATGGATCTCGTCCTGAAGCCGTTAGATTTTCTATTCATGCACAATCTGCAGGTCCTGAAGCAGTTCGGGTGTCTGTGCAAGCACAGCCCGTACCTCCGAGTATAACTCGATCTCGTAGGGTGGTGTCTTGCACTTATTGTGGTCGTACGGGTCATCTAGTTCGTGATTGTTATCAATTACATGGTTTCCCAAAAATAAAGAATGAAGATGGTGCTGCCTGGAGTACTTCATCTGGTCGTGGTACTTCGAATGGCAATAATGGTAGTTGTGGTGGTGCATGGAGTACGTCAAATAGACGTGGTACAGGAGGTAGAGGAAGTGTTAATACATCTACCTTGAATGTTAATTCTACTGGTGGTGCCCACATCTTCTCCAACGAAGATTGGCAAGGACTTACGTTGAGTAAGGACCAATGGACAAGTCTGGTTCAGCTTCTGTCTGTACCAAAACCAACTGGTTCAGATCGTTTGTCTGGTTTGGTTATTGATACAGGTGCTTCACATCATCTTACGGGAAGATTGGAGTTATTGTTTGATGTTTTTCACATTCCACCGTGTCCAATTGAGCTTCCTAATGGTGATGTGATCATGGCTACACAGTGTGGCAAACTTAATCTCGGTGGCTCCGTCACGGTTTCTTCTGTTTACTTTGTTCCTCAATTGACAAATACTTTACTCTTTGTGTCTAAACTGCTTCGAGAGAAACCGTGTATTGCTGTGTTTACTGATAAGTTTTGTTACAGGACTGTACAACGAGGATCTTGATTGGAGCGGGTGAAGAGTGTGATGGGATCTACTATTTCCGTGAAGTTTTTCGTGTGCAAGCAAATCTTGCAAGTTCTGTTCGTGGTAGGAAGTTATGGCATATGCGTCTTGGTCATCCCTCAAATTCGGTGCTTTCGAATTTATTAGGTGTTATTGAGTTAGGAGATGTTAGTCAAGAAGTAAGTGGTCTCTGTGATATTTGTGTTCGGGCGAAACACCCACGTTGTTCCTTCATTGATAGTGATAATAAAGCTGAAGCAGTTTTTGATCTGATTCATTGTGATGTTTGGGGTCCATACAACACAACAACATCTAATGGAGATCGGTATTTTTTTACGATAGTGGATGATTGTTCTCGTGCAGTTTGGGTATTTTTCATGCGTTTTAAAAGTGAAGTCGCAACACGCTTGAAGGAATTTTGTGCTATGGTGGAGCGACAATTTGACACTAGGGTACGTGTCGTTCGAAGTGATAATGGACCAGAGTTCATGTGTCTGAAGTCGTATTTTGCCTCTCAAGGTATTCAACATCAAACTTCGTGTGTTAATACACCACAACAAAATGGTCGTGTGTTTGTGGCTCGTTCTTTACGGTTTCAAGCGTCATTACCGATTGAATTTTGGGGAGATTGTGTTCTTACGGCTAGCTATTTGATTAATCGAACTCCATCATCGATTCTAGCTGGTAAGACTCCATATGAGGTTTTGTTTGGGAAACCAGCTTCATACAAGCATATTCGTATATTTGGATCGTTGTGTTATGCTCACAAAGGTACACGACCTCGTGGTAAGTTTGATGAGCGAGCTACCCGATGTGTTTTTATTGGATATCCACAAAATCAAAAGGGTTGGACAGTGTATGATTTGAAGGACAAAGAGTATTTTGTCTCTCGGGATGTTGTGTTTAACGAGGATGTATTTCCTTTTGCGGATGAGTCTCTTATGTCAGAGAATTCAACATCAAAGAATAAAAATTTCTTTGATGATAATGATGAGGTTCATGTTGTGGTTCCAGTTGGTTCAGATAATGATATTTGTCCAAGGGGGAGTTTGAATTCTGAGTTACCAGACCATGTGGGGGAGTGATTCACCGATGGAATCTGTACCAGTTGCTCAGCCAGTTTCTGCGACTGAGTCAGTTTCTGCGACTGAGCCAGTTTCTGCAAGTGCTTCAGGATTTACGACTGCTTCAGGTTCTGAGACAGTTTATGTACCAGTTCAGGATACAGTTTTGGGTCGTGGTCACCGTGATAAAAAGTAGTCAGTTCTTCTTGCACCTTATGTTACCTATTCGGCATCGTGCACACCTGATCCATCACACTCACACTCACACTCTTTGCTCCAATCTCCTCACGGTCCTTCAGGTACTCCTTATCATCTAGCTAACTATGTTTCTTGCAAACGCTTCTCTAACAGCTTTAAGGGTTTTCTCGCAAAGATCACAGCGACACGTGAACCACAATCATTCCAAGAAGCTATGCAATATGAAGAATGGCGTCAAGCAATGGCTGCTGAAATTCGAGCACTTGAGGATAATGGAACTTGGAATCTTGTTGATTTACCTTCTACTAAGAAAGCTATCGGGAATAAATTGGTGTGTACAATCAAGTATAATGCTGATGGATCTATTGAGCATTACAAAGCTCGTCTAGTGGCTCTTGGAAATCGACAAACAGAAGGTATTGATTACGATGAAACTTTTGCTCCAGTTTCTAAGATGACAACAGTTCGATGCTTCTTAAAAGTTGCTGCAGTTCGATGCTTCTTAAAAGTTGCTGCAGTCCAGAAATGGGAACTACATCAGATGGATGTTCACAATGCGTTTTTACATGGTAGTTTAACTGAAAAAGTGTATATGCGTCCTCCACAGGGCTTCGCTAAGTCTACTTCCAAAGTATGTCGTCTTCGCAAGTCGTTATATGGTCTGAAGTAAGCTCCTCGTTGCTAGTTTTCTACACTTCATGGCGCACTGCTTCAGTATGGGTTTTCTCAATCTGTCTCAGATCCAGCCTTATTCTCTTTAGTTCATAATGGCATTGAATTATATGTTTTGGTGTACGTTGATGATCTTGTGATTGGTGGTAATCATTCATCAACAATTAGTGAGTTCAAGGATTATCTCAAGAATTGCTTTCATATGAAAGATTTGGGTTCGGTCCGGTACTTTTTGTGAATCGAAATTGCTAGGAATATTGAGGGTATTTTTCTATGTCAACGAAAGTATTGTTTGGATATTATTTCTGAGTGTGGACTTCTTGGTGCTCGTCCGGTTCAAATTCCTATGGTGCAAAATCATGATCTTGCATCAGCTTCAAATGAGTATTACTCTAATCCGGAGCAGTATAGACGCATAGTTGGGAAACTTATCTATCTTTCTCTCACTAGGTCTGAACTTGCCTATAGTGTTCATACCTTGTCCCAATTTATGCAGAGACCACGTACGTCTCAGTGGGAAGCGACATTGAGGGTTGTTGGTTATCTGAAAAGTGGTCTAGGTCGAGGTCTTATGTTTTCTACTTCAGGTGACTTACAACTCACTGGTTTTTGTGATTCAGATTGGGGTGCGTGTCCGCTCACTCGTCGTTCTCTCTCAGCATATGTTTTTCTTCTTGGTGACTCTGCTCTATGCTGGAAAACACAGAAACAACACACTGTTTCACGCTCATTCACCGAAGCTGAGTATCGATCGATGGCTGATGCAACAAGTGACCTTAAATGGTTATGTGGGCTGATGCAGTTCTTTGGTGTACCTCAGCCCAAGACTGTTCCAATCTATTGTGATAGTCAATCAGCATTACAACTCGTGGCTAATCCGGTTATTCGTCAGCGTACAAAGCATATTGAGATTGATTGTCATTTCATACGTGATGTTGCACATGATGGGTTGATTGCTCCAAAGAAGATTACTACACATGAGCAACCGGTTGATGTACATACCAAGGCACATGGACGTGACCAATTTGAAGCTCTTATTGTCAATTTGGGCATTCGTGATCTTCATGCTCCACTTGAGAGGGAGTATTGGAGAATATCTTCATATATTATATTTCCATATTTGTATAAGTCAATATTGTGTAATCTAGGTTAAATCTTTGTAGTCCTATATATATGCCTCTGTAGGGGTCGGATTTCCCCCTATGAGATCGATATAACGACAAGGTCAATTCAGCTTCAAAGCGACAGAATCGGAGCGAGCCTACAAAGACCCAGTTGAAATCTAGACCAAAAATGATATTAAACCCATATGTAAAATGGGCTTAATAAGAATATATGCCTAAATTTAATATATTGCTTAATGGGTCTGGCCCATTCTATTAGTTGACCTAGGTTACTTAGTGAGACTATATATATAGTTCATTGTATTCACCCAGAAAAGGGTTCACAACTTTTATCAGAGAAACTCTCTTGTAATAACGCTTAAGCCATAACAGCAATAAAGAGAACTCTTTTTATACATCTGTCTTGTGCTAAGTGTTTTCAGAGAACTTTCTTTACAATCTGTTGTGTTTTAGGTGACTCCGCTTACTAGAGATCTCTGCCTCTTCTACAACCCTTGACAAATTTAACTGTGCAGGTTCACGCCCCCACAGTTTGGCGCCGACCAAGGGGGAGGAGAATTCTCGGACACTTAGGAATCACTACACGCATCAGACCCAACGCAATGACTAGCAGCAACAAGAGCTCCTCAGCATCGCACCCTGACGTGGACACCGCCGCAACAACTTCAACATACATGGCCGAGGTGAAGAACATGCTGAAGACACTCCTCGAGGAGACTGCAAAGCAGGACAAGCTGAACACTACCTTCAAAGGCAAGCTAAAGGTTCTCACAACAGCACACAAAAAGGGAGGACCACGAGGATCGATTGGACGGTTCAAGCCACATGCCCTCAACTTCTTGACACCGCGCACTGCACGAAGAACCAGAGATGACCTACCACCACCCCCGCAGACAGTAGATGCTACTCCAGAACAAGTTGACGATGCAACGCATGTCAACCCACCAGCTTCAGGAGCAACGCATGTCAACCTCCGCGAGACTCGCACTGAAAACCGCAACCTACCTACAGATAGGAGCCGTACACAGACTCATCGAAGCGACGCAGACGTGAGACATACACAAGACCTCGCCAATGAGGAAGAAGATCCTTATTGGATCGAGCATGACAGACTCGAGCGGAGCGTAGAGCACAACACCAGGCTCAACAAGAAGAGATGACAAAGATGCGAGCACAGATGGAACGAGCCGCCTCTGACTTAAAAATGGTGCAATCCCAAGTACACCACGTCACCAGTAGGGCTCCAGAAATCGAACGTCTGCTCGAAGAGGCGCAAAACACTCCCTTTACAGAACAGATCTCTAAGACAAAATTTACTGACCCAGGAAGGATCAAGATTCATCCTTACGAAGGAAAAACCGACCCAAAGGATCACCTCCTGTCATTCAAAAAAGCGTTGGACAGAGCTAACTTCAATGAAGAAGAAAGAGAGGTCGGGTACTGTAAGTTGTTTGTCGAACACCTCAGGGGACCTGCCCTCCAATGGTTCTACAGATTAGAAAAGAACTCAATCGATAACTTCAGACAACTCTCTGGCATGTTCGTGCAACACTACGAAATATTCTTGGAGGGAAAGATCTTCGACGGAGATCTATGGAATATGCGACAGGAAGAAAATGAGAGTCTGCGAACCTTCATGGAAAAGTTCAAAACAGTACTTTCCAAGGTGGAAGGAATTAGCAACGCCTCCGCATTGGATGCTTTGAGAAGAGCTTTGTTATGCCCCTCTCCCTTTCAACAAGAAATGACCATGAACGCCCCATCAACCATCCAAGATGCTCTTCATCGCTTCTACCGACTTCGCCAAGAACGAGGACGAGATACGAGCATCACAAAAAAGGGTAAAATCCAAGCCAACAAATAACCCACCGCAGACCGCTAACCCTCATGCTGCAAAAAAATAAAACACTAGTTTCGGCTCCGCCCATCACGAAGAAGACTTCGAAGGAGCTCACAACTACCAAGTAGAGCTGAAAAGCTACAACCCGTGTACCAGAGGACAAAACACCTACGATGAAACATCTTATTGTGAATACCACCGTACCTCCGGACATTCCACAGCAAACTGCCCTACCTTGGGACAAAAACTTGCTTCCAAGCTCATAGCCGGAACACTCAAAGGTGACTTTAGTCTCGAATATTTCGAGATAGAGGAAAGCTCTGAGTAACTCTAGCTCCACAAAAACATGAACTACGAGGCGACTTGATCCCTGCAAAGGGTACGTAGGCAGCTCATCTCCGGATGAGTTCAATTGCCCTCCTCCGTAAAAAGGGAGGGGGGAGTGGGTACGTATACTCATATACTCCCATTTTTATAAGAAACTCTGCTATTAATTAAGATCAAAGATTTGTTCACATTTCTCTTACATCCTTCACGGATTAGTCAAGTAAAAAAAAAAAAAAAAAAGACATGACGTCACTACTGGCCACAGTGACGAAATCAAATCTGACTATTACACCCACTGCGGTAAACAGCGCGCTATATAAATAAAAGAATAATCATTATCGAGCGGAGGTGTTCAAGGAGTAACACCTGCGTCATCCGAAATGATCATTCTAAACCCAGTTAACCATAACACTGGTACCATCGCAAAGTGTTTATTATAGGAACGGCTGCGTTTTTGAATACAAAGCCGTCAACCGAAATGTTCACTCAAAAAACCCAACTACACTTAATCGTTGGTCATTACGCGATAGCGTGGTCATTTCTGGAGCGGGCATGTTAATATAGACTTGCTCGTAAACCAAGATGATCATCAGAAAACCCAGTTAACTCAACACCGGTCTTAAACAACATAACATGTTCACTCTTGGAGCGGGCGTGTTAATGCGAACTTGCCCGTAAACAGAGAAGATCATCAGAAAATCCAGTTAACTCAACACTGGTCTCGAACAACATAACATGATCACTCTTGGCAATACGGACTGGCCCGGAAGCCAAGAGGATCATCAGCGAACGTAGCTAACGCATCGCTGGTCGCAACAACATAACATGTTCATCTTTAGGAGCGAAACAGTCAGCAACGATAGTCTCTCAAACTAGGACGACCATCGTTCAAATCTAAAGCGAGAACATAGTTCGTGCAAGCTTGCCACTAGCGGCTCGCCACAATATATGAGAACTCAATAAAGACAAACCGGTCGCAACACTTCTTGTGCGAAAAACAAGACACACATCGTCTCCAAAGCATAACTAAAAATCGAAAAATTCATAAACCATCCATCTCTACCACGTTAGTTATCAACCTTTACTTTGATCAATCATTGAATCAATCTCACGCATTAAGATTTCAAGACTCTATCTCACCAAAACAACTTTGCTTAAGCATGCAAGGCTTCACTCGATCGTGACAACGCTTCACCAAAACGACTTCACTCGCGCACACAAGACTTCACTTGATCGTGATAAAGCTTCAGCAAAACAACCTCGTTCATGCACGCTGCCTTGCTGTTTTAATATGATCTCTTCTCCAAAGTCTCGCCTCATCATGGAGTCACCGACCTCGAAGCAGTCTCTCACCTCACCATAGAAGATCATCTCGTTACACTACCAGTCCACTTCACAATGAATCGAGATTCGCCACATCCCCACGTATAACGAACCGAAGTAGATCCGCGAGCCAATCAGCTTTACCATTGCAATCTGTTCTCCAAGAACACCTTGTCAACTGCGATCAAAGTACTGCAAGAAGCTAATCTAATCGAAATGTTAGTGTCAGACTCTCGAGAAAAAACCACTTTCCCGCCGAGAAGAAAAGGGCTGGCAGACACTTCTTCAGAATCGTCTAAGTCTGAAACAGTCTCTGAGCCATCCTCGTCTTGCTTGCGAACGAGCCACGAATTCACGGAGCTAGAAGTCATCGTCTTCAGTCAATTTTCTCCGCTGCGATGAGAATTCAAGACTTAGTCAAACTCGCAGTCAAACTCAGTGTCAATCAACTCCGCCAGTCAAATCTGGTACAAACCAGTCAAACCAGGTCAAGCCAGATCAGACCAGGTCAAACCATCGGACCGGTCAAACCCGAGTTGACCGAGTTGACTCGGTTCAACCGAGTTGACCGAGTTGACTCGGTCCAACTCGGATCCAACTGGTTTTCCTTGCCGTTCGACCCTCTCCTCTCCGTTTCGCCACCGCCTCGCCGATCCGCTCTCGCCACCACCGCAAGTGTGCTTCCTGAACCGATCGAATTCGTCGCATCGAAGCTCTTCGCCACGAACTCTCCACCTCACTGCCACGATCTCTTTCTTCTCGCCATGAGCTAGCCCCGAATCACGAACGGGGTAAAACGCAACAAGACAACGACGAGGTGGTCTGTAGGGACGTGACGATAAGCTCGACTAAGGGCCTATTCGTTTGCCTGCCGCATGCGGCTGCGGCTGCGGCTTGCGGCTGCGTCATGCGGCTTGCGGCTGCGATTGTTGTTCGTTTGTCATGCGGCTGCGTCATGCGGCTACGTCATGCGGCCAGACGCAGCGTCTAATCGCTGTTCGTTTGTGTGCCGCTGCGGCTGCGGCTGGAATTTTAGCCGTAACGCTAATTTTTAAACGCATACGCTGAATTTAGCTGCGGCCAAAAATTCCTGACGCAAGACGCAGCGTCTGGCCGCATGACGCAGCCGCAGGTACCTGCGGCAGGAAAACGAACAACATTTTGCCGCATGACGCAGCCGCAAGCCGCTGCGGCTGCCAAACGAACAGGCCTTAAGTCATCAATGGTGGCAACAATAAGATGAAGAGACGACTCGAAGATGGTGGCCACAAAACGACAAAAGAAGAAAAGAAATTATAAAAAATATTAATAAAAAGTAATAATAATGACGTGAGAGTAGGAAGGAAACATATTATTTTTTACCTTTTCTTCGTTTGGAATTAGAAGTGAATTGGTAAAAAAAAAAAAAAAAAAAACGGCATATTTATACCATGAAGATTTTCTAAAATCAATTCAAGGTTTAAGAAAAGTTCCAGAAATTTCTCAGCAGATTTCAAGGCCTACTAAACAAAGAAAGCCATTAACTTCATCAGCGTCTACCAAGTAAAAAAAAAAAAAAACACATAAGTCTAGAAAAATACGGTGACACCAGCTCAACATGGAATAACTGAAACTTCGCGAGTGTGGTGACAAAACGTTCACGCCTGGCAAACGCGCAGTCCATCATATCGATCTCAGTCTTCAGCAACGACTACTTTGGCATCATCATAACTCGATACTACCAAGCTGGGGGGCTACCTGTAGGGGTCGTATTTCCCCCTATGAGATCGATATAACGACAAGGTCAATTCAGCTTCAAAGCGACAGAATCGGAGCGAGCCTACAAAGGCCCAGTTGAAATCTAGGTCCAAAATGACATTAAACTCATATGTAAAATGGGCTTAATAAGAATATAGGCCTAAATTCTAATATATTGCTTAATGGGTCTGCCCCATTCTATTAATTGACCTAGGTTACTTAGTGAGACTATATATATAGTTCATTGTATTCACCCAGAAAAGGGATCACAACTTTTATCAGAGAAACTCTCTTGTAATAACGTTTAAGCCATAACAGCAATAAAGAGAACTCTTTTTATACATCTGTCTTGTGCTAAGTGTTTTCAGAGAACTTTCTTTACAATTTGTTGTGTTCTAGGTGACTCCGCTTACTAGAGATCTCCGCCTCTTTTACAACCCTTGACAAATTTAACTGTGCAGGTTCACGCCCCCACAGCCTCTTTGGCTTGTGAATAAAATCATCTTCCGCTAAACTCTTTGACACTACTTGAGAAAGATAAGTAGACATCATCGTAGTAAATTCCTTGACTGTCGTCAATGTTTTTGAGACCGATCATGAAATTGAGAGTTGTATTATCTGGTGAACTGAGAGATTTGTTGAGGGCAGGAATATACAAGTATTGGACTGAACATCTTGGAAAGTGGTGCACTAAAGTAGTAAGCCAGAGGAGCAGAGCTATGAAAGACGATATTAAGAATAGATGGCATATGATTACACAAAACCATTCCCATGCGTCCTCTCGATCCATTGATTCTTTGCTCTGATTATGATTGGAGTTAATTAGCTTATATTCCGAGTTAGCTCGGTCACACGACTAGTTAACAACAACATCAACAACAAAAAACCAATTCAATGGACATTAATTAAAAAAAAGAGAGAAAACTTCCCAATGTTTTTTTGAATTAGCATATGAAACTAGAAATAACTAGGAATACATGATGTGACCGGAACTGAACCAAAATCTTACGATTAAAATGATAGAACTAGACCAAATAATTTTTCTAAAAAATGTCTACCATTGCAAATCTTACAATAATATAACATTGCTAATTAAATAGATTAGTTAGGAACTAGATTTTGATCCGTGCCAAAGCACGGGAATAAATATGAATTAGTCTAAGATTCAAAATATATAATTTTTTTAATATTTAAATGTGTGTGACAAAGCATAATATTTTTAATATATGTAAACATAAAATATATATATTTGTGCATAGATATAATAAAAAGGAATATTGTTGATTAAACATATATTAGTCCCATTAGTTTTGATATTTTTAAGTATACAATTGATTAAAACATATACAATATTATTTATTTCAGTATCTTTTCATTATAAAATTAATCTTCATTATTCATGTAAATTATAGACTATACGGTAATTCATATAGCAGACATATTAATCAAAAAGAATAGAGATTTTCCAATTATCAAATGTATATATATACATATGTACGTATGATTGTTATGTATCATAAATTACATCACATGAAAAATATTTTTATCTTTTACTAACTTAAATACATATATACACAGAGTTGGGTAGATAATTTTGTTATATTTTTTATTTTTTGTCACGATAATTTTGTTATAAATAATAATAAAAAGCATGTTAATATATCAAAACAACTTAAAATAGATGATATGGTAAGTTTAAAATTGCATTTTTAAAGTTACCCGTTTAAACTATAATACTAAGTTGGACTTAAATTTGTAAAACATGTATTCATGAGCTTATGTTATAAAACTAATGACAATATGTAGAGATTTCCATAATAGCATATAGTATTAATTGAAATGTTTTGATTGGTTAGTTTTAATGATTTATCCCTTAAAACCTTTTTGAATGACACCTAAAAATTTTCTTTGAATGTCTCTTTAATTAATATATACTTAGGATAATTTAGAAAGTATCCTAATACTACCGATGATAAACTTTCACAATATTCAAAACAAAAAAGCAGATAATAGTACCGCGTACAAAGAATAAATCTGACAGACTGACTTTTCGTGAAGCAAAGTTATACTAAAATAATTAGCACACTTGCAATACTATATGCAATTTGGTTATATTGAACCCAAAGATATTGGCTTACTGACAAGAAAAAAGTAAGATAATAACAACCCCTATTGTATTATTGTCCACCTTTTTTTATATGCAATATGTCATTTTTAAAAAAAAATCTAGGAATTTTTAACTATCGTGGGCTTTAAAATTTGGATTTAATTCAATGGAAAATTAAAAAAAATTACAAATTAAAGAATTTGGGTGTCAAATTGAGGTACTTCGTTCCGCTCGGTGCAATTCGGCTCATGAAAAGTTAAAGTGTTGCCGAACTCAGTTTGGATCAGCTTATTTATTATAAGAGCTTATAAACATAAGCTTGAATTCAGATTATCTAGATCGTGATGTAAATGAGGTAACTCACGAGTTAAGACTAAATAAATATAAGAATAACATAACTAATTTAAAAATATAACAAAACTATTTAAATTCAAAATTTCTTTCCAATGTTAAATATTAAAAACAAATTTAAATAATATTGTTATGAATGCTAAATTAAATTCAAAATATATAGCGTGATTTGTAAATCTAAAATATATTTATAATATATCAGTAGAATATTTTTAAACATAAAAAAACATTTATTCTTGAACTAGCTCACGGCTCATTAAAGCTGGCTAGCATAACTCGACTATTCATTTAAACTCGATTGTTAAACTCGTTTATCAAGTCAGCCTAAAAACATAGTTCGCACTCGCGAAAATCTGAGCTGAATTCAATCAGCTCATGAGCTAATGACTTGTTTGTTAAAGAAATTTTTTTTTCGATCCACATGAAAATCTGTTTATATTGTCTGATATATTTATATATAGAATTCTATAAACTTTTAAGTGTCGAGCTCACTAACAAGAATTTGTAACCCATCTCGGGACATTTTGATAGTCCAAAACAAATTAGTTTAGTCTTACATAATATAAGGCAATGAAATTGAGTCAATGTTACCACACGATTTTTTTTTTTTAAGTTGGCTCATTTTTTATCATTATTAAAATTTAGATAGATAAATCAAAATTAACTAAATTTATCACTCAACATCTATATTGTTTATGCAATTGGTTATATTGAACCAAAAGACATTGTCGTACTTACGAGAAAAAGTAACAGCCCCAAAATTATTGTATTATCCACCCTTCGTATATGCAATGCAACATGTTACTTTTTGTTTGTATGGAGTTGTAATCGATGTCGATTAATTGTATAAAAATACACATCAATGGTTTTCGGTTTTTATTTTGTGATAATACTTGAGTGGAATAACTGAATAGAAATTCAGAATTCATAAACTCAGTATTCCCTATAGTTTTTCGGATTCAAAAAAACTTATCTCCATAGTTTAACGGTTAGATTAGTTGTTATAAAATAATGTATATTATTTTATGTATTCCATCATTTCAAGTCCAAGATAAAACTGTGTCCTGGTATGTACACTTAAAAAAAGAGGATAATTGATGTTCTAATAGAATTTTGTTGATAGAGAAAGAAACACAACAATAGAAAATGAGTACTTGGTCGAATTAAGAAACTATGAAGAAGAAGAAAATGGAACTAACACACAACAAAACTCATGAAAAAAGAGTCAATAAAATCAACAAAAAGCAAATGAAAATAAAAATCAACAATCAGTTTAACAATTGGCAAAGAAGACAAGCAAATTCATCAAAACACAAATCGGAAAATAGCTTCTTAATCTCGTAGAAGAATCAGATTTCCTCATCCTAATATTTTTCTTATGAGCTTTAACTCCATCTCCGTTGACTTCAACATCAGCACCAACTTCAATTCTATACCTCTTAGTTTTCCAAAACACAATCTTGAACCTCACTTGTGTCTTCAGATCAACTCGGAAAACCGCTGATCCATTAGGCAAAACAGCTCGTAAAACCGTCTGGTTGTTTACCGGTAGAACATGACCAGGTTTCTTGGCCTTCTTCTTGTGTCCTTGGTAGAACTTAGGCACCGTGTAGTTAGCTACAAGAAGAACAGAGGAGTTGGTCGTTGTGTTGGTGTTGGAGAAAGAAAGATGAACATCATCATAGTAGACTCCTTGGTCTCGGTTAGGATTATCGAGACGAATCATGAAATTGAGAGTGGTATTGTCTGGTGAATTGTGAGATTTGTTGAGGGCAGGAATATAAAATTCTTGGATCCAGCATTTGGGTTTGTCGGGACGAAGACTAAGCCATAAGAAGAGAGAGGTTAGACCAGCAGTAAAGATGAAACTCAAGCAGCAACTACAACAGTTACCACCATGGTCTCTGTTTCGATCTTGATCCATTGATTTTTGTTTTTTTTCTTCAAGATTTTGATATCTTTGTTTTGCAAGATTTGAAGATGTTTATAGATAGATTCTCTGGTTTGGTGATGTGGGATTTTTAGATGATATTTCAAGTTGACCATAAGAGACGACTCAGTAGGGACACACACCCACGCGGTAAGCCAAAAGAAATAATATTAATGAACGTAAGTAATTAAATAGAAAAATCATATTATTTCATTCAACACTAGAGTTCACTCGTGAGAAAACTATAGAAAAGAACAGACTCTCCCAGACCCAAACCTCGAGAGAGGTCTTTACTCAATGAGTTCTGTGAGACACCCGATGGTTTTTACCTTTTTTGGTAACCCATTTCAAATTTGTCTTTCTACCAACCTCTTACACATCCTGTAATAGAAAGTCCAACCTCAGATTCATCGGATTATCCTCCGGTCCTCAATGAAGGGTCAACTCTTGTGAGTTCTTTTATGCTTCTCCCTTCTTGGGATGTTACTTCACGCTGTACTCACCACCTTTTCCACCTTTTCTAGCATTTGCTAAGATATCCAGACTTAAAAATGGCAACTCCAAACCAAATGGTTACTCAACTCTCCCCCGAAGATGAGGATATCATCAATCTTCCCCAAGTAGACAATTCTGAACTCATTGCTCAATTCAAACTCAGTTTGGTGGGTAGAATGTTCCACCAAGAAGGCCGGAGTATTGATGCTCTCATCGCTTTCATGCCAAGACCAAGCATTTGGGATGTTGAAGGCAAAGTAATTGGTAACAATTTGGGTAACTCTCGTTTCCAATTTAACTTTACCTCAGAAGAAAGATGTACAGAAAGTTCTTTCCAAGAGACCATGCCACTTCAATAAGTGGTCTTTCTCTCTTGAGCGTTGGATCCCACATGTTGGAGATGTGTTCCCGAATACCATGAACTTCTGGATCAAAGTGCAGGTATTCCCTCTCACTTCTGGCTGCCAGAAACATTTGCAGAGATAGGAAGCAAGCTGGGAGAGGTCAAGAAAGGCATTGCAAAAGAGACAAAGATGCTAGTTACTCTCAATGCGGATAACCCCCTCCATTTTGAACGAAGAGCCAGAATCCCTTCTGGAGAGATTGTCAAAATCGATCTCCACTATGAGAAACTCTATCGATGGTGTTTCACATGTCACAAAATCTCTCATGAAGAGAAAACATGTCCCCTTCTGACTGAACAACAAAGAAAGGAGAAAATGGCGTTAAGAGCAAATGTAAGAGAGGTAGAATCACCTTACCGCGAGATGCGTGACAGGCCAGGAGAAGACTCGGTCCAGCTTCCATACTTAAGGAAGACAATTCCCTCACTTCTGAGGAGAAGAGATGCAAGTTCACCTACAGAACAGAGAAGATATCTCAGAGAGGAGAAGGAATCGACGGTGGAACAAC
Source organism: Arabis alpina (assembly GCA_900128785.1). Classification (NCBI taxonomy): domain Eukaryota; kingdom Viridiplantae; phylum Streptophyta; class Magnoliopsida; order Brassicales; family Brassicaceae; genus Arabis; species Arabis alpina. The sequence goes on from LT669790.1 coordinate 24,222,841, forward strand.
GTAGGGAGAAAACTGATAACCGTAATTCGACTTACCCCACGAGGAACAATGTCTGGAAACGGTTGGACTCTTATCCATGGAATCATCGTGAACAAAACTTTCCTCAAAATCATAATACAGAACGAGAGCTTGCTGACCATTCTCGTTCTCGAGATGAATCCTACCGCAAGAGAAGATACGAGGAATCCTTTGCCAAACACAACCAGAGACATAAAGGATCCAAATCCAGAGATTCTCACAAACGGATCCCTCACCATTCAGAACCAGAACGGAGAGACATAAATCCTCGACCTTCAGATTCCCAAAGAACCATTTCAGACCAAATTCGTCCAAAGGAAAAGCCAAGTCAGAGGCTTATTTCCCCGGACCATCAGAGGAGACCCTTTCGCTTGGACCTACACAAGAAATCTGACCCCTTGAACAAAGGTAAGGCCATTACAACCGGAGAATCTTCAGACACCGGTAGCTCGGCAAAGAAATGCCACACGTTCGAAGAACCTTCCCTAATCAATCCTGCTACGGCAGAGACCTTGAAAGTGATATCTCCCACAACTCTGAATGGGGAGAAAAAGAAGAGATGGTATGAGCTGGTTACGGAGGAAGAAGAAACTGAAGCTGGAAATCGAAATCATTCCCACGAGATAGTCCCAGTTTTGACTAATATTATCACAGCTGATGGATCTAGTGGTTCAAGCGATGGAATCGAGAGTTTCCCAGTAACAACCTCGGCGCAGGGTGTGGATGTATTGGGAGAAAAAATACTCGCAGATGTCAAAAACGAGGAGGACTGGGGAGATGAGGATTGGGGAGAAGAGGATGAAAAGCTTTACATGGAGAACCTCCTCAACAACGACGATCTTCTCGGCTATGATCTGTTGTATGAGGACCAACAAATCCCAAATCTCACCTCGGGGAATTCTGATCCGATGGAACACGCAGATGCTGAAGAACCAGCCACACTCGATATGGTCACTACCGACGAGGGTAAAGAGCCTCAGACCAAGAACCCTAATCCTATCCCGGCTACTGTTGAATCGGCACCGCTACCGGAGGATAGGACCCCGATAATTAGCACCTTGCTCCGTCCTAAACCTACACCGACAAAGAAGAAGTCCAAATCGCAACCACCGTATATTGGTTTTGGCGTGAAGAACATGGTGCTGCAAGGTCGTGTCTCACCAAAAGGGAAGAACAAGAAAAAGACTGGGCCAAAAAATAAACCAAGCCCATTAGCAAGCACAAAACAGCTGGGCCTCCTCAATTTTCAGTCCAACATGGTGATCCATGCCTTTTAGTGGCAGAAGAAACACCAACTCATTCCCCATGAATGTACTCGCTTGGAACTGCCAAGGCGCGGGTGCCGACTTGACTAAGGAACATCTCCAGGAACTCTATCGAGGATTTTTACCTAGCTTTTTATTTTTATCGGAAACAAAAAACAATCGATATTTTCTGCAAGATTTGCAAGTAGAATTCGGTTATGATCATGTTTTTACGGTTGAGCCCAGAGGCAAAAGTGGTGGTTTAGCCCTGTTTTATATGAATGATCCTACGGTGATCCTACGGTTATTATTTCCTATTCAAATAATCGTATGATTGATATTGAATCTACATTTGAAGGACATAAAATCTTCATGACCTTTGTGTATGAAGATCCGGTTGTTGAATACCGAGAACAGGTGTGGGAACGCCTAACGAGGATAAGCCTCACTCGGCAAAATGCATGGATGATGATAGGAGATTTCAATGAGATCACCGGTAACTATGAAAAATGTGGAGGACGAAGACGATTAGAATCCTCTTTCTTACCCTTTCGTACAATGCTAGACAATTGTGGGATGATCGATTTTCCACATACCGGAAATCCTCTCTCGTGGGTTGGACGCCGTCCAGGCGGTAAAGTCAAATGTCGTCTTGATAGAGCCATTGGTAACGAAGAATGGCATAATCTATTTTCCCATACTAATGTGGAGTATCTAAAACTTTGGGGATCGGATCACCGTCCAGTTCTGGCACGTGTCTAATCTATTATCCAACATAGGCATAAGAGCTTCCATTTTGATAAACGATGGATCGAAAAACCAGGTTTCAAAGAGATTATGATAACATGATGGGGTACCTCAAATGGATTCCCACAGAGGAATTTCCATCAGAGATTATCCTCATGCCGATTACACATTTCGAGATGGAAGAAATCAAATATCACTAATTCCGCAAAGCTTATAGAAGTATTGAAAGCTCAATTAGACCAAGCACAAGATGATGATGATTCGTCCCTGGATGAAGTTGAAAATCTAAGAAGACAACTCCTTTCTGCTTTTCAGGAGGAAGAAAAGTACTGGCATCAAAAGAGTAGAGTCACTTGGCATTGTTATGGAAATAGAAATACCAAGTTCTTTCATGCTACCACTAAACAAAGAAGGGCACGAAATCGAATCATCTGCCTAAAAGATGAAAATGGACAGCTGATCGAAAATGCAATAGGGGTAGCAAAGGTAGCTACAAACTATTTTGACACACTCTTCACCACATCTTGCCCTCAAGATATAGATTCTTCACTCTGGTATATTACCGAGAAGATCTCGGGAAGGACCAATGAAAGACTCACTATCGAGCCAACGGAAGAGGAGATCAAAGAAGCCCTTTTCAACATAAACCCGGATAAGACCCCATGCCCGGATGGTATGACAAGCATATTCTATCAAAAGTTCTGGCAAGTGGTGCGCCAAGATATAATAAAGCAAGTTAAGGATTTTTTTGAATCTGGACTTCTTGATCCACGCATCAACCAAACAAACATATGCCTGATCCCAAAGAGGGAGAGGCCATGTGCCATGACAGAATTTCGACCTATCAGCTTGTATAACGTAAGTTACAAGATCATCTCTAAGATCCTTTGTAACCGACTTAAAAGAATCCTACCGAACATGATTTCAGAAACACAATCGGCTTTCATGGCTAGACGTCAGATAACAGATAATATTCTGCTCGCGCAAGAAAATTTTCACGCACTACGCACAAATCCGATGTGCAAATTTGATTATATGGCTATAAAAACCGATATGAGTAAAGCCTATGATAGAGTGGAATGGGGTTTTATCGAAGCGCTCATGCTAAAGCTAGGTTTTGCAATGAAATGGGTTAAATGGATTATGAGTTGTATATCATCAGTTTCGTACCAAGTCCTGATTAATGGAGTACCAAGAGGAAGGATAAAACCCTCGCGGGGAATTAGACAAGGCGATCCTCTGTCACCCTTTCTTTTTATAATATGTACTGAAGCACTCATCTCCCTACTCAATGGAGCAGAGGAAGAAAACCGTATCACATGACTGAGGATTGCAAGAGCAAGTCCAAGAGTGTCTCATCTCCTCTTTGCTGATGATAGCTTATTTTTCTGCAAAGCAGACGTCCTGCAATGTGCAGAGATCCTTCAGACTATCAAGATTTACGGAGAAGCTTCTGGCCAACAACTTAACAACACCAAATCATCCGTCTTCTTTGAGAATAAAGTAAAGCAACATACAAAGAGGGAATTCAAAAGGGCAATCAATATAACGAATGAAGGAGGAATGGGAATGTATTTATGACTCCCAGAACAGATTTGTGGCTCGAAGGAAGTTCTCATTCGTACAAGACCGTCTAAATAACCGGATCAACACGTGGTCTGCAAAATTCCTTTCCAAAGGAGGGAAAGAGGTTTTAATCAAATCAGTAGCACAAGCACTTCCGACATATGTAATGTCGTGCTTCCTACTCCCTCAAGTCATTACAGATAAACTGAGAAGTGTTATATCTAACTTTTGGTGGAGCTCTCGCCAAAATAGTAGAGGCTTACATTAAATTGCATGGGATAAGATCTGTATACCCCGAGATTCAGGTGGTTTGGGCTTTAGAGATCTACATGATTTCAATCTCGCCCTTCTCGATAAACAACTATGGCGACTTATCCATTTCCCATCATCTCTTCTTGCTCGTGTCCTCTGAGGTCGATATTATCACCAATCCAACCCTCTGGTTGAGCGTAGAATATATTCACCCTCCTTTGGCTGGAAAAGTATTATGGCGGCAAAACCCTTACTCACCCAGGGTATTCGGAAGACAATCCAGTCAGGTTATAATACAAAAGTTTGGAGCGAACCTTGGATACCTTATTTACCAGGCCGGCTACCTAGGAGATCTGATCCACATCACCTGCGCTACTCCCGTCTCTTGGTCAAGGATCTCATTAGAACTAATACGACGGAATGGGATGAAGTAAAACTCCGGGAACTTTTCCACCCCGAGGATGTCACCTTGATAATGGGGTTGAAACCTAGTAAAAGATTCAACCTTGATGGATACGCTTGGAGTTATACAAAATCTGGCCTGTATACCGTCAAATCAGGTTATGAAACTATCCAGAAGACTAACAAACGCTCCCAGATTCAACGTATAAGCGAGCCAAGCATCACGAGTCTCCTTAGTCATGTGTGGAAGATCAAGACCCCCGGAAAGCTCAGACAATTTATGTGGCAGGCTTTATCAGGCTGTGTGGCCACGTGCCAAAGACTTACTTACCGTCATATTGGTATTGATAAAAGCTGTCCAAGATGTGGTGCGGAGGAAGAAACAATTAACCATATGATTTTTGAATGTCCCCCAGCCCTTCAAGTGTGGGCTCTATCGGACTTTTCATCCCTTCCGGGTTATTTCCCGAGTAGGTCCCTTTTCCAAAATATGGATTTCCTATTTTGGAGGGCAGAGGAAAGGGGTCTCCCCAAACCCCAACGGGATACATTCCCTTGGATTATATGGTACATTTGGAAAGCAAGAAATGCAAAGCTTTTCAAAGGAAAAGAGGTACTACCCCTAGAGACATTCCAATTCGCAAAACTAGAGGAAGAAAGTTGGAGATTAGCGTATATTCAAGAGAAAGAAGATGAAGAGGATGTTAGTCACACTGCAACCACGAGTACTACCGAGGCAGTAATACCCCCTCTCCCGCTCTGTCAGGTTGATGCATCGTGGGTGGATCAAGGGACCACTAGTGGACTCGGATGGTGCCTTCTCGATTCATCAGGACAAACGTTCACTGGAGTGCGGGGCTGTCAGAGGAGTCTAACACCTCTACATGCTGAGTTGGATGGCCTTATTTGGGCAATGGAATGCCTTAAGGAAAAAAGCCTTATATCGGTTCGTTTTGAGACTGATTGCTCGAACCTCCTGAAGATGATCGAAGACCCGATGGACTGGCCTACTTTTCAGTCAGAAGTGGAACACCTCTTTGACCTTAGAGATAGTTTTGTCTCCTTCCAATTAGCCTCTATACCACGCTCTTACAATGTCCGTGCCGATGTCCTGGCTAAAGGAGCACGAGCACGTGGAACTATATTCTCCAATGTAAATCTCGATGAATCGGTAGAAAATTTCTTAACGGAAATGAATTCCGCCGATCAACTGTGATTCAATGTATGAGACTTGTTGACAAAAAAAAAAAAAAAAAAAAAAATCATTGGATTTTTGTATTATCCTAAAGGACCAATACTAGGGCTGTTCAAGAACAGAAAACCGAATCATATTTATATTGTAAGAAACTCTAATTTTGGTTTTTTTAAGAGATAATTTGCTAGAAAATCAAATTGTGGAGTGTAATTGGAAAAGTAACCAAGTGGGGAAAAGAAGATAACCAAAGGACCTGACACAAGGGGATAAAAGACGAAACTGTCCTCACTTGCTCTCAGGCGTGTTTCAGTTTGGGCGGGATGACCATAGTTGGATGACACGTCGCCTGACGACGTCCACATGCATCTGCTGCAATCTTCAACATAATATACAGAAAACAAAGAGATGTTTTTTGGTGTTTATTATTTAATAAACTAAAAGACTGATTGTTAGTTATTTGAAAACAAAGAGATGTTTTTTGGTGTTTATTATTTAATAAACTAAAAGACTGATGTTTGTTATTTCAAAACAAAGAGATGTTTTTTGGTGTTTATTATTTAAGTTTTTTTTTGGGGGTCAAATATTATTTAATTTCTATGACTGGAGTTTTCTTTATGAAATATGACATATTTTCTTAAACGTTTCTTTGATTAATAAATTTTTCGTTTTGTAAACTAATCAAATTTTAAACTGAATAAAAACTGTTGTTCTTATTTAAAATGTAAAATGCTGCAAGTAACCCTTTTTAGCTTTTTTCTGAAAAAGCATAAAAAATGTCATGGATCCGCATGATGGTATATCTAAAGGTTAGCAATATTTGTATTTTGTTTTTCTAAATGTTTAGGGTTTTGGAGTTTGTACATGTAGACCAAAATGGTTTGTAAAATAATTCACACAATTTAAGAAAAGAATCTCAAATAAAAAGATATTCACCTCAAAGTAAAAAGAACATCTATATCCCGAAGAGCTCCACCCCGGTTTCCAACTCAGGTTCTAACAAATCATATGCAATTGCAAGTGTATCGGCTATGTGTGGAAACCGTGATGGGGAAAAAGTGGTCGTGGCTAAAACATTCTCACGAACAAACATTATGTACTATATAAATCGACCCCGAAAATTTGATTTATTTTCTAGTCAGGGGTCGTGACTCTATCTTTTCAATATAATCTACTTTCAAAAAAAGACTTGATGGTTCGATCATCAGTTGTAACTGTCTATTAATAAATATCTATTTAAAAAAAAACATCATATGCAAGTGTTCTACATCTCTGAAAGCAACCTAAGAACACCTCTTCTTCTCTCCAAACTCAGTTCTGTGTTATGTCCGATCTCATCGAGGCCGTGAGCTTGGAACAAGCTGTATCCGGAGGATGATTCTTAAAGAAGATACATCGCCACTGACCATTGTAGAGAAACTATACCCTAGCCTTAAAATAACTCTCATAGTAGTGTTCATGTAACAAACACAATTTTTCCTTCTAAAATGAATATTGGGATATCTTTCTGTTTTTACAAGCTAGAAATGAAAAGTAAAATATGAACCAATGACTGAAAAGAACCCAGGTGTGTGTATATATATTTCTCACCAGTTGATTACTTAGGGTTTTTCATTCATTCCAGAGGTTCTTTTCATTAATTTCAGTTTTCCTACAAATTTTGTTTGATTTCTCAATGTATCCAAAAGCAACCAAGGTTTGTTCAAACATGGGAAGGATTAGTGAGTTGCCTGACGATTTACTGGTGACGATTTTGGCCTAAAACACATTCTTACGTGCCTCTCCGTGTAACTACCAAATAAAACCAGAGGCCTATACTAAGCTACATAAGAACACCTCTTCTTTTTCTTTAACTATCCCTTCCTTTGAATTAAAACTTTTAGGTGTTGATATTTTTATAGATTTCTTCACACTTAAACCTTAATCGTTTGATCAAGGCTATTGAAGTGTGATCTTTTAATTATCTCACTGCCTTGCGATTATTTAAGCAATCACAAAGCGGCGAGGGGAGAAAAATATAGTAAAAACGATGAAGGCTATTGAAGTTGAAACGGGGATGAAGATACCTTGGTTCTCACGGTATTCATTAATAAAATTCCTTTGTTTTGTGGATTTAAAAAGTTTCGCTACATATTTTAACGGTTAGTTTCACTACTATATTATCATGTTTCCTTTCTTTCTGTGGTTTGTTATTTGTTCCTTGATTTCAAGCCCTAGATGTTCATTTTTAAAAACTCTAATTAATTTTCAAATAGAACTGTGATATATAGAGAAACCAATACATAGTTGAAACTTGAAACATATATAATGGAATAAATTATTCAATGAGTACTTGGGCGAATAGAAACTATGAAGAAGAAAGATAGAACTAAACATAAAGTAAAAATCATGAAAGAGTCAATAGACCCAACAAAAAGAAAACGAAAGTCAAAATACCAATCAGATTAACAAATAGCGAATAAGACGACCAGATTCATCAAAGCACAAACGGAAAGATAGTTTTTTAGTGAAGAAGAATCAGATTTCTTCATCTTAATCCCTTTCTTATTAGCTTTAACTCCATTTCTAGCGACTTCAACATCAGCATCAACCTCAATTCTATACCTCTTAGTTTTCCAATACTCATTCTTGAATCTCACTTGTGTCTTCAGATCAAACCTGAAAACCGCCGATCCATTAGGCAAAACCGCTCGTAAAACCCTCTGGTTATTCAAAGGCAGAACCTGACCCCACTTCTTGGCCGTCTTCCAGTGTCCTTGGTAGAATCGAGGCACCGTGTAGTTAGCGACAAGACCAGAGGAATTGGTCGTTGTGTAGGGGATGGACAAAGAAAGGTGGACATCGTCGTAGTAGATTCCTTTGTCTTCGTGAGGATTGTAGAGACTAACCATGAAAGTGAGAGTGGTATTGAGTCGTGAATCGAGAGATTTGTTGAGGGCAGGCACGTAAAAGTATTCGATCGAGCATTCTGGATCATGGGGACGGACTCCACGGAGACTTAGCCATAAGATGAGAGAGATCAGACCACCTGTGAAGATCGTGCTAAAGCAGCCCAAACAACAGATTCTTCCACGATGGTCTCTGTCTTGATATTGATACATTTTGTTTTCAAAATTTAGATATTTGTCTGAAATTAATAGATTCTTTGGTATGATTTGGTTGTGGAATATTTTAGCTGATATTTCAAGTCGACTCTTAGAGACAACTAAGTAGGAGATATTAAGGCACTTGCTTAGCCAAAGCTAAAACATTGAAAATCCGTCGGAATATTTCAATGGATTTCTGACGGTTTGATCTACCGTCAAAAATTGGTAGGTATTAGATTTAACTTTATTTTTCTTTTTCTAGTGTAGAGGGCCATATTAAAAAGGAAAACAAATTTCATAAATAGCACACTTTGAAATTTTTGCCATATATGATGTAGCGTATTTTGGAACGCAAGTCTGAAACAAAGTGTCTATTTTAAAAGCATGTTATTTGAACGCATGAAAGCAGTACTCGAGTTATGAAGGTAAGGGTTGGAGTTGCATACTTGATACACACTGCATGAACCAATTGATTTTTGGTTTTGGGGTCCAAATCTTATTCCAAGTTTGTTTAGAGGAGAAATTTGCCATGATCATGCCTCCAAAGGTATATGTCTGCGAAAGTGTACTTTGCATAAGTTTTTAATATAAAGAGACTCGAGGTGAAGACTGAAAGAAATGCAGCCTGTGTCACTCAAGAAGTACCTCATGAAAGCATTAGGTGAAAAGGATTTGAAGAGACGAGGGCAATTTCCAAAAATATCATTTTTTAAAGTTTTTTTTTCAAAAATCCTACCTTTTTTTTTGTCATCTCAGTGAATTTCATTAACACAACTTATGTTACACAAAGTAGAATGCATGGGTGGAATACGTTTTTGGAATACATTTTTGAAATACTTAAACCGAAACTAAGCCTTAATTGAAAAGGAGACAAGCTAAAGCCATCATCAATGTGAAAGACATGAGAGACAAAAATTGAGATTTCTAACATCAAAACTTATACTAAACACTAACAGAGACTAACAACCAATCTCAGAGAACACGGAGATACCAAAGTGCGCCAACGGAAGAGACACTAGGTGAACTTGTCAACACCAAGCTCACGGAAACAGCAACACTGGTAAGAATGAAAGCAGTCCAAGGTAGTAAATTGCATAAGAACAAACACCATCATTGCCACTCCAAAGAAACAAAGAAACCCGAAACGCAAGAAGCACAAAGAAAAGACCCTTGAAATCTGCTTGGGGATACACCAACTAAGAGCTTCAACTCATACACGTGGGCACAACAAGCCCACCTAAACTCACCGACAACCAAAAGGTCGACCACCTCCTCTCTAGAGAAGAATCGAAGAACGTAACCACTGCAAAGTCTGGACCTCCATACAAACCCCAAAGGATCCAAAGAAATACCAAGAAGGTGCCTCAACAATAGGTAAACATCCGGTTGACTTACCCCAACAACATAAACCTCAAACGAAACAAATTCCAACGAACCCAAAGGACAAAACCGCATAAGCCGAGATAGAAACCCAAAGATTATACCCCTCATACACTAATTCCAATCGAATAAGACCCATCTTAACACTAGAAAACCAACAAGCAAACAAAGGAGCGAAACTAATACTTTCAGACGGGTTAAACCACCTAGATCCGGCAAGGAACAAACGCCAGATCTAAAAATCAGGATAGAGGAAGACGGATTCCGGTCACAACCGCTCCGACCGTAGCAAGAGACGGCGAAACCAGAGTCTTCCCAAGCAGATCCACGACAACCCCGTGGCTGAGCAGCAGCATCTTCTTCCTTTTAGACCTAAAATAAACAAGACACAAAGCAAAAGGTAAAGGTGACCGGCGGCGACGCTAATGGAGCCGTCCACCACCGGTCAGATCTGGGAATTGGCAAGAAGCGGCGGTGGTTTCGTCGAGAGAGTTTTTAGGTTCTCCAAAAAAAAAATACCATATTTTTTTCCAAAAATCCCACCTTAAAATTTTTTTTCTAAACATACCATATTTTTTCCAAAGTTCCAAAAATACCATTTTATAAAAAATTCATTTTTAACATTCAAAGCTAAACCCTAAACCCCAAACTCAAACTCTGCCCCTTAAAACTATACCCTAATTTTGGAATAGTTAACCCAAACCCAAAAAAATTAAATTCTAAACCTTAAAAAATCAACTTTTTAAAAAATGGTATTTTTGGAACTTTGGAAAAAATGTGGTATTTTTAGAAAAAAAAACTTCAAAGTATAGTATTTTAAGGAATTTCTCGGGCCTTTGTAGTTGAGCTTGAATACTCAAAGGATTTTAGAAGCGTGGAGGATAAGCATATACTCAATCCACTAATTCCTTAAAAAAAATAAAGAGATTGGATAACTACGAAAACATAGATTTTGTCTCATGTAATAGTGATGTCTCTATTGTGTAGAAATAGAGAGACATAAATTAGAGACAAAAGTCTCACATAAGAAATTGGAAGGGATTTTTAGCAATATATAAAGGATATAGACCTCTCCACTAATTGCCAATTGTTTTTGAGTTGGAAGCCCATAACTTTAACATGGTATCAGAGTCCACGATTCATATTGTCCAACCCGATCCATAATAAATTCGAACCGAAAATAGCCCCATCGATCCATGCCCAAATATTCCAAGATTAATGGCTAAAGAACCGTCATCTCGAAGAAGCATATTAGAGACGAAAGTCCCACATTAAAAGTGGGAAGGGAATCTTAGCAATATATAATAGACATGGACATTTCCACTTATTGCCAACCCTATAATAATATATACAAAAAAGTCATGGCAAAGGGGCTTTGGGGTTCTTGTAAGAACACAAACACAAAGAGACCAATGATTTCTTTTGAGAGATTCTTGAATCGTGTATAGATTCTTAAACATGTGAGGCTAGATAGAATTTTTAGCTGAACCATGTAAATATTTTTTTTTTTTTTCTAGTAATATATTATTGTAAAGAAACTCTTTGTGCCAACTCATGTGTTCCTCTTGTCTTACTCTGCCTTACTCATCGTTCTCGCATTTTCAGTCTGATGTGAATTGGAGGAGAAACTTGATGTAACGCAAAATAAATGGAATGCATCTTCTCTAAACCCATGTCAGAGCCACCAACAAGAAGAATAAACGATTGTAATCGAAGCAATAAGTGAAAACGCGGTTTTGTGGCTAGATTTGTATGTTTGTGTGTGTATGAGCATAAAGTAAAGAACACATAAAGTTTTTTTACGAGGTTCGTTTCCTACATCCCCGGGACCTAGTCCAGAATCAATCCATTAGAAAAAGAAGCAACCTACAATTGCTATATGGATACAACACCACTCTTTTCTATAACATGGATTCAAACACCAAGGGACAGATCTTTTTTATGTGATCTCCTCTCTGGTGAGTGGACGACGCCACACACACATGTGTGCCTCTTACAATAGAACCCTAGGCGCGTGAGTATTCTTGTCACCGTCTAGTCCTATTTAATCTACCACCACGAAACCCTAAGTTTCATGTTATGTGGGCTTTCAATCTCTCTCATAATTGGGCTTTCTAATTCAATAAGAGCCCATCTCCGCTTTTGTTCTGCGTGTTGGAACATCTTTCTTGTTGTTCCAGCATGATGCTTCAAAAACCTCCCTTTCATTATCACCCTTTTTGATTGAATGTGTGCATCCAAGCTCATCTTCACACTCTCTAGATTCAGCATTCGACTCCCCCTCTCTGGTCGCATCATCACATTCTTCATACTCACTTCTTAGGCTCTTCATCGGATTTGTTAGAGATGCATCGACACATTAATCTCCCCCTGCTTGGTTGACACATTCATTCAAAAACTCTCAAACTAATCAAGCCTATCTATGTTCCCGGTCATGTTCCAACATTCCTTTTCGTGTTCCAGCCTCTGCTATAGTTTCTGCTTCATATGATATTTAGACAACTTTCACCACGATTTGCAGATGGAGTTTAATCTTGAATGATAATCTGCCACTTTATATATCTTCCTTGCAGTGAGATCTTTCCAGGGACACCTTGTTAGTGACCTAGGTCTACATGAGTCGGCGGGAATACATCTTTGAAGTTGGCTTCTCGTTCACTTCATGTTTCAGATTGCAGATTTTTCTGCATATATGGGTAGCAGAAAACACTCATAACTTTCACAATTTACCTCCGAATTGAGTTCCGTTTTCTCCTGTGGAAAGATGACTTCGTTATCTTTGCAACCATACCAATATCAACCTTTGGTTTGTTCGGGTCCGCCGGAAAATCAGCCCGCAATATGGCTTGTCGCAGTGGTTCCATTTTTTCTTTTCTTCTCCTGATTTTTCTCTTCTTTTGATTCTTCTCTTGTCTTCTCTCGAGGCAACCATTAACTCAAGCTTCTTTTTCGTTAACACGAAACATGATTAACCCTAATCTCATACTTTGCTCTTCAATCTCAACCACCAACACCGAGTCCATGATCATACCCGAAAATAAGAATGAATCTCTATCGAGTCCCGCTCTGATACCAATTGAAAAAGCGGTTTTGTGGCTAGATTTGTATGTTTGTGTGTGTATGAGCATAAAGTAAAGAACACATAAAGTTTTTTCACGAGGTTCGTTTCCTACATCCCCGGGACCTAGTCCAGAATCAATCCATTAGAAAAAGAAGCAACCTACAATTGCTATATGGATACAACACCACTGTTTTCTATAGCATGGATTCAAACACCAAGGGGCAGATCTTTTTTATGTGATCTCCTCTCTGGTGAGTGGACGACGCCACACACACATGTGTGCCTCTTACAATAGAACCCTAGGCGCGTGAGTATTCTTGTCACCGTCTAGTCCTATTTAATCTACCACCACGAAACCCTAAGTTTCATGTTATGTGGGCTTTCAATCTCTCTCATAATTAGGCTTTCTAATTCAATAAGAGCCCATCTCCGCTTTTGTTCTGCGTGTTGGAACATCTTTCTTGTTGTTCCAGCATGATGCTTCAAAAACCTCTCTTTCAATAAGGGGAATGCCTAAATCTTGAGTTCCTAGGACCGTCAGAGGTAACCTAGAGTCATACCAAAAGGAAACTAACTGTCCATTTCCAATCCCACCTGAGTAAACTAGACAGTCCTATCCGGAACTTAATCAATTTCCGCCGCATACATATGACCTGAGTCCTCACAAGTTGTCCATAATTTTGGTTTCTTTGGTCTTTAATTTCGGTCCCGGCCACATAAACACATCTTCTTCTCCAAGACTCCAACCATCTTCCTTTTTTTTATTAAAACTTTTTAGGATTTTGATCTTTTAATTTTGGACAAATTTTCAAAAATATCACAAATTTACGTTTTGTTTCATACCATGTTTTAAAAAATACCAACTAAATTTTAGTTTTCTCGTGACCAAAAAAAAAATATGGTTTCTAAAAATTATGTACATAACTCGAATTAAAATTTTAATTTCAAATCTATACCTAAACCCTAAACCTTATGTTTAAAAACGATATTTAATCTAAAATAGTTTATTCAAACCCAAAAAATTTCAATCAAAAACCCTTAAAAATCAAGTTTTTGTGTTTGTGGTATTTTTAGAAAACTAATACTACCAATCTTTTGTAGTATTTTTGAAACACTAAACTAATAAAGGTCCCAACTAAAAATAGTAATATTTTTGGAAACAAAACTTGATTGTAGTATTTTAAAGATTCTCTTTAATTTTTCACAGGATTTTTCATGCTGGAGCCTTAATCGTTTCGACTCAATCTTCTTTTTTTTTTTGTTTGTTGCGAAATGACTCAATCTTCTTCTTTGTTTAATGGTTTAGTTGATTCCTTCTTGTTGTTTCTTTTCTCGCTATCTTGCGATTAAAGTAATCATACAAGGCATGTGTGAGGAAAGGAATTGAAAAAAAAAGTAAGAAAAATGATGAAAGCTATTGAAGTAAAAACGGGAATGATCTTGTGAGGCACGCTATTAATTCATTTAAAAGTTTAGAAATTTAGATATTTATTTAATGGATTTAGAAAGTTCTCTCTTCATATGTTAACGGTTAGGTTCAGTGTTATATGATTTCAAGCCCTAGATATAAATTTGTCTTGCACATTAATTTTTAGAAAGGCTTATTGATTTTCAAATAGAGTTTTTTTTAATCGTCTAATATAATCATCATTAGATATAATCGATTAATCTTTTTATGATGATATTCAATAACATGTATTCTATGCAATTAGGGTGAATAGCTTCTACATGCGCCTCTATAATGCAACTTTCCATGTACGACATATCTCATTATGGACAAGGTCTCTCCGATGAACAACTCTGCATGTACAACATCTCTCATGATGGAGACACTTTCCCGACGAACAGCTCTGCAAGTACGATATATCCAATGATGGACATGGTATCCCTGGATGATGGAACCTCCGAAAAGCGTTTTTCTATTAATCTGCAAGAAATTGTATTGTTTGGGTGAAGTTTCAAATAGAGTTTTGTTGATAGAGAAATTAAGACATAGTTTGAAAAACCAATAATGGCATAAATTATTCAATGATTAGAAACCAAGAAAGAAGAAAATGGAAACCAATTCACAAAGCAAAACTAATCAAAGAGTCAATAAAATCAACAATACAAAAAAATAAGAAGCAAATGACAATAAAGATTCAAGATCATCAATCAGTTTAACAAATCGCGAAGAAGACAAGCAGATTCATCAAAACACAAATCAGAAAATAGCTTCTTAGTGAAGAAGAATCAGATTTGTTCATCTTAATCCCTCCATTATCGGCTATAACTCCATCACCGTTGACTGCAACATCAGCACCAACCTCGACTCTAAACTTTTTAGTTTTTAAAAAAATAATCTTGAATCTCACCTTTGTCTTCAAATCCAACCTGAAAACCGCCAATCCATTAGGCAAAACCGCTTGTAAAACCATCTGGTTATTCAAAGGCAGAAATGAGGCACCGTGTAGTTAGCCAGAAGAGCAGAGGAATTGGTCGCTGTGTATGGACTGGACAAAGAGAGGTAGACATCGTCGTAGTAGATTCCCATGTCTCTGTGAGGATTGTCCAGACTAACCATGAAGTTGAGAGTGGTATTGAGTTGTGAATCGAGAGATTTGTTGAGGGAAGGCACGTAAAAGTATTTGATCGAGCAGTTTGGATGGTTGGGATGCATTCGACGGAAACTTAGCCATGAGAGAAGAGAGGTGAAACCAGCTACAAAGATAACGCTAAAGAAGCAGTTAGAATAGCTAGTACAGCATCTTCCACGTCTACGATTTGTTCCATTAGGAGAGATAGGCACTGTGTCTTGACTACAATCGAAATCCATTTTTTGCTTTCAGATTTTGATATTTCTGTCTGCAAAGATTGAAGATGTAGATGTTATGTTTCTTTCCTTTTATAGATTTTTTTGTTTGATAGTTGGGATTATTTTAGCTGATATTTCAAGTTAACTCTAAGAGACGACTCAGTAGGAGACACATAGGCGTTTACTTGGTAGCCAAAGAAAAACAACTAATTACTGCACGATGGAAGAAGATAATTCCGAACACTTTATATAAAAAAAACAAAACGGAATGTTCTTTGTTTTCTTCTATTTTGATCAAAACAAGAAAGGATCAATAACAGATACAAAACTGATCCATAGATGATTGATAAAACAATATAAAAGCAGAAATAATTTTATTCCATTTTTTCTAAAGAAATACTATCATTAATTTTCTTTTCCAAAAATCTTATTACATAAAGTTGGATGCGCACCAAATTATAACTCACGAGATTTTGACATGGGTAATTGTTAATTTAGATCATGACATATATCAAGTAAAAAAATTCTTATCTATATTATTTTACTTTTTTAAATTAAATTATAATTTAATTTAAAAAGTAACAAAAAATCAAAAGAAAATGCCAATAAGAAAGAAAAAAAATGTAAAGTCGAAAGAAATTTAATTAAGGAAAAATGTATAGTTACAATAAAAAAATAAGGCAAAAAATATTCATAACAATAAGAAAAAGAAGATAAATAATGCAACTGAACAAAAGAAATTAAGTACCGATAAAAAAGTATTATTTTTTTAATTAAATTATAGTATAATTTAAAAAGTAATAATAAATCAAAACAAAATGTCAATAAAAATGTAAAAGTCGAATTTTTTTTAATTATGTATAGTCACAAAAAAAAGGAAAAAAGATTCATAACAATTATAAAAAGAAGATAGACAATGCAACTGAAAAAAGAAAGTTAAGTGTCAATAAAAGAAAGTATAGTTGCCATTATTCTCAATAAAATAAGGTAAATATGTTTTTATAGCAAATTGTTTTTTATTAAAAAGAATAATACAATTGGAAAAAAAAGTTAAGTGTCAAAAAAAAAAAGTATAATTGCGAGTATGATCTATGTTCAAATAACAAAATGTCATTAGAGGTTACTCGAAGAAAAAACATAATACCATATTTTGGGAATTTTGCTAAATTAACCAAAATTGAAAGGTGTTTTGTCCCACTAACCTAACACTTTTTTGTGTCAAAAATTTCCTAAATTACCCTTCAATAAACTTTGAAAACTCAAAATAAATAGGTTTTATAATGTTTTAAAATAAAGAAAAATCAAAAATGTTATGTAGAAGGTATATAGTTTCATGTTAATATTTTTTTTTTATAAAAAAAGGTGTTAGAAAAATATTTTATTTCCGTCTACCAAGGTCAAATTTGCCGGCAGATTACACCTTCTACCAAAAAACACAAATTTGCGACGGCTATAAACCTACGTTCTGCTAATTGTTCGATTTCTACGCAATGCAGAAAGCAAGTTCCACGACTTGGCTTGTTGCTGCCAATTGCAGAAACTAGTTTATGTCATTCCCCTTGTCTTCTACGCCATGTAGCAGATGTATTCTACCGCATTCATCTACTTCTTACCTGTTTTCTACCGGTTGTAGATGGTAGTTTCTACCAAAGTTAGTTAATTTTTTTAAATCTAAGATCTTATAAATCGTGATTATCTACTTTCTTTAACTAATATATTTAAAAATATTTCCTAAATCTAATCTTCTTCTTCCTCTTTTTCTCTGATCGTGCTCTCTCTTTCTTTTTAGTGGTTTTGAAGGTTTAATATCACTGATTAAGGTTTTGTCTTTTTTAAAAAAAATTAAGATTTAATAAGGAAACTGAATCTTTTTAAATAACGAAATCACATATATGAATTCAAAATAATGAGTTTTAGAAAATCAGAAAATAATGAAATTATTTTATTTATTAATTTTGAAGGGCTAAATTGAATTTCAAAAATTACTTGGTTAAAGGGACAAAAACACCTTCACTTTAGGTTAGTGGGACAAAGTACCTTTCAATTTAGGTCAATTTAGCAAAAATTCCTATTTTTAATTGGTAAACCAAATCTATATAACAAAATCAAGACCATTTCCAATTTTAATATGTGCTCAATTCTCTTAATCAAGCAAGTTATGAGTTCAGATGTTCAAAAAGTTGATCAAACTTATTTTACTTTAACTCAGCTAGAAGGAATCGTGTTTATCGTTGTATGATCGTACGTGTTCTTCGAAAAGGGGAAGCTAGAAAATCTTAAAGCAAACACTATTCTCATGGGTAGAACTGTAAAAGTTTATGTTACTTGATAAAAACAGTCTGAAACATCCAAAATGTTTTACACTATGGTTATAGTATTTTCACTATGGCACATTTTTTTGGTAAAAGTTTATACTATGGAACACTTTTGTTTTTGGGCATGCTTTCTATCTTTCTTTCCTTTCTTTTCTAAAAAAATGACTAAAATATTCTTTATGAACCTTTCTTCTTCCTTTTTTCTACATCCGATTTTCACTTTTAATCTTGACCGTTGGATGAAAGTTTAAAAGAGATGGCTAAGATTAAACAAATTTTAAACACATGTTTTAAGTCCACTCATTCGAATTCGTGTTTGTCCACAAACAATTATCCACGAATCGTTTTATTTTTCAACATTTTATAAAAGACTATCTTTCAATAAACAAATTCTTGGGTTTATGAAATGTAAACCCAAAAATTTGTTTTTTTTGAAGGATAGTCTTTTATGAAATGTTGAAAAAAACGATTTCATGGATAATTATTCGTGGACGCACACGAATTCGAATGAGTGAACTCAAAACATGTGTTTAAAATTCGTTTAATCTTAGCCATCCGTATTAAACCTTCATTCAATGTTCATGATTGAATGTAAAAATTAGATGTAGAAGAAAGAAGAAGAAATCTTTATTAAGGGTATTTTAATCATTTTTCTAGAAAATGAAGAAAAAGATATAAAGAGTGTCTAAAAACAAAAGTTTCCCATAGTGTAAACTTTTACAAAAAAAAGTGTGTCATAGTGTAAATAATTCTTCAACGGGTTACTAAATAAAACTAAAATATTTATATCAATTATTTTAATATGTTTACTCGCGTATTAACGCGGGTCCTAATCTAGTACCATATAAGTTTGTGTTTTTAAAAATACTACAAACACTAAAAATAACTTTTAAATGTGTAATTTTAAAATTTCGGTTAATTATTTGAAATTAGGATTTATAGGTTTAAGGTTTAGATTTTAAGATTTAGTTTTAATGGTTTAAAATTTTAATTTTAATTTTAATTTTTGTTATTTTGAAAAACATAAATTTTAGTGTTATTTACGAAATCAAACCTAATTAATGGTAATATTTTTGGAAACAAAATTTCAAAGTATAAGAATTTTCTTTTCTTAACTCGTTGATTTTACGCATAGATGATTGACAAAAAAATATAAAATAGGTTTTTGGTCTAATCTTAGCATTGGCAAGCTGCAAAACACATCCTCTGATATCTCGCTAACACACTAACACATGGTCTCTTTCTTCATGCCTCATCGCCACTCACACTTCACATGTTTTAGGATGCTGATTGAGTCGGTAATGTTGATGATTTTATATCCACGAATGCTTATGTTGGTCGAAATCCCATCTCGTGGATTTCTAAGTATGGTTGGTCCTGAAATTTATGTGATCCGATACGAAATAATAAACAAGATCCTATTAAAAATATCATTTTTTGAGATTTTATTGCGTACTTCTTCATTTTTACTAAGTAATTTGCTAAGATCTACATCATATTTAGACTTCATTTTTTGTATAAAAAATAAATAAAAAATAGTTAAAAATTAAGTATAAATTTGTAAATTTAAACTAACATTTCAATTTACAAACAAACTATAGTCAAAATGAAGTAATAAAAAAAACTCATCACTTTATTATAGAATAATAGAACTTTAACAAAGATCATTAGCCAACAAATTTGAGAAAACATTCTATTGTTTGATTCTCTTAAGTTGTTGATGCTTTGATTTACAAACATAATTTCTAATTTTTTTTGACAAAAGCTATTAGTTTGACAATTATGAGTTTTTTTATTTCTTTTTTCCACTTATCACTTTATGATTTTACTAGGCCCACAAACACAATCTTTTTCTTTTCACTCTATTTATTAAATAATATTTTATGTTGAAAAACAAAATGAGCTTTAAAAATCTGAATTTTTTATGAGGCCCACCACCAATGTGTTGTTGGTGTTGGTTCAGGACCGGTTCTTCAACCGAAGTTGAGTATATAGAGGTTTGTTGCAACTTGCAAACACGGCGTCTAAAGTACATTGGCTATGTTATCTACTCACGAAAACTTGGTCTTACTCTCCTTGCAGCTCCGAGAATCTACTGTGACAACACTGATGCTACGTATTTGTGTGCAAACCTTGTCTTGTTCTTGACTATAATTTATTAGAAATCAGATTCAATCAGATATACTATGTCTCACATGTTCTACACGGGATCAACTTGCGTATGCTCTTACCAAATCGCTCCCGCGTCCACAATTTCAGAATACATGATTCAAGATTGGAGTCACAAGGTTCCTTAATCTCTCTTTAGAATCTGTATAAACACATGTACATTTACTCTTAATAAGATATAATAAACATTCTCTATACTAGATAGTCCTGTCTCGGAATTTAAGCGACTTTCGCCACAGCCATGCTTGATCCATGATCCCGAGTCCTCAGGAGCTGTCCAGAAAAAGCCTTCCCCAATCATTTGTCATATTAGTCAATTCACCCGTAAGGACGAATATGTGGAGAAATGTTTTCAGATCAGCCGCAAAATACTATAAACTGCATTCATTTCTACGAGTGGTCTCAACCCCATCCATCCTTCCTCCATACTCCCATGCCACTTCGGATTTTTTGGTATTTAGTTCCGTTCCGACAAGAGGGACACCTCTTCTTCTCCAAGACTCCAAACACTTTTTGATCTATTGACATTTTAGAGATATCTTCATACTGGATCCTTAGAGTATCCCCATCGGTTAAGTTTTTAAAGTTTTTCAAAACTAAAATACTATAATTTTTTGATAATTTATCATATAATTAAATTTTAATTAAAAAATAAAAGTTAGACCACTCATAGGAGGACAAGTATCTCAAATGTCTCTAAACAAAAACGGTCCTTACTTACCCTCTTTTTTTTTAATTATCATTATCTACTACTCTCTGTTCCTAAAAGATAAAAACTTTACAAAAAAGTTTTGTTACAAAAAGATAGAGTTTTTACAGTTTTCTATGCACTTTTACAGACTCTAAGACAAATACTGAAACACTATTGGTTAAACTTTATTGAAAACTGTATTTCGTAGAAATCAATGCGTTATCTTAATAAGTGTACATAACCTTAAACATCTATCTTTAAGGAACGGAGAGGAGAGAGTATATGAAAGGACTAGTGCTCTCTCAATGAGATGCCACATCAGCTCCTAACAAAGTGCCACATATACACAACTCTCTTTAATCGAAAGACGTTTCAAACGTCTGCAAAAACCGTTTATCTCTCAAACTCTTCAACTTCTCAAGACCGATCATGTTCTCTGAGGACGATAGCACTTCCTTCTAAATTCTTTCAACAAACAATCTTCAGCATTGATAAATTGATGGGCGTGTTCTCTAATGATACCACTCTCTTTTTTCTTAATCACGAGTCTCCATTGTGTGACTTCACAGATTCGGTGATTCCGGCTAGAATACAATGCAATTTACAAACAATGGCTTTGAAAAGAAAAAGGCAAAATTGAGGGTTACCAGACGATTCAAAGAAGACGGCGGAGAGAGCAAGGAGACGACTATGGGCTTCTTTGCCAATTACCTTCCTTCTAATCTGTTTAAAGGTTCAAAATCATCAAACCCCTTTTTCATCATCGAAAATTCTAACCCCTTCTTTGTAATTCCGCTAAAGATCACTTTATCTCGATATCATATCATCGTCTGTCTTCGTCACTTAACCTCTTCGATTTCTGGTAAGTCTCTGAAATCGTTTCTGGCTTCTCTCTGTATTTCAGAATGGTTTCCTTTCTAATTTCTTGTTCGTTGCACATTCTGAATTCGTTACATAAATTTGATCGTACTTGGTAGGTTTGCAACTCCGAGTTTTCATAGCAGTCTATAAAAACGGGGCCGATTACGCTGGGTACGTCGGGCCATGTACAATTCTCTGACAACTTCACACTCCTACTTTCGATTTCAATGCTGAGTCGCTTTAGTAGACAATGTTGAAAAATTATCGGTACCATTATGGCTGATTTCGTGAAAAGCCGCCATTTTGAGTGTGTGAGGAAACCTAAGAAAAGTGCATGTCAATCTTTAAGTCAGCCTAAAACATATGACAGTTTCTTTGGTCTTATCAGCACAGCAAGTACAATGCCTAAATATCTTTGAGCGATGGACCATAATATCTAGATAATCAAGTCTAAGTCTAGCAAAATTGAGTCTATGTTTGTAACTTTGTAGTAGCTTTGGATGGATACTGACCTCAATCTGCAAGATTTAACTTTGTAGCTGCTACTTGGAGTTATCCCATTATATATTTATCAGGTTCAGTATACTCCAATACTAATACCTACTTGAGTACAGGAAATCTTTGGCTCCTTTGAAACCGTAAGTTGTTGCAATTTGGTACTCTCAATAACGAAGCAGCAATTACCTGCGAAGCACCCTCTTACATCTTCCAATGTGCTTCCATGCTCCATGGTCTTTTAAATTCTTTTATTTGGTTCTGTTAAAACAACAAAATTCTTAGTGGTACATGCGAAGTAACAAACAAATGTTGGATCGAGTTTCAAAAGCCTATCAAGATATAGAGTTTCTTCGTTACCCATCAGATCCAATGCCATTCTTGGTCAATGAAGCTTTCCACTGCGATTACTTGGAGCACTCATCCTAGCTCCTCTTATGGATATTTTGGTCCTTAAGCTTGATGTACTTCAACAAGAATTTATTATGCTCTCCATGTCATGACAGATTTTAAGCTCTGGTGGGGAAAGTGAGTTTCCGATCTCGATTCTCATGTGACTAATGAAGTTTCTGATCTTCATTCCCATTTATTTATTAGTACTGAACATTGTGTTTAACTTTAATACAAGAGTTAGCATATCAAAATGGATGACCTTCTTGGTTAACAAATAAAGAGCAATTGATTACGTAACTCCTCGGAAAAGGTACGACTTAAAAGTGAAATGAAAGGTTTAGACAACATATCTGAATGGTGGTTGTTTTCAATTTCGCTTTAGGTATTTGTCGAGCATAGTTTGTAAACGAAAATCCATAGTGGAGAATATAGCTAAAGTCAGACTTGTCTACACGAGAACTTGCCATTCATGTGTATGCACAACATGTATGCCATTTTTAGCTAAGAAACATACAATTGTTTAGAGCTCATTCCTTGTTTAAAAGCTTTCTCAGCTAAGTCGTATTTTCCGTTGTGGCACGATATCAACTCATTGTTGTCTTTTGGGTTTGAGTTTTGGCTCTGGAGCAAAAAAAAGAGGGTATAATGAATATGTTACACAAACACGGAATTGGGTAGCTAATAGGGGTGGTAATTGTATCCTACGTATTCTGGCTGAGCTTGAGGACCTTTGGTAAGAGAGAGATTTGGAAATGGAGGAGAGGAAGAGAAACAAGCCTAATAAGAGGGAGTAATATATATGAAGTTAACTTGGATTTACTACTTGACAATTACTATCATCAATCTAATGTGGATTACCATCTCTGCATCATTTCTTTTACATGAATACATGAAAGTTATTTGTGTGTTGGAAAAAGATTGTATCAGTGAAGTATTCTAAAGATGACTTCAACACACCTAATTAGAGTTGCTAAATTTTTAGCATGAGAGTCCGATTAAAAGTCTGTTAAACAAGTTTACTATATATAATAAGTCACTAAATTATCTCCACATTCCATATAATTTGTTTTCTTGCATGGCATCAAAGGCAAATAAAGCCATCTTACACATAATGTACTTTTTGCGACATCAATCCATAAACCAGAATGAATTATTTTCTCGAAAAAGAATCGGAAAGAAATTCTCAAAAAATATTATTTTTTAAAGAAAACTAAAATTAAATTTGGGTTAACAAATAAATTATATTTTCAGATTTGAATTTCAAAATCAATTTGAATTAAATTGTTTATCGAAATTTAGTTGGAGTATTTTTACGCTTTTTTCCTGTTTAAGTGTCGTTTATTTTAAATGCGGATGTAACTCATGACTAAAATCTTAATCTTATCTTCTATTTAAAGTTGATGAAAGTAGTATATACTCCATATGTATCGGTTTCGATAGAGAATTTATTATGTGCATCAAAATTTCAGAGATAACTTTGAATATTTAAGATTACTGAGGGAGGGATATGCGTATGATTTAAATCGACTTATGGATTATGATTATGAAAATATTGCTCTCTACAGCTAAATTAAATAAAAGATATGAAAAAACTCGCGCGTATGCGCGGGTATTCACCTAGTACTTTTAGTAAAATAAGAGAAGCCAAAAGAATCCAGACTAAAAATTTTGAATACAAAGTGAAAGTCAAAATTGGTAAAAGCCTTCAAGTCAACATAATATGAAAGTAAAAAATCAAAGCACTTAAAGAGTAAAAGGACTCAAGTGGTGGTCAATGTTAGAGCCACCATTGAACCGGCCATAGTTTCTAGTTCAGAAGCTTCCACCACGGAGACGGAGAACAAGGTTAAGAGTTGACTCTTTCTGAATGTTGTAGTCCGCTAATGTCCGACCATCTTCGAGTTGTTTTCCCGCAAAGATTAGCCTCTGCTGGTCCGGAGGGATCCCTTCCTTATCTTGAATCTTCGCTTTCACATTGTCAATTGTATCCGAGCTTTCGACCTCAAGAATTATCATCTTGACAAATACATGCATCCCACCTCTCAGACGTAGCACCAAATGCAGGGTTGATTCCTTATGAATGTTATAATCCGCAAGCGTTCGACCATCCTCAAGTTGTTTTCCAGCAAAGATGAGTCTCTGTTAGTCCGGAGGGATTCCTTCCTTGTCTTGAATCTTAGCTTTAACATTGTCAATGGTGTATGAGCTCTCGACTTCTAGGGTAATGGTTTTACCAGTAAGTGTCTTGACAAATATCTGCATCACCATCTGGAAACAAAAGCACAACTTCATTAGCACACACATTACAAAACTAGAGAACAACAATAACATCAGTCAACTGAACGCAATAAATAGCCCTTGAAAGCAACCTTCAAAGCAAAACCCACAACAGAAAGCTACCTTATTTATACCAGAGGTCAACTAACAAAGCTCCCTCAAATTTGGTTTAATAATGGAAGAATACAGAATCACCAATAGAGGAACAAAGAATCAGGAAAGTGAGAAACCCTAATCTCAACCAAGAAAACACATCAAGCAGTCACACAGATTTTAACAAGTACTCTTATCGCAATGACGTTCGGTTTGGATCCGTTTCAAGAACCACCCTGAAAACGTAAACCATAAGCCATGATCAAGCAGTAGCTATATGCTATTATGCAAAGGTATATAATGACAGGGCTTGGAAAAGAGTTTTAAGACTTGCATATAACAGTTGTTACTTGTGTAGGGATAAAATATTAGACTTGCATACAAGGCACAGAAAGATGAGATTCAAGTTCTCATTAACAAGGCAAATACCTCAGAAGAAGTGCAACAGCATCCAAAAAGTCTTTAAGAATAGGAAGATAAGATTATGCAAAAATCATCGACAAAACCACTGTTGCTGCCATTGCCTCTGAGTATCGTTGAAGTAAGCTGTAAAATAGTCAATGATCTTTGTACATCCTTGTCTTTGACCTTAGTAGTGTTAATAGATGTTCAATGATCTTTGAACGCGTAAGAGAAACTCTCTTGAGTGCAGAACATGCTAGTTTCATAAACACTTACTTAATCAAATGAAGTTTGACATTAAGAATCTTGATTAATTTTAATTTAGTTTTTTCGTAATTAATTTCACACTTGCTTAATCAAATGAAATTAAGAATCTGGATTAATCTTCCCAACGAATTAAATGGACCAAAGCAGAGATTTCGAATTGTTTTAGCTGATCTCAAACAGAACAAAGATCACTAAACAAAACAAAATGATTGACGAATCGCTAGCTTTTGTTCAATAAAAATCAATAACCAAGTTTTATATCCCTCTAAATATTCAAAGCAGAAACTAGCATAATCCAATTCAAGTTTTTACAAACCACTGAATGTACAAACGAAGATGATACTATATGGTAAGTATATAGTGCTCTAATCAAAAACTATTGTAACCTCATTGATGTTCACAGTAAAGTTGTTTGCTTTGGAAGCCTAACATAAGAATATATGCACAGATTCATAAGCATTCTCTGACCTGTTTAGACATTGCTTCAATCCGAAACAGATAGACATTGATGCATTCTATAGCCACGAGGAACAATCCCAAGAACTTGAGACGGTTCTGCAATCCCATGAATCCCTTGTTCACTCCTAACCAAACCAATCATTCTACACCAAATCTCCTTACTTTCACTACTAACACCACCATCACCATCTTCTTCCCATAAAAACGCCAACTTTCCATAGTATTTCGCCATTCCAACACATCCAACCTTGTTAACAACATCCAAACCATAAACAACTCTCCACAACATCATCTCAAAATCATACCACATCAACCCGAACCTCTGGTAATAAACATACAACACATTCTCCATCACACACACACCACTTCTCCACCATTTATCCTTAACCAACTTCAAACTCCCACAAGAACCATCTCTAGTATCGTAATGAATAGCTTTATCATCATAAGAGATTAAAGCATAAACCTTTTTGTCTAATGAAACATTCACAGACGAAATCCATGGAAAATACTCTTCTTCTCCTTCAGGATCATGTGCTTGTTCCCAAGTTTGTGTCTTTACATCAAATGACTCCGCTTGAATCTTGTACCCTCTATCACCTCCGATTACGTATACCTTATTACCCACTAATCCAACGCTTTTGTAACATCTATTCACTAGCATATTAGGTCCTCTACGAAACATTTGAGATCTTGTATCAAAGATCCATAATCTTGAAGAAGGAATGTATGATCCACAAATAAAGAAAATCTCTGGACCAATAGCGATGATTGAAGGGTTTGGTTGGGAGATGTAATCAAATGGGATCGACACAGAGACGAACTGATTCTGTTTCTTGATTGTACGGAGAGTGAACCAGTTTCGGATTATGGGAGTTTTGCTTTCGTCGAGGAAGGAGATAAAGAGAGAATCTTTATCGAGCTCAGATCGGATCTTGTGAATCTCTGGTGAGAGAAGAATAGAACGGAAGTGTTTGGAGACGCAAGAGAGGATTGGGTAAGAGCGTTTTGAGACTCGTCCTGAGATTTCCCAGATGAGTTCGATCGGAAGTGAGTTGAACAACGACGGTGGCCACGATGTTCGTCGGTTGAGTTCTCGCGCTGGCTCGTTGGTAACTGAACAAGACATGTCGAATTGTTGATCAAGGTTTTAGTGTTTTGTTTACTAATTAAGGATACTTTGACACTAATTAAACAATGTAACTATCTTTTTATACCAGCGACACTAATAATCCATGTTTCTTCTGTTTCCTACTCCAATTACAAAGTTTTTTCCATAACGAAATCCAAAACATACCGAACCGAAATCAATCCAAAATCTGGACCGGAAACATTAGTTTTTCTTTGGATAATTGCAATAAATAATACTTTTTAGATATAAAACTTAGTATTGGTAAATCAAAATGTAATATCTAACATTTTGTCCTCAATTAATTTCCAATTATACCTTCTCTTCACACTCATGTTTTTTACCCCAAAATATTACATTTATTAAAAAAAACTCTAAATAAAAATAAGAGAGACTTACTAGAACAACTTTCTTAGATTTTAGGCTAACTCAAACAACCTTCTTAGATTTTAATTACGGGGGCTATTTTCGAGTCCGTTTTACCTTTTTTGCTTTGATAACAAAAAACGTATTTACGAAAATGCCATTAATGAAACGCGCCGCGTAGGCGCAAAAATTTCCCGCATAAAAAAAAAAGTCTACCGCTATGTGATGGTAGACTTATTTGAGTTCTCGTAGACTTATTTTTTTGTCCGTAGACTTATTTGAGGAGCGGTAGACTTATTTTTGAGCGGTAGACTTATTTTGTCTCCTTTGGTGGTAGACTTATTTCCGAACGGTAGACTTATTTTCTCTGCGGTAGACTTATTATCCCGTAGCGGTAGACTTATTTTTTGCGGTAGACTTATTCTTCGAGTGGTAGATTTATTTCCATAGACTTATTTTCAGCGGTAGATTTTTTTTTTTTCGATGGTAGATTTATTTTGACTGGTAGATTTGTTGCTTTTGGTGGTAGATTTTTAGTCATAGTAGCGGTAGATTTATAGTGACGGTAGACTTATTTTAGTAGCGGTAGACTTATAGTTTGCGGTAGACTTTTTTATCGTGGTGGTAGATTTCTTTTGTGTTTAGTAGTGGTAGACTTATTGTAGTAGTGGTAGACTTATAGTTAGCGGTAGACTTATTTCGTATTTTTGGTCAACGAAACCAACCGTTGACTGGTAGACTTATTTTTTTAGGATCAATGGTGGTAGACTTATGCGTTTTTAGCGATAAAAGCGGTAGATTTGTTTTTACCCAGGTTTAGTGATGGTAGACTTATTTTCAAACTTAGTGACGGTAGACTTTTTTTTCACATTAGACATTTGGTAGACTTATTGTGATAGCGGTAGACTTATTGTACTTGGTGGTAGACTTGTTTTCTGTTTAGGAAACTATAGTGGTGGTAGACTTATTTGGTAGGTGGTAAACAATAATCTTCTCTTTCTTCCCATTCCTCCTAATTACTCTCTTTTACCTTGTTAGTCTCCTTCACGATTTCTTATCTAACTACTCCCCTAATCCTCTCTTTATTCTGTGAATTTTCATTACAGATTTTTGTTTTCTCTTTACCCATACACCTCTCAATGACGTTCAGATAAAACTTTCGGTAACTTCTTGTTCTTCTCCGATTTTCTATTTCCGATCTTAATCCTCTTTCATATTGATCAGATAATTATTTTCGTTTTTCCTTTCAGTAAGTTCTAATTACATTTAAACGTCGAATGATCTTTGAGAACGGTGTTACTCCGACATATCATATAGCCTGCAAGTGGTGATGGTAAGTTTTGCAAACTTTTGTAGTTCGCAACATCAATAGTAAGTTATGATAGTGTACTATATTTCTGGCGTGTTATATAGTCAATTATAGATGTGGTAGTAGTTACAAAAAAAAGTATGATAGTTAGAAGTATCAATAGTAAATTATAATTGTGAACGATATGTAATTTTAGATGTGGCGTTTTGTATGATAGTGAACTATGTTTTTTTATAGTGAATTACAATAGTGAACTATGCTTCTTTATAGTGAATTACGATAGTGAACTATGTTTCTTGATTTCTGTTTTCAAGTAAAATTATTAATTTACACGTTAGTATGATTAGAGACTTGGATGTGTTTTTACAACACTCATGGGGAAGAGACTGTTTTGACTTGACAATGAAGTGCATAAAGTCCAGGAAACAAACTGGTATGTGTCGGTCTTTAACTCGTTGCAATGAGTTGTATACATGAGTTACTCTCATTTGCAACAACTGATACAAACAAGAAAAAAAGAGAAATGCCCTCCATGTCGATTTTGAAGTTGATTCGGATAATGAAAAAGAGGAAAAATGATAACTACGACATTACGCTTTATGAGAAATATAATTCCCCTTTGCCAATACATTTATGTTGTTAACAAAACATAGTTAACTATTTTGTTAAATACAACCCACTCACCTAAAATCGCTATCACCATCGTTCATTTGTCCATCTGCAAATAGTAGTCCACTATTCAGAGTTCAACATAGTTAACTAAATAAAAGAAAAAATGGACCATATAGTGAACTATGCTGTAGTCCACTATTAAACGATTTGAATCTTCATACAAAATCTGGGTTTTCTTCTTCAATCAAAGCTATGCAGATCCCAAATCATTATTTTGTCAATCATGATCTTCATAAAGTATCTACAAATTTCCCTCAATTTTATTATCAAAATCAATACAAATCAATTTTCGCCGTAGATTAAAAAATGTAACAAACAATACGTAATTGATTCCCAAATCAATTCATTAAATACACTTTTTACTGCTTTCTATATTTCCTCAGTTTTTTTCACTCATTTCCTTACAAATAATACAAGGGGTATTTTTGTCATTATTTATTTTCTCTGAGTTAGTGTCCTAAATTTGTTCTCAATCGTGTTAGTCACCTCATTACCACCTCAAAATGTATTATTAGCCTAATTAACCATTTTTCTTTGCCCAATGTTTTGAAACACATATCGGCCCAGCCGGTCGAATCGCTCTAACCAAACCCAAGGATCCAAACCGGAAGTATCCAAACCCGAACATGTAAAATGCAAGGCCAGTTCTAGCATGGTGCAACCACTACAAGAAAACATAGAATTTGCTACTCCCAAAAGAGTCACTAATCCGTCGCAAAACCCCGATTTGTGACGTTTTTGCGACGAAAATTGGTCGTCGCTAAAGTATCGTCGCAAATTATAGCCGTCGCAAAAGCATCACAATTTTACGACGCTTCTATGACCATGTTTTTTGTGTCGCATATTTGTGACGAATCTGTAACGTCTGTAATTGGTCGTAAATTTGTGACGAATCTGTAACGATGTGTAGTGGTTGTAAATTAACGACGGAGTTGTGACTGTTTTATACGTGGTACTTATGTGACCGATTTGCGACTAGTGTTAGGCGTCGAATATTTGTGACTATTGAGGTAGTAACAAAGTAGTCTCAAAATAGTGATGAATGTACGACGAAAATGGATTATACTTTTGTACTTAAGTTACAAAAACGTTGCAAACCTGTAACAAATTAGTCACAGTTTTGTGACGGAAATACTGTACTTAAGTATCTCATTATTGTTCTTATTAGTAATTATCAATTTTTTTTGCTTTCTACAAACTATAAAACAATAAAAACAGTAGTAGGAACGTTAATAAATCGCAAGTTAATGTATTATACAAGCAGAAAGTACCAAAAGCATACAAGTATCATACAAAAAATTAAGAGTTTTTTGCAAAAGCTAGTAGTAAAACCAAAAAATTAGAAAGTTCTTAGTTAAGAGGTACTTAAGGTTGTGTAGGAGAAGTGGTGGGAATTTCTGCTGGTGTAATGGCTGCTACAGTCTGGGGGCAGCGGCTTGTGACAGAGTCCTATAAGCTGCGCATGCGGCATTAGTTTCTTTCATGAACGAGACAAGCTTTTCCAAGCTTTCAAGCCGAGCATGAGATTGTTTTTGCTGCTCATCACGCCAACCATTCTCCAATTCTTGTTCCGATATCTTACACTTGGCTACTTGAAGTTGCTCTTGGATCTCTAAAAACGATGACAATCAAGAGCTTGCATAACTTTCTTTTCTTTTCCTTTTTTTTGAAGTTGCTCAAGACCAACGTGTTCCCCTTGTTATCTGTTTCTCTACACTAAAAGAACAAAAACCATGATTAATGAATCAAATCCAAGAACAATATAATGAATCAAAACCAAATGTAGATGAATGATTCCAATAAACATAATAATTCACAACATATAAACAAGTATATATAAATCAGAATACGGAATTTCAAAATGCTTCTTAAGTCTTAACCAACAACAGAATGATTGACAAGAAAAAACTTAAAGTAGAGAATATAATCACAAGACCTAAATGATGCATTTAAAGTCCATAGACACTGAATCATTCAAGCAACAACAAGGATTATTCAAAGTCAGAAAGGACAAGTTTAGCAGATACGTAAATACAAGCTCAAACAAATTGAGAAGACACATACCATAACAGTTTCAATGATATATTGGTTGCAACACATATATATCATAGTAACTGATGTAATGATAACAAAATGAGTTATTTGTCTATATATAACTAAATGTGGATCGAGGCAATACAAAAACTAAAACTATAATCTCTATCTAGACAATACAATACAAAGCTTAATCAGCAATGGAAATCACAATCGTAACTAAGAAGACGAAATCACAATGCAAACCAAAACTATCACTAGTAAAGAAAGCTGAAACTAAAAGGTATAGGAGACTTACCATATTGTCTTCACGCCTGGTATAGGATGCTCACTGAGTAGTGGAAGATGTTCTCGGCCAAGAAGAGCAAAGCCTTGCAGCAAGTTGGAGAACACAACAAGACACAAACAAAGAAAAGAAACAGACCTTAGTAGCAAGTTGCTTCCTTGGAACTCTTTATCCAGTGGCTTTAAGAGCGGTTAGCTTGGTAGGAGCAATCTATAGGATAAACATCATAGAAAAATTAAATCTTTTAACAAAATTGGAGATTCTCCTATGATACGCAACTAAAATGATGAAAGAGTTGCATATTCAACACTATTGTACATGAATGAATCATTATTAACCAAAACATCGCTAAAAGGGAGAAACTGATCCTAACCCCTAATTATCAGAACACCATTACGCAATGAGTATCGCAAAAACACATCGACAACACTGAGACTCATAAAGCGAGAAACAAACGATCGGGGAAGAGTTGATCACTAAACCAAAAAGAAGACTTGATCTTCATACGAATCTTTCGGTTCTTTTCCTTCCATAGCATAAAAACCGAAACAAAATTGCTAGCCATAAACGGTAAAACCAGTGAATCAATATAAAATCTATTAGAAACCCAAGCATAAAAATCGAGTAGACATAGACGGGAAGTCCAATGAATATCAATGGCTCTGTTGCGGAAAATAAGAAATGGAGAGAGGACAGGAACCTCAGTGATGGAGGAGGAAGAAGAAGAGGATCAGAGACTCAGTGATAAACGGCGGAATAGAGAGAAAGAGAGGCGATTAATTAGGGTTAAGTGGTGTTGCACGTGGGTTTGGCCCAAAATATTGATTTTTCAATTAGATTTAGCATTTAGGTGAGAGGGAAACCAAAATTATTGGAATTGGGTGAGTGGGAAACCGAAATATTTTGGTTTTGACACTTGATTTTGTTTCTCATTCAAACTTATTTGGGATAGTTGCACGTGGGTTTGAGATTGACTAAATGTTTTTTGGGGTTTAGGGTATAGAACTTTTGTGTGATGTTTAGTAATAAGATATAGTATAACTGTATAAGTAACTATAATTTAAGTTTAATTTTGGATTTGGGATACAAAGTGTATAAGTTCATCAAATGGATTATATTTTATTGTTAAGTGTTGTTTCATTGTAATCAAATTAAAACTTAAACTTGTATAGGAAATTGTAAGTTTAATCAAATTAATTGTTAATGTTCAAAAAATCAAATTAATCGTTAAGTGATGTTATCAAATGGTATAGTTACATAATTTCTTATTCTTAATAGATGGTATAGTTGATGTTTTGGCTTTGAACTTAAGCTCTGTTTTTTTATTTAAAATTGTATTCTTTTTAGTAGTCTAATTCACGTGGATTAAATTAAATTGTATATACCTCAAATATATTGTTTAATTTCCAAAATATATTGGTATTAGTTGATAATGAGTCGCAAATCAGTCACAATTTTGTGTTGGTGTCGTAAAGTAGTCGCAAATGCGTTGGTATTTTGTGACTAATTTGTAACTCATTGTTATCTGTCACAAAACAAAACCCTAAACACTAAATATTTAAGACCAATAGATGTAGTTTTCCTCCTTTTATTAATATTTTAATGGATTTCTTATCAATTTCATAGATAATATGTAATAAAGTACTACAAATTAAGTTGATTTTGAAAAAATCAACACTTACCCACAAGTTACATAATTTATGATTACAATTTAGGGCTTAATTCAAAATTCAGAAAATTTTGAATTTTCATAGATGTGAGTGTTAAATATAATGTGAGTGGTAATTTTGAATAATGTACCTTCCAAATATCATTCTTCAACTTGAAATATGTTAATAATTTTTCCAAAATCAAACTGGGAGTTGCACATTCGTCACAAATTTGGCTGCACGTCACAAATTCGTGACTAAAGTGTCACAAAACAGTGACGACTTTGCGACTAATTTAGTAGTCACTACTTCAAACCCTAAACCCTAAATATTTTGAGGCTAAGTTGTATGACATAGACCTTACCAAGCTAAACTTTATATATTTCCAATCTTTTTGTTTTTTTAAAAAGAGTTATATGTAACTATTTTTGTCCATTTTGAAAAAAATCAATCATTCTCATCATAGTTTATAATGTAATCACATATCTTTTATGTTTAAAATTTAGGGTTTGGTACAAAATTTAATAAATGTTGAATTTTCAAAGTTGTGAGTGGTAATTGTAATGTACATAGTCATTTATAGTAGTTTACATTAGGAAAATACATCCTTTAACTTTTAATATGTTAATGATTTTGGAAAACAATTAGGGGGAGTTACAAATCCGTTACAAATCCGTCACGTAATTCTTCATGTGGTCACAAATTCATCACAACTTCGTCACAAACACTTAGTGAAAAACACATGTTTTTACAAGTCGAATTAAACACGTTGCCACCTACTTTTTTGGTTGCCGACACTTTTAGTGACGCACGACAAACATCACAAATCTGTTACAAATTAGTGACCACATATATATGGTCGCAAAAGCGTCACAAATGTGTAACGATGGTATGACGCTTTGTTTCCGTCATACATTTGTGACGATTTCGCAACGGTATATATTTTCGTCGCAAATGTGTAACAATTTCGAAGCAAAAGCGTCACAAATATATGTGACGGAAAAATTGGTCACAAAGAGGCGTCACAAATACTGTGTTTTCTTGTAGTGAACATGTGCATTTTGCACTTTGTCTAGCTCCCATTTTTTTTGGATTTTATAATATTTTTTTAAAAATAAATAAAAAAATTTGCAATATTAATTAATTTTTGGAAATTTTTTGTAATTTTTTGCATTGAGCCTGGTAAAATGTATAATACTTTGATATTTTTTTCATTGTGTGGGACTTGGCTTTGTTATTTCTATTCTATACATAAAGATATATTCTGAACGAGAGGACTTTCGATCTCCAATTCTAACTTTCCGGCTACTTGCGGTCAACTTCTACCACCAAAATCTTATTACTTCTCTTTATCGGTCTTTGACTATAATCATGAGATATGTCATTCTTATGTTTGTATTTGATCTTTCAAGCACGGAAAAATGTTGAATGACTATGATGTTATATTTAACAAGTAAAACAAATATTGGGACTGAGGATGCAATATAAATGTAACAAGAAACATATAGAGGATGCAATAATGACTTTTCTAACCATTTTTGTAATAATCTCAAACAAACTTGGGATTAAATTTCGATCAAACCATAAACACTACAATAATCAACTATTAAGGCAAAATCAAATGGTCATTCATTCATGCCAAATTGCATTCTAATTATCTAAATTCATGCATACCGAACTTTATTATATTTCCTTTTATCATTGTGGCTTTTTATGATAGTTATTTTCTATATCAATATATTTAAACATTTCTTGCTTAAAGAGACTATCACAAATACATTGAAGAATAGAGAAAACAAAGACTACTACTTTTGCAAGAAGATTATTTGTTATGGAATACATAATGTACATAAGGACAATATGGACATGCTAAATCACCAGAAACCTCCTCAGTGAGGAATGTAAAAGGAATGCAAAATCAAATGATCATTCATGCATGCCAATTTCATTCTAATCCTAAATTCATGCATGCCCAAATTCATTTTATTGACTTTCATCATTATGGCTTTATGATAGTTATTTTCTGGATCAATATATTTAACATATTCAATGACTGATTTTTCACATTACGTTTTAATTAATATATTAGTAAACAACATATGTGAATATTCTCCGGAGCCAAATTAATAGGGAATCCATTGATCCACTACAAATCAAGGTAGCCAAATTAAAGAAGTAAAAGAAAAAAGAATTAATAGGGAATCCATTGATCCTTGATATTCTTCTATGTCATATTAGGAACAATTTTATCCAAAAGAAATAGACAATCACTTTAAAACCTTTTTCACAAACACTAAAAATAACCTAAATATATCTCAGTTTGAAGTTTTTTCTAGGAAAATTGATGTGGGGGTTTTGTGCGATAATAACATATGCTGCAAAAAAAGTCATGCATATACAGTGGTGGTTCATATGAGAAGGTTTCGGCAATTGATGCCGTGAAAAATATCGACGAAGTATTCGAAGATTCAAAAAACGTTGCTTCAGCTTCATTTGTTTCAGCTTCATCTGTTTCAGCCTTATCTATTTTATCAAGTTTGTTTCTGATGTTTACTCTATAAAAAAATTTACTGGTCTAAATTGACATATTGAAGTAATACATGAAAATTTTGTTAACTTATGTTGACTATTTATGAGGTAGCACAACAATTTCTTTGACATGAACAAGCAAGATATCAACACAAATTAAAATAGTTTCTCATTTGTTCAAATCATAAATTAGTACATGGAGATATCGAAATGTTTTAGTATAATGTGGCATTTGGTCTAGTTTAAATAAAGAGTCTCTAAATTAAAAAAACTCCATGTTCTCGCTGTCTTGAGATTATAGTAATCATACAATGGTGTGTGAGGAATGGAATTAAAAAAAGTTCAAGTAAAAATGATAAAGGCTAATGATGTTAAAACGGGAATGGAGATATCTTGTGACGCACACTATTCATTAAAAAGTCATCTGTATTTAAAAATGTTAACGGTTAGGTTCAGTGTTATATGATTATGTTTTATAAATTTTTCTTGTACGTTTTTGAAAAAGGCTAGTTGATATTCAAATAAATTTTTGTTGATAGAGAAACCATTGAAATAAATGATTCAATGATTACTTGGTCGAATTTAGAAACCATGATGAAGAAAAAAGAAAATGGGGCTAATTAATTAACGCACAAAGCAAAACTCATGAAAGAGTCAATAAAATCAGCAAAAAAAAAAGAAGAAGAAGCAAATGACTATCAAGATCATCCATCAGTTTAACAAAGCGCGAAGAAGACAAGCAAATTCATCAAAACACAAACCGGAAAATAGCTTCTTAGTGAAGAAGAATCAGATTTGTACATCTTAATCCCTTCATTATTAGCTTTAACTCCATCTCCATTGATTGCAACATCAGCGCCAACCTCGACTCTAAATCTTTTAGTTTTAAAGAATACAATCTTGAATCTCACATTTGTCTTTAAATCCAACCTAAAAACCGCCAATCCATTAGGCAAGACCGCTTGTAAAACCGTCTGGTTGTTGAATGGAAGAACCTGACCCCACTTCTTGGCTTTCTTCTTGTGTCCTTGGTAGAATTTAGGCACCGTGTAATTAGCGAAAAGAGCAGAGGAATTGGTCGCTGTGTAGGGGCTGGTCAAAGAAAGCTGGACATCATCGTAGTAGATTCCTTTGTCTCCGTGAGGATTGTCGAGACTAACCATGAAATTAATAGTTGTATTGAGCTTTGAATCGAGAGATCTATTGAGGGCAGGCACGTAAAAGTATTCGATCGAGCAGTTTGGATGGTTGGGACGCATTCGACTGAAACTTAGCCATAAGAGGAGACAGGTGACACCAACTGCGAAGATATTGCCAACGCAGTAGCAACAACAACTTCCTCCACCACGGCCTCCGTCTTGATTTAATTCAATATCCATTTTTTTGTATGACAAGATTGAAGATGAAGCTGCTCTTTTATAGATTCATTGGTCTGATTGATGGCTGATATTTCAAGTTGCCTCTAAGAGACGACTAAGTAGGAGACATTAAGGCGATTGCTTAGCCAAAGAAAATAAAGAACTAATTAATGCACGAAGGTAAATAAAATAATCAGAAGACTTTTTTGGATTATATAAAAAGACCAAAACGTGATGTTCTTTTTTTTGGGTCAAGCCAAAAAGGAATGTTCAATAACGAATGATAATTGCACTACATGGACATCACATTCACATGGACATTATCAGGCGAATGATTTTGGGATTTTTTATTGCAAATACTACAGAAATGAATATTTCTTCTTCTCTTAATAAACTCTTTTTTTCCATCTTCTTTTCTGTGAATTAAAACTATTGTATTTTGATATTTTTACAGGTTTCTTCATACTGTAAATATTTTGACCTTAATCGTTTGATCTATCTACTTCTTTGTTTAAAGGTTTGCTTCATTCCTTCTTGTTGTTTCTTTCTTTTCACGGTGAGGAAAGAAAACAAAATTGTAAAACCGATGAAAAACTATTGAAGTTAAAACAGAAATGATGATGCTTGTGACGCACGCTATTCATTAAAATGTTGCCTCCATTTTATGGATTTAAAAAGTTCTCTCTACATATTTTGAACGGTTAGATTCACTGTTATTATCAATGCTTTTTTCTTCTTATGTGGGTTTTTCTTTGTTCCTTGATTTGAAGCCCTAGATGTTTGTCTGGCACATTTTTACTAAAAAAGGATAATTGATTCAAATAGAATTGTGTTGATAGGGAAACTAATACATAGTTGAAACAAAACAATCATGGGATAAATTATTCAATGCGTACTGGGTCAAAATTCAGAACCTACGAAGAAGAAGATGGGGGACCACCCCATTGGTGAGGCCATGGAGCTTTGGCTCCAGACTCAATAGTCAAATATTATCGACCATTTCTCGTTGTTCTTTAAATACGTTCTCTTTAAATAATTCAAAACGACAATGCATTCATTCTAAAAACGCTTGATTTGGATACAATTTTACATTCAGTTCAGAAAAGAAGATGAAACGAAACAAAAAGCAAAACTCATGGCAAGAGTCAGTAAAATCAATAAAGCAAATGACAATCAGATTTGTCATTCAGTTTAACAATTCACGAAGAAGACAAGCAGATTCATCAAAACACAAACCAGAAAATGGCTTTTTAGTGAAGAAGAATCAGATTTCTTCATCATAATCCCTTTTTTATTAGCTTTAACTCCATCTCCATTGACTTCAACATCAGCACCAACCTCAATGCCATACCTCTTAGTTTTCAAAAACAGATCCGTGAATCTCACTTGCGTCTTCAGTTCCAACCGGAAAACCGCCAATCCATTAGGCAAAACCGCCGGTAAAACCGTTTGGTTGTTCAATGGCAAAACCTGACCCCACTTCTTGGATTTCTTCTTGTGTCCTTGGTAGAATCGAGGCACCATATAATTAGCTATAGAGGAATTGCTGTTGTTGGAGAAGGAAAGGTGGACATCGTCGTAGTAGATTCCTCTATTTTTGTGTGGATTGTAGAGACGAACCATGAAATTGAGAGTAGTATTGAGTCGTGAGTTAAGAGATTTGTTGAGAGCAGGAACGTAAAAGTATTCGATCGAGCAGTATGGATCCATGGGACGAACTTTAGGGATAATTAGCCATAAGAAGATGCTGATAAAGAAAAATGCGAAGATAAAGATAACGATGTAACACCAGCCACAATCTCTCTCTTGATCTTGTTTCATTGTTTTCAAGATTTTGATATTTTTGCTGAAAAGATTGAAGTTGAAGATTTTTTTTAATAGAATTTTTGGTCTGATTGTTGGGACTTTTTAACTGATAGATATTTCAAGTTAACTCTAAGAGACGACTACGTAGGAGACAGATGCGATTGCTTAGCTGCTTAGAAGAAAACAAAGTAATTAATGTACGAAATAATAGTTGCACTTGCACACTTGCACTATATAACTTATCAAATCGAATTTTATTGGGAAAACGATCTATTTCCCCACGAGAAGTATGATATCTAAGTATATACTTCTCAAACTATACCTCTCTTTATATATCCACCAAATGAATTTTTCATACCTATATCTCCATCAATTGAACGTTAAATACCTATATATCCACAAATTTCGGTTAATAATAGTTTACTGTTTGGAATTGGTTTGTTAACCAGTAAACCGAATTACCACCCGAATAGAACCCAAATTACGACCCGGTTAGAACCCAAATTATACTCGATTGCAACTTAAACCAAAACCCATCTTTAATAACCCCAAATCAAAAATTACCAAATCAAGAACCCTAATTTTTTTTTTCTCAAAACAACATCTCTCTCTCTCTCTCTCTCTGAAATCGAATCTGAAAACGCAGAGAGATTTTCATGTCTTCGAATTTGATGCTCTAGTCACTGGATTTTGGCAAGAAGAGGACATAGGATGGATAGATGATCAATGATAAATGTCGTGCTTGATGATAGTTGCGGATCATAGCAATATGTGGAATCTTCCATATAGACATAGTTAGCATCGTTGTCTCTAACTTGTTGTCAAAACTAAGAAGAGTTTTGGTTAATTGGTCGATATATTTCCCTGAGTTTTGAATCTACTTTTGAAAAATTCTTATTGAATTTAAGATTCCTTGGTCATCAAAAGTAAAAAATTCTCTATTTATACAAATATATAGATGAGTCCACAAAGAACTAACATTAGTGAGATGAAAAAGCTGTGTAAATTCCCCATTGCTCCTTTCCCAATCTTCCACACCAGACTCTCCCCATACTCATCTCCTGCAAATATCACTCCTCCTCTCCTCGTAAATGATCTTTAAACCAAGGCCTCCTGCTCATTATCGAACACCTTGATGGCTTTGTCGTGAAAACCTTTCTTCCTCCAACGCTTTATATTAGCTGTGTAGCTGAGCACGGATGTTGAAGACAAAGATCCAAAGTTAATCATATCTCACTGTGAATTGAATCAGTTTCACAAAATTTAGAAATTAGGGTTCTAAGCTTCTTTAAATTGGGAATTTATTACTATTGGGATGAATTGGGTCGGGTTACAAAAATCCGGGTACCATAATCGGATCGGGTTCTGGTTTGGTCGACATTCGGTTTTTTATTTGGTCTCTGGTTTACGCTGAAAACCGATCCAAATCAAATTGGTGTGTATATGGGTATGAACATTCCAATTGCTGGAGATATAGGTATGAAAACTTTATTTGGTGGATATACAAGGAGAGATAATAGTTTGGACAGTATATATTTAGATAACATACTTTTCGTGGGGAAATAGATCATTTTTCCAATATTATTCCCATTATTTTATTTATAAAAAAAGAATAGTTGCATACATGAGTCCATGGCATGACATGACATGAACATTTATCAAATTTAGGTGAATGACTATGGATTTTTCTAGTTGCAAATATACCAAAAACAGGGTTATGAACGGGTTATAGCCTTTTTTAAAATTTGCGGGATGTGGACTTGAACCAGTGTTAAATGGTCTTGCAGAAGTTGGCAACGCCAGCCACTTCCGTTAATGGATCCAAGAAGAAAAAAAAGTGAATGTTAATTTTTAGATGACATGTGTTTTATATAGAATCACATGATGTTTTTGAATTATTTTAAAGGGTGACTAAATAAAACTAGCCGTCAGAGGAAAAGGGAGAAAAAAGAGATTTGTGTTTTTTCCCTCTCCGATGGCCGGTGCTTTTGTCGGCATCGTGAGAGGGTTGCAACTAATATTTCTACGCAGGACTTAAAATTTATAAGGTTTTTTTGAAATTTTGAGAAGAAAACGATGCGAG
This sequence comes from Arabis alpina, assembly GCA_900128785.1. Lineage (NCBI taxonomy): Eukaryota > Viridiplantae > Streptophyta > Magnoliopsida > Brassicales > Brassicaceae > Arabis > Arabis alpina. The sequence goes on from LT669790.1 coordinate 24,264,226, forward strand.
GATTTTCGCATCTAGTTTTATGATTTATTGTGATTTCTTTGTCTTGTTTAATTTTTATTTTGGGGGTGAATGTTTTTATGAGGTTTCTTTTCCTCGTAGAAGATCTATAGTTGGATTTCATTGTTTTGCTTCTGGTCAATTTTGGCTATCTATCTGATTTAGTTTTGCAGTTCAAAGTTGTTCAACGGTAGTTTTACCGAAGCTCTCCGGAACAAAATTAACAAAGACAATCGAAGAAAAATTTATCGAAATTAGGAAAATTGTTGTCGTGTTATCGTAAAGAGTATTGAAAGTCCGGCTGCTACTGTGGATTTGGGAACATCTAATTGTCTACCTTATATTCGAAACAAGACCATCTTGGTATTGCTAATGTCAAACAAGACCATTTTGGTATCGCTAATGTATCATCAAAGTTGTTTTTCCTTACCTAATTTTTGGTAAGAAAAATACCATTATTTTCTCTTTATATTTAACAATGTTGAATTATATCATGTAATATGGTTTAAATCAGTTGGAAAAAAAAAAAAAAAACTAGAAACAGCTAAGAATCAATCAATCATTAATCAATATATTCAATACAATAAAATTAGAAAAATCTCCCCATAAGTTGACACCTCATCTTTATAAAAAACTAACAACTGATTAGAGCATTTAATTAATACACATCGTTTTAAGTTGTACACATCAATCAATCATAAATCATACAATAAATTGGTGATTATCAATTTATGGTCAGCGTATACGGGGGAAAACAGTCTATTCCTCTATGAACTAAGTATTCACTGCCAATATATATATGACCTATCGACTTTGGCTAAAACATACATGAACTATATTTTGTTTTGAATTTCCCACATAAACTATTTAAATGTGGTCAATTTACACAAAACCGTAGACAAAATGAATTTAAACCGTGTGCCACCTGTCAATCCACGTCAGCAGCCGTTAACGGAAAATTCATTCCGTCTACGGTTTTGTGTAAATTGACCACATTTAAATAGTTCATGTGGGAAATTCAAAAAAAAATATAGTTCATGTATGTTTTAGCCGAAGTCGATAGGTCATGTATATATTGGCAGTGAATACTTAGTTCATGGGGGAATAGGCTGTTTTTCCACGTATATGACTCTCAACGAGGTGTCTTCGTTGCAAGAAGCTTCTTGCGGCTTAAGAGATACTACCAAATTTTATTTGTTTGTCTGTAATTCTTAATCAGATCATTGTATTTAATTAATTCATACAATTCCCGTTAAACTCACTTTGTTTGCGGCTCGGCTTGTTGATCTCATTCACAATTACTTTCACCTTGTCCCAATCATCTCTAAATCTGAAAAGTTGGGAACTGGCTATTAGGATCAAGTTTCATCTCACTGGGATCAACGTTGAAAATAATTAAGTAAAAGTATTGGATATAACCGAAGTACTCACCTTGTCATGGGCCGATGCGCTGTGAGCCAAGCCAAATGTCTTATGGGTTGAAGCTGTGAAGTGTCGAGCCGAATGCCTTATGGGCCAAGGTGGCATACGAGGGGCCAAGCAAGAGGCCTTACGGGCCAAGGTGGTGAAACCCATCCGTTGAAGGAGAACAAGCTGATTCGGATTCTTGTTGGCTCGAGGCGACGCGCTTGGGCCAAACCATCTATATTTGAAACGAAGCGACAAGTTTAGTTCATGAGCTGAAGCAATGAATCATAAGGCCATAAGCCAATCCAAAGTTATCATTCGCCCTAAAAGATAGAGTCGGATGACACGAAAGTCTGCCGAATAAAGAAAAAGGAAATGAATTTCCAAAAAAAAATTCCAAATCTTCTCAGCTTAAGACGGCAAACCACACATTTATAAAAAGAGAAAAGGTTAATCAGAAAAGAGATCCGCAACTCAACCTATCATAAATACTTCTCCTTTTCCATAGCAATTCATGTATTCAAAAGTTTAGTGGAATGGCTATAAAGCACCATCTTTATATCTATGTTCTTCCAGTTTATTTGTAGAATTAATTCAGTTCTTCTAAAAGTCGTAACCAACTTTATTGTGCAAATTCTAACTCTTAAAAGAATTTTCCAAAACAAAAAAATACTTAAAAATAATGTGTAGAAACAAAAATCACAATACTCAAATTTTTAAGAAACTTATGTCCAAATTATTACATAAAAATATGCACCATATAGTGAGAGAGATACACTAAGAAAAGTGAATTTGACGATGCTTTCCGAAGAGTAGCCTTATTCGCTAACAGATTATACATATGTTATTTTCCTTCTCCATATCCGATCTTTCTCTTATGCGAAGTGTGGGAGACTTCGTATTTTTTTACCCACCGCATGACCAAATCCAACGCTTCTAATAACAGTTCTGACAATTACGATATTATAACTTTGCTTTTTGTTCCTGTATCACCCGAACACCTCCAACTTCCTTGATCCAATGCTATACATCAGAAACCAAATTAACCTTTGATGATATACCAAAGGTTGAAATTGGTTTCCAATATAAGATCTTTTTATCACCAACGCTTCATGTTGTTGTTCCATCAAAAATTCTGATTGCTCCTTAATGATGGTTGAAAGTACTTTCTTCCCAACATTGATGACCATAAGTGGTATCGAATCAGAAACCCATGAAAATCAATGTTTCCTAAACCAAAATTCCCGTAAACATTGACAAATGAGATTGTCAACAAGACAATAAGAACACCCAACTGAACACCTATGATGGTGATCTCGTGGGAAAGATGCTCTACTTACGAGAGAAAAACGGTTACATCTATAAACCGACACGAATCAAAAATAACTAACATGGAAGATGTAAGAATGATCGATGGTGTACTGGAGCGGGACCAATCAATACACAATCTGATTATGTTGTACAACGTTGTTGTTAAGATAAGCATGGCAAAAACCAAAATCTCAGAAAATTTCAACCCATACAAAAACACTACCATTATTTCTGAGCTCTTAGAATTATGCAAAGCTTTTAATTACAACTACCAAAGGAAATTGAAAGGAAAAAAAAAGAACAGGTACAACCGACGCAGGAGCCGGCCCGGCCAGGAAGTTACAAAGACGACGGTTTCTTTGAAGGAGAGAGAGAGAACGGTTATTTGGTATGGGTTTGTTCCGTTTCTTCCTTAGGTATTTTTGTTGTTTTCTTGTATAATTTTTCGTCTTTTATATTTAAACCTACGTGACTTTCCCGCACTGTGTGCAGGTATGAACATTTTTTAATAATATTTTTGGTTTTATGAATTATGAAAATCTAAAAATTCACAGCGAGTAAAAAAGATAAAAAAAAATGTTGTATATGGTTAACTTAATGATGTATGTGTTAAATAATGAGGGAATACATGATATAAGTGTAGTTTAAAAATATATATATAAAAAAGCAAATCTTAAAAACTAATTAAAGTTTTGAAGCACTTCCTAAGACGACAACCAAATTTTTTTCTTTTTGTCGCCGATATAGATTTTCAATCTAAATCTAGATTCATTATCAATAATGCAACACATAGTTATCCGTGAGAAAATATGGGTCTAGGTAAAAATAAACCAATATTTTTCAGTGTTTATTTTCCACTTTTATTTATGATGATTTCAAAATCTAAAGCCAATAAAATCAGATTATATAATTACTTGCATATAAATATTTACACATGAAGAGTATCTATATATAAACTATTTATATAAAATATGCAGGATAATGTAATTGTCATTATATATTTTAACTCTTATTTTGCTATCACATACAAAATATTCACTTCACAATTTTTCACTATCGTTGTTATCAAAACCAAAAACAAATTATGTAACACAAGTTTTTGTTTAAAATTAAAAAAAATATATCTTGATTCTTAAAAACTGATTATAATTAATGGAAAAAAGATATTATACTATATAAAATACTAAGGAGTATAATAATGATGATCTCTAAAGCATATTTTTTAACATATCCAAATTAAAGTTGTATTTAGAGGATAAATCTCAATATGTTTGTCTGATGAAAATTTCTCTTTGATCCGTATGTGTTGTATTTTGATCACATATCATAATATATACTTTCAAATATAAAATGTAATACAATAAACGTCGAATTTACATGCTATGAGTACATTACAATAGGTCAAATGTCATTTTACAAACTCTTGCATCTTAAACCTCTGTAGAAACTCCACGGACATGCAAATGAGTAGCCACAAATGAATCATCCACATCAACAAATCACCAAGTTAACTTTATCAACTCTGAAGTTATCAACTTTAATTTGAAAGCCAAATAACATGAGAAATATCCAAAATAAATAAATTAAATTAAATTTGAGGACTTTGTTTTAATACTCCAAATATATAAATTCAAGGTGAGACCAATCAAGAAACATTGACATAAACTTTTGTTAAATTAAATAGATGCATTATAAAACTATTTTATTAGGACTAAAAACATATAAATTTGAAAAATGAAACGTTGTTACCTTTTGCAAAGATCAATCAACAAATAGTCCTGCATCAAGGTCTAAGAACCATATGGGTGAAGATCGCTTTATACCTTTGATGGCTGGTGTAATCTTCCCATGGCTTGGTTTAGCTACATGTGTGACCATAAAAATAAGACGAAAATATAAATGCTTGTATGAATCTGAGTGATTTCATTTATATCATTTGCAAAGTCAAGGATAGGTCTTCGCAGCATTGTCTTTTCGTCCATTGTAAAGCCTTTTGTTGCAGATTTTGCAAACGAATCTACTCGTTACCATTTATGGATCTGAAAGCCATAGATTACCTGCAAACAGTAAAAAAATAATGTCATTCGCATCGTAACAGAACAAAACAAAACTTAAATTTATCAACTAAAAATGTAAAATAATATTGTGGTCATCGCTTGTCTGTGAAAGGGTTATTTATAGTTATATAATAGCCAGCTTGGTATATGAAAAGATCTTGGTGGTTCTTTGATACTCCGAATATTTAGGAATATTAGTTTAGGAATTTATTTATAAATATTAAATAAATGGTTAATATATTTGTAGGATCTCGATCTTGCATAAAACTATATTTGGTCCGAAATTTATGTTCTTAATATTTATTCAGTTGCTATAATTCAAAAATTTATGTAAGATTGTAGGATTTGTTGGTTTAATAATCATATATTTAATGTATTTTAGAAAGATTTAAGAAAGGTAATTGTTGAAAATGCTATTAGCTTCCAATAATAAATTTGTTTTGCATTTCTCCTAAATTAAATGACAATAACGTTGGTGATAAATAAGTGTGCAGTTAATATGATTATTAACCATTTTAAAATGTCACGCAATTAAAAGATCTAAATAATTAACATCAAATTAGGTTGGTATTTAATTTTTATACAACAAGTAATCATAATTAATTTTGTTTCTTCTTTTATTATTAAAATCAATTTCAAATATTTTCAAAAAATAATGTGATGTTAATTATTTAATTATCCAATGATTTAAGAGGATTAAGTCATGTCACATTTTTACCAATCCATGTCATCATTAGAGCACCCACAACCATGATGTTGTGGATGAGTCTCATCAAAATTATTAATGACTAAATTAAGTATTTAGCTAATGAATGAGACTCATTTACATTTTAGTAATTTTTTGCTGTTTAACCATGATACTTGGGTATCAAAAAAATAAAATAATACTTTATAATTTTTCAAAACATAAAATGAAAGACAATTAAATTAACATATGTGAATTCAATTTTTTTTTAAAACTTAGATTTATTAAATTTCAAATATTTGTAAACGCATATTACACTTCGTAAAAAAAAAAAACATAAAAGCGCATAAAGTTATAAATAGAAAACATAAATAACTCGGCTCTATTATTCGGGTGTGCCAAATTTGTTCCAAACATGCTCCACTAAGTCCGCTTTTAATTGTTGATGCATTTGTCTCTCACGAATTCGAGCTCGATTGGCCATCATATTGTTCACATTTGTCGGGGTTGTAGTATAGAACGTGTAGTCCACTTGTGAAGTCTCGTTCCTTTCTATTTCTACGAACGATTCATTGTCTTGGTCTCGTTCGTCTTCTACTATCATATTGTGTAATATGATAGATGCTTTCATTATCTTACCAATTTTTGCTTTATCCCAACTAAGAGCTGGATTTCTGACAATTGCAAATCGAGCTTGGAGGACTCCAAAAGCACGTTCGACATCTTTTCGGGCACCTTCTTGACGTTCGGCAAATAATGATGCTTTCGGACCTTGTGGCAGAGAAATTGATTGGATGAAAGTTGCCCATTTAGGATATATACCATCTGTGAGATAGTAAGTCATATCGTACTGGCGTCCATTGACAAAGTAACTAACATTTGGAGCTCGACCTTCTAATATATCATCAAAAACGGGTGAACGGTCAAGAACATTAAGATCGTTACAAGTACCTGGAGCTCCAAAAAATGCGTGCCAAATCCTTAGATCTTGTGAAGCCACTGCCTCTAAGACGATTGTTGGTTTCCCATGTCCACGTGAATATTGTCCTGCCTAAGCTGTCGGACAATTCTTCCACTCCCAATGCATACAATCAATGCTTCCTATCATCCCGGGAAATCTTCGAGACTCTCCTTGATCTAGTAATTGTTGGAGATCATATGGTGTTGGGCTTCTCACGTACTCGTCTCCGAAAAACTGTATAACCGCATCGACAAACTTTTCTAAACATTTTAGTGTGGTGCTTTCACCGAGGCGGAGGTATTCATCCATCGCATCAGCTGCCAGACCATATGCCATCTTCCGAATTGCGGCTGTACATTTTACTACCGCGGAGATGCTCCATCTTTCGGTAGCGTCTAGTCTCCTCTGAAAGTATGGTACATTACTAGCGAGTGTGTCAACAATACGTAAAAACAATGGTTTGTGCATTCGAAAACGTCGGCAGAATATACGTGGAGGATAAACAGGCTGCTCGCTAAAATAATCATTCCATAGTTGATCGTGTCCTGTCTCGCATCTTCTTTCAATAACTATGCGTTTTTTCTTGCCTTTTTTCTTCGTTTGACTTTGCGTGCAATGATCAATACATTCGTCAAGAATCGCTTGATAAAAATGATCGAAAGTCTCGTCTAAGTTTTCCTCGAAATTTTCATAAACATCAGAAAAAGTAGAAGAAGAAGAATGAGGATGAGAATTGAAAGACATGTTTTTTGTGTTTGTGAAAATGATAGAAAAAATGGTTGTTGTAAGAGAAGAGTTGACTTGAATTGGTAAGAGTATAATTGATTTTGTAAGTGATTTGCAAAGAGAAGAAATGAATTTGTAAGAGATGAATTGATTTTGTATGTGATTTGCAAAGAGAAGAATTGAATTTGTAAGAGATGAATTGATTGCATCAAACTTATATTTATAGAAGAGTTATTTTACAACTTAAAAGAACCGTTGCTTTTATAAGTAAAGCATATAGTACATACAAACAATATCTATTACAATTGTTATCTTGTGACACAAAATTACAAGACAACAAGTCTTGTGACACATGAAGACAACACCTTGTACGCCGATTACATAACAACAACAAAACATTTCAAGGCTTGTGAGACTTGAAGACAACTTTCTAATACCCGTGACTCTTGACCAAAACACATCTTCTTCCTGCACAAACAGAAGCAAACAAACAAGTGGTAAGTGGTAAGTGAGAGCAAAAAACAAGACTTGCTTTTAAAAACAGAAGCCAACAACAACATAAGTGGTGAGTGACACTTACCAGACATTCTTCCCTTTGCATCTTCTCCTTTATGACTCATTAGTTCCTGCAAAAACAACCAACAATGAAGAACAAGTAAACAATGCATACAATAAACTTATTCAGACAACAAGTAACAAAAGCCAACAAACTTACTTAGCTCATTGCACATTTGAAGCAGTAGAGAATTTTTCAAAGTTTGTTCCATTTCTGTTAGTGGTTCTTGTTTTTGTATAAGACTATCTAGAATTCTCCGGTTTGATTCTCTAGTTTTAGCAGCCAATTCCTTCTCCTTCATCTGCCACACCTGCTCAAGCATCTTCACTCTTTCACTATCATCTGTTTCTTCACTCTTCCTCTTGCATCTCTTTTTCCCTTTCTCCTTAGCAGCTTGTGCCTTTGCAGCCTTAACTCCCATAGGCCTCTCATTTGTTCCATCCTCCTCCACTCTAGATCTTTTACAACTTGTAGACTAACTACCTTCATAAAGAGCTAGCCACTTCTGATCATACCGCAACAGCCTCCAAACATGCTCGAGGGTGAACTTCATCTTATAGTCTTGGAAGTATAGCTGATAAGCAATCACCATCTCATCATTACCTTGGAGGCCACTCTTCTTAATTCTAGTCGCACACTCTAAACACCCAACAAACTTGCTAGCACACTCATTTATTTTGGCCCATTTCTGCTTACAAGTATTTGCTTCTCTCCTTGGAAGGTTTGCAGTAGCAGGAGAAGCTGCCACATAGTCTGCGACTCGGTCCCAGAATCTGCCTGCCTTCTGCTCTTTTCCAATGATTGGATCCTTGGATGTGTTTAGCCAACCACTTACAAGAGCTGTCTCTTCCTCAACACTCCATCTTGGCCTGGGAACTGCATCTTTAGATGTGTCATCTAAAGATGTTGGGATAGATGGTTGGGAACAAGTGTTTGGGATGTTGATCCCTTGTTGGCTATACAAGAGATCGGTGAAGTTTGGAGAGGAGGCAGTGAAATTGCTAAAATCAATATTCATTGATCTAAGAAAAGTTAAAAAAAAACTTAGCTAATTGGTGGTGTGGTTTAAGTTCAGACAAAAACTGAGTTGATAAAGCAAACTCAACTCATTTAATTCCTGTTAGGTATTGTTTATTAAATCACTTCAGATGTAGTTGAGTTCTACTTGTTAGCCAATTAAGGCAACCAAACAATAACCATCAATAACCATTACTTACTTATACTACGTCTAACCCTAAACCCTAAACTACTTATGTCTACATCACCATCAATAACCATTACGGTTTACTTCAGTTTTTAGTTAGCCATCACTTACAAATCTCATTACTGCCAATTACACAAAAACCAAGTAAACCAGAAGCAACACAAAAGCCACTGGATCGATGCAAATCAACCCTAATCTACTACAAACAACTTGTCCATTGACAGAGAACAACACCTAATTTCAGATGAAAAGTAATCCTAAATTTCTAACACAAATGCAGCATCATTCAGTTTTGTGTAAATCCTCAGAAACTGAGTAAAACAATACATACAAACCATTATTCAAGTTTTACTTAAGCTTTTAGTTGACCTCAGTAACTAGCTTACTTCAAAACTAGTTACTGATCCAAGCAAATCTCATAAGTTATCCTACTAGGTCAATGCAAATCAACCAAAAGCTACAAAAGTTGTCCATTCACAGAGATAAAAAGGCAAACCCTATACTCACAGCCTGTACAAACATGAATGTAAAATCTTGAGATCAATAACCCCAAAATTCAAAGACTTCAAACAAGAAATATACCCACCAGTGCAATGCAAATTCATGACATAACCCACATAGATCAAGAACCCTAAATATACAAAGAACAATACTAGATAATACGAAGATCGAAACTGACCTTAGCTAGATGGACTTTAGGAAAGCACTTCGCAACATCAATGCCTCTGTCAACAGCAGCTTTGCAGCTAAGATAATCCTCGTCCCTAGACAATGAACGGATCGAACCAAGATCTCTGTAACACACAATCACAATTACATAAATCAAACAAACTCCAAACACACAAAAAACCGAATCGATCATACAATACAACCATGGAAAAATGAATCGTCAGAGGAAAAAGTACATGTACCGTTCTCATCAGAAGAACCAGAGACGGTAGATCGCCTGAAAATCGCCGTCTGTGACGGAGAGGAAGGAAGAGGACGACACTGAGACGATTACATGCAACGACGATTCGGTTTGATTAGATTCACCGACGAGGAGGAGGAGAGACCCACCGACGATTCGTGTAATCGAGAGAAGAGATTCACCGACGAGAAGGAGAGGAGAAGCGATTCACCGACGAGGAGGAGAGGCGAAGCTAGTCACCGACGATTCGGTTCGATTTGATTCACCGACGATTCACTTCCATTTGGTTCGATTTGCTTCGCCGACGAGAAGAGGAGGAGAGGGGAAGAGATTCACCGGCGATTTGTCTAATAGAGAGAAGATATTTACCGACGATTCACCGTCGATTCCAACGACAAGGAGAAGAGGAAAATCGCATCGGAGACGAAGAAGAAGAGAAGATTTTTGTTTTTTGCACAAATGACGCAACATCTGGCCTTTGGGCCTCACGAAAACGAGACGGTCGAATATCTGGCTGACACGTGGCACCGCTTTCTCTTAAACGAAACGTCTCAGCCAACTCCTTCCATGAAGACGTATCAAGCACATTTTTACCCAAACCCAAATATTTTATTTACTTTTAATATATGAGATCCACTCCAGCCTCATGGATGTGGATGCTCTTACTCGTCATCATTTTTTACTTGTTTTTTTAATAAGAAAGAGGATTTATTACATGAACAAATCGGATATTTGACAAACAAAAATTTAAATTTTAGCAGATATCCGTCTTATTGCGAAATTGATACGGATCGATCCGAACGGAGGGGAACAGATCACAAATTCAAACAAGCGCGCTTTTAGATGCCGTTTTGGTCTTTTTATATATAATCCAAGAAAGTCTTCTGATTATTTTATTTATCCTCTTGCATGCATTAATTAGTAGCTAAAGAAAAAAACTCATTAATGCGTAATATAGAAAGACATTTTTGGATAATATAAAAAGACCAGAATGGCATGTTCTTTTTTGGGTCAATTTGCAAACTAACACAAATTTATAAATTTATTTGTGTAATACCCATGTAATAATTTTAATAAGGTCATTAGCCAAGCCATATGAGTGATTACCATTTCCTCCTTTGAACGTGATACAATTTAAAATCAAGGCCATTTGCAGATGACAAAAACAATAAATAATTTGTGTGGGCCAAAGGTTGAACAACAACATGACACAGTAATACCTACCTGAAATTAACGTGGACCATTTGTTTGAATCTATTACTCTTCCCACTCAAAAGATATGTGGATGGGGGTGCGTTGAGTAGGTAGAAGCTCAAACTTTACTATATATTCCCAACTTTATACTAATTGAGTAAAAGCAGAGGACACACTGTAAGTAGAAAAAGGGTTGAAGTTAATGCAGACAAACCAAATCTGCAGGTACTTTTATGTCGAGTAGTATAGATCTGAATATTTTTTGCCATTACTATCTCCTTAATTCCATTCCTATTAGTAGGTAATGTACTTTTGGTACATGAGTAGGTAATTTAGTGGGTTAAAAAATTAGGGTAGATATGATTAATTTTAGGCATTACTAAGTCCCTAATTTCATCAAAATTAGTAGGGTAATGTAGTTTATTACATGAAAATTGGTTAGGCAGTTATATGTTTGATTTGTGATCTATGAAGAAGAGAAATTTGTATGTATAAGTATTTCTTTGTGGTCGGCTAACTTCGTAATAAAATATGCCTATGAAGTGTTTGATGAAATGTCTAACATGTTATTATTATTTTGTGGTTTTGTAGATGACAGAACAAGACAAAGTGCTAGTCGTTATAGGAGAGTGGGTTAACGAAGGTGGAAAAAAGTGGAACTTTGAGCCTGAAATAACTGATGGAGATGCTTATGTGCAACTGTATTCAGGGATGACTTTCTCTCAACTAAATGCAAATGTTAAAGAAGTTCTACATCTCCGTGCCAATAACATAAACGTTAAGCTTGGTTATCAATATCCACACTGGATGGCTATTGATGATGGAGACGGGTCAAGTAGGCAATTCATTACAGACGATGAGGAGGTGGAGGTGTTCGTTCAAATGAGGCGAAGAATAGAAGAAGTTAATCTTTGTGTAACAATCTCACTGCAAACAAATGGTGGAGGTAACCAACTGCTAAACATCCAACCAGTTCCTACTCAGGACAAAGAGATACCCTGTGGCGAATATGGGCCATCTGAAGATGAATCTTCAGAGAGTGATGAAGATTGGCACGCTTTTGCAATTTCTGAAACACCACTGACATTTCCTCCATCGCTCCTCTCCGCAAATATTGCCAATGGAGGACAATTCCAAACCCCACCATGTACCCTTCCTGCTCCATCCTCAGCTGCGGGCATCCAAATCAGAGAAAATGCAGAGCCAGTTAGGCTACCTAGCCCTGCGTGTCCCCGTAACGATAAGGGGAAGGGAAGAGTGACTCAAGGGGAGCCTGAAACTGACTCTGATTCAGATAAAGAAGAGAATCAACTTGTACCTGAGTTGGAAGTTACTGTAGCAGAAGTTCCCCAAGTGGTTACACGAATGCGGCGTCAATTGTTTCCTCCATTACCTACTGAAGGAGCCACGTCGTCTCAGCCCATACCTCCACAAGTCAATCAACAAAATGAAGTTGACGAATCTCCACAACTTGGATCGATGTTCACTTGGGATCGTTTCCAACAGTCCTTGCATCATATGCTGAATGCATCACCTTCGGACCCAGCATTCTTTGGGCGGGATGCACCTCCTGTCTTCAACAATAACCGTGATGATAGTAAGTTAACTTCTTCATTTGAAATTAAAATTTAACAAACATAGGAGAAATAATACTTAGGAGGAATAATGTAAGAAATATGTAGCTTATGTAACTGAAATGGATATTTTTCCAATTAACAGGTGTGGATTCTGCGTTGTCGGATGTCAGTTACGAAGGAGACAATTTGTTTGTTGGTAAAGTGTTCAAAACAAAGGCTGACTGCAAGATAAAGATTGCAATTTACGCAATTCATCGGAAGTTTCACTTCCGTACAACACGTTCTACACCCAAGTTCATGGTCTTAAACTGTGTAGCTGCAACTTGCAAGTGGAGGGTTTATGCAGTCCGTCTTGATGCATCAGGGAACTTTCAAATAAGGCAAGCTAGCTTGATACATACTTGCACCGTTGACGAACGACGTAACTACCACAAGCTTGCAACTTCTCAAGTGATTGGAGAGATAATGCAATCGCGGTTTGTTGGAATCAAGCGAGGACCTAATCCATCTTCAATACGCAAAATGCTCCTAGATGACTACAATGTCAATGTATCTTACTGGAAATCTTGGAAAGCTAGAGAGATTGCTATGGAAAGCGCTTTAGGATCCATGGCAGGTAGTTACGCATTGTTGCCGGCTTATCTTGCACAAGTCCAGAACTCTAATGCAGGGAGTATATGTGCACTCGAACAGACACATGATCCGGTGGGTGGAACAAGGTTCAAATATTGCTTTGTTGCATATGGGGCTTCAGTCCATGGATATCAATTTATGCGCAAAGTCATAGTCGTTGATGGCACAAGTCTCAAAGGAAAGTACGGTGGGTGTTTAGTGTCAGCTTGTGCTCAAGATGGAAACTTTCAAATATTTCCACTAGCATTTGGTATTGTGGATAGTGAAAATGATGATTCATGGGCATGGTTTTTCGATAAGCTTAACATATTTGTCCCAGACTCATCTGATTTGGTGTTCATATCTGACCGACACGCAAGTATATACAGTGGCCTGAGAAAGGTAACATTGTTCATCACAAATAGTAGTTGAATTCCTTTAAATTGTACTTCCACTACAGTTGTTTATTCGAATTTCACATTTAGTATAGAAGTTACACATCGTTCAACACGTCAAGTAACAAGAACAATCTTATTGCAGGTGTATCCAATAGCGTATCACGCAGCATGTACGGTCCATTTGTGGCGCAATGTTAAGTCCATTTACAAAAAGAAAAGGATTGCATGTCTTATGTTCGATGCCGCAAGTGCTTTTACGGTGACAGAGTTTAACAAGTTTTTCCTCCAAATCCAGCAACTTTCTCCTGGATGTGCTGCTTACCTCGTCGACATTGGTGCCTTAATTAGCTATCTTTATGTCATATTATAGCTTCCTCATAAATGGTAACATCTAACTACATTCACACATCCTAACCTTATCAGGCTTTGAACACTGGACTAGAGCGCATTTCAAAGGTCAACGCTTCAACATAATGGACACCAACATTGCTGAGTCGTGGAACGCTGTCCTAAAGGAGGCTAGAGAATACCCGTTAATTTGCATGCTTGAGTACATACGGACAACATTAATGGGATGGTTTGCAATTCGTAGAGACAAATCTACAAGACAGACAGGAACTTTGACCCCTAATGTGCGTGAGATTGTAGAGGCAAACTATAATCTTTCCACTGCGATGGCAGTGAGACCAATTGGAGAACTTGAGTTCCAGGTGCAAGAGAGGGATGGAGAATGTTTCACGGTGAAGTTAGGAGAGTTTAGTTGCTCTTGCAATGAGTTTCAGGAACTCGGAATTCCTTGTCCACATGCATTAGCTGCAGCTGCTTGCATTAATGTTCCATCTGATGTTCAAGTTAATGTGGGTTACTCTGTAGACAAATGGGCGAGGGGGTATGAGTTCAAAATATATCCAGTTCCGTCTGTTGGAAGTGGAAGTATTGGTGCAGGAACCGCAACTGATCTTCTTCCACCTCGTGTAAGGAGACCACCAGGAAGGCCAAGAACACTGCGCATACTATCCCGTGGGGAATTCAAGGTAAGAATTCTTTTTTTTATAGAGCAGCATCTCGATTTATGTAATTATGTAAGATGACTACATTATATTCAGTGTCATCTGACAAGATTTGCTTATCTCTGTATGTAGCGTCCGAGGAAGGCGTCCAACCGTAGGTGTACTAACTGTCGTCGCAAGGGCCACAACAAGGCCTCTTGTCGCAACGCCTTCTAAGTAACACATATGAAAAAGGTGCATCGACTGGGCTAACTAGGTATCTTTTTGGTATTGGCATAAATAAGGACTTCCGCATCTTTAGAAGAATGCGATGAATGGAGAAACACTATGGTAGTATCTTGCATTTCTCGGACCAAATACACTCTTATATGGATATTCATCATCTCATATATGGGCTTGTATTTGGTCTTTTTGTTTGCAACATCTGCCTCTTATGTTCATATTATGTTATGGTGTACAAATGTGTTGTTGTAAACAACTTAACCCCTTATGCTGATGAAATGAATGTGATGCACCTTTCTGTTAAGTTTATTATATTTATGAGTTACTTGAAGTATCCAATTCATAGAAACATAAATAATACGCACACCAGAGGAGGAAACAATGATCACAGGTTAAGTAGGGGGAATATTAATGTAGATAGAGTACACAAACTCTTAAAATGAAGTCACAAACCATGGTTATACGACGGAATCTCACTTAAAGTATTAGAGAAGAAAATACGATTTCGCTAAACAACACTGCACGTTTCTTACATACCCCTCATTACAAAGATGTTTAACTTACAACAGAACTCAACAACACAAACTCATGAAACCTAACTACCCGTATCGCTAAACCCTTAAAAAATTTATCCTCTATATATTTGTGTTCTATACTACATAAACAAAATTATTTCTATGTAGTAATTTTACAAAGATGAATTTGTAAATGATGTTAAAAAACTTTCAACATTCAAAACTAAACCCTAAACCCCAAACTCAAACCCTACCCCTTAAAACTATACCCTAAATTTGGAATAGTTAACCCAAACCAAAAACTTTCAACTTTCAAAACTAAACCCTAAACCCCAAACCCAAACCCTACCCCCTAAAACTATACCCTAAATTTGAAATAGTTAACCCAAACCCAACAAGTTCACATTCAACACTAAACCCTAAACCCCAAACCCAAACCCTACCCCCTAAAACTATACCCTAATTTTGGAACATTTAACCCAAACCCAACAAGTTAACATTCAACAATCAACCCTAAACCCTAAACCCTAAACCCAAAACCTTAAACCCTAAACCCTAAACCCTAAACTCTAAACCCTAAACCCTAAACCCTAAACCCCAAACCCAAACCATAACCCCTAAAAATATACCCTAATTTTGGAACATTTAACCCAAACCCAACAAGTTAACATTCAACACTAAACCCTAAACCCCAAACCCAAACCCTACCCCCTAAAACTATACCCTAATTTTGGAACATTTAACCCAAACCCAACAAGTTAACATTCAACAATCAACCCTAAACCCTAAACCCTAAACCCTAAACCCAAAACCTTAAACCCTAAACCCTAAACCCTAAACCCTAAACCCTAAACCCTAAACCCCAAACCCAAACCATAACCCCTAAAAATATACCCTAATTTTGTAACATTTAACCCAAACCCAACAAGTTAACATTCAACAATCAACCCTAAACCCTAAACCCTAAACCCTAAACCCTAAACCCTAAACCCTACCCCCTAAAACTATACCCTAATTTTGGAACATTTAACCAAAACCCAACAAGTTCACATTCAACAATCAACCCTAAACCCTAAACCCTAAACCCTAAACCCTAAACCCTAACCCTTAAACCCTAAACCCCAAACCCAAACCCTAACCCCAAAAAATATACCCTAATTTTGGGATAGTTAACCCAAACCAAAAAATTTAACATTTAAAACTAAACCCTAAACCCCAAACCCAAACAATAACCCCACCGTAGCGCTAAACCCTAAACCCTAAACCATAAACCCTGAATCCCTAAACCCTAAAACATAAACACTACCCAGTATACCGTAAACCTTAAACCCTAAACCCTATAACATAGCCCCTAATCCCTCAACAGTAAATGAGTGAGTGATGTGGTTGCACGTGTTTTGTCTCTTTTATCCTCTATATATTTGTGTTCTATACTACATAAACAAAATTATTTCTATTTAGTAATTTTACATAGATGAATTTGTAAATGATGTTAAAAAACTGTCAACATTCACAAATAAACCATAAACCCCAAACCCAAACCCTACCCCCTAAAACTAAACCCTAAATTTGGAATAGTTAACCCAAACAAAAAACTTTCAACTTTCAAAACTAAACCCTACACCCCAAACCCAAACCCTACCCCCTAAAACTATACCCTAAATTTGGAATAGTTAACCCAAACCAAAAACTTTCAACTTTCAAAACTAAACCCTAAACCCCAAACCCAAACCCTACCCCCTAAAACTATACCCTAAATTTGGAATAGTTAACCCAAGTATTGCGTTTTTGACGCACTCTAACCATTGTTTTCAAAGGTTTTTCTAGTCCTTCTTTTGTTTTTGGAGTCTTTTTAGGTTGAAACATGTTTGGATGGAATGTAAAGCATAAAGACCATGGAGCAAAAGTAAAGAGCGGAAAAGTAAAAAGTTTGGCCTTTGTTGAGGAGCTTTTCATCATTGGATTGGGATCATACTTTCTCACAAGCTAGAGCATCGAGTTAGTGTTCATTTGGAAGTGATTTGAGGTTGATTGGATAAGTGGAGTAGAAGTTATACAAATTCTGGTGAAGGCAAAATTGGCTGAGCAGTCCCATCGGGCAGTCCCATCGGGCTGTCCCATAGCAGACAGCCCGATGGGAGAAACTAGTCTCAGACATCCGAATCCTTAAGTGCAAAAATTCGGCTGAGTAGTTCCATCGGGCAGTCCCATCGGGCAGTCCCATAGCCAGACAGCCCGATGGGAGAGAGCAGTAGTTTTGTTTTCCTGCAGATTTTCAGATCCGACCCAACTTGCCCCTGATCCGCCCATATCCGTTTTTTATAAGAATAAAACCTAATTTTTAGCCACCTTATCCAAACCAGAAAATTTAACATTCAACACTAAAGCCTAAACCCAAAAACCCAAACCCTACCCCCTAAAACTATAACCTAATTTTGGAACAATTAACCCAAACCCAACAATGTAACATTCAAAATTAAACCACTTAACCATATACCCTAAACCCTATTTTTGTTACTGCCATAAATAAGGACTTCTGCATCTGCAAAAGGATGCAATAACTGGAGGGGAAAAACGCGTGCCATGGGAGCTTCTTGCATTTCTCGGAACAAATACACGCTTATATGGATATTCATCGTCTCATATATGCGCTTGTATTTGGTCTTTTTGTTTGCAACATCTGCCTCTTATGTTCATATTATGTTCAGCTGTAAGAATGTTATGTTGTAAACACCTTAACCCCTTATTTTCATGAAATGAATGTGATGCACCTTCCTGTTAAGTTAATTCTATTTATGAGTTACCTGAAATATCTAATTCATAGAAACATAAATAATAGGCACAACAGAGGAGGAAACAATGATCATAGGTTAAGTAGGGGTAATGTTAATGTAGATAGAGTAGACACACTCAGCAAATGATGCCACAAACAATGGTTATACGAAGGAAGCTGAGTTAATGTATTAGAGAAGAGAAGACGATTTCGTAGGACAACACTACACGTTCCTTACATACCCCTCATTACATAGAAGCTTAACTTACAAGAGAAGTGAACAAGACAAACTCAACAAACCTAACCACACGTATCGCTCCGTCACAATACGTCTTCTGTAGGTACTACTAAAAGACGGTGTTAGGATTGAAGGTCTGGAATGCATGTATGGCATAGTTTTCAGCTGCCACTTTAATCTTCTGGTCATCTAAATCCTCAGATTTTAAAAGTGCACTTACAGCATGGAACTCAAAAAGAATGAGTGTTGCAATTGCAGAAAGACCTGCGAAACAGGGCAAAAATACTTAACAGATGAAACATGTATGTACAAGAATTATTACTCGCAATGGCCAATACAAGAATATCAGTTCGTTTAAGCTTACCAGGAATCTCGCAACAGAATGGAAGATCAAGACGCGTGATTGGGAAAGGGAATGTATTCATATTACGGGTAGGAGCAACACGACAGTGCATGCGGATAATGTGGGGTAGCATAACTGATAAGTATTCTACTTCCTTTTTCACCTCAGGTTCGGTAACACAAGCAAGGTTACAGTCGAGAACGTATATAGCGGAAAGTTTCAAGTCGACAATAACCCCAATCCAATGCTTCCCCTCTATAAACGTAGGTAAATATAGAAAATCTACTTCTTCATACCAGATTGGTCTACCTTTGAATAGGACATCTGAAATGAATGTGAAGTCAAACGCGACTTTATCGCCTGACCCCAGAAATGCAAGGTAAAGACGCTTCAGCTCTGCTTGAGCTCCAATGGGGATGATATCAAACCGGTGTTTCGAGTCCACATCCCGTCGCATTTGCATAAACTTCACTAGCATACCAACCGACTGCAGCAGTTAAATGTATTCACAATATGAAATTCTCTCAGGGAAATGAATATTGATTTGAAATTGTCCTACTGGGTTACTAGACTGTTATGATGTAGAAAAAGAAATATGGTAATTCAAAGTGTACCTCCTCAGCAAGTAGGAACTTCCCATTAAATATGTCCAGAAAAGTTGAGTTACCAACCTCCAATCCATCACTTCCTTTGTATTTCCTGCCATGAATATATGAAGGTGTTAGAAAACCAGCAGTGGCAATAAATTAGGTCCCCAGCAAATAGGTACGTACTGCTTAGCCTCCAAAAGCTGCTTGAATGCCCCAATTTTATTTGCTGTAGGGGAAACAAATGGATTGAACCCAGCTATTAAACACAGACCCCTAGCAGTGGGAGAAGTTTCATCGACAGAGCTGTTGACCAATTCTATCTCCATCCGCTGCTTTTTGTTTCCCTCCGTACGTCGTTTCCTTTCTTTGTTGTGTCTTCCCATTGGATCAGAAATACTATTCTTCTTGGTGCGAGTACGTTCTCGTTTTTTGTTGAGGAAAGCAATGGGAATGTTATCCTCTTGAACCGCTTGACCATCGTCTGTGTCAGTTCCACCCTCTCCATTTGCCTGCAACATAGCATGGGTAAATGCTATTCACTCTCATATTATTGAGAACGGTTCCATCTGACTCACCGTGATAAAATACATACCTTACGACGCTTTTGCTCTACCACATTAGGAGAACTACTACGCAACCGATATGCCATTCCATATGTCTGCACTCCACCTTTAGAGTTTGGGTATCCCTTACCCCTTTTAACCTTGGAATTGCCAGATATCTACAACAGAAAGTTGAAGGGTGCTACGCATGTGAGCAATTAAAATGTGTATATATAGCTTAACAATATCAATATTGACAAACAATGATAGTGGCTTAACCTTTGTCCCACGTTCTGTACTACTGTCCTCTACCATTTTGTTAACCCCAATCGAATTAGTTGATGTTTCACACCTCTTTTTCTGAATTCCTTCACCACCTTCCTCAATCTTTTCACCCTAGGTATGTTGCTTACTTAAGTTACTAACTTCTCACTATTAGTAATTATACACATAAGAACAATTCCTCAGGGTTTTGTTGTACCTGTTCACCTCTGTCTTCGTCTCCCCATGCATGATTATGAGTTGGCACAACATCCTGAAAACACAAGGATGAGTATATGTTTTACAACTTCAAAAATTTATGCATATTTTCACTTTTATGTCACATACGGCAAGATTTGAATACCTCAGTTGAATTGAAATCAGATTTATTGTGCCCAGTAACATTTCCATGTGAACGATCACCCTTCACTTTCACACCAACTTTTAAACCTTCTGTAGCACGTTTCTTACGTCCTTTACCACCCGTTGGTATACTTTCACCACCCATTTCCAGTGGGTCATCACGCGCTGAAGAAGTAACCCCTTCTCCATCGTCTTTCCTTGGTACCTGAACACCGTCATCCATATTTCTGCATCTTCCACATGGACCTGTCTGTAGCATTTCTCCCAAAATCTCAACAAGGTCCTTCTTATGTTTTTGAAGAAGGGTTTCCATTTTTGCAATGACAGTAGTTGTATACCCCTCATACAGCCCCTTTCCTCTCTCTTCAAATGCTTCTGCTGCAAGACGGACTAATCCAGGAATATCATACTGTTGTTCCCCCTTCCCACATCCACCATTTGTGTTATTCTCTCTTCCATCACCCTCACTCTCTTTATTTGGAACCTCACCAACATCTTCGGGTTGGGCAGGTGGGTGGTAAACATCATTATCTCCATCTCCATTGGTATCATCTTCATCAAGATTTTCTTTTAGTGGTGGAGACATGTTTTCCTCGTCTGCAATAGACTTACCATATTTCTTTTTCTTCAACTCCACTTCCGCAGCTTTAACACCTCCCACCCATACATTATGCTCAAATGGGTAATCTTCCCGAATCATTTGAAGTAACGTATCCACTTCTTTGTCTTCCACCTCATCCGGAAAACCTATTGCATCAATTCCATCATCTAGTCCATCACTCAGCAATGCTCTGACTTGGGCCTGTAAACCAAAATATTTAGACCAATTTAGTTAAACTTATGTATTATATAAGCAACATCTAATGGAAGTCCAACCATAGTAGCATCTACAGTGGCCCAATATACTAGTTTTATTCAATGTTATTGTTACGTATCATAGGTAGAAACATTTCTACTTCATGTAAAACTATGCCATAATATGGAGGTCAGAGTTAATAATAAATTTGGGGTACGAAATCACTATCAGTACCTGTCCTTTCTGGTCAAGTGCCTTTGCATGTGTGACATTTACATACAAGCGTCGTTCCACCACACTTTGAATAACATCTTCAACAGGTAGGTCGTCGTCCATGATTGTGTCGCTGGTACCAGGTTTGACAATTATTTCAGGACAACAACAAACTGTCACTAGCACAACTGCATGAGCAAATCCTTGTATTGCGGTAGACTTTTGGGCATACTGACTTGGTTCCCGTCCTTTTGCGGTACAAACAGTTAGAAGGAACGATTCTCTGCCCCAAGGATATTTAAGAAACTCGGTAACATCAGCAACCAACTCCACAGTTTCTGTCCTGATTAGTCCATGCTTGCAGGTGGGACAGACTATTCCTTCCACTAACAGTAGCAAACCCAAACGAAACCGTGTCAGCGGATCCTTGTACTTTTTCCCTTGAACTAGCCTTTCAAAAATGAAATCAGTTGTTGGTGATTCATCTTTACCAAACAGGGACTTCCACAATGCTGCATCCTTTGTTTTACCGTTCACTTTCCTTTTGCCTTGCATCGTGTAAGGCCTGAATTTACTAGCTTCTACAACTGGCGCACAATTCAACCCTGTAACATGCGCAAAATCTTCTATGACGAAGCGTATTGGTTTACCCCCAAATAACCACCATAACTCATACTCCTTCTCCGTCACTAGTTGGCGAGATAAGAGGTAATGCACAAACATGACTGAGAAAGTATGGTTACCCATCTGCATTATATAACGAAATTGAGACGCAGCTAACATCTCCAAGTGCTCATCTTCCAACGCTTCACGTATGATGTCAATCCAACGGAGATTGAAGTAGCTATTGATCCGTCGAATCCCTGCTGGTTCATAGCCAATCTCAAACATCCGTTTAGGGAGACCTTCCTCAGACATTTTCTCCTACACAGTTGCGGAAAAAGATGAAGTCACTTTCAATACCCCCTTACAAGTGAAATTCCCATAAGATTCCTCAATATCTTAACCAATTTAGACATTATCACTCTACACATTCAATTACCATCAGACCCAAGTTTGTTATACAAACGAATTGAGTTATGCATTACAATTGTACACAATTTCTTTAGTATTTGACAACCCACTCGAGAAATTCACACCATACCTCGATGAATCGTGATGCGAAATTGGATTTGTCCTTCCTCTTTAACAAGCACTTCGCAACTGTAGTATTCAAGTATGACTCCAATCAACAGAACCCAAGTAAATCTAACTTCTCACGTTGGCCTTTTTCTTAGTGTTCCCCTCGCTAACTTCACCCACACCACGTATGAAAGCCGAATTTCTTGTTTCCTCTTAACTCTGACGAAACAGAGAGAGGAGATTTTAGTTTCGGAAACACAGCAAAGAACACTTTCCTCTTAACTCTGACGAAAGAGAAAGATGAGATTTTAGTTTTGGAAACATAGAATAGAAGAGGTGACAATACGTTACGCTTGCGTATCGAGATAGTCAAAGGAGAAAAGCTGAATATATCAGTAAGGCTAAAAACGTCAAAATACATATTATATAGAGGTTCTGTTTAGTGAACAGAAAATTGCGTTAGGAGATGAATTATAAAATTTTTTTGGGTTATATAATCCAATAACCCTTCTTTTTTTCATCTATTTTTTTGGGATATAAAAATAAATTTTCACTTTTTGCATTATTTGGAACTAAAAGTTTCATAATCATTCACTTGATGTAATAAATATCCATGTCATGTCATGTCATGTAGTGCAATCATCAATTTTAATTGAAGAAATAAACGGAATAAAATTCGATTTGATAAGATATAACTCATAAGTTATTATATTTGTGTTATCGAACATCCTTTTTTGGTTTGACCCCAAAAAAAGAGAGATAAAACAAAGAAACAACCCGTTTTGGTCTTTTTATATAATCCAGAAAAGTCTTCTAGACTATTAACTTCTTGCGTGCATTAAGTAAGTGTCTCCTACTTAAGTCCACTCTTAGAGTTAACTTGAAATATCAGCTTAAAACCCTCAACCATCAAAACAAAAAATCTACAAAAGAAAACATTTTCTTCTTTAATCTTGTCAGACAAAAAGATCAAACCCTGGAAAAAAATGGATTTCATCCTTGGAATTCTTGAACTTGCCGTAGAAGATCCTGCCGTAGAAGAAGATCCTGGAGTAGAAGATCCTGCAGTAGAAGAGCCTGGAGTAGAAGTGCCTGAAGTAGACACAGGCGCCTGTATTATTGCAGGAATCTGTTTGTGCTACTGGATTAGCACTATCATCACAGTTGGTTTCACCTGTCTCACGTTATGGCTAAGTTTCCGTAAAATGCGTCCTAGCCGTCCACACTGCTCGATCGAATACTTTTACGTGCCTTCCCTCAACAAAGTTCTCCATTCTCACTCCAATAACACTATCAATTTCATGGTTCGTCTTGACAATCCAAACAAAGACAAAGGAATTTACTATGACGATGTCTACCTTACTTTGTCCAGCTTCAACACAAAGACCAATGCCTCTGGTCAGGTCGCTAACTACACGGTGCCTAAGTTCTACCAAGGACACAAGAAGAGAGCAAAGAAGTGGGGTCAGGTTCTGCCTATGAACAACCAGACAGTTTTACATTCAGTTTTGCCCAATGGATCGGCGGTTTTTAGATTGGATCTTAAGACAAAGGTGAGATTCAAGATTGTTTTCTTTAAAACTCCAAGATTTAAAGTCAAGGTTGGTGCTGATGTTGAAGTCAATGGAGATGGAGTTAAAGCTAGTGAGGAAGGAATTAAGATGAAGAAATCTGATTCTTCTTCTTCACTAAGAAGCTATTTTCCGGTTTGTGTTTTGATGAATTTGGTCGTCTGCTTCGCCATTAGTTAAACTGGTTTGATGAGTTTGATTTTCATTTGCTTTTTGTTTTGTTGATTTTATTGACTCTCATGAGTTTTTCTGCTTTGTGTGTTAGTTTCCATTTTCTTGATCTTTCTTCATTATTAGCCTTTTTCTTTCTAACCCTATTATACGAAAACATAGAGTCAAACTTCCGTGCTTACAAATATTACAATGGTTGTGGATTCGAAGTCCCTCATGCTACAAACAAAAATGTACTACGTTTATAGACTTCCATTGTTTATGAATTTGTGACCCATCTCTCATAAGTTTCGTTTCGTTGCATGCATAGTCCAATGTTGTAACAACGTGGGTATCTAAAGCGCAGACACGCGAAAAGAAATCTTCTAGAAGACATGGACAAAGGTTCCAAAATTCAAGATATTGACACACTTAGCAATGGAGATTTTAGAAAAGGATACCGGTTTATGAGGCTTCCAAAAAAATTGAACATGGAGCATAGGACATGGAGCGTTCGAGATAAAGAGGCCTGATATTGGCAAAATAAATTTAAACCCTAAATTGGTATATGATCGCAGAAATAGCATATCAATGGATAATTTGGTATTTGATAATCAAATTACTTGCAGGTATTCAGGTGATACAAAAATGAAAAAATCACTATCAACTAGCCAAAAGGTTTTGTAGATTCATACTCGATCAATAAAAAATGATATCTTATTTATATATCTCGTCTTATTTGTATTCATCTATTTTTTCCAGAGATTATATACAAACTCTTAAAGTTTCATAAAATTTCAGATGTTTAAAATAAAAAATCAAATATAAGCTGATTGTTTTTTAAAAAATCAAATATAATAAGATAAAATGGTGAATAAATAATAAAAATGGTGAATATGTATTTGATAAAAAAAAAAAAAAAATTGAAAACCTAGTAAGTCCATATGCACTTTAGTTATTATTATTGAAAAAACGAACTAGAATCCAAATTGTTCTGCCAGAGTAAATAAAGACCAAAGTTTGTTCCATTTCGAAAGAAAAAATAATTCGAAGCGGTTTTTAGTTAATAAACAAATACGAAAATCTCTTCCAAAATTAGTATTTGCCCTAAGTCTAACACACATTCTTACATGTCTCTCCGCGTGACCACCAAATAAAACCAGAGGCTCATATCAAAACTACCTAATAAAACCTCTTCTTCTCCAACCATCTTCCTTGAATTAAAACTTTTGCATTTTGATCATTTTACAGGTTTCTTGACACTGAAACCTTAATCGTTTAATTCGATCTTCGTCTTTGTTAAAGACTTGGTTGATTCCTTGTTTTTGGTTTTCTCTCGCTGCCTTGCGGTTCCAGTAATCACAAGGCGGTGAGGAAAGGCAAAAAATTAGTAAAAACGATGAAGGTTATTGAAGTTAAAACGGGGATGAAGATACCTTGGAACGCACGCTATTCCTTAAGTCTATTGATTTTGTTATCTTCAATTATTTTTCTTTGCAACGGTCAAGATTATGGAATGCCTGGCGAGGACGGAGGAGGAGGAGGCGAGCCACCGCCTGAAATGGCCCGTTGTAACGGTATTTTCATGAGCTATAGCTTTGGCAGCCGCGAAAGAGAGTACCCTCACGTCAAGAATGTGACCGCGCAATCGTGGGCGTTTAAAGCGACTGCGATGATTGTAAACGTGGGTAAGGAAGAGCTCAAGGGATGGCAAATGTTCGTAGGGTTCCGTCACAAGGAACTGATCGTTTCTGCGACTGGTGCGGCTCCTATGGACGGGGATTATCCTCTTGACGCGAGCAATGGAACTACATTAGTCGGATCGCCAAACACGGATTTGAAAACCTCGATTGAAACAGCCGGTGATTTCACTCAGATATCTACAAATATCGAAATCACTGGAACTCTTTTCGGGGTTGCAAAAGGCGTCACGCCCATGCCGAGAACTCTTAAACTCACCAACGACGGTTGGGAATGCCCAGCCGCGAGTAGAAAAGGTTAGATGATCAGGCTCAATTGTTTCAAACGCAAGTAATTTATGTTTGCATATATTAGGTCAAATATTTCTTTTACATAAAGTTGTTAGTGCAACTTTGGGAAATTGTTAAGGCAATGCAACATGTAATCTTGCATTTACATTTGCGATTTACTATAAAAAAATGAAAAAGGTGAGCGTAGTTTTCAAATGTGTTTTACTTTCTTGCGCAGGAGGCAATATGCACGTTTGTTGCAAGAGAAACCCTAAGTTCAAGAACAAGATTGGACCAAAGACAAAGTATGCTCCGAGAAGGTACGGTGATCTAAACATAGTCTATGATGTTCTCCAATCATTCGACAGCAACTACTTAGCCCAAGTGACAATCGACAACGATAGTCCACTCGGGCGGTTAGACCGATGGAACCTGACTTGGGAATGGCAGCGAGGAGAGTTTATAAACACAATGCGAGGAGCTTACACTCACAAGAGAGATCCATCTGAATGCCTTTACAGCAAAGCTGGACAGTATTACAAAGACTTAGATTTCTCTCAGGTCATGAATTGTCAGAGAAAGCCAGCCATTTCCGATTTGCCTCCTGAGAGAAAGGACGATAACGTGACCGGCAAGTTACCGTTCTGTTGCAAAAACGGAACTCTATTGCCACCTCTTATGGATCCTTCAAAAGCTCGAT
Organism: Arabis alpina; assembly: GCA_900128785.1. NCBI lineage: Eukaryota > Viridiplantae > Streptophyta > Magnoliopsida > Brassicales > Brassicaceae > Arabis > Arabis alpina. Next base: position 24,291,200 of record LT669790.1, read on the forward strand.
CTATGTTTCAATTACAGGTAAATGATCGGTTTCGTTGAAATATGTCAAGAATCGTCTCAGATAATTAGGGTTTTAAAGTTTTTGTTTTTTGTTCTCTTAATTTGTTAGGTTTTCAAGTTGCCTCCTGATCTAAACAGAACAGCTCTCGTCCCACCTCAGCATTGGAAAATCGATGGAGTTCTCAACCCGCAATACAAATGCGGGCCACCGGTTAGGGTTGACCCGTCTCAGTTCCCAGATTCTAGCGGTCTACCTGCTGTAACCTACGCAATCTCTAGCTGGCAAGTGGTATGTAACATAACCAAACCCAAAGTTCAGGCCGCAAGATGTTGTGTCTCTTTCTCTGCATTTTACAACAACTCTGCAATTCCTTGCAACACTTGCGCATGCGGATGCGATGACATCGATACCACCACTTGCAATGCTGACCGTAACCCGCTTCTCCTACCTCCAGATGCTCTTCTTGTTCCGTTTGAGAACCGAACCCTAAAAGCAAGAGCTTGGGCTAAACAAAACCACATGCAAATACCCAAGAAACTTCCTTGTCCGGATAACTGCGGAGTCAGCATTAACTGGCATGTTAACACGGATTACAAAAACGGTTGGACCGCGAGGTTAACCGTTTTCAATTGGAGAGAATTTGCGTTTGAGGATTGGTTTGTGGCGGTTGAGATGGGTAGATCAGGTCCAGGGTATGAAAACGTTTACTCCTTTAACGGAACTCGTGTTCCACCAAATAATCGAACCGTTCTGTTCCAAGGCTTGCCTGGTATGAACTATCTTGTGGGTCAAGTTAACGGAACGAATCCATTTAGAGACCCTGACGTGCCTGGAAAGCAACAATCTGTTATCTCCTTTTCCAAGAAGAACATCAAAGGACTGAATATACCGGAAGGAGACGGTTTCCCGACTAAACTTTTCTTCAATGGAGAAGAATGCGCGCTTCCAAAACATTTCCCAAAGAAAAGCTCAGGACATAGACGTGGTATCAGCATCTTAATGTCACTTGTTTTCGCAACAATCGCGGCTTTTGCACTATTGATGGATTAATTACTGAAAGAGATAACAAAAGTTAGCATTATTGGCCAGTTTTTGATCTTCGAATTCTAAAGATTGGTGTTTTGATGATGTTGCTGAACAGAGGAAGAATCAAAAGGAGCAGATGTGGAGAGATCTTTGTAATATGATTCATCTATATTGATAAAAATGGACATATTGTACTAATACTTTTGTTTGGTCTATAAAAGTATTCATGTGTATGTTGTTCTCTGATAATCCCAGATGCTCAGAACTAGATTGGCTCTCTTTTTTGACATGAAGAAGATCTTACTTTTTTAATTTGAAGTTTTTGTGAAATCTCTCTTTGCTTTCTTTAACGTCTATATTAGAAGATAGTAATAAAATATAACATGAGAGATGCGGAAGCAAGGAACAAAAGCCATTGACAGACGCAAGGCACTTAAGATTCCAAAACTGAAACACTTCTTGAAAGCAGGTATTTGTGCTTTGCTTAGAATTTGAGAAAGCTGATAAAAAGCTTCTCTGCAACATTTCCTTAAAAGCTTACCCTTTATATAAACCCTATTGCCTATCATCATCTCTCATCAAACTAAATTCACATACATCTCTCTAACACTTCTTGTAATCACATCACCTTTTCAGTTTAAGAAATGGTTAGAGACCTAAAGAACATGATGCTTCGTGGGTTCGGTCTCGTATGTCTGTTCATGATCGTTAACAAAGCCAACGCTAGAGAGTTTGCGGTCGGCGGGTCAAAGGGTTGGACCGTTCCTTCCGGTTCTCAAGTGTACAGTCAATGGGCCGAACAGAGCAGATTCCAAGTCGGAGACTCTCTGCGTAAGTTTTCACACTGTACTAGTACTATTCAATTAGAAATCACAATCACAGTTTTCCTATCACATATGATACACAAAAATGTATACAATTGCAGTGTTCGTCTACCAGCCAAACCAAGATTCAGTGCTCCAAGTCACAAGAGACGCTTACGATAGCTGCAACACAGACGCACCAATCGCAAAATTCGCCAGTGGCAAAAGTTCCTTCGCACTAACCAAGTCTGGGCCATACTATTTCATCAGCGGAAACAAAGACAACTGCAAGAAAAACGAGAAGCTGGTGGTAATCGTCATGGCTGACAGAAGCGGCAACAACAAAGCCACACTATCATCACCCCCATCTCCAGCCCCGGCTCCCTCGGGAGAATCCGCTCCTTCTCCACCTGTGACGGGATTCCCTGACATGCCCCCAGCACCTATGCCTACTCCATCTGAAGATACTCCAAACAACTCAGCTTCTCCTTCTTCCTTTGTCGCTGCTCTTCTCGGGGCTGCTCTTGCGTCCACTCTATTCTTACATTAAGATGTTTCTCTTTTGTCTTCTGTTCTCACTCTGTTATGAGTCTTTCCCTTTCTCTATTACCCAAGTTTGTGTCAATTCGTGTGTTGTTTGATTTTTACCCATTTGTTTTCTCATGTAAATGAATAAAAGTTCTACTTGTGTGCATATTACTGATATGTCATCTATATTATGTATAGAAATTTGGACGATAACGAAATAAGGCTGAAAACGAAACACCAAGAATTGTAAAGAAACTAAGATAGTGTCAAACAAAAAATTCTTTCTCTTTCTCTGTGTAGAACAGCTATTCCAAATAAATAGTCTGAGGTTCTTCTATGGTTTTATAGATTAATGAAAAATCCTAACCTCCAGTGGCCGATCAAATGTTTTTCCCGAGTTCGACCTTTTTGATCAGTCTTACTGTATTGTGGAATATCGAATCTAGTATTCCTGCAACCTGAAAAAATACAACAGGCAAACTCCAAAATCACCATGGAATCCATGAGAGTATGAGAGTATGAAGGCAGACTGAGAAAATACTAACCGTGAAAACACCACCAATAATGGCACAAAGATTTGTGATGAAGTGAGAGAAGGACTTTGGGTTTTCGGTTATTAAGATCTGCAAAAGCAGAGCAACCAATGAGTAATTATAACGAGGAGAGTATATTGAGACATTTGTGAAAGATATTTTGTCGTTTGTGTAAATGAGGAATGAACCTGCATGGGAGAGAGCTCAAAGTGAAACTTTGCAACGGGTAAGTAGTAAGTATGAGCCACGCTACTGTGAGCGGTGTATTCATATTCCTCAATCAATGAATGTTCTTCACTGGATCTTCTTGTAATAACCTCTGCTTTGACTATTTGAAGGTAGTGTTCAATCTGATACAGTGGTTATAGTGTAAGAAATAATTAGATAAGGATCAATGAAAGAAAAATTTACGGAGGTTCAAGAATGTAAATTCACATGAGGGTCTTTAGAACCTACAGTAACATTGGCACCAAACTCGTGCTGATTTATGAATGCTTTTCCATCTAGCCTATCATGGCTTTGGCCAAGATATGGCAACAATCGCTTCATATCTGTCAACAACCTAGGAGAAATCATCCTCCCAAATGAAAGATGACTAACAACATGCGACATGTTCATTTGAGAAGAATCAAACGAATGAGCTCCTGAATGAGCTGAGATAACGAGGTTTCCTGGAACCTGAAACATACAATAGACAAAGTACCAATTCAGGAAAGCTGGGAAAATTATCAAACATGTCACAAATCAATTACATGGACATTGCTTCAGTCTTCGGTTAGAGTCCAAAGTTTACCTTCTTTACACGCACAAAACCTTCAACTCTACAACCTCCTGTAACTGGTGCCTTTTTAAGATGCTTTACTGTATCATTGGATATACCATCCAAAGCTACCGCGTGAGTCTCTGGGTGGATAGGTGCGACTAATCCATCCACCATCTGGAAGAAAGAAAATCCTTGTATACTAACTTATAGAAGAACAAGTTTAATATTGACTCAAAATTCAGCATAAAGATATGATGTGCATGTATACAATTTACAGATTCAGCTTCCCGTTTTTATATAACTAGAAAAACTAACGAACCCACACATAAACAGGATGTGAAAGTTGACTAATTGATTCCTGATATTGGAACAAAATTGGGATTTGTCTACCTTAACTATACTGTCCGTGTCCCGATCTCCATAGTAAGATTCATGTTCGTGGTGGCCATGGTCCTCTCTGAGAACAACAAAACAGGGAACATTTTCATAAGAATGTTCACATACACCTAAAGCAAGCTAAAATCGAGAACACATTCTATGGTGATGATTACACGCATCAACATTTGACTGTACTGAGAACACAATTAGGAGACACAGAATCGAGTTTATCACCACATAGACACAAAAGCTTAAGTAGAAGACATGTAACTAAGTTAGTGGCAGTTGAAACATCTTATTAGATGGTTTCTCACCTAAGGTCACTGCCTTTGCGGAAAATCCGAATAGATGGATAGCCTTGTACATGATTCCTGTAAAAGATATTCCACAATCTATGTCAGGTCAAACAAGAAGAGTGACAATCACTGCTGCCCATGCATCCTTAAATAGCAGCCGTTAAAAAGGTGAGCAAAAAGGAAGAAACGAACTAGCTTTTCTTAGCAAGCTCAGAACAAGTCAACAAGTTTTATATAAACCAAAAGAACAAGACTACTGAAGATAACATCAACTTCATCTTACTTCCTACATAGTGCAGCTTCTTGTGTGCAATCAACGCTTCCTAGAAGAACACGCCCATCAGATTCAGGATCATATCTGCAGCAGAATATTAGCACGCCCATGTTTCAGAAAGAAAATATCAGCCAGTGTAACTTAATAAACACGCAGAAGAGTCTATTAACAAACCTCTGTTTTATAATATTAGCTGCTTTCTCCCAATTCGGTTTCTGAAGTGAATAGTACAAAATACAAAAGAAATTCATCATAACCAAAGATGAACGAAGCTCTCATTGTTAGACAGATACTAAGGTACATATAACAATAAAAGCTACAAAATATTTTGACCAATGTCTAAGTCCAGAAAACGAGATTGTCATCTAGAATTCGTTAACACAGAATAACAAAAACGTAATACACAAGATTAAAGAAAGTACATTTCCCTGTAAAAATGACATGTCTGAGGATTTTGCGTATCTTGATTAAATATATTCATAGATAATAGTCAACAACGTAATAAGGCAGATTATTTCTCCCTCGGTCAAGCAGAAAGAACAAGTTATGAAGAGTACATCCAGAACCAGACCATTAGTGCTTGCATACCAGATGAAAACGACCATATAATTGGGAAGTTTAAAAGAAGCATAAGAATTTACTAAGAGAATTACCAGACGATTACTCCAGTAGCACCATGGTGCATAAAAGTTAACAACCAATATTGGAAAGCTGTATAAGAAAGTAAATTCATGTTAATCGACATTCAAACCCTCAGAGAGGACTCTTACAAATGCACAATAAAAAAAAGCTGCGTACTCACTGATGTGTGTATGATTCAAAACTACCACTGGTTAATGGTATAGCACCATCAGGAAGCTCTTCCTTAGTTTCTTCTCCATGGTTGATGTTATGTAATGCAAGACCAGAGTGGAATTCTGTGCCAGTGGCCATTAAATGCGGATCAATTGGAAACTTGTGAACTGTTTTTGTTATATTCAACCTATTCTGAAAAATTAGACATCATAATTAGATATAGGTCCCAGCTAATTATATTAATAATATAGAGGTATGTATATATCATAGCTCCGTTAAAGGCAGTACATATTGCATTTAACAGATACATAAGAAGTTCTGCAAAACTGAAACAAGGAATCAGGGAAAAGGTGATAAGCTTGAAGTTTCAACCACATGATTAAATGGAATAGATAAACATTGGATTAAATCCAAACCATCATTGAACAACCAACTCAACATGCTTATATGGATTATCATAGAAGCAAAGATATATTCTCTGATACTTAAGAAAATGTCAAGATTCAAGCTTTTCCATTCGTTTTGCGTTTTCGCTTTTTCTATGATAAGCATCCAACATGAAAATGCACTCTAACAATGCGAATGTGATCATCAAAAAAGAAAGACTGAGAGTTGTGAGCAGAGACTTACAGTTCCCAACACGTCACTCACATCAACAGATGCAAATTCACATGAAAGGGCAGGAAAACTACAAAATAAAAAAACAAAAACAACTGTCAGCTTACAGAGAAACCATTCAATATCCCCTCATATGAATCAAGCATGTAACAAAGAAAATAAAATAATAGAAGAGGAAAATTCGAAACTATCATAGCAATACAAGAAAACCATATCTTTATGATTCTAGTGACAGTATCCATATACAACAGATATCAATATATCAACAGAGAAAAAGAAACATAGTAACCAAATATTGGAATTCAATGCGTAAACACATAAACCAGTTATCAGCAGAATATATCGAACCTGATGTTGAAATCAATGCGTAAGAAGTCTCCATCAGCGCTCTTGTCAACAATTACAGCTGTGGTAGTGCTAACTTCCAAATAACTACTTAGCTCCTGCAATATCAAGATCATATCTTAATCAAGAATACAGAGAATTGTGAAGGAGATCATCTAGTCTTGTAAAAAGCCTGACCATTCCAAACAAAAACACCATAATGAGAGCAGCTACAATGGACAATCCAGCGCCTGATAGAGACGCCTCTGTTAAATCTCTCGGGATTTTCCTGTACAATAACATTCGGATCACTACTGAATACGAAAACAACCGCAGAATTCGATTGACCAAATGCGAGATGGATTCAATCGAATTCCGAATAATCAAATGCGTGATTGGAATCCAAAATGTATATACAACTGTGCACACATGCGAATTTATGAATCGGAAATGGGAGAGAGGTGAGAGGATCGTACCTGTAGAAATCAACGGATTTGATTTTGGTGGAGGAAACCATTGTCACCGTCGCCACCGAGAAGAAACGACGGAGATGGAAGAAGAGCCAATCGTCAAAGAAAGAGGAGAGAGTAGATCTAGTGAGGCGAAGAAGAAGAAGAAGAAGAAGAAGAAGAGCTTTCTCTCTCTCTCTCTCTTTCTTCTCTAATGCAGTAGTCGTCAAAGGAAACAAACCTTTGCGTTTTAAAATCTGCAGCATTTTAATTTGATCTTGTCCCAAAAAAAAAAAACAAATATTATAAAATTAATTTGATCAATATTTTTATATTTTTTAAAATATAGAATATTAATTTCTTATAAATAATAATTACAAAAATAAACACGTTAAATTTTATAAAATTATTTATTTCGGAGATTTTATGGACAATTTCATTTTAATTGAATAAATATATTTTATATTAAAGTTAATTCGATACTAATTCATCTATTAATTCATTCGTTTTAACCCTTTTTTTTTTACTGTATCCAAATTTTCATCTTTTCGATTTTTAAAAATTATTAGAATCGCGGTTTCACCGGTTCAGATTTCAGAACATTGGTGTTGGCCTTTTTGGTTAACCTTATAAAATAAACTAACTAAGGTAACCAATAAAGTAGGCCTTCGCATATATCTCGAACCCGACCAAAAAAACCGAGTTTAGAACGGATATAGGTAGTTTTTATAACCCGAAAAGATTTTATTATTTAAAATTTCGGGTTTGGGTTATCCGATAATAAAACGGTTACCTAAACTACCCAAAGAATATATGTATACAAATATACACTTACCGGTATTAACCTGATTCGATTATTGTTCCATTATTGTTTTTGATTCAATGTAGTTTCTTGGTCTGAATTTGATTTGTATAGGATAGATTTGTCTTTTGTGATTGTTTGATTTCTTTGATATGATTATATATAAATCATAAATTCTTTATAAATCGATTTGGTCAATTTTTCCAGTTTTGGTGAATTATTTTATAACGAGAAGATAGCATTATAGATGTCCTAATTTAATGTTTAGAACAACAATTGTTTTACTTAAATAATCATTTGTTTTATCCTATGTAGGATAGTGATGATGATTATAAATCGTAAACCTCTCACAAAATATTGTATTAGTAATTTTAGTAAAAAGATCAATACTTTAAAGAAATAATAAGGCATGTTATCTAAATTGGCTGATTATTACCACTTCCTAATACAAGAATCGTTTAATATGCTTTACATTTATTAACTGTTTCTTGAATGAACTTGTATAATCATTTTCTAATCTGTATTTGTTATTTGATTTGTACTTAGCATAGGAGGAATCAAGAATGGAGAATCACAAGAGGAAGGTATCTTTTAAATTTTCAGTTTGCATTTTAGTTTCATTATGTATTTGAAGTCTTTATTTGGTTTTAAACATTACATTGCTTTTGTTTCCTTGGTTGTTAGATATTATGTATGAATTTGAAGTTTTGGTTTGATTTAAACGTTGTTTTAGACATTATCTTTTTGTCAATTTGTAACTTATAGTAAATTGCCACATTGCTTTTGAATTTACAAGTTTGATCGGGTTAATTTCGGTTTTGATGATAAACCTGAAACCCGCCCGAACCCAAAAATACCCAACCCGTACCCAACTCGTACCCAACTCGTATTTCTACATAACCCATATGGGTTTGATATTTAAAAATCCAAAAATCCGATACCCGAAATACCCAACATGAAACCCGATTGGGTACCCGGATGCCCACACCTACAATAAAGATTGTAATTGTATAGATGACGTAAGAAGATTTCGTCACGGTTCGGTTAGTTTTTGGAAGCTTTCCTGGTTTGGCGTAAAATGACTCCTGTAGTGAAGTTTATGTGCAGGTGACTTTGGTTTGTCGTTTATCGTTTATCGTTTAGTTATGGTTGTTGCCCTTTAAACTACATTTCAATCCATTGAGGTGTTTGAACACTGTTATATTGTGGTCGTCTAGTTTGTTTATCCCTCTTAAAGATGTGAGTTTCAAAAAAAATTATGTTTTCTTTTGGATAAACTCTTTTGGTGGTTATACTAATTCTAAGTATTTACTTTTATCCAATCGCATGACCGAACTGAAGCATCGGTCCACCACGAAATCTTGATCAAATAAACGGAACTTGATGTTTTTGTCGCGCTGAGATCGTTACAAGAGAAGTACGATAACGAACAGAGCAATCAGGAAAAGCTCCGCGAAGAGATGACTCTCTTCACATGACGTTCCAAACAAAACTCTCGGAACAGGATAGCTCGAATCGATCGAAACCTGTTTCCAACCGAGACAACGCCTAGAGTTTTATCGGTGGGACGTCAACCTGCGACTCTTGTCACAACCCCTTCACGGAGCTTGGAGGAAAGGGACGAGGAGATAGCAGCTATGAAGGAAACCATCCGTCTGATGAACTGAAGGATGCATCGCGTCATAAGCTTGGCTCCCGAGCTCGACAAAGTCTTTGAGGGAACAAAGCAGACTCCCTTCACCATCCGGATTGTAAACAGTCCGGTCAAATCAAACGCTAAGATTTGGATCGCGTTTTATGAAGGAACGACTGATCCAACTCAGCACTTCACGGCGTTTAATATCGCCATTGGCCGAGCTCACTTTCCTCTCGAGGAGAAGGAGGCCGATTAATGTCAGCAGTTCATAGAACACCTCGCTGGCGATGCCCTGGCATGGTTTTCTCAGCTCGATCGGAATTCTATTGATAACTTTCATCAGTTGTCAACAACTTTCCTGAAGTACTACTCGATGCACATTGAGAAGAATACTTCTACCGCCAATCTTTGGTCTCTCCAACATAAATCAGATGAGTAATTGAGGGAATTCATGGGGAGATTTAAAAGAACCCTATTTAAATTGGTCGCAGCAGACGATGTTACGATTGACGCGCTTCAGAAAGTGTTACTCTTGAAAAGTCCGTTCCGAAACGAACTGACTATCAACCGACCTGCGACCTTAAAAGACGTCATGCATAAAGCATCGAGCATTATGGAGTTGGAAGATGATCGACATGAGGTAAAGGATGGTGATAAACCAAGCCGCAAGAAGAGAGAGCAACGTTTCCAAATCAGCGAAGACGCTGAGGAACCCGCGCATAAGAAAGGGCCTAGATGTAACCGACCTATGGAGAAATGGGACACTTGGAGTTGGTGTGACTTTCACCAAACGTCGGGACATTTGATAGGACAGTGTCGTCACCTCTTGGATGTGTTGACGAAACACTACCGAGCCGGAAAAGTTTCTGACATGGAATTTCAGAATAACTTTCATGGGAAAAGAAACTCGTCTGAAAGAGAAGACAACCATAATCAGCCGAAGCGACTACCACATGGGTTCAATCCTTCTAAACGAGATCGAGACGAGCTGCATGGGGATAAAAATTCGTCTGCACCTCTGAAGAATGTAAAGATTCTGTAAGATCGATATAGCAGTACAAAAGGAAGGTTGAAACCGCTAGAAAGTGGCCGGTGCTAGTCGAGAAAAACATTTTTGTTACATTCGACGAGCAAGATACTAAAGGTTTGGATTGACCTCATAACGATCCTCTGGTGATTCAGCTCGTTAATGATCGACACCGGAAGCTCGGTAGACCTAATTTATCAAGACACTCTCGAAAGAATGGGAGTAACTCACGACGACATAAAGTTTGGAAACATGCCACTAACTGGTTTTGCGAACGATACTACCTTGATAGTCGGTACGATCAAGGCTCCAGTCTACGTGGCCGGAGTTATTCAATTCATCAAGTTTGTCATTGCGGATACACCTTCGGTGTACAATGCGATCTTGGGGTTGCCTAGGCTCTATGCCATGAAAGCGGTAGCTTCAACCTACCATCAATGTGCTAGGTTCCCTACTGCTATCGGAAGATACACGATCAAGGGCAACCAAAAGGAAGCTCGCAATTGCTTTGCTATTCAGAAAAAGAATTGGGTCAAAGCCGAATCAGAAGCTCGCTTAAGAAAAGGTGAGGTCGATACTCCAAAGGAAAAGAAGGTCAAGAAAGCCCGAGCCATGACGCCCAAGAGTTAAGTCTGAAAGCCAATCTGATTACTTCAAAACGCAAAAAAAAACCATTCGTTATACACGAGCCCATACAAATGTGTGAACTACGACTTGATTTCTCTTTGAGGATACGTAGCCAGCTCTTTGCAAAAGCGCAGTCACAAGCCTAATAAAAGCTTTAAGTTTTTAAAGAAAATAAACTTTTTTTTACTAATCTGACCTCTTAAACAAGGTCGAACGAATGCAAAAATGCATCCCTTATCAAAATCTGAGCTGAGTTTACCTCATTCGGAACGTGATTACTCACGTTGGTGCCCTGGCCAGGATCTGACATTCAACGCGCTTCTCATGAGTGTGTTGTGGTGAAATAATTCAACTTTAATTACCCGAAGCTAGGTCCACACCTCGCGCTTAGGACAACCAAGTAAATTACACTCTGACTCTCGATCGCATATTGAAGTTTTGTCCTAAGGCAAAAGTTGAGGCAATCTAAAGCACTAGTCCTTTGCACTCTCAGACCCCAATACAAGCCTGCCTCGTACTTAGGAATAGATTCTAAGAACCGACACCGAGCTGGTAAGCAGCGGAGTCTTGGAGGAATCTTGCCTCTAGTAAGCCGAACTACATAGTTCGCATCCACTAAAGAGTCTTCTGAAAGTAATCTTAATGTTCAAGTCAAGCTTCCTATCTCGCAACCACTTAAGGGTTCTTACGAAAGCAACCCTAGAGTGTTAAGAATAAGCCAAACTTCATAAAGCTTGTCATCACTTAAGTTTCTTAAGAAATGATACGTGTTAATACAGCATAGCTACGCGATTTGCATCAAAGTATTATGAAATACTGAACCCGATCTTCCATAAGATCGCAAACAAAAACCTTAAATTATTATGAAATACTGAAGCCGATCTTCCATAAGAATGCAAAGAAAAACTTTAAAGTATTATGAAATATTAAAGCCGAACTTCCATAAGATCGCAAAGAAAATTTCCAAGGTATCATGGAATACTGAAGCCGATCTTCCATAAGACCGCAAAAAAAAACTTTAAAGTATTATAAAATACTTAAGCCGATCTTCCATAAGATCGCAAAGAAAAATTCCTAAGTATTATGAAATACTAAAAGCCGATCTCCCATAAGATCGCAAAGAAAACCTAAAGTATTACGAAATACTAAAAGATTGAGAATACTTTAAGTATTAAAGGGATCTAAGAAACCCCACGAGCAAATTAAAACCCTTGAGAATGACAACATTTACAAAAGTAAATTAAACCCACAAAAATGGGCACCATGTTCAAAAGCTACACTAAATAAAATTTCGAGCCACATAGGGCTCAAACATGTTCACCATTTTATTTATCTTGAGAGAGGAGGAACGACTCGTGCTTGCTGATTCCCTCTGAAACTTGAGATGCAACACCTTGAGGAGGATGCGGCAGAGTTGGAAATAAAATATCATCGCCGAGGGAGACAACATTAAAGGATTCAACCTGAGTGACGTACTCTTTCTCCTCCTTCATATAGTTTTCAAGAAAACCAGGAGGAAGTTCATACTTGGCTTTCACCATCTTCTCCAAGCTTATCCGAGCTCCACGCTTGTAGCAGAGTTGCGCCTTCGCCTCTTCCTAAGCATGAAGGATAATGAGGTACAAACGTATCCTCTCTAAACGAGACGAATGTCTTGCACTTTGGGCAGAACTGCCACTATCGATATGATCAGCTCGGCGGCGTGCCTCGTCACGCTCTTTTCTGAGACGACCCTCCGTAAGGCGAAACTTCTCCAGGTCGGCTCAAAATTTAGTCACCTTGGCGGAAGCAGCCTCGAGATTACATCTCTCTTCTTTACTTCTTCCTCTAAATTATGCTTCTTATCCTTTAAAGCACTGGCCTGATCAAATAAGTCGTTTAGATTATGTTGATTCTCAGAAACAGTCGCTTCCCAACTATTAGCTCTATGCATCTGACGACCTATTTCCTGCCACGCGCGTCAACGTCTGAACGTGACGTGAGGGTCTTTATCCTTTCTTCTCGCTTCCGTACCTCGGCTTCGTATGCACCGATAATGCGATTACTGGCACTGATCACATGTAAAGAACGAAGAAGAAGCTAATAATTGGCTAGAGGAATCAGATAATTAGGGATGAAGTCAACTTACATTGATAATATCTTCGGCCCAATCGAAGAATAGGAGTTCCGAAATTAACAATCTATCTGGGTCGGGAAGGTTGATCCCAACACCATCGATAAGTGATATCAGCGTAGCCTTGTGTTGCGAAGCAGCTTGACAAAAAGGCATAACGGGATTAACATGAGAAAACGTCCATTGACAAGTACGTTTTCTCTTTGAAAGAGAAGGCTCAGATGAAAGCTCCGAGGCCGACCTAGTCGACGGACTGAGAGAAGAAGCAGGAGGAAGAGGAGGTTGAGATACATGAACTGTTCTTTGAAAAACTGGGGACGGTGGAACCACCGGACCGTCAAAATTGACAGGAAGAGAAGCGGGAGGCGCAACAACCAAACTTTGAGCAACGGGTGCGTCGGACAGAAGAACTTCACAAGTTCCACCGATCTGGAATGTCGGAACCCTCCCTGCTTCGGTCGACTTTAGCCTTAGCTGCTGTCCTCTTTTCTGCCCTCTTATCAACGGGACCAACTTTCCCTTAACCCTTTGAGCGGAAAGCATCGTTAGGACCCTTTGGTTCATTTGATTCGCTAGGGACCAGGCCCGAGCTTACACATCATCGGCTCTTTGCATATCAGCCGCATTAATCGCAGAAGAAATCTTCTCAGAACCGTTTAGAACAGTTGGGTTCTCTTCCTAATTGGAAGAGAGATGCCTTCAGTGTTATCCTCAGAGTCCTGGATAATCACTACGGTAGTCGGGTCGGTCGTAGTCGTGACACTTGACCTGGCAGACACCTCGGAAAGTCTCCTAGACTTCCTAGAACGGATTGGGATAGAAGGGATGTTGAATGCATGAATACCAGGAGTAGCTCCTCTCATCTCTGCGGCCCAATACTCATTATTCTAGATATCTGAAAATAATCAACATCCAAAGCGATGTCAGACTTTAAAGTCACAAGATAAAAACTTTATAAAATTAAAGTAACTCGTAGAGAGTCACTACTGAGTTTGTCACGGGCATGGCGGATACGGCTATAGGAGAGATCGTCCCAACGGTGATTTTCTGCTTTCAATCTGTTGAGTTCTACTATGAAAGGTAGATCCGCTCGAAGGTACACCTTCACATGAGTTTTTAATTATCAATGATTTACTTTGAGTTTTATTTGGTCTTCTCATAGTTCGAGATAGGTCCCAACTTTCTACTTGTTGCTCTAGTGTTTTGTTTTAAGTTTATTCACGTCTACGGACAATTATTATAATAAGGGAGTTTCACGAATCCAAGTTTTGATATGACCATGGTCACTATTGCATGAAGGCAAAGCCTCATAAAAAATAAAAAGCTTCTACCAAGAGCTAACCTTACCACGTGTAAAAGGAGATACGTCTCGCAAAATCACTAAAGAGCATTACAAGAGCTTTGAAAAGAGTAGCTCCGAAAATGTATACCTCTGAAAGGTGGATCTCCGAAAAACATTCACACAACATATGTTCTAAGAGCGCTTCAACGTTTAAAAAGAACTTGTTGAAGCTCCACAAAGATAGTGAGAGTATTGCAACATGCAAAAAAGACTTACAAGAGCTCCAAAAAGGTGGAGCTCCGAAAATCGACTCGAACAAGTTTTGTAGGAGCTCCGAAATTCTACAAAATAGGCATTGTAACGTTCAAAAAGAACTACAAGAGCTTCAAAATTAGAGCTCCAGAAACGTGCGAGAGCTCTACATTTGAAAGAAGATACGTCTCGTAAAAGCATCATAACGTCCAAAGAAATTGTGCGAGAGCTCAACACTTAAAAAGAGACACGTCTCACAAAATTATCAACAAGCATTGTAACGTTCAAATAGAACTTATAAGAGCTTCGAGAACTGAGCTCCGAAAATGAGAGCTCCAAAAACGCACATGTCGGAAGAAACTTTTAAACAAACTTTATACGACCTCCGAAACTTTTTGCAATGAGCTCCGCAACGTTTAAAAGAACTTGCGGGACCTCCGAAACTATTGTTTTATTAAAAACAAAAGGTGCGACGTTCAAAACGCAATTGTAAGCTCTAACAAGCATTACCACGTTCAAAAACAACTTGAAATAGCTATGAAATTCCATAGAGTGAGCATTCATTGTTCAAAAACAACCCAATGGGATGTACATCAAGAGGATGTGCACAACGTCGACTATTGATTTTGCATTTTACTACTCTCCAAATTCTAAAAAGAAATTGAAGAGTGGGGGGGCAAGTTGTTGGGCAAAAATAAATTATTGACTTGGACCTATTAAAAACGTTACATGTGGCCCAAGTCCAGTTAGCATAGTTCCAAATGTTACACCTTCGAATCCTACGATAGGTGTGACGTCCGAATCTCACGGGATTGAGGAGTTACGAATCCTACGGGATAGATACGAATTTCCATATAATGATAGATACGAATCTTTGATAAAAGGTAAGTCAAGAACCAACCTATGGGCCAAATCCTCACCGACTTATAAACCTATAAAAGGAGAGACCTCCGAAGGTAACATGACACGGCAAAAACACACCTAAAAACCCTAAACAATACACTTTCGCGACCTCCGAAAAAGAGATACGGATACCGTCGAGAACAAGCTACGAACACCTCCAAAGACGAGTTACGAACACCTCCGAGAGGAAGCTACGAGACGTTGGCAGAGCTCTGATTCTTGCTAATCGGACCTCCAAAACCACCTACGATTCAACAACACGTTCGAGTCATCGAAGCTACGAGACCTCGACAGAGCTCTGATTCATGCTAATCGGACCTCCAAAACTATCTACGATTTAGTGACACGTCCGAATCACTGAAGATCTTCTTCAAACAACTACTTAACTCTTTTGATTTATTGTAGCTTCGAGTTGTTTTGTTGAAAGATTATTCATCAATAAAGAGCGATTATCTTCCATCATTCCGTAGAACTATATATTCGAACGTGCTAAAATTATCCCAAACAATACTTGTCTTCTTCTTTTGCATCTAGTTTCCATTTGGATGACTTGATACATTTTCAATTATAATTAGGATTGACAAACGTAGATTTGGTTTTTGTATAGCTTCTGGTCGAAGATACCTGACAAAGCTATTATATTTCATACTTTCATGAGACTAATCTCATCTATCAGCCTTTTGGTTGGTGATGTTGTCGGAAAGAGTGAGAGTACCCCCTTGCATCTTGTTCTTTATTCTGACGCAGCCGATCAATGGTCCCTTCCTCATTTTGCTTCTCTTGACTTATAATTGAAACACAACATTTTCATTGACAACATAATTTGTGGATTTCTCTTGCAACTTGACGTTCCAAGTTTGTAGATTCTTACCAAACAATTAGAAAACTACAATATTGTTCTAACACCAACACAATAAATATCATAGTATAAACAACAAGAAATATTTAAAAGTAAATATCTATATCCATGAATCAAATATAGTAAAGTAAGAAGAGCAAGCAAAGATTTTTGAGTTTTCGCATTTGAAATTTAAGGAGACGCATATACATGTCCACAAAGAGAAATCATACCGTACAAATGGAATTTCCATGTGATGGTCCTCGTAAGTACAATCTAAACAGACTTTAACACTAAAGAACAAATTTTTGATATGGAAAGGCTCCTGAATTTCAAGGATCTTAAACTCGGGAATATGATATAACTATTAACTAATGAAACATTATAGCTGGTAAAACGAAGAACACTACAATGGAGATATCAGATAAGCCCATATTCGATTTTTCATAACGAAGTGTAGAAAAAATAAGATTTGGTGGTTTTACTGGGAACTTGTTCCGGTGAAAGTCTCGGAGAAGCATGTTTTCTTTAATCTTGTTAAGTGGATGGTCGCTCGCATCCGCTTTGTGGTTGCTAAATAAGAAGAAAAGAAAGGATTGAGAGACGATTTTGGGGATTTTCTCGTAAAGAAATTAAAATCGGCCGGCTCCTTGTTATATGATTGGAAGAGTCGAGAAAAAAAAAAAAAGAAGAGAAATCGACTTCTATTTTGATATACAATGATGAGAACGTATATGTGGTGTTTGGTCTCTGTGCAGATTTTGAAACAAACCAGCAAACAGTTTTGGGCACAACAACCACAATCAAAAATAAATACACACTATGCAATTTCTGAAGACTAAAAAACTTGAACAACATTAGAATAAAAAGCAAATGAATTTAGAATTTACCAGAATTTAATTATGCATTCATTCTTGTTCGATCTACAAAAGACACCAGACAGATTCAAAAAGAATTTGTAGCTGAAAGAAATTGTTGAAAGGGTGGGAGAAGCTAAAGTGTGAAACCTGTTGGTATTCAATAATATAAAGAGGAGACCTTGAGTACTGACTAATGATATAAGAGCAAACCAAAACATTGATGTTATTCTAAAAATATAAAGTGAGGTACAAATAAAAGAGCAAGAAGAAACCTTATCAAACCGTGGAGAGGATTGTTGAGGTTCTAAGATTTTACACTTCAATCTTAGTCCAATGCTATGAACATGCAGACCATTTGGTATTTGTACATTGTCTCATTTGGATCTGAGAGAAATTACTTTCAGTAGATAAAGAATTGAAGTTTTGTGCCAAACAAGCAGAACGACATTTGTCACATTTCATATGGAATATTATATTTTCCAGAGATATCCATCCTTCGTATCTGTAATCTCATCTCCACCATATACAAAGCTCACCAAATTCATGAAACTTTCGTACCAAATTCCTCTATCCTTCACACTCAGACCTTATGAATGTTGGAACCAATTTATTGCTTAAACAAATGGGCCTTGTATTGGGCATTTGTCTAACCCAATTTTGGTAGAAAAGTGAATGAGAAAAGCCTTTTGGTTTAAGTGAGTGACTTGCAAAAATCCCACATCTAAAGTTTGGGAATTTTTCAAGTGGTATATAAGGAGCCACACATATACCTTTGTTCAAAACATAACAAAGCTATACATAATGAAAGAGAGGAGGAGAATCCCCACACGCGCGACCGACCGACCGAACCGGGCTTTGGCAACGGCCCAATTAAATATCTTTTTGGACCATCTATAAAAGCCCATCTCGTTTTCGACCCAAAACGCTGCGTCGGTTCGTCTGCGATTTCGCTAAACCGGAAACCGCTAAACCGACGACAGTTTGAAAACAAACCGGAGATAACCTCTCTACGGTTTTCAAACCGCCTCTCCGTCAGTTTTTATAAACTGAGTCATCTTCTTCCTTTCTTTTAACGTTCTGAGAAACTGAGTCGTCACCAATTCTATCAGAAACATAACAACAATCTTCCTTTCGTTTACAGTAAGTTTTCGTCGAGAGTATCGTAGTAATCTATTCGTTAGAATCGTTGTTCGAGTGTTTGCGAACACGATTAGTCTGTGGTTTTATCCTGGGACTCGGAATCTCACAAACCCGTCACACTGCGGGAGATTCTTAGAGTTAAGGAAAGAGATTTCGTATCTCGACTCCACTCTGATCTCTGATCTCTTCCCTTAACGTCTTTCTTATCGCGATCCATCTCCAATCACGTAGTGTGCCAAATTCTGGTCCTACAATGAATAGTCTTAATATTGCGCAAAACTATTCCTTAAACTTGTAAATCACTCTGACAAAAAGAAAGAAGACGATAAGTTAAATACTTAAAAGTAACAGCTTCAACTTCCCGAAGAAAGAAAGTGAATAAACTTTACAAAGCATTTACTATGACTTTGTTTTTTAATAAAAGGTATACAACAAACTAGCATAATGTATCTCTCACCTATTATTTGTTTTTAGAATTAAAGAAGTTGATGTGCGCAAGGTCAAGATTTTTGGTATTTTGTGAAGGGCATGGCATTCCTTAATAGACCACCTACATATTCAAGTGAAACTCTAAGAGATCCAGTTAGCTTATGAATATCTCACATTTAAACTTTTGTTCCATCAAACCTCCATGCATTTTAAAACCTAAAAACTCCATGTTGCTTATAATTATGAGTAAAACTAAACCTTATAAATTAAAATGACTGAGATAAAGTAAAGCCCATGTGTGAGTGAGTCAATCAAATACTATCGACTGAGGAAGTAAAAACTATAAAATTCGATCTGTTAAAGCAAAGTAAACCTGTTCTTGGAGTTCCTTAACATCTGAAGTCTCGTTGTTCACTCAAGCAGCACCTGCCTCAGGACTAATGTGAGTTTGCTGTTTCTGTAAGGAACATGTGGGTTTTTGTGAGCTAGTTAAGCAATCACATCTCCTAAAGCATAGAGGGATTTACTGATACGTTGTGCTTCTTTTAGTCGGTCTCCAGTAACCTTGGATTTGTCTATAAGGAATATGAAACTAAAACACGAAAATGAACACTCTCTATATCTCTCTAACCAGAACATTAAGAAGCAGAACCATTCACGAAAAAAGAATAGGCTTGTTCGTTTCGCAGCCGCAGCGGCTTGCGGCTGCGTCATGCGGTAAAATGTTGTTCGTTTGCCTGCCGCAGGTACCTGCGGCTGCGTCATGCGGCCAGACGCTGCGGCTTGCGTCACGAATTTTTGGCCGCAGCTAAATTCAGCGTCTGCGTTTAAAAATTAGCGTTACGGCCAAAATTTCAGCCGCAGCCGCAGCGGCAGACAAACGAACAACAATTAGACCCTGCGTCTGGCCGCATGACGCAGCCGCAAGCCGCAGCCGCAGCCACAGCGGCAAACAAACGAACAACAATCGCAGCGTCTGGCCGCATGACGCAGCCGCAAGCCGCTGCGGCTGCCAAACAAACAGGCCTAATATCTTTTGTTGCTTCCATCAGTTACCAGAAGATCTTTGACGTGCTCACTGTAAATCTCAATCATCTGAACAGCAACATCGTAACGGAAAATTGCTAAAACATTGGCATGAGAAGAAAGATATTACACACTGTACTACCACGGATGCGAAGCGTTTATTATCGGATCTGGTGAAATTTGAGAAAATGAGACTGATGTTAGAACTAATCTCCAAATGAGATTATGATTAGCGATTGGGATGTTTAGAACGTTTTCCTTGTAATGGCATTTTGGTAATTACGTAGAGGATAGAAGAATTTATTTGTGAAGAAATGACAAAATATGAAAATTGATAAAAAAAAAAAAAAAGAGGTCTATATTTGCCAATGACCACAAAAAATGGTCTATATTAGCAAGAATCCCTAAAATCTATATAAAAATATATATATAAATTTTGTTTGGAAAAATGATTGTACCGATATTCAATAATTCATATTGTTAATAATTTAAAATTAAAATCTTGCCCATCGCGCAAGGTATACAACTCGATGTCAAAAACTGAAAGTTACATTTATTTATTATTCCTAAAATTAGTGAACAACTAATATCTATTAAATGATATTCTTATATTTTAAGCAAATAAAAGAAAATTCATCAATATATTAAAGAAAAAATGGGAAAGAAATCAACAAAATACTAATTTAAAGAGAAAAATGCCGAATAAGTTTAATTTTTATTAACAATTGATTATTATTAATAAATTAAATGTATAGACCATGGTGGAAGCTCCCTTGGTCCAGTTGTTAACTAAGGGCTTTAAAGATTCTATATCATAAAGTACGGAGTTCGAGTCCCGGAGAATACAAATTATTGGAAGAAAAATTTACAGGAGATTTTCAGCATGGTGCAAGGAGAGCCGAGATGGTCCCACATATCAAGGCCAAAATTGTCCGTTGTATAATCTTTTATGTAACTATTCTCATAATTTGTAATAATTCATAAATTTAGAAGATTAAAAAAAGGAAATTGGCATGAATATTATGTTTTTGGCCCATAATTAGAAATTTAACAGCCACGGAAAAATAATTAGCTCTATAACATCCAGTTGAGGTAAAATGACTATATTACCCTTATTTTTTATTTGGAAAAAATTAAAAGAACATAAATTAAAATTACCAAAATTAAAAAAACCCTAATTTTTGTTTCCACACCTCCTTTCTTCTTCCTCTTCTCTTTTCATCAAATCAATAACATCAAATGTTGAAGAAACCGACACAAGACTTGCATGTGGTATACACTTTGACCCTTTTGAGAGCTATTCCTGATCTCTAACGTATTAAAACGTTAAGGAATATGAAACTGAAACACGAACATGAACATGAACACTCTCTGTATCTCTCTGACCAGAACATTAAGAAGCATAACCATTCACGAAAAAAAGGATATCTTTTGTTGCTTCCATCAGTAACCAGAAAATCTTTGACTTGTTCACTGTAAATCTCAATCATCTGAACAGCAATATCGTAACGGAAAATTGTTAAAACATTGGCATAAGAAGAAAGATATTACACACTATACTACCACGGATGCGAAGCGTTTATTATCGGATCTGGTGAGATTTGAGAATATGAGACTAATGTTAGAACTAATCTCCAAGTGAGATTATGATTAGCGATAGGGATTGTAATGTTTAGAACGTTTTCCTTGCAATTCGACACAGTCATATATATGAAAGAAGGAAGAATATGTAACGATTGTAGATCCCCTCTCCTAGCAAACTTATGAAAATATTAATTTGTGCTCTCCATTTTTTTAACGCCATTGTCTCTTAAACTTTCTTCCATTTTTTTCTTTCCCAAAAACAAATGCCATGTGTCAAGCCCTTAAGAGACTTGGCTTGTAGATTCATATATATGATTTCGACCGACTTTGTACTTGTATAAATACTTAATGTATTCCTCCAATTCGAGGACATGACATTCAATAGAGAATTCTACACACATCTTTTTACTTCTATTCTTCCTTGTGATTTTACGCTTAGACCTATTTCCTCTATTCTTTGAACCGATCTCCGATTGTTGTTCAATCTGGTATCACCAATATCTATCCTCTCAAAATGGCGCTCTCGTCTTCACCTTCCGTCTTCATCTATTTCTCACTTCTTATCTTAAACAGATTTTCACCATCAAAGATTTCAATCGATTCATGGTTTCTCTACAATTATGTTTACATGAAGTCTACTCTAAAAAGTCAAAGTTGTGATCATTTGCAAAACTAATCTCACTATACGGAAACTTCAAATAAAGTCCACAAATGCTTTTTTCCAAAGGAGAATGCGTAGACTTAGATGAAGTCTACTTCATATATTTTTAAAAACGGTCAATTGCAAACATAACCTCTCTGTTGACTTGAAGACTTCATATGAAGTCTACATTCGCGATTCAGATATGAAATTTGGAAAAATCAAGTAAAATTGGTGTTTTTCACCGTCAAACTCGTTTTTGAGCTTCGTCAAACATCGGAAACTTTGAAGTGCACCGATTAAGAAGAAGCCCAACCGTTTTATATGCAAGAACTAGAAGAGAACATGAGGTTATTGTTGGGGTCAGATCTCACCCCAACTGAGATCATCAAGAAAATGGCTAAGTGTCAAAGGTGTGCGTATGCAAGTCTTTGTGGTGACATGCGCAACTCTCTATGATGACGTGCTCAGCTCTCTCTGCAGACGCACACAACTCTCTGCAGACGCGCGCACCTCTCTGGGACGATGTCTTCTAGGATGAGCACTGCCAGTCTCTGGGACGAGCACTGTCTTTGGGGACGAGCACTGCCAGTCTCTGGGACGAGCACTGTCTTCGGGGACGAGCACTGCCAGTCTCTGGGACGAGCACTGTCTTCTGGGACGAGCACTATCTTCAAGGACGAGGTTTACTTGTCTCTGGGACAACGCCAGCTTGTCTCTGGGACAACGTCTCTTTGGGATGACGCCTGCTTGTCTCTGGAACAATGTCTCTTTGCGACGACGCCTGCTTGTCTTTGGGACGACGTCTATAGTCATTGCCTCTTTTGGATGGTGACTAGAACTTTCCACTAACAGTTAAAGTCAGCTCCTTCATTTCACTATAAAGAACTGGGCCGAGCTTAGGAGGCCCAAATCGAGAGGATAATAGGCTAAAAGTCCCAGGACGATGTGACAGCAAGACAAATACAAGTTGGGCCTAGGTGACTTCTCAGGTCTAGGCCCAGGACAACGACGAGGACAGAACCCTAAGCGACCGCCGACTACGCAAGAAGGAAATCCCGAAGAATTAGGAAATCTTCCTTATCTTTTTAGAAATAGGCCTAGCCGACTTAAGACTTGTATACATATATCTTGTATACCTCATTCAAAGGGATCCGCAATTTAATTCACATACGCTCTTACGCAAACAGCAATAAAGAACTACTTCTTCTTTGATCTTAGCTTACGTGTTTTCATCTAAGAATTCTCTGTTTCCTTGAAACCCTTGACAAGTTTATTGTGTAGGTTCTAGCACTCACAGTTATGAGTGAAACTTTTGTAAAACGGAGATCATAGAGTTTTGTAGATCACATTGGTGAGGAAATTGTAGATCATGAGGTTATGAGCTCAAATATTGAGCTTTAAGGTCTTAATAACGGATGGCAAAATATTTAAATCTTGAATTTGGTTGTTAATGGTGGATCAGAATGTTGAAGATGATTGTATTTTCGTAATTAGGTGGTCAGATTGTTGTTTTTGGTCTTTTCCATTGATTCTAGTGTTTTAAAATAAAAATTTTAATCAAAAAATAATGGTATTTTGGTAATTATGTAGAGAATAGAGGAATTTATTTGTGAAAAAATGACAAAATATGAAAACTGATAAAAGAGGTATATATTTGCCATTGACCACAAAAATGGTTTATATTAGCAAGAATCCCTAAAATCTATATAAAAATCTACATAGAAATTTTGTTTGGAAAAATTATTGTACCTATATTCAATAATTCATATTGTTAATAATATAAAATTAAAATTTTGCCCATCGCGCAAGGTATACAATTAGTTGTCAAAAAACTAAGAGTTAAATTTATTTATTATTCCTAAAATTAGTGAACAACTAATATCTATTAAATGATATTCTTATATTTTAAGCAAATAAAGGAAAATTCATTAATATATTAAAGAAAAAATGGGAAAGAAATCAACAAAATACTAATTTAATGAGAAATAAAAAGCCGAATAAGTTTAATTTTTATTAACAATTGATTATTATTAATAAATTAAATGTATAGGCCATGGTGGAAGCTCCCTTGGTCCAGTGGTTGACTAAAAGCTTTAAAGCTTCTAGACCATAAAGTACGGAGTTCGAGTCCCGGAGAATACAAATTATTGGAGGAATAATTTACAAAAGATTTTCAGTGTGGTGCAAGGAGAGCCGAGATGCTCTCACATATCAAGGCCAAAATTATCCATTGTATAATCTTCTGTGTAAATGTTGTCCTAATTTGAAATAATTCATAAATTCAGAAGATAAAAAAAGAAAATTGGCATGAATATTATGTTTTTGGCCAATAATTAGAAATTTAACAGCCACAGAAAAATAATTAGCTCTATAACATTCAGTTGAGGTAAAATGACTATATTACCCATATTTGTTATTTGGAAAAATTAAAAAAAAAACATAAATTAAAATTACTAAAATAAAAAAAAACCCTAAATTTTGTTTGCACACCTCCTTTCTTCTTGCTCTTCTCTTTTCACGTCTCTTCTTCTTCATCTTTTTCTTCTTCCTCTTCTGTTTCTTCTTACATATTTATTTCTTCTTCTTCTTTTAATTTTCCTTTTTATTTTTCCATTGTTGTTTTCTTCTTCTTTACACAAACACCATAATTGACCTTTTTTTTTTTTTTGTAATCCACAAAATTAATCACTTTATCTTATATCATTACCAGAGATCAAAAATCTCGAATCAAGAATTAAGATGATAATTTTTATCATTCGTTAAACTCTTCATTGTCATTCTCCCTCCTGGTATAACTGAGGCACGTTATAGAATCACTATAACAGGTAATGAAAATAGTTAACTACGTATGCTACTCTTTTTCATTATGCACAACTATGAAACATAACTATGTTTCTGATAATAATCAACTATCTATGTTTCTGATAATAGTCAACTTTGTATAATATTCTTTTTCATTATGAAAACTGTAATAGGTAATCATGGTCTGTAGTCAACTATATTATGAAACCAGTAGCCAATTATATTATGAAATAAGTAGTCAACTATGTTAAATAAATAACTATCACAATAATATTTTTGTATAGTCAACTATATTATAAACTCAGTAGAGTAGACTATTATATGAAAATAGTTAACTTAGCTTTTAAATTCGTAAACTATTTTTAAAAATAGTTAACTATATTATGAAATGAATATAATATATAGTTTCAAAAATAGTCAATTATATTATTAAATAAATAACTATTACAACATATAAATTTTTTGTATCTTTTTTCGTACGAGTAAATTTCTGACCCAAATGAATTTTGTTTGCAGATCAAATCTAATTTTTCAGAGATAAAAACACCATTGATGGAGCAATTTTTAAGAGCATAAATGCACAAATGAGAAGAAAGAATGAGGAGGAGTTTTCAGATTTAGGAATTGAATATGTTTAGAGATTTTTTTATCAGCAATAAGTAATTCATTTAGTATGGGGAAAATCGTCCACTATTTATTTTTCTATGTTACTCACCTAATTTTCTCTTAAAGTATGTTAGATCTTTAATTTGTTACCCAAAACATGTTATTGAGCTAATTAGCCCTAAAACAAATTTTAGGCCATGTAGTAATTTAATGAGATTAAATTTTTTGACAAAACTATTAAATGCATAAACCCCAAATAAATAAAAGAAAATGAAATACAATTTAGTAACATTGAATTTCTTTTGATTTTGTTCAACTCAGATATGCTAACCATTGGTCCACGTCTATTCTTAAATCTTAATAAGATTGTTATTAATAAAAGCGTGATCCCAGATTTTCATTACATGACATGCAAAATGCTATATATAAACGCATGCATACATACATATTCAGAAATCATAAGATATACTTCTTTAGCTCTTTTATTTCTAATTTTCTGGATTTTCATGACTTCATCATCGTCAAATGATTTATCAAAAACACAAAAACAAAAATCATCGTCAAGTGGTTCATTACTACCTTTCGAATTGTTGGAATCAATACTTCGTATGGTTCCAACCGAATCTCTAAACCGATTCAAGTTAACATGCAAACGATGGCACGCTTTGTTTAAAGACAAAATATTCATATACAATCACTTGGATTTGGTCCAAGAACATTTCATACGGATCACTGATAGGGTTCAAATCATCAATCCCGCGACTAACGCTTGCTCCTTTGTATCACTACCAAATGAGTTTCGAGGTAGACCTTACAGTTTTGATATGATTCACTGCGATGGTTTATTGTTATGCTTCTTTGGAAAGTCTCTCGCAGT
This sequence comes from Arabis alpina, assembly GCA_900128785.1. NCBI lineage: Eukaryota > Viridiplantae > Streptophyta > Magnoliopsida > Brassicales > Brassicaceae > Arabis > Arabis alpina. Next base: position 24,317,434 of record LT669790.1, read on the forward strand.
TTGGAACCCTTGTTTTAACCAAGTTAGATGGATCGACAAAACTATGGGGTTTTATGCATTTAATGACTTATTCGGTATTGGATATGGTAATGCATCTCGTGATAACTACAAAATATTGAGGTTTTACGATGATATTTTCAAACGCAAAATCGTAGAACCGGGTTATGCAGTTGAGATCTACGAGTTCAAGTCAAATTCTTGGCGAACTCTTAATATTTCTCTGGATTGGAATGCATACTCACAATGTTTTGGTGTGTCAATGCAAGGAAATATGTATTGGGTTGGTGTCGCGAAACAAAATCAAGATTTCATTATCCAAAGTTTTGATTTTTCCAAAGAGACATTTAAACGCATGTGCCTAATTCCTTTTCTCTCTAATTTACATGATGTTATAGCCTTATCGGTTTTCAGAGATGAGAAACTTTCTTTACTTCACCAGCACATATACGACGAACAAACTCAACGGGGGAAAACTGAGGTATGGGTCACAAACAAGGTCAAAGATAAGGTTGTCTCTTGGACCAAATTGTTTGTTGTGAGTATACCTGATCTCCCTTATTTACATTTCGGTGTAAGTCCTCCCTATCCGATGTATTTTATTGACCAAAAAAATAGGGCTAATATTATATGTTGTAAGAAATTAATAATCGATGGACATGAATCCGTTTGCGTCAACTTATACATTATTGGAAAGAATGAATTCCAGAAAAAGGAGATAGAACAACGTAGCGCGACCGTGAACATAACTGATAAATGTGGTTATATGTATCTTCCAAGTCTAGTTCCAGTCCCATAATAGAAGGATGTGCAAACAAAAAGAAGAACCTTTATTTTATGATATATTTTATGCTTTATATAAATTATATTTTCTGTTTTTTTTTTGTTTCCTTTTTTTCTTTTTTAAAAATTAATTAAACTATAGTTTCATAAATATTTAGCATGGTTATATAGTCTTATATAGTTTCATGAACATTTAAGGATGAATTGATCGTTACTATATAACTCATTTAAATGTTAGTTTAAATGTTAGTTTTTCTGGATAAATGCTAGTTCATATTAGACATGAATAGAATAATAACTTAAAGAGGATGGCAATTTATGTGAGCGAGTTGGGTAATAACTTAATATTTATCTTTTACCGTTAGTTTATAATTATTATGGATAGCTTTAACAAGAGCTAGTTGGGTGAATATTATGTTTTGGACATATAATTAGGTAACTAACATGCATAAAATATAATTTAGATGACTAATATATTGTTAGTGAAGATGGAAAAAATGTCTTTATTAATGTAAATAAAATGATTAATAATATCTTTTCTTGTTATAAAATATCCAAGACTAATCAGATTGATTTGTAGTAACATTATTCTATTTTTTGTATAAAATTGGCACTGCATATTTTGTTCATCAATAAAAAACATAAGCTTATAACTCCACAAGATGTTGTAACTATCGAGTCAACAAATAATTAACTATTTCAAATCCATATCGCTCCATAGTTCACTATTTTTAACTTAACTATTTTCGAACCCATTACCATACCCGACTCATATCCGACCCAACATGGAGCTTCAGGGGGTGGTATTTGTTGAGTGATTTTGATAGAATTGATTTTAATGTATTGTAAAAGAATTAATAGTTTTCTATCAAATTCTTAGCAAAAATTGAAGGAATTGGTTCTTCACATTTTTCCAATAGAATTCTATTAAATTCCTTTGAAAACTATAAGAATAAAAGCTACAGCAAAATTGAATAACACTAGAATTGAAAAGAATTAAGATTCTAATCAATTGAATAACACTAGAATTTAAAAGAATTGAGATTCTTATAAATTGAATAACACTAGAATTCTTTAGAATGTCTAATTCTCTCAAAATCAACTAAATTCTTCAATCCACTAACACCCACTCAGGAAACATCTCGAAGAAATGGGCCAGCGAGGATCCATCAAGAAGACTCGGCCCATTAAGGAGCATCCGCCGACCTAGGAAAATACAAGCAAGTTGGAAGACTTAGCTAGGATAAAATGAAATACTTAGAATTAGTATAATACTTAGAATTAGTATAACTTCCTTTTATCTTTTAAGAGATTTTCCATTTATCTTTTAAGGTTATTTTGACCGACTTTGTACTTGTATAAATACTTGATGTATTCCTCCAAAACGAGGACATCGCCTTCCATAGAAAATTTTATACACATCTTTTTACTCTTTTTCTTCCTTGCGATTTTACGTTTATACCTAATTCTTCTATTCTTTGGATCGATCTCGGATTGTTGCTCAATCCGGTAACACCACATCGGCAACAAATCGTTAACTATTTTCAAACAGAGCCAACAAATAGTTAACTCCAAGGAAATTGTTACTAATGACCTACCAAATAGTTAACTATTTTACAACCATACTGATGTCGCTCAATATTTAACTATTTTTTAACCATAGTCAACAAATAGTTAACTATTTTAAAAATATAGGTAGTAAATAGTTAACTATTTTTAAACATAAGCAGCAAGTAGTTAACTATTTTGATGAAGATGTAGACATTCACCTTGTTGTTGACGGACTCGCGACCATAACTAAACAATATTTTCGGCAAATCAGGATCTTTCATCTTCTTAGATGAATAAAATCAGAAAAGATAGGTGAAGATATAAGAGATTGACGAACCGTGAAACACTCTATCATCTTATTAGCTTGTTGATGACGTCGTCAATTGAAAAACAAAAAAGAAACAAAAAACTTAAAAAAACAAAACAAAAGGAAGAAGAAGTGGACGACTGAGAGGAGAAAAGAAGAATAAAACGCAAATGAGAGGAGCTTTAGAGTTTTAATTTAGACATTAATGTATTGAATTTTTTTTTGTCACAAAATTTTTATTTTCTAATTAATGTAAAAAGTTTTAGAATTTGGAATGGGTAAAATTGGAATTTTGAGTGTGCTAAATGTTAGTTACTATAGTTCATTTTATAGAATGTTAGATAATGAAATATAGTTGGAAAGAGTAATATAGAGTGCAATTACTCTTTTTTATCTCGTGGATTTGATAAGAAAAAAAAAAAAATTAAAAAGTACATATGCAAACCCAAACACAAATGCAAAAACGTTTTTAAAGATTTGGGTTTGGGTTAACTATTTTACACTTAGCGTATAGTTTTTGGGATAGGGTTAGGGTTTATGGTTTTTTATTTACATTATAAAAAATGTAAAACTGTATTACAAATTTCTTTTAAAACGCTTATAAATTGTAGAAAACGTTTATAAACCTTACAAAATGCTTATAAATCATACAAAAAACTTGTAACCATACTATATAATAAGGTTTATAAACCTTATCAAATGCTTATAAACCATACAAATAGGTTTATAAACCTTATAAAAAATTATAAGAGACCAGTGACATAATCAACAAATAATCAACAAATTAGATATGAAACCCTAATTTCTATCAAAATCGAATCAAAAACTAGATTTTCAACACAAATCAAATAAAACCAAACTAACAACAAAATGTGACAAAATCCGGATCTAGATCTGGATATTATCATATTATTTTTGTCTTCTTCAACCTCATAAAAAAAGATATACAAATCAAATAAACCTAGATTTACAACAAAAAGTTACAAAGTCGGATCTAGATCTGGATTATTTTGCATTTTCAACCTCAAAAAAAAAGAGACACAAATCAAATAATATCAAATAAAACAAAATTTACAACAAAATTAACAAAATCAGATCTAGATCTGGATCTATATGAGAGAGAGAAAGAGAGATTTCATATTTGTTTTGTTTTTTTTAGCTTCATAGAAGAAGAAAAAGACATCTTCATTGTTGGAGAGAAAGAAGGGAGAGAGATCTTCATTGTTGGAGATAAAGAGAAGAGAGATGGAGAGAGAGAAAAATCAGAAAATAACTTGTTTGGAAAGACCTCTTATTTGGAATGACATTGTGTTTTTGGCTAGGGTAATTTCGTCATTTCGGACGAAACTGGTGGCACTATTGTGAAACCACTTTTGGGGATGTCATACTTGCAAAGTGGTAATTTAAACTTGACAGTATTGCAATTCCCCTTATGTCCTTTTAAAAATATCCATTTTATAGTTATTAATATATTTTAGAATTGCGTATAATTCTTACTAATCCAAAAAATGCATCATAGGATCATATCATTTCAAAAATATATATTTTATAGTTATCAATATATCTCAGGGTTGCGGCTTTTCACACAAAAAAACCCGCTTCTTTATTAAAGGTTGCATTTTTAAACATTTGTAAATTTTAACTCTACATATTTCTATGGTTTATCATAGGAGTGGGTATTTTATCCGAACCCTAAATCCCGACCCGGATCCGATCGGAATTAGCCGGTTATGGGCAGTATTGGTTATTGAAAAATAACTAATTGGTTCTAATTTTGATTTACTTTGGACTTCGATCCGGTTCAGTTTTTAACCGAGAACCAAACTATAATCCGAAGAATCCTAATCATATCTCTTATGCCGATATCTTCTTCTCCGTTCTTAGGAAAGTTTCATTATTTGATCCATATTTTCCCACCGAGAATATCGCATAGAGATTTCATATTTCATATCCTACTCGAAGTAATTGGCAAAATCTTAAGGAGAAATCCCTAAAGTCCCAACTATATGTAATACCCAAATTTCATGATGGAAAGATTTATATAAATTCTCTTCTTCTTTTTTACATTTAAACCTTTTTTACTTATAAATGCAAGTGTTTTTGGTTCTTTTTGATTTTCAATCTTTTTCTCATTATACAATAGCTTGTGTTTTGAAATTGAAACATATACAAGTCTTAGATGTTATAGCATTTGTATTTGTGAAACATTCAAAACTCATGTACAAGTAGAATGTACGGTACAAATTTTGTTTACAAGGCAGTATGTACATTACAAATTATATTTGGGTTCGGATAAAACCGGATCCGATCTGAATTCGATTAGCGATTGGTCAAGTTATGGATCTCATATCTATCTATACTATAATAGTTGGCCAACACTCTCCAGTTTTGTGACACGTGGCGCTCTGATGAGCATGTTTTTTTTAAGCGTCAAACCAGAAATTACCAAACCCATAATCAAAACGCTTCTCTTTGAAATCGGATTCCAAAGGTCATCTCTTGAGATTCTCTGCATGTTTCTCTTCATAATTACGAAACATCTGAGATCTAATTGCTTCTCTTCGTTATTAAATCGGTTTGTGCAGTCTCCCCTAAGAAACCACCAGCTCACTTACAAGACTACCATTGCTACTCTTTGGATTCTGATATCCCTTACCCCATTTCCTCCTTTGTCTCTTATTCTTCTTTATCCCCTAGTTTTCTAGATTACATAAATTGCATCACCAAAATTCCTATTCCATCATCCTTTTCGGAGGCTAAAGATTCCAAAAGAATGGTGTGAGGTTGTTGATAAGGAAATTGGTGCTATGGAATATACTGAGACTTGGGATGTAACCACTTTACCTCCTGGTAAGAAAACTGTGGGATGCAAGTGGATCTTTAATCTAAAATTTCATGCTGATGGCAGCCTTGAACACCACAAGGCACGAATTGTTGCCAAAGGCTACACTTAGAAGGAGGGTTTGGACTACAAAGACACCTTCTCTCATGTTGCCAAAATTGCTAGAGTGAAGTTGTTGTTGAAGGATTCTGTTTCCAAGCAATGGTTCCTCAATCAGTTGGATATTTCAGATACCTTTTTAAATGGCGACTTAGATGAGGAAATCTATATGCGGTTGCCTGATGGATATGCAGAGCGTAAGGGTGTTTCCTTCCCTAAGAATACTGTTTTGAGACTTAAGAAATCTATATACGGTCTCAAGCAAGCTTCTAGGCAATGGTTCATCAAATTCACTGAAGTTTTAAAGAAGTTGGAGTTTGTTCAAGGGACTGGTGATCACACTCTTTTTATTCGTAGTTGTAGTGATGGAACTTTCATTGCTCTACTAGTTTATGTAGATGACATAGTCATTGCCAGCACAAATGAAGAGGTTGCTGCTAATCTGACTAGAGACTTACAGTCTCATTTCAAATTGCGGGTTCTTGGTCCTCTCAAATATTTTTTGGGTTTGGAAATTGCTCGCACTCAAGCTGGATTATCTATTTGCCAACGGAAGTATGTTTTGGAGCTCCTTACTGCCACTGGTATGCTTGGTTGTAAGCCAGTTTCAACACCAACGATTCCGAATTTGAAGTTGTCTCATTCTGATGGTGAGTTATTACCTGAGAAGGAGGTTTATCAGAGCCTTGTTGGACGCTTAATGTATCTAACTTTCACTCGTCCACATATCACTTTTGCGGTTAACAAATTGTGTCAATTCTTTGGTGCTCCCAGAACATCTCATCTTCAGGCGGTTTATCGCGTATTATGTTATCTTAAAGGTACAGTTGGTGAGGGTTTGTTTTACTTTGCAGAACCAAATCTTACTCTCTCTGGTTTTGCTGATTCTGACTGGTCTTCTTGCCCGGATAGCCGTCGCTCAACCTCAGGATATTATACTTTTGTTGGTTCTTCTATTATTTCTTGGCGTTCCAAGAAACAAGATGTAGTCTCACATTCTTCCACTGAGGCAGAGTACAGAGCTTTATCTCAAGCTTCTCGAGAAATCACTTGGATGAACAAACTTCTTGTGGATTTAAGGGTCCAATCTTCTACTCCGGTTCTTTTCTCAGATAGTATTGCGGCTATAAACATCGCTACGAATCCTGTCTTTCACGAACGCACCAAACATATAGAAAATGATTGTCATTCCGTTTGTGAACGCTTGGATCGAGGGTTATTGAAGTCTCTACATGTTCGTTCTGAAGAACAAGTCGTTGATATGCTCACTAAGCCGTTGTTCCCCGCTCCATTTGAATATTTGAAGTCCAAGATGAGTCTCATTAACATATACGGCTCATCTTGAGGGGGCATATTAGAGTAAACCATGTATCGGTTTACTTGTGAATATTATATCAGTGTGTATAACGGTTTAGTAATCAATACTTGTATATAAACATCAATTGTACGTACAGTAGAACCTCGATAAATTAATACTCGATAAATTAATAAACACCATAAATTAATAAATTATCTCGGTCCCGTGTCGGGCCAATGTAAAAATCAAGTCAATTTGATAAAATGATAAGATAATAATTTTTTTGAAACTCCTATGTAAAATATGGTCCCAATAATAGCATAAATTAATAATCATATATAATTATGTATATATATATGATAATGTACTAAACATGGTTTTAGTGATTTTTGTTTTAACTTAAAAATGAAAATCTCATTAGCCTTATCTTTTAATTTAAGTGTTACATCAAAAAAAATTATAATTTTTTTTTCCGGTCTTTACCATAAACTTGTAAAAATTCTAGGCAACATTAGGGATACCATCACTAAAACATTATAATAACGCTTTCTAAATGTATTCATCGACATTAGGGATAATAACTATGATTTTTTCTAAATTTTATACATAGTATACCATTTTAGTTTGATCGTCTATTATGATAATATCATCCACTCTATTGCGATAATCAAAAATTTTAATCAAAATTTCATTAATTTGCAAATAGATTCATTAAATTCCATAATATAACATTATTCGAAAAAACAAATTAATAAAAATCTTACCTAAAACAGATTTTTCTCTATAAATTAATAATTATTAATTTATCGATAAAATAATATTCTCTCTAAATTAATAAATTATCCCGGTCCCAACATTATTAATTTATAGAGGTTTAACTGTATACATTAATGAGAAGAGAAAATATTCATCTTTCTATAACAAACTTTTCTCTCGTTTTCTCATGTCTTCTATTAGTGAACTTGGTTGAACAGAAATAATTTTATCTTACTCGATGAAGAAGACGATCGAGAGAGAAGAAGAGATATGGATATTAAGTTCTATTTCTGTTAAAGGTAAATAAAGCTATACATTGTGTTTATATACACTTAACCTATCTGGTACAAACCGGGTTTACTCTAAACCAAATTATAATATCTGATACTTCTCTTCGTTATTCAATCGATTCGTTCAGTCTCCCCTAAGAGCGTTGACACCAAATCACGACATTGACGATGGTCTCATCCACCTCTAGCCCGGCCGCTATATCCCTCTCCATACCTCGCTGCATAAGTGCCGCACCTCTATGTTCCCGGACTTCACATATAGTTATTCGAGGCCATTAAAACCAAGTCTCTCTATGTATATCTTTGTGCGAAATTCATGGTGAGCTTTACAGACTCTCATATATTTTCAGTTTCTTGGTTTTTTCCTCCTTGCCCTTTTTGGATTGCATTAGGGCTCCGATTTCATAGAACTTTTGATTTGAAATGTTATTAATTTCTTTTTGGGGTATGGTACGTTTGGATATGGACATGAAAATCGATAAGACCAACAACTATTACTTGGTGAAGTAAATTGGTATAGGCAGCGCAAAGGTTCAATTCAGCATAGAGAGCGCCAATCTCTCCAACCTTACCTCTTACAAGCACTCTTAGCACCAGGAGATACACTTGTGATCCAGAGTTTCGATCCTTTCTCTTGGTTTAACTCCAACTCCTAGCATGAGGAGAAGGCTGAATATTGGTTGGTTTTTTGATAATGATGCACAAAATCCAAGTTACGTGGCTGAATCTATGATATTGTATTGGTTTAACTTCATACATCTGGTTGATTGACACTCTAGGATTATCAGGTTTTTCACTCTCCTTTCTTAAAAATTCATGGACAGGGTTTTTTAGCTTCAACGTGATTGCCCTTTTCGTCATTTCATAGTCAAAACGTGTGATTGTAATGCGACTTCAGATTTGAAGATGTCTATATTAATTCATACCATTGATCCTTATCAATGTGTGTCATAGTTTATGTTTACTTACTGATTTGATGTTTTCTCATAGTTTTCGCTACGCAAATGTGACGGTTTGGACGATTGTCGAAAATCTATATATTTGTTTTGTGAAATTAATACTATTTTAATTTTGATATAGAAATATAATTTTTTGGTAATATGACTATTCTCGTTCACTAAAAAAGTTGAATCAAAAGAAAAAAAAAATCGGGACAATTCAATCCCTTCGAAATAATATACATACACATACATCATACATGTTCGTGATTGTACCAATGTTGTAGCACACACATGGAAACATGTTAACTTTTTATTACACTTGTTTGGAAATGATTTAAAATTTATGCACTCTTGCTTGTGCATTTTATACGTACAATGAGTAATCCACAATTGATTCGACTTTCACTACATTTTCTAGTCCATTCTATAGATTTTTCAGAAAAGAATCAGAAACAAAATTAATCACAAAAATAATGAATCATGATTGAAAAAACAATCAAAGTATCAACCAATATAGTTAGACAACATCGACAGAGGAACTAAGCAAAGTCCTCTCTTCTTCAATTCTGCGCAATATTCTTCATTCATTATCCCGTTTTGTTTCAATCCTTTCTCCTATAAAACCCGCAAGTCAGAAAAAAATATATTTTATTGAACAAACATATATCAAAACATGAAGATGGTTGAAAGTTGCTTACCTCAGTTTTAGTATTGATCATAGTTTTCTCTTCAATGGTATTGTCCTCCATTTCACTGAAACCCTGATGAAACGCAAGCATTGCTAATATAAATTATACAGCATATGAAACTTCATAGTATATGTCTATGTATATATATGTGAGGACTATATGTATGTGTCTGTATATATATGCATCTCCATGGACTAACCTTGGTTCTGTTAGAAGGAGATGACGCAGTGTCTTCTTCAACACATAGTGGAGATGCAGCGTCTGATATCATTGAAGAATCGTCGTAATGACCTAATCTATCTTCGGTTTCAAAGTACATTGTCCAACTACTCTCTTCTACTCCCTCTTGTATAGTTCTCTGTTGATTAGAGAAAATTGTTCGCCTCACGCAATTGCTTAGTTCTGAGTTTTCCATTTGGAACTTTCTTAGAGAAGAGAGCTAGTAGTTTGATATTGTAGAAAGAAAGATGTGAGAAGCTAAAAATGGTATTTAGACTTTTGTTTTCCCAATTCTCTCGAATGTGACATCTATATAGTAAGGGAGGTGGAGGTCATGAAGTTGTAGGTTTGGCACAGTTTGGCCCTTGGTCTTATTAATGTTTATTTTATTTACTTATGATAATATTATTTGTTGATTTTTATATAATAAGATATGTCAGTTGAACAGTTTGATTTCTTTATGTGCAAGAACAAATAAAGATACACAAGGGAAGTGGATCACCTTCTTGTTGGGTTAGTGGGGGATATAAATGTACACAGCAATGTTGAGTCTTGTTAACTGTAAATCCTATTAGTTTAAACACAATTAGCATAAAAAAAAATGTATATGTTTAATTGGTGAACCCGAATACATCTCTGTAAATTTTCCAATAAAGAGTGGTCATCCAAATAAACCTTTGCGATCATCACGAAGTCACATATATGTTATCCGTTGACGAAAGAAAAACTCTATCGAAGCTAAAACAAGGCATATTCATTTCATTTTAGCTTGTATATATTTTATGTTGAAAATTAGTTTTCTTTGCATGAAATTATGTATATCTTGTGTTTGGCATAATATTTATAAGTATGTAAACAACAATTTATTGAGATATAGGGAAATTTTTCTTGAAAATAATTATATAATTTAGTCAATGATGGAGACATGTAATTCGTGGGGAACTGCTACTAAGTGTTTAACGATATTAAAATGGTTTATAACGTGACAAGCAGATGATAGTCTTGGTTTAGTTGAAGAAAAAAAAAATCAAAACAGAAAACGTGATGAAGGCAACATTACACATTAGGGTACAAATCAAAATAGCTAATTAAAAACAAAATGATAAGTGTATGTAGTCGGTCCACGTTCTTGAACCTTCATAGTCCGGCAGGATAATTGTTTTATTATTGCTATTAGTATTTTGGTTATCAAGCATGTACAACATATATATTGTACTTTTAGTTTGTGAGCTATCAAGTGTGTGTGAAATTGTAATTGTTGATACCGAATCTTTGATGAATGTTACGGTAATTGTCCCTTCTCCATCAGCCATGTATGACGCAAGAGGCTACGTAAGCTTAAAATTTTGACCTAGTTTGGACTTTGTCGTAGTTAATTGTTTGACAAGATGATATTAATAATAATGATGATATTGTGGTAGTAGTGTAGCCAAGATTGTGCAGATCGAAGTTATATTTCGCATGATGAGAATATATAATTTTATTTTCAATCTTCATGACAGCGAAAAATCAACAAAGTAAACTGTAAACGTAATTTAAACCGATTGTATACAGTTAATGTATATTGTTTTAATACCCTTGCACAATATTTAACTGTATCTTGTGTAGTGTAACACGCCGCATAATTGAGTTTGTGTTAGAAAGTTTGCATACATGTCAGCTTTTGTGCGACTATTCTCTACAACTTTAAGCCAAGAAATATTTATTGTTGAACAAAGTCTATGAATAAGTTTTATACAAAGGTACAAACAATATAGTACAAGAATCGTTCCTAAACAAAAACATCATTTTAATGATAAGAATCTCACGAAAAGAAGCAAGCTAGCATCCATTTTATGATTTTAAAATAATGTCAATGTATTTTTGGTCATAGTTGTTGGGGTCGGATTTCACCTGCTGAGCCTCGACCTCCAAAGTT